>JACBOW010000001.1:0-618222 GCA_014706105.1 Phytophthora quercina | reverse complement strand
TCGTTGATAAAAGGGCTTCGCCGTTCGCAAACACGTTGTTACATGGCGAAGTGACCCCAACAGTTTGAACAAATCATTTTTCGTGCAAGTTCCCCTTTCAATCATGGCCGCCACACGACCGTGAGCTTTCGCATTTTTATCTTCTGGAATTGATACTGTACGACGGACTGTATTCCACCGCAAGCCAAATGCCACGACTTCAGAACTCCACGTTGAAAATTTTGACTCGTTAATGGCGCGGGGACCTAATACAGCCAGCATTGAATGGCGAAGGGTTGCTTCAGCTAGTTGTAGGCGATCTCCCACGTCCGGCTCAACCAATATATGATCGTCTACCCCTTCGTAAGGGAAGAATGGTTCCGTGTCACTTGATTCAGCGACAGTCGCAGGCGAATTAGTCCCCATTAACCACGAAATAGCTCGGCCAAATAGAGCGTAGTTTGGCGGCGAACCAGACCATCCAAACGGCGCTGCCAAGTCGATGATGAGAATTCCCAAATCTTTCACATGCTCAGCTATTCGAAACACTTGGTTAGCTTTTGTGTTCAAATGCCGGAATGCGCCTTTCACACCTCCCTTGAGCATCAGAATCCGTCCGACATGTCCGGCCTCTGCTAAATTCTCGATACGCCGAGCGATAATTGTTACTGACTCGTAGCGTACTTTTGGCTCCGACTCAGCAACAAATGCAGAATTAACCGAGTCGTCTTTAGGAAACGATAAATCATGAATCGTTCGAACTTCTTCTAATGGATCGACACCCTTTTTCTCCACTGCACCGAGAGGGCTGCAAACAACTTCCGGCCATCGATCCAAAATGTCCGCCTCCACAATCGTGTATTGTCCCGAGTCTTGTCCGTCTCGTAAACATTTGGTAACTGCGCGCAAGTACCGACGGCAAGACCCGTGATTCTTCGGTGGAGGTCGCTTAGGCTCCGGCCCAGGTCTCCATTGAACATCAATACCGTGTTCTGCAATCTGAACCAGCAAATTGCAGTGTGGATAGTCACGAAGAACCCACCGTAAGCGGTCAGGACCAAGTGCCTTGTTAGACTTTCCATCAGCAACAGTTTCCCCGCGTATGAATCTTGCGGTTTCCTCCACACTTAAATTGTTTTTGCGAATAAGGGGGATAGCGATTCGCACGCGAGTTTGTCGATGTTGAACCGATCTTCCGCTGCTGTTTTCGAGCGGATAAATCCTCGATGGCGGTTTGAAGTGGAGATTCGGCATTCTTCACGAAGTAGTTCTGCTTCCAGGTCTAATCGAATCTTTTCAGCTGATAATTTCGAAAGTGTCACCAGTTGAGGACCAATTAGACCGGATTCTATGCATGAACGTGTAGGTTTCTTGATTCTTGAACAGTGACGACCCGCATGGCCCGCATCAGAACGTTCACATGGCGATAACTCTTGAACGTGCTGCGCTGGAAATTCATACTCAGGTAGACGCGCAGCAGATCCACACTTGATGAGTCAAAGGTTCTTGTGCTCTGCCTTCAAACCGCCTAAGCGCTTTGCAATCTCGGCTTTGACGACTTCAGGGAGCTTATTTGGTACGAAATGACCTCGATCACTTGGGCAGCCACTCTCATCCTCCGTGCAACCCGCCTTTGATAGGAAGCGCATACAGAGCGTACAGCTTTCGCCCGAACCGGGGTCTACTTGTGTAGGAAGGCGATTGAGCACGTTTTTCGGCATGCGACCGAAACTTTTCTTGCTGTCCCGGTTAGCAGAAGGTTGGAACCTCGCTTTCGCACTGTTTTGCTTGGTCGCTGGAGGCGATGTTGTTGCAGTACTATGTTTCATTTCCTCTACTTGCCGATGTAGTTTCACAAACATAAGTCCTTGAGTACGCGATCGTCTGTAGAGCAGCGATGTCGGATTTGCCTGAGGTCACTGCCAGACTCTGCAGCACCGCGGAAGTTTCGAGAACATCGTTAATCCAGTATACGACTGACCGAAGCTCGTTTGGGCTCCATGAAACACGCTTCAGTGTCTCTTCAAGAAAACCCAGGATGACATCAGTGAGCTCGACTAGCTCGCAGCAGCAATACTCCCGGGCGTAGACCGAGAAAACTCTGACCGAATCAACCAAATCTTCAGCCGTTGCGGCAGGTTTTGCTTTGGCGAACTCTGCAGTAGCTGACAAATTATCAAAATTGGAGCCGCCAGACTCCAACCAAGCAACCCGATCTTCCTGTGAAAGTCTTGCCAAGTGCCGAATGGACAGTCCCTTGGAGCCAAAACGAATATCATACAATCTTGTGCACACGCCAGGTAGAGCCTTGAACTTCACAGCTTCGGACCGAACCATCCCATTGATAAATATAGTAGGGGTCTTACCTTTGTGCGCGTCGGAGGTTACACGGTCGTGCACGTACTGTTGATCCAGCTGAGGTGTAAATGCGTACTTTGATGCTGATGCTGGCTTCCTCCGAGAAGACGGTGATGTAGTGTTCACTGGTGCAGGTTTAGCTGCAACTTCGGCACCACCCTCAACTTGGCTTTGTTGTCTCATCAGAAGAAAAACGCTCCAAGAGGTCTGGATCATCACCAAGCTTCTCAACTATCATGGCGTCCTTATCCAACGCGGACCGCGATTCACTGCAATGCCGCTGGCGTTGTTCCAACACCCTTCCCTCTCGATCCAGCAGCGACGTAGTTTCTCTCGGCCGTTTGTTGCCCGCCAACCGCTCAGTCATCACACGATTTGGGTCGCTAATTTGCTCAGACGGGTCTTGGGGTGATTCGTCGTCATCGGTAAAGGGATCGAATAGACTTCGAGCGTCTTCAGCAGCGACTGAGTTGCTTCGCGTTTGGTGGACTTCCGGTCTTGGTTGCTGACAAAACGATTCACCGACGTAATCAGGTACAGGTGACTGGCCTCCATCGACGAAATAAGCATGATCGACGGCATGCTGCAACGAGAAGGCCGTTGATTCTCCTGTTTGGGGGTCGATCCAATGACACGTTTTTAGTGCAGAAGGGTGACTCTCATTGTCTAATAGCCCGTCGAGAACTTCAGCAATGTCCTTAGATGCGCTAGCACCGTTTCGCCCGAGCACTTGATCCAAAATTGTTCTTTGGATAAGCTCAATTTCGTTGTCACTCCAATCGATGCAGTTGAACACCACCTGTTGAAGTAGTAACGCTACGATTGGCGCAACTGCAGAAACTTCTGCCACCGTCGTAACAATTGGTTGCCCGTCGGCGTCCACAGTCATCGTGTCCCCTTCTACCGCAACCACTTGACCGTGGTAAACTTGTTCACTTGCTTTCACTGACACTGATCGTCTCAAAAACGATATCTCATCCGCCTTGTTTACTTCACTGGCCGATACCAGATGCGCCTCGGCAACGTCGCGGCTCACACGTCCGTCACCTCCTTCAAGACTTTGAAAGGACACTTCGTGTAGTCCGGCTTGAACAACACGAACGTAGAAGGGATGATCAAAGCCCGGACCCACCAGTTCTGGCATGAGGTAGAGGAACGAGAGAGATGTTAGACAAACCACGATAGGACCGGAGTGCTGAGAGCAGGAAGTGCGTGAAGTAGGAGGGCTTAAGCTTAAGAAGGAAAATCCGAAACTAACACTACGACTGCTCCTGCAGCCTCCTGCGACTACTGGTGGCTACTCTAGCGTTGGTCTACCTCTACTCAAAAGCTATTTTCAACCTTTGCGTTGAAAATATCCATTGTATCGAAGAATTTGTTCACGCATTTCGTCCGGGACACCCATCCAGATTGGTCTGGATGTCATTGGGGCGTGAAGACAGACATGCTGGTGGGTTTACCCACTCTATGTCCACCCTCGCTCCGATCGACGCGTCAGCTCTAATTGTCTGTTGGATCCATCGCTGTAGGTGGCAATAGGTGCGGAAAGTTCCTAACTCGCAGAACTAGCTGCACTCTGGCAACATTGCACATGTCCTCAAAACTGACCAGGCCGCGTCCTTGCATTGTATCGTGAAAGAATGCCTTAGGGGTACTGTATGGCAAAATGAGCACTCGTCTTGCCACTTTCCACACCAGTACATTTACATGCTTCGCAAGTTTGTGAGAAGAGTTGAGCTGCGTCCGATACTGAATTCGTGGTACCACACATGATTCACAATGTACTGTAGTTGGTCATGGGAGAGCTGTAACCTACAGATAGTTTCCGAATCCTTCTTAATTGCCTTCCATACGGGTGCCAATGTTGAGCTCCAGATGTCTTCGGTGCGTTGGATGATACCCAAGTGGTTGAAGCCTTCTGAGGGACTGACAACCGTCACTGCCTGTAGAGTTCCGGTTTCATCTTCTAGGTATACCGCCTCGTCTGGAGCTGGTGACTGGGGTGTATACTGAAGGAGGAATGACTTGGCTGCACCGAAGACACCGCCAGTGCCTGCGATTCCCGTAAACACATTTGATACGGCAGTTCAGTCTTCTATCCCCCTTCTTGTTGTAGCTACATTGACGACGTCGTCGTCAGGCACTGTTGCCGCAATCTTGTGGACGTGTTGGGTTTGACCGTGCCGAATTTCTACTGCATCTGGCCCCATGTCTTGACGCTCCATGAACACGTTCATGTAGTATCCGATGTGGCTAATTGATAGAACAGATCATTGGACTAAACCAAACTCCCGTTTTTCCAATTGAGTTCCATCCAAAAGCGGTACGAATGTCTTTAGCTCCGGGACTTAGGAACCCCATAATAATAGGAAAAAGATTTTTCACGAGTACAAATCGGATGGTTTGCGACTACAGCCATAAAAAGGATGCCCAGCAAGTACAATTATGTGATACTGGCGGTCTTGCAAGCAAGACGAGGGGAGCAACGGGGGTGTTGCGAGTACAACAGCCATCTAACCCCGTCATGGAACTAACCAAGAGATGAAAACAAGCAAAAACGCTTAACTGTACTAATACAGAGCGAAAACTTTGCAACTCGAACTTAATATGGATTGTGAGGCTTACTGGCGCCTATCCGGCCTGGAGTGAGTGCAAACAAGTACTGGAGCAATGTACGAAGTGAATCTAAGCAACGTCGCGGCGCATGGTTCAGACAACATGCTTAATTTGTGCTGTACTCGGAAACCATCCGATTGTGTACTCGCGAAAAATCCGCACCCCGTGTTTATCCGAAGGCAAGGGCACCAGCAATGATGACGCTGTGTCAGATATTCATAATCGATGCATGCCAGAAAAAAAAATCATCAAATTCGTTTACCAGGAAAATTACGTGCGAAGATTACCTTGAGACCGTTTGGACAAAGATCATCTTAAAGATCGTTTGGGCAGGAAACACGCATGCTTATCCAAAAATCATCTTTGAGATCGTTGGGCAGGAAACGATGCCTATGGATATCAAGCATTCTCTACCCCACCATCGCGCCCTGTAGTCTTCTATCGCAGTAATTTGCTGTCCGTATAAATCGCTCCTTCCTCTCTGTATTCACTTTAAAATTTGCGCTCCAGAGCTCAAGACCAGTCATGGGCCTTCACCACATCGTACTGCTGATTGTTGCTGCTTCCTGCACCTCGGCGGTGGAGGTTACCACGTCAAACGTCCAAAGTGAGCCTGAGGGTATCGTGGACCTTTACACCAAGAGGTTTCTAAGGACTGACAATACGGCAGAGGAAAACTACGAGGCGAGAGGAGTCTCTACGTCTATCTTCGAGAGCCTCAAAAGCGTGATAACACCGGCGTCAATTCCCCAGGCTACGCTCGATCGCTGGGTGAACAACGGGAAATCGGTTGACAAGCTCTTTGACCAGTTGCAGCTCAATAAGGCAGAAGTTAACCTGCTCGAACACTCACAATTCCCTACCTGGGTCAAGTACATCCAAGCCTTTAACGAAAAGTACCTGAAAAGACAATGGGGTAGTCGCGAGGTTGAGAGAACGCTACGACGATGTGCAGTTAGCTACCTTACTGAACGTAGCCAAGAAGAACTCGAGGACAACGCTCGAAGCCAGCTATTTCGAAAAGAAATGGCTTCAGAGTTTGGCAGCTCATATAACACCAGATGACTTCTTCAAAGCACTAAAGCTCGATTCCGCAGGAGACAAGCTTCTGGAGAAACCGTTGTTCACCATCTTGACCAATTTCATAAGGATTTCCGACAACAAAAGACCCGGACACGAAACGATATTGGTGAAGACGTCGACGAATTTCTATGGTGACATTGGTGAACCCAAGTACGGTGGATATCGCGAAAAGATTGCAGATTCAACTTTGGGTTAGCAATATCTTTTCTCTCATCTGGGACCGGGAAAAATATCTTCGACATCCCTCGGTTCGATACATGGATCAAGTACTGGGATGCTTTCCGCTATAATCACATCACGAAGGACAGGAATACGATGATCTCGACGTTACGATCGAAGTTTAGGGATGACAGTTTGGCAAACATGATTGTCGAGGCAAGAAATAATCCAAGCACAGAGGCTATTGCGAATCGAGTGGAGCGCGAGTTGTTCAGGGTTTGGCTGGGTAACAAGTTGACACCCGACGGTGCCTTTATACGGCTAATGCTTGCCTGGTCATCAGACAAACGTTTTGAAGGGCCACTGTTGAATACGTGGGTCAAGTATACGAACGAGTTCAACGCAAAGTTCCCCAAGCAGGGAAGAACCATGCTCGACACATTCAGGACCCAATTCAGGGACAAAAAGCTGTCGGAGATACATATGAACGCGAAAAACGTCCCGAGTACCGAGGAAATGGCCACAAATATGGAAATGGCGTTGCTGAGTAAATGGGTGGCGGAGAAGAAAACATCGACCGAAGTTGCTAACATTGTGGGCAAATCAGCGGGTGGAGAGACGTTGCTGAGAGCCTACGTAGCAAAAGTTGGAAGGACGAGTACGTGATCGTTAGGCTAGGAGTACGTCTCCCTGGATCTACATAGGTACGATGTAGTAGTCCACAGCAGTTGATTTGAAGCGTCAAAGTCTCTGAAAGAGGTAACAATGATTGGGTTTGAAGCCGTATCAGTTCTCTAGCATGTGGCCATTGATGCCCACAAGAATGTATCTCTTGCGAATTGCGCCACTGGCCTCGGCTGGTAGCTTAGCACCAGCACCATGACCTCGAAACCCGCCGCAGTTAATGGCGATAAACTGCTATCATTTGTAGTTTCTTCCAGTAACAAGCCAATTCCGCCGTCTGATGCATTGAGGCGCACATCATATAACTTCAGGGGAGTTCGGGGCATCGTTTCATCAAAATTTGTAGATGCGGACCCGTCAACACTCTCGGTGCTCGCAGTGTCTTGCTCTTCTTCAATCACAGGCGTATCATCTTCGACAATCTTGTCAGGTTAATTTCCACTTGCTTATCCACGGCGCGCCGAACAGAGTAGTCACGTAGACGAACAGAGTTCCGCATGGATTGGGACATCGCCAAAACGCACCCCATCAACTGGAGTTGACGCCGGTGCATTATTCTTTGACAGAATCCTGTTTAGCCTCGACAATGTATCCTGTGCAGATTGGTGTGCCATGTGCAAGTGGACATCCTCGTCGCGCCACTCTTCTCTAGCTTGAGATCCATTTTTTATAGGCATCGATTTTGGAGCTCGAGGAGGCAACCATCGGACTAGTTGGCAACGTTCTGGGACCTGCAGGAACAAACGGCGGGAGTGGGTGCTCCTGGGTGATACGGACACTTCGCTCCATCTTCGCCAGCAGCTCGTCCTCAATGCATCTACTAACGTTAGTCTGACATCTGCCCGCGTTCCGACATGTTTAACGCGCGTGTCATCAAACAAGAACCAGCGTTCCCGCTCACCTGCGCAGGTTTTGTGTGACGATGTAAGGTATCCCGGAAACGACTATGCGAGTCTAGGAATAGTGAGATCATTTTCTTTTTTTTCAACGCTTCAGAATTCCGAAGGGATCATGGAGACGCGTTTGAGCTTGCGACGTCGATTGCTTCGTATCGAGGACTCAAGTGAAGTTCCGTCTGGAATGGTATACAACCGCTCCAACCAGTCTCGTAGCTTTCGTCAACAGCCACAGCAAGAGTTCGAAGATGAAAACGAAGAGAGCGGCGATGAGGAGAGTGGTGATGACAATAGTGTTGAGCTTGAAACAGATAGTGACAGCAGCCCACTGAAGACGTTGAAACTGGGCGGGAAATGCCAAACTGCACCAGTTGTCAAGCTGGTTTTCAGTCGTAGTGACCCTCTCCAACGTAACCCAACCGTGTGTTTCGACTACCCTCCATCGCTTGGAGTTGTTCGAGACTATTCAGGACTGACAATCACCACAGTAGACGCACAAAAGCTTCAATTGTTCTACCGAACGTCCTGGGAGCGGAACTGTGTCAAAAATGCTTTCGCTGCTGCAGGGTTCTTCCGTACGAGGAAGAAGTGGACAGCATGGAACTTGGCATGGGCCAAACCAGTGCCAAAAGCGCAGTTTGAGAGGTTTCGAGGTGACCACCTACAGGTTTTCAACCATTTTCCGGATCCATGGGTTATTGGACGCAAAGATCGACTCATGAAGACTCTTGCGAATTGTCGTCGACGCTTTGGAGCAAGCTACGATTTCTTTCCTGAAGGTTTTTCACTTCCTGATCAACTTGATGCGTTTCGTCGCGCACTGGAACGTAATGAAGCTTTCATCACTGGAACTTTCCCTTCAGCAGTGACAAGTAGTAAAGAATCAAACGACAAGTCCGCGATGATTGGATCGCTCTGGATCATGAAGCCTCCAGCATCAGCGTGTGGTCGAGGTATCCGCGTTCTCACACATCGGGACGCTTGTAAAATGTGTGATGAAACTCGAAAGGTATCGAGGAAAACCAAGAACGGGAAGAAGATGCCAGCTCGAATTATCCAGAAGTACGTAGCAGATCCGTTGTTACTAGGCGATGGCAAACGGTACAAGTTCGATCTGAGATTATACGTCTTGGTGACCAGCTTAGATCCACTGCGGATCTACCTTTTCGAGGAGGGTATCGCTCGCTTCTGCACTGCTCCATACTCACTCAACAACCCTCGTAACCGCTTCGCCCACCTCACTAACTATTCCATCAACAAAAGCAGCGATGGCTTCGTGGAGAATGCTGATGCACAGCGTGCAGATGCCGGTAGCAAATGGAGTCTGCCAGCTTTAATCCGTGCACTTCAAGCCCAGCAACTTCTAGACGATCCGGAAACTCTCATGCGTCAAATTCGTGCCATCATCTGCAAAACTATCATCGCTGCCGAATCGCATCTTACACCACTTTTTCATCAATTTTCTGGTCAAACTTCTTGTTTTGAGCTTTTCGGCTTCGATCTCATGCTGGACTCGAAATTACGGCCATGGCTCATCGAAGTGAATGTCGCTCCGTCTCTTATGGGGGGATCACCGCTTGACCGCCGAATAAAAGGCTTGCTACTGAGTGATACGCTTCACTTGGTTGGGTTGCAAGTACCGATCACGAACGTACCAAGGGAGAATTTGCCTGTAAATCTTCATTCTGCGCTAGATTCGTTGCCTATTTCGACAGAGACAGCTTCACCGATCCCGTCAGTCAGCCAATTCCGACGTAGCAAGACAATGCGAGCTACTCCAGCGAATCGCCAGCTGCACGAAGTTGTGCAAGACCCAACCATTGAGCGCTTCGATGCTACTCACTTAAATCTGTTTACGACCAGCGACTGGGACATCGTGCGAGCCATGGACGATGAAATGGATCGACGAGGACACTTTAACAGGATTTTCCCAGCATCTTTGGAGTCAACACAAGCAGCAGTGGAAGAAACAGCGAGCTATTCCCAGTTTTTCACGTGTCAACGCTACGCCAACTCGCTTTGTGCGAAATGGCTGCAGACTCCACGGGCAGTTCGACAGCGGCTCATACGACAACATTCTGCTTGTTGCATCCCTCGTCCAGCTCCACCAGTAGAAAGTCGTCTGCGCAAGAGTACCAGTAAGCTCCGTTATGTAGACGTCTAATTCCTTCCTCTAGATATCCACAGTTTCTTCATTGTCTTCTTCATCTTCTTCGTCTTCTTTCTCTGCCTCAACCATGGAGGCCAGCGAAGGACTGCCAGATAATCCTTGCACTGGAGTCAACGCGCTAGGTATTGACTTCCTAGCATGACTGCTTCCTGCATTTATCAAAGCTACGACCGCAGGCGTACTGCTGCTGGTAACACTCGTACTACCGCGAGGCACATTCAACCTTCCCATTTCTGGTGGATTCACCGACAGCGAGCTTGCGTTTCTTCGAGCAGGACTGATAGCACGATGTAGTCCATGCATCACTTCCACCATATTCGCATTCTCTGTCAAAGTTATCGCATTCTCCACTGAAGGTGGCTGAACAGTACCGAGAATGGCCGCCAAGGCTGAGCCTGAAGGTCCTCGTGGGCCCAGCACAATCTTTGAAGCCTCGCGTGTCGAGAACATGTTACTGCGACGTCCATCGTGACCTCGATTCGACCGGAGTGCCTCAGGTGGAATTTCCAGGATGCGAGAACTGTGTTTCACCTTGAGAGTGACAGCCACCTGCGTCATTTTACGCTGCAACATTTCCAGCAATTCCGGGGACTGTGCCTCCGTCCAGTAAAGTGCGCGAGTACTGCTGCCATTTGCGCTATTGCCATTGTTATCGCCTTCCGAGCCTCGGATGTCAATCTGCAGCGCATCAAGACACCGCACCATGATACCTCGCAACTTGACGTGCTCACGATTCCGCTGCTCACGCAATTCGTTGTAAGATTTAATACTCGCGAGTGTAGCTTGAATTCTGCTCTGCATTTCACGCTCCACCTTCTCATTAGCCTGCATAATCCCGCGAACATTTTGACGATTCACCTTCTTCTCCGTGTTCACAGCAGCTAACTCCCTTTCTAGTGTCGCAACTTCATCAGCTAGAGCTAGGTTCGCCTTGTATTTTGACAGTAGTTGCTCCTCCGTAGTCGTGAACTGCTGTTCGAACGCTGCAAGATCGGAAAACCCCATTGAATTTTGTAGTACTCTGAACGCCGTCTACAAGAAAGAAAGAAAATATGCAACCACCGCATCGTTAGTAAATCAATAACAACAAAATTAATGAATGTAGCGAGACACTTACACAATAGTCGATCAAAGTCTTAGGATGTACCATTTTGCTACCGCGACGACCGTTGTGGATCCCTGGAGACTTGTCATTACTACCCAGAGAAGGTATAGACCCATTGTTTGGCTGGAGTATCGCCAATGCTCTGCTTATGCTACCAGCTTCGCCGAGTCCAGCCATAGCGTCACGCCGAGCAGAGTTGCGTTCCTGAACTGCACCCATGAGCTTAGCTACGTCAACAACAACTGCTTCCTCCGGTGGCAGGTTCAGTCGTTGAGCCTCAAGCTCCATCTCCGCGCGCTGTTCAAGTTCACTAAGCTCCTCGGATAATTGGTTTCGCACGATTTTGGACGCATGGATCTTTTCCTCGTATACTTGGTTTGCCTGAGCCACGTCCTCGATATCTTCCTGGAGTTTGTGTCTTACTTTCCTCAACGACAACAGCTCGCGGCGTACACGATCCACGTCTTTCTTCACCTCTTGCTGCTGTGTGACAAGCTTCATAAATTCTTCCTCAGCTTTGGATAACCGATGCTGCATAATGGACGAACAATGTGCCACCGCCACGTCATTTTCACGCACCGCATTCACACCGCGCAGTTTCCGCCGTAAAAGACCGATTTCAGTATCCAGATACGCTTTGGTTTTCTCCAATTCGGCGAGCTGTTCCTTCATCATCCGGATTTGTGTCATGAAAGTAGCATCACTTTCGAGTAAGTGCTCCACTGTGCCTTTCACGGCTGTATGCGGGATACTTGCTGCAGTCACTGACCTCTTTAATAATGCTCCTTTAGTCTTAATTTCGTTGGAAGCAGGTGTTGAGGCTGCTGATACTGCGCTGCGACTCCGCGGTCGAACTTCCTCAACATGAGGCGATGGTGATACATCCGATGTGGCGCGCTGTTTGCTGAAGTTGAGTGATCCCGTAGCGCCCGAAGATTCTAATAACGCGCTACATTTCGTTGAGCCGAATAGCGCTAACCGGTTTGCTGCTGCCGACTTCAATACAGGTTTGCACGACGTGGTAAGCGCCGTATTCGAACTAAACGTCCGGCTGAGCCCTCTTAACGTCGCGGCGTTTGCCTTCTTCGCTGCGCCGACATCATCGCCACAGTTGTCATTGTTACCCAAAAGTTCATCCGCAGTCAAGCCAGACGCGCTCGTGCTGCTTCGTCGGTGAGAACTGCCAGTATATCTATCTAGAATTCCTTGTGAAGCGGAATGATGTCGCCACGGCATCGTTTGCGATTCAGGGAGCTGCAACGGACCAGAGGCTGATCGGGGCGGTAGTCGTTTCCGTCGGTGGATGGGCTTCTCGGCTATATGCACCACGTACTGGTTTGGGTTGTCTGGCTGTGTCTCCACATGGTCAATGACTCCTGTCTGCTGCATCAACTCCAACGCGTGTCGATTGCCCAACAGAAATTCCCGTCGTTTTCCCAGATGTGTATCCAGTAGTGCATTGTACTCTGGAATTCCATCGCCCGAGAGGAATCTCGTGGAGAACTGACGCGCTGGAGCTGCTCTCTGCTGGTGTTGATTATCCATTGTGAGCGGTGAAGATACTCGCAGTCCAGCAAAGTTCTACCTTACCATGCCCCAAAGCCTCAACGTGCAGCTCACAGGAACAATGCTTGATTGGAGCTATTTGTAGGCAACCCTGAACCAACACTGCATTACCTACAGAGACAAGTGTGCTCGAAATACAATCTATTTCGCCACGGCAGTTAATCAGCAGAACTTACGTGTAGAGCACGTTGAGCGAGCCCGCTGCCCCGTCATCACGCGCAGACTCAGCCTTCGGCTGGAAGAACATCGGACGCTCCAGCACTCCGAGCGCAGACGATGACGACGCAGCCAAAGTCAAAAAGCTGCGCATGACATCGACTGAAGTCGTAGATACATCACGCAGACTCACGAACACACGGACACGACGTTTACGGAGCTCACCCTACACAACAACCAACAAAATAAGTCAACACCTTCACTACTCTTCAACTCTCAATATCAAACCTACATGGGTCAGTAACGCCGCCGGGATACCCGTCACGAATTGCGGCACTTCAAGAGGTCGCACGGGCGTCTCCATCTTCATCTCCTCAGATACACTCGACGACGCCAACATCCTCAGTTTTGCTCCGACCTCTGCGTCCGCATATTGGTCCGCATAGATTGTGGATAGCTGCGAGTCCAGACACACAACGTCCTCTGCATCCACGTGTTCCTTCAGCTTGTTAAGCCAAACCCAAGTCGCTTGAACTGGAACTTGTTGCCCCACCAGCAACGCCAACGAATTGTTTACATCCGAGACCTTCATTCCCGTCTTGGACAGGATCACAGCAGTAGATGGAGTCTTCAAGTCTGTCTGCAACGTGCACGGGTGCTACAGAGACATATGTCAAAAATGTCAAATAAATAAGTGTCAAAAACTCCATTTTTGTCACACACAAAAAACGACGTACGATGGCTTGGTCGTTGGTCACCAAGGTGCCCACGGGCGTCCAAGACGCGGTCAGCTGCTGTACGAACTGCTGCGCCGCGCCAGGCATAGCGACGATGAGTGTCTTAATCTTGACGGGTTCATGAGCTTGGGGTCCAAGGAGTTGACGCACAGCGCGGCTCCACTGGTAAACAAAAGTGTAAACAAAGAGGTAAACTTTACATATTTTTGACATGTCAAAAGGTAAATAAAGCTGGAAAAATTTACACGGAAGATGGCGTGGCTGGGGGCGTCATCGGGGGCGTCGTAGGCCGAGGTGTCACAGGCACGGGAGCTAGGTGGAGAGAACAAGAGCACAAGGAGGTGACCAGAGTGTTGCAGGAAGGGTCTCTGGGAAGACGCACCTGAACTCGCCTTCCTCGGCGAAGCGGAGAGCTAGCGACATGATACGTCAAAAACTGCGTGTTAGCCTCTTCGTTTTTGACATCGTTAACCGGTACAGCACCGGTACCAAATGTGTGTGTTCCACACCCTCTTCGTGTAAGCCACACCATGAACAAAACAAAAATAAGCTAACGTTACCATATTTTGCTTTCATTGAAATCAACGGTTATGTCAGAAGACTCCACGAATGGGGAAAGTAGCCCAGTACAAACTATTTTTTTGTTTTCCAAGTGCAGCAAATGCCCATTGTCGGTGACGGCATATACGATATTCACCCGGCTACTCTTTCTTTAGCATCACTTCTTCAGCTCTTCACGTTTCTGGATGGTTGCTCGGTCTTGGGGAATCATGTGGAAAGCCCAACCCCATTGCTTGCCATCGAGATTACAGCTGAGCTGTAGCGACATACAGTAGGAGAGTGATCCTGACTCAACGCTAGCACGCCCCAGCCGTTCGAACAGGGAGGACGCCTCAACGTCCCGTGTAGTACGCACTGAAAGAACATGATAGACGTCATTCATCGAAACGCCAGTATGTTAGTGCTGTACTGCAACTGACCTGTAGAATAGCCATTATATGAAATGAGCGTTTGCCAGCCGAAGACCTCCGTTAGTAGTGCAGCATTCCACCAAGCTTTGAGACGTCACTTTGCACTTCCTGGGCAGATACAAACAGAATAAGAACCCCAACGCTCATATTGGCACATCCGCGATTCGCCAGTATCTGAACGCGGCAGTTTCGCTCATGAAAACCACCATACGGCTTTGATTTGGGGTTTTGCCATCACTCGATGCGTTATGAATCGGTTTACCTGTTGAATGGAAGTCCCATAATCGCGGTTGAGTTGTTGTCTGATTGAACTATTATGTAGATGGGAGGTGAGAAATACCTTTGAAGTCATCATCATTCCATTGAAGTCATTTGTCTCCGAGGCCATGTGCGATGCTGCTATCACCGTGGTGGCAAACGAGCAGGGCGCCCACACTCGTGATCGAATGCGAGGGAATGATATACTGCTACTAGACAACGAGCTCCCTCTTCTGAATCTGTATATTATTACGACGATCAAGGAAAGGCGCACTAGATTGAAGAAAGTGAGACCATTGCCTTGTAAAAGTCAAATACCACGGCCTTCAGTGCTCCATACTCTTGCCTCGACCGCCAGTAGGTTCTACTACAGTAGCGCATGTTACTCAAAACCGGGGTTGGAAAATAAAATATGATATTGCATTTTGGTTTTCAGGATCCCGTAATATACATAGCAATACAGGGCCTGCCAATAATATGCCATTTTGACCAATTATTGCAATAAATATATGTTAATAGTTTTTTAAGCTCAATCTTTGTATACCCTAAAGTATTGCACTTAGATTGCAGATAGTTCGACGACACGGCGAAGAGGTTGGTGCAAAAATAAGTTATTCCGTACAAAAATACCGTAGTTATTGTATTGATATTATTTTTGCCAACCCCTGCTCAAAACCGGTCTCCTAAGTAGGAGTCAATAACGCTCCGAGTGAATTTCATAACGCAAACGCGATGACATCATACAGCTGAGGACACATCTGCGAGATGAGTCGCAGCACCTGCAACAAATTGTTCACTCTACAATTCGCATTGTCCCAGTTAAGCCCACGTGTCCAAGTGACGCAATGAACGGCCGCTTGCTTCTCCCTCCCAACAACCATTTGCTCACTGACAACGTAATTAGCGCGGTGGTCGTGCGCCACATTAGACCATCAACCGTATTCGACAATGGCGATAATGTTGTTGTACCTGTACAGCCACGACTTCCGTACGTTCAGGAGATTGCAGTAACCTCCCATTCCGTGGCAGCAGTGATTCAACCGACAACAACCGACAACAACCGACAAAGAGATCGATACCTCCTGGAATGGGCTGAGCACGGTGGAGAAGGCGCTACAGCTCCATCGACAACGACGCCGGCGAGCCCAACAAAAATACAGGAAGAAGCTACACGTTACGTCAATTTTCCTGACAGAAGACGTCGCCAAGCTACACAAAGAGATCCAACGACTCAAACTGAGGTTGTGCTCTCAACTGCGCACTGCATCCGATACAACGCCGTGGAAGGCCGTGGTGGAATTTTTCCGCCTTTTTCGCAATGGGTTCGATGCACCGGAATCGGTAGAAGAGCTTGGAGACACCATTCCACCACAATGTGGAAGCGAAGATCACGTCCAGAAAAGGTTTCTACACGCGACAATGGTTCCGACTATCGCGTTTAACGACGGATGTGGTGTCGACACAGTGCTGAAACATTGGGGCTCCCGGTCACTTCACCACGAAAGGATGGAAATCCGACTGGTACGCTTGGATCATGGCTCGGAGAACACTGTGGTCGCCTACTTGACAATAGTACTATCATCACGGAAAACATGCTACGCAAGTCGCTTTTCTGCGATGGAGAAGGCAAATGGCCGTCATTTGCCTGGAAACTGCATGGCAAGAGACTTGTTGTGCCGACCATTGTCCGCTTTGGATGGGATGAGGGTGAAGCTCGTTTTGTCAGCTCCTACTATGAAGCAGATATGCTGACACCGCTGCTCAATTTGCTGGACAACTTGGAAGATGCCTCCGCCGTACTAAGCAACACTCTTGGTATCTACTAGCACGTAGCTAATAATTCAACTACCGGTATCGCTTTCATTTCAAACTTGTGATAGACGCCGATCTTTTTAGATTGCCGTTACTCGACGCGTTATGCGTGTTTACCTGTTGGACGGAAGTCCCATAATCGCGGTTGAGTTGCTTTCCTTGTTCGTTTGACGTACATGTAATACACACCAAGACACCCTTATGTCGAACTGCCTGCCGCAACTCCCTCAAGTCTGCAGTCGTTCACATGCCCGACCCCCATAGCCACCGCCCAAGGCCAAGACAGTTCGCACGACCGCGACATTGCCTTCAATCGTTTGAGCATTGCTGAAAGAGCGCTGCTACTCCACCGACAGCGTCGTCGACGTACACAACAGCGGTACCGGAAGAAATTACACGACAAAGGGAATACGTTGGAGGACACCGTCAACCAGTTGCAAAACGAAATCCAGCGTCTTGAACAAATGCTGTGTCAACCGCAGCGTGCGATAGAATACACAACCTCGTGGAAGGTGGTGGTGGAGTTTTATCGACTCTTTCGCCATGGCTTGGATGCACCTGTGTCAGTGCTCAATGACACCGCCACACCGCTGTGTCTCGGTGATGATCACGTGCAAAAGCGATTTCTCCTAAGGACAATGGTTCCTGATGTCGACATCAATGGAAGTTGTGGTGTGGACGCAGTGTTGGAAGGTTGGAGGTTCCGATCGTTTCACTACGGAAATATTGACCTCCAACTGAGATGTCTGGAGCTTGGTGCTGGAGACGTGGTGGTTGCCTACATGGACGCTGTTACTGTCATGACCGAGTCAATGCTGCGCAAGTCACTTTCCCAGCTCGACACCGGCGACGCAGACAGCAAGTGGCCACTGATAGCGGGGAAACTTCATGGTCAGCGCCTTGTAGTGCCATCCAGAGTTTCCTTTTCGTGGGACGCGACTAAGACCCGTTTTGTCAGTGGTTACTACGATGCAGACTTGATGACGCCTTTGCTGAAGGTATTGGGAAACGTGGAATATGCGTCGATCGTGCTGAACAGCAATCTCCAAATTTGCTGACAGTATCGCCAACACTCCGTTGATGTCTGCATTCCAATGAACAATCTGCCAACACCAGGATGCTTCTTTCTCCCTGGCTGTCCCAATTGTTGTAGTTTAGCTCTTCGAAACTCCAGAAAATAAAGCGGCGGCGCAGTTACCACCATTTTTTTTAATGTGAAAAAGTAAGGTCGTCACCAGCTAAAAATTGTCTAAGTGAAGATATGCTAACGATACTACACTACATGTACACTACATATATCGTGAGGAGTGCTCTACCACAGGCTACGGTCCGTGTTATTAGCAGTCATCGGGTAGTGATAACAAACTCGTGCCTTTGGCCCGAAGAAGCTATGGAATTTAAACACACGCACCGGTCTCCGTTCTAGTCAGGCACCATCACTATGCAGTATCGTTAGATAGCTACAACTGAACAGTGATGTATAATATACACTTTTAATTAACAGAAATATCATCAAGCCACATTTTTCTAAGGGTTTTAATCAAACTACACCACGATAAACAACAACGTTTCCGCTACCTTTTCCTTTTTAAAATTCGAAATGGTTGTCGTGCAACGAGTGGGTGAAAAACATATCTTGGACTCAAAATTCAAATTTTCAAATAATATTTTGAAATATTTTTTTGAAACAGTAAAAATGTAAATATGCAGAAAAAATGCTTTTTATTCTCAACCTTAATTGATGGCTTCATTCGTTTCTGAAACGCCCCTAACTAAGGGTTGAAGGAATAGGGTGCTGATACAAACACTGTTGTAGGCTGATTTGTTTTTGATATACCGGTATGGTACAGGTCTCACAATCTTTAGAACACCCTAGAAACAAACCTCAACTTAGATACTTTTGTTAAAAGTGGTCTCATAATGGTTTGAGCAAAATCACGACGGTAGCGCAAGTTGTGCCATTCACACAACCTGCCAAAGTATCTTCTTGGTCGGGGTATTAAATGTTTACAACTTCACTGTGCCCTAGTTTCTCTTGGCCTTTGTAAGAAACCTTTTGCCAAATCAGACATGCTTTCTGTCTCCGTTGATTTGCATAACTGAGTGAAATGCATAACGCAATCCGCGATGGTATCATACAGCCGAGGACACATCTGCTAGATGGGTCGCAGCGCCCGTGTAACATATTGTTCACTCTACAATTCGCACTGTCCCAGTCAAGTCCGGAGACAATTACGTGTCCACGTGGCGCAATGAACGGCAGCTTGCTCCGCGCTCCCAGCAACCATTTGCTCACTGACAACGTGATTATAATAGCGTGGTGGTCGGGCGCCACATCAGACCATCTACCGTATTCGGCAAAGAGTAAAATGCTTTTGTACTCGTACAGCCACGACTTCCGTACGTTCATCAATTTAAAGCAGGAGCGAGCATGTCGACCAACCAACGGTTCCCAGCTTCATATTCTGCTGTATCCTGCGGAACAATTGAAACTAATTGCCTTTAATTTAGCCGCCATGGAAACCTTCGGATCGTAGCGGCGATGAAACTTTGTCTGTCCGATCCCTATCGTATCTACATATGAGTACAGCTACATGTAGTGGATAGAAAGCTGATTGCGGCAGTCTAAGAGCACCTACAGCCAAGAATGCTGTCCTAAACAGCGTTTCAGACGTGGATAAACGGATGCAACAACGGATTTGAGCGGTTAGAGCTTGCAGTGACGAACTGCAAGCACTATAAGTAGAAACTGAAGATTTGCGATGGCAAGTTCGACTCGAAAGGGTAAGCTTACAGTACTGTATTCCTGAAAGCTTTCGAAGGGTATTTCATCCTTTTTTGTCCAACATACCTCTTTGAAACATGACGAATGACTTCAATGGGATGATGATGACTTCAATGGCATTTCTCACCTCCTACGAAAAACTTGTGAGTAATTGCGGACAACCCCGTCGGTCGTTCAGTCTGGCGCTGAGAATGCCATGATTCGCATAATAGTTCAATCAGACAAAAACTCGCTCTTGCTGCCTATCTAGCTACATGCACACATGGCCGAGGACAGCATAATTGGATAACGTTACGCGAAAAACTTTAATACATTACAATACACAGTACGGACAACAACTCAACCGCGATCACGGGACAACAGGCAAACACTCACCCGATTCATAACGCATAATGTGATGGCAAACTCCGCACCGATCTTTTTAGACTGCCATTACTCAACGCGTTATGCGGAATCGGGCGTTTACCTGTTGTAAGGAAGTCCCATAATCGCGGTTGAGTTGCTTTCCTTGTTCGTTTGACGTACATGCAATACTGTACAATACAGCACTGTATCACAGAAACGGTTATCATCCTGTGTGTTATGGTCATCCAGGTGGATTCAATGGCTGTCCCGTGTAGTACATGTAAGATCTTGCGTAATGATAGGTTGCCGCGTTAAGCGTAATGCATTACATTACCGAGCGAAATCCACGTCGCCGTTGAGAATTGCGAAGTGAATATGAAGATTATTACATTATTATATCTTCATATTCACTTCGCAATTCTCAACGGCGACGTGGATTTGAAGATTATTATATTCACTTCGCAATTCTCAACGGCGACGTGGATTTCGCTCGGTAATGTGATGTATTACGCTTAACGCGGCAACCTATCATTACGCAAGATCTTACATGTACTACACGGGACAGCCATTGAATCCACCTGGATGACCATAACACACAGGATGATAACCGTTTCTGTGATACAGTGCTGTATTGTACAGTATTGCATCTGTTGAGAATTGCGAAGTGAATATGAAGATTAAGAAAATAATCTTCATATTCACTTCGCAATTCTCTACAGCAAGAGACTCTTGCGATCCTACTACGAGGAAGACGAGAATGAATAAGATGAAGAAGAGAGAGCCTTTTCATCGGAGAAAATCGCCAAGTCGACAGCGAAGTCGAACGATGGGTTGAAGAAGATAAAACGCCGCGCAATATTAAGGAGAAATTGGGTGGCTTGAGTGGTACGATGGACGCCAAGGACGAGAAGAAGTACAAGCTATTTGTGGATGCCTATGTCAAGGCGCATCCCAGAGCCCTTGACTAACCTCGTCTACTACGTAGGCTCATGCACCATAGCTTTCCACTTTGTATATTTCGAATCCAATTGTCAACCCCCACTCTCGCTCCGTCGGTTCTTACAGTACGTTGGAATCTTCTGAATAAAAAAACTCGCCTGTTTGGTTTCAAAACTAGTATTCAGCTTCTTGAGTATCGAGTCGCCAAACCCTGACCAGCTCCTGGTAGTATTGCTAATTTTGCCACGCTCTGCCGTTGCATTTATTGATTATTGCAACGTGTATCGCGGACACTTCGCTTATCAAATTTTGCATAAAACCCTTTTACTACCACTAATTGATTTGCGACCAACACCAGGATGTTTATTTCTCCCTGGTGTTGTAGTTTCGCTCATTGGAGCTTCAGAAAATAATCTGAAAACAGAGTTTAATTTGCATCAGACTTAATATTTGGCCTCGGTATCTGAGAACTATTGCGAGCTTCCTCAACGCTATGTGTAAACTAGTGACGGTAAATACCTGGCCCGTTACACAAGTTATCAGGGTGGAGCACACGACAGAAGGCACTCGGGTTAATTTTCGACTCGGCCGCCGGAACCGTGTCCATGCCTTAACCAAAGGTCGCAAAGGGTGAGCGAAATCGTTTATGCTGCACTTCAGTCCACTACGCTTTGTCGCTCCGAATACCGCTCCTTGCTCGGCAGTCTACGACACGCGGCTGCGTGCATCCGCCCGACGACGGTAATCCTATAGCGCCTGCGGCAACGCGAACGCAACTTGCACCGGTGGTAAACGGTTCTGCATATGAGTTGTATGCCTTGACATAGGGAATTTGGTACTATTAATATGTACTGTATTAGGACTTTTTCGTAGCAAAATGTATGACTTATGATCGATATGCAGACATTTTTGTTCGAAGCCTAGCCAATCAGAAGTACGAATACAATGTTCATGAATTATGACTTGGCGTTTTTAGAATGGAAACCAAATGCAAGGGGTGGCGTATTTGCCGGTCGTTGTCTGTAGTTCACTCAGACGACAACTTAACCGCGATTGTGGGGACTTCCTTCCAACAGATAAACAAACACCTATCCGATTCACAACGCTTCCTTGATGGCAAACCTGATGCCGATCTTTTTTAGATTGTCATTACTTGATGCGTTATGCGTTGGCTTGTTGGAAAGAAGTCTCAGTTGGGTTACTTTCCTACTGTAGTTGGAGAAGAAGTACCGGGTGGACATAATACTGTATTACACGGCACAGCCATTGAAATGTGACTCCCATAACGCACAGTGTGATTACGACTGCTGCGAAAGAGTACATGTAATCCGTGAACCAGTCACCAGACTCATTCTACAATGAGCGCAGTGCCAGTTAAGTCACCCACCTACAGTCATCCAGCACTATGAACGACAGCTTGCTTCATCCGCCCAACATTAATTCAATGACCGACATGGTCATTGGCGCGGTGGTAGCGCGACGCTCGCAGTCAAGAACGCACATATCCGACGAGATGAACGCACCGATCGTTTTGCAGCCAAGCCACCCTTGTACCCAACAGTCTGCTGCAACTCCGCCAAGTCTGCGCTCCTTCGCACCCCCGGCCCTTACAGCCACCGTCCAAGGTCCCGACAGTGCCCACGACAACGACACTGCCTTCAATCGTTTGAGCATTGCTGAAAGAGGGCTGCTACTTCAGCGACAGCGCCGTCGACGTACACAGCAGCGTTACCGGAAGAAGTCACACGACAAAAGACTAACGTTGGAGGACACCGTCAACCAGTTGCAAAACGAAATCCAGCGTCTTGAACAAATGCTGTGTCAACCGCAGCGTGCGATAGAATACACAACCTCGTGGAAGGTGGTGGTGGAGTTTTATCGACTCTTTCGCCATGGCTTGGATGCACCTGCGTCGGTGTTCAATGACATCGCCACACCGCTATGTCTCGGTGACGATCACGTGCAAAAGCGATTTCTCCTACGGTCAATGGTTCCTGATGTCGACATCAATGGAAGTTGTGGTGTGGATGCAGTGTTGGAAGGTTGGAGGTTCCGATCGTTTCACTACGGAAATATTGACCTCCAACTGAGGTGTTTGGAGCTTGGTGCTGGAGACGTGGTGGCTGCCTACATGGACGTTGTTACCACCATCACCATATCAATGCTGCGTAAGTCACTTTCCCACCTCGACACCGGCGACGCTGACAGCAAGTGGCCACTGATAGCGGGGAAACTTCATGGTCAGCGCCTTGTAGTGCCATCCAGAGTTTCCTTTTCGTGGGACGCGACCAAGACCCGTTTTGTCAGTGGTTACTACGAGGAAGACTTGATGACGCCGTTGATTAAGCTACTGGGAAACTTGGAAGACGCGTTAATTGTGCTGAACAGCAATCTTCAAATTTGCTGACAGAATCGTCAAGATTCCGTTGATATTTGTATTCCAATGAGCAATCTGCCAACACCAAGATGTTTCTTTCTCTCAGGCTGTACTAAGCCCTGTAACTTCGCTCTTCGGATTTCAGAAAATAAAGTGACGGTACCGTTAGACAAAAATAAAGTAAGGGCGATGTCTGATGGGTGCCTCGTGATCGTTTGCTCTTCTTACTGAACACTAAGCCTCGTGTTACAGTATATATGATAAGGCTTTCGCACGGTGTGGAGAGTAAGAAGTACTAGTAGTAGTATCTGGTTTGTGGGGTTGATGCAGTGCTTGCCCGGCGTTAAAAACGCATAAAAATATTGGTAAGGCTTGCGCAGTATGCTTTCTCAGATGTTATCGGATCTAGATAACACTCTCGAGTTTAACATCAGACCCACATACAACAGTTTGGTTGAAGGTGACTCAAATGTCGAGTGGAGTATCGCATCACTAATTATTATTTATATTGACAATATCATATTCACTGACGGACCCACTCAGCGAGTACGATGCTTCTTTGTGTTCTCAGCTCGCATTACACTTTGTGCGATTTCCATAACGCTTCTCTTGATGTCAATAACGCAAACTGTGGTGACATGCGTCTGAGCCACATGAAATCCATCTGACTCGACTATGGCCTCATCTCGTAATCCGAGTTGAGACCACATCTGAATACTTTACACGCGTAAATTTCCATCCCGCCATGCGCAAGCTCCCAACGCCGTTCCAGAGCATTTTTTAACTTATGTCGGCTCCCTCGGGTAACGGTGTGATTGTGGTAGTACGCGACCAGTATTCAAATCGCCCTTACCCAAAACGACGAGACAAAGCATACGAACACGGTGATCACATAACATTTTACTTAGCGAAGCTAGCTATATCGATAGTGGAATAAAAATTTCAATATAGATCAATTTAGAATGCGATGGCAACCTCGTCACTAGTTAAACCGCTCGACACAATCGTGACGAGTGCTCTGCCGTATTCCGTATGCACCAGTAATCGTGAACTACATCAAGCCGTGTACGTGAAGTATTTTTATTATGGTATAAAAAAAAGACCAGGCTTCACGGCAAAAGAAACATAAAAAATCAACTACATGTAGATGGCCAATTACAGTATCATCATCACATGTACCAGTCATTTAATAATGACCCGCATAACGCATTACGTGATGCCCATATCACTGTATAACGCAAAACATGGTGACATGGATTCCCATATGATTGAGAGATGTGGCGACACCATCTCCCAGACCCCCGCTATTAAGCTTATAAAACAACGCACTCTCATTACCAATTCGACTTCATCTTGTACAAGCCACCACGAAAAGTATCCAAGCGCAATGAAGAACGACTTACTTCACCCGCCCAACACTGAATCGCTGCGTGACTGTGTAATCGGAGCAGTGGCAGTGCGGCGAGCACACTCACCCACTAACCTGCCCAACAATCGCTACCAGAATCAAAGGCCAGATGACCAGGAACCGGCGACTTCTACGCGCACAAGCCAACAGTGCGTCTCTAATACGACATTCGAGCAAGACCGTCATGATCTGTGGAGCGCAATGAGCATCGCAGAGAGAGCCCTCATGCTCCACCGACAGCGCCGCAAGAGAACTCAGCAGAAGTACAGGAAGAGACTAAAGAACAAGGAGTTTGACTTGGAGGACTCTTGTCAACCAGCTGAGAGAGGAGATCCTGGAGCTGAAGAAGAACCGAGCGTGTTGGCAACCTTTGCGTGATTTGAGCGAGACGACCTCCTGGAACGTGGTGGTCGAGTATGTTCGCCTCTTCCACCATGGCCTACACTGGTGACGAAGCCCGATGGAACCACAACGCCATTATCGCTAGATGCAAACTACACACAGAAGAGGTTCTTACAAGCCGCCATGATGGCCGACGTCGCCTTCAACAATGGATATGGCGTGGACACCGTTTTTGAAGACTGGAAATTCATTTCGCAAATTCACGAAAACACGGAGACGCAACTAGTGAGTTTGGAGTACGGCGCTGGAGGCGTGATGGTTGCTTACATGAATAATTTCACTACCATCACGGCCAACATGGTACGGAATTCTTTGCTCAATCTCGTGAATGAAGAGGAAGCGAAGTGGCCTATACTCGCTAGGAAACTTCTCGGACAGACACTTGTGATCCCAACCACAGTTCGCTGCGAATGGGATGACGCAAACGCTCGTTTTATTAGCATTTACTACCAACCAGACATGCTGACACCGTCGCTCAAGCTGCTGGGCAACTCAGAAGACGCCAACACCGTGTTTTGTAGCGCTCTGGGCAACCATTGCAGACGTTAAAAGGTTTGCAACCAAGCCACCATGTAGAATTCTACAGTTGTTGAGGACGGCATCTAGTCTAGATAATACAGAGAGTATCGTGTCACCTATTTTGTCTCCTTCGGTGACGAACAAGTAACATGAGATGAGGTGTGTCAAGCTGACACTCTGGTCAGCTCCGAGTCATCAAAAACTTGCATAAAAAACTTCGGACTATCGCAGTACATGTAGACCGGCAGAGAATAATCAGGGCATGTCACCGATAGTAATCATTCTACATGGACCGACCAGTCATGCGTTCGACATCGGCAGACATCCGCTTGATGTCACATCGATGTGCCAAAACCGCAACTCGCACCTGCAAGTCATCAGGCGTGCTTTTTTATGGTGACTCGTATAACGCTTTTCAGGATGACACTCGCCATCGCATGTTTCATGATAAACCATTCGAGATTCACTGTCGACTCCATCCATACCATATCTGGCTTCAAGCTAATCTGCTCACCTCAAGTCACTGGGTTGAGGCGAGCAGATCATTCTGCAATCGTCATCGTCCCGCTCAAGTCGCCCCAAAACAATGGACGACAGTTTTTTTCACCCTCCCACCTGCTACGACCTTAGTGATGCTGTAATTGGAGCGGTCACAGTGCGGCGCACGAAGTCGCCAATCTACCTGCTTGACAGTGTTCATGGCGGGACGTCAAGCACCCTCCCAGCCAACTGAGTCACGACAGACATCGACTTACCCTCAGCAAGGGAATACGACTTGGATGATAAGCCCCCAACGTTTCTCAAGTTGCGCAGAATACCCGTCCTCGTACGAGAACAACGTTTTGAATGCCTTAATACCAGCACAGCGATCCATGGAACTTCATCGGCTACGCCGACGGAGAACTCAACAGCGATACCGCAAGAAACTGCAAGCCAAATCAATTTCTTTCGAAGATGAAGTCATCCGGCTGCGGAAGGAAGTTGAACGTCTTGAGAAGGAGCGAAACAGCATTCCGATAAACGTTGCGACCAAGACTGTCCCGTGGAAGGTGGTGGTAGAGTACTTCCGCCTGTTCCGCAACGGATTCAACCCAATCGCGTCGGTGTCAGATCTCTGCAACGCCGTCTCCACGGTTCAGCAGGACCCAGCGTACGTGCAGACACAGTTTTTCCAAGCTGTAATGGCACCCGACGTCCTGTTTAATGTCGGCCACGGGGTGAAAGCTGCGTTGGAAAATTGGAGATTGGTCTCACTTCATCATGAAAATCACTTGTACGACCTTGAGAGTGTGGAGCGTGGGCCAGGAGACTCGATTGTCGCGTACATGACAGGAAGCACTACTATCACGAAAAAGATGCTGCTTATGGCGTTCCCGGATCTCATCAACGCCAACGAACGCAGCAAGTTGGAATCACTCGCTGCGAAGCTCCTCGGGCAAAGACTTGTAGTTCCCAGTAGATTACATTTTCTCTTTGATGAGACGCACAGTCGAGTTGTACGTGCACGATACGAAGCCGACATGTTGACGCCGTTGCTGAAGTTGCTACAAAGCGTGGATGATGTTGCGCTGGTGCTGAGTAGCGCCCTCGATATCCATCATTAGAGCAAGCCGCGAGACACTTAACCACCTTCTACTCACTGGATTCAACAAGAAGGGCTGAATCCGAAACAAGAAGCACGTAGTTCGTGCGAACTCATACCTACTACGTCCAAGTACTAAGTAGTATTGAATGAAATGCACGTACAATTACGAAGTTTCAGTGCTTACCAGAAGTCAGCTCTAATAATTGACGAGCGCTTAGATTGTTTTCATTCTGGATGGCTGTGTTGTTCATTGCTTCGGTATAACTTAACTACAGGAAAAAACTTGAAGTTTCACGTTGACATAGTTGCCACCTCTTTCTTATAGGTATGCCGCTTTTAACATCGACTCAGAGGCCCAGTTTGTAAGTCCATGGCAACATATAGCAAAATACAATATCATATTTATTAGGTTCGCAAAACTTATCCAAATGATAATTGGGTTATTTTATTATTTTTCAGTACCGGCCATGATAGCAGGTTTAAACTCTTTCAAGACCTTCGTTTTCGAATGCGATCTCAAGTTCAAATAAAAATATTCAATCACCTTGCTTTCACACGATTGCCTTTGCATGATCTAGGAATGCATTGATCAAAATGATGTCCTAGCTCTAAGCTGTATGCTAACGAAGATTCTGGGGACCCGTTAGCTGCATAACAACAAAATATACAGTGAAAACAAATGCGACAGACTCGCAAAAAAGTTGAAAGATGTATCACCCGGTTTGGTTGTGCTCTTTTCTGTAGATACGGCTGCAAATTGCTTCATGGCAGAGATTTTTTTGCGCAAAATTACACCTAGATTTACTGGACACCATTGGGGTTTGATGTCCAATTAGTTATTCCAATATGTTCATTGGAGTTATTATTACTGTTACTGAAATTTACCGAACCCTGAACATTAGTCGTATCTGAGTCACTACCGTCGAAACACCACGGTTCTGAAGTCTTCAGTAGCGATTCAGCTCGTTGGGCCCTTTTTAGGAACTTGCATCGAAAGCGTTTGGTCTCAGTACCATTTTCTCCATTTTACTAACGTAGAGTGTACTAGCCTGTAACGCAATTCACCTCAAGAGCTTAAAAAAATGGAGTTGAGTGCACATTTCTTGATTTATAAAAAAAGTTGCGACGACTTATAGTGCTCTCCTCTTACTTGTGAATTCTTTAGTTATGGTTTCCTCTTTAGCTACGGGCATCCTCGTTGCAGCTCGATAAAGTCTCGTAGGTCGGATGAAAACTAGCCAGCCGGATTCTTGTGATGTCGTCGTTGGACCCAGCCATTTCAATAAACTGCATCCTACACTCTGCTCTGCCCTGTCAAGAAAATCCAAACCTTCACCCAAGCTTCCGTTTTTGCTCCAACTCCTTCACCTTTTCCAGAAAGGCTTTATAGTACCCATAGTTCTTTTTGGTGAGGATTTCTTTATGGGAATGCGCTTTCTCATCTCCAGCATTGTTCTCACGTAAAACTTGGGTCGGTCTTTTGCGGTCCAAACTGCCACTTTCACCTTCATTTCAGTGTCCGAGCCGCCGTAGGAGATAGATGGCTCCATAAAACTGTCTCCATTCTCATCGTCATACTTGGCCACGTAGCGTGTGTATAGCTTGTAGTTTCCGTTATTCGCGAGTTGTTTCTCTGACAATTTATCCGCACCGTATTTTATCCAGATTTTGGTCGCATCAATATTTTAGCTCACCCAGTCATCCAGCATTTTGCCTCTTCGCCGCATGTAATTCTCCTGTTTGTGCATAGCTGGAAAAGCTTTCGGTGCCACTCGTTCCTGAGCATCACCGGCTTAGTGGCTGGACGCCAGTACAGAAGAAGTTTGCGAGATAGAAAATAGTTTATGAAAACGCGCCATATCTAGACAAGCAGACAGGTACGAAGTGTCACCATTAAAAGGCCATTTTTCGTATTGATGCACACTCGGGTAAAAAAACGCTCGATAATCAGGACTAAGCATTAAAATTTATCGTTTAAATTTATTATTTGCTTTCAATAAGTTTCATAGAATGTAGACAAAAGTCAAATACTATAATCTGAAGCGAATTTTAGAATTGTCAATAGGATTTCCATGCTTCAGCTAGCGATCCTTCCAGCACCAAGGCTTTACAGTACTAAGGAATTGTCGAAAGGACCCTGATTTTCCACGTTCTGGGCTTGAAACAAGTTATTGGGTAACGTAACAACAGTACCGAAAGTCGTTCGACTGCGTGAGGAAGTCCGACAACCTGAGATGAAGCGCGTTTCAACGCGTCCACTTTATCTGGTGCGTTCATTCCTGATACAAAGTACTTTTACGCGGTTCGGAACGGATTCAATTTCCTGGAACCAGAGGCAAATAAAAGCAGCGCTATGACACTGGCGTAACCACCGACCATCGGCTGCTTAGTAGTGCAGATTTTCGACCCCAAACGGAGTTGACAGTAAAAAGTACTTCGGAGTACTTCTACATGTACACGTAGTAACAAAAAAAACGCTATGGCACTGAAAACAGCGCAGGTAGCTTACAGAGCAGCCCACAAAGGGCGATTTCAAAGTGGAAGCACATCGGAGGATTAACGCGATTCAAAGTGTCACAAACATAAAATGTATGAAGTTAGTCGTCCATTTGCATGTTCTGGTAAAAGGCTCAAACTGTCGGGAACGTGTTTCGACTGCGAGAAAATTATGCGAGAGAAGTACAACAGCGCGAATTGGCTTTCTACAAACGAACCGATCCAATGCCTACGTGCAATTTACGCAATGCCTCTATCTGATGCCGGCAGCACGTTTGCATCAGGGAAAGCGAAGTCAAGAATATTTGCTAATAGATGGTCTTTCTGTCTGCAACAAAATATTTTGAAGTACATGTACTTAAAAATACTCCAGTATGTCGCCGAAAAGATTTGTATTAATGAAAACAATGGAAAAATAATGTATATACGAACAGCACCGCGTCGTCAGGCACACCGATGTTCATTTCCTACATTTATTAGAGAATTCTCCACCAATGACTTGGTTTTCGTAAAGTGTAAAAGTTTTATGGCAACACGAATGCGGCGGAAATAAACATACTTAGTCACCTCTCTTCAACTAACGGCTTTCGGAACTTCATCAGACGGAACAGGACTTTACGTCCGTAGATTCTTGAGTATTCTGTAAATATTTCCATGGTTGGATCAATCTCCCACGTCATTCTACCCATTCGTAGGCGACTGAGGATCACATCTGGCTTGGTCCCATCACTTAACCATTTTTCAAATAACCGTATCTGCAGCCTGGAAGCAATGAGTTCTGTAGCGTCATCCTTGTTCGCCACCTGGATCGCCTTCGCCAACGAGTATTCGTCGAAGCTCGTGAGCAATTGTGTCATCATTTTCTCATCTCTGTCTGGGCTGTGATGGTTCAGCAAATTGAAGTAGTTCGCCCACACGTTGAAGGCTGGGCTGGTAAAAAGATCTTTCACGCCTTCTTCATCAACCTTCAATATCGAGTACGCTTTCTCGATGGGCATTCCATTGCCACCCCAAGCAACCAATAAGTCATTCTGCAAACGCTCAGCAAGTTTAGCCGTAAACGTGTCCTTTTTCGCCGTTTCGAGCATCTTGGCCACTGCTTCGTCGCCGTAGGACTTCACGAATACTCCAAGCGTATTCACCATTTTCTCTGGATGTTTGAGTTTGTTTTTGTTGTTGTACATGTTGATGTAGCGAACCCACTTATTAAAGTTGGGGTTGGCAAAAAATGTCTCCAATGCATCATCCAACGTAAGCATTGCCAAAATGTCGTCTGGAGTCTTTCCTTCATTCAGCCAACCTCGCAATTGCTTGCGATCGCTGGAACTGAATTTAGGCTTCGCTGTATCCGTCCCGAACCACCTTTCAATCTTCGATAAGCCGCTTATAGGTACTGGTATTCCTCTGTCCTCTTCGTCCACGTTGTGGGTTCTTAGAAGTCTTGAGGTTTCACTGGATGTGGCAACCACAGTCGATGCAACGGCTGTGGAGATAATGAAAGAGGTAACACACACTAGTACGAAGCTGTAGAACCGCATGACTGGGTATGCCGTCGTTACGGTAGCTGGTGGCCGATCACCTAGTGATGGTCACATAAGAACCACTTGTGCGGTACCATGTACATGTATCGCGATGAGGCGAAAACCGATCCCGGAACTCGCATAAGTTACGTATGTCCCGACGGTTTATTGGTTTACAGAAAAGACGATCCTCTCGGTAGTGAGAACACACGTTATCCCAATATAGAGGGATTACTATCAGGATACGCAATCGTTTCACAAGGTGGAAGTTTCAGCTTCTTACGTATCGGTATTACTACTTTGTATGCTTTCATATAGCTGCAAACATCGATATAGTTAACTACCTTCTAATAATAATATTTTTCGCAAACGTATCACTATGTAGCGGATACACATATTGACGGAAGGTATGGCCTACGGACAGAGACAAGGTCCCATACAAAAACTCTATTGTGCAAGCGCAGAACCGTAATGCATGCACATAGGACATGTCCTATACTAAACTCCATATAGAACTGCGGGAACGATTTCCTATGAGTATATTTCGGTCACTGCACCGTATTAGGCTGCATCTTCCGTCGATATGTAGAGGTGCTGTAGTAACCTGTCTTATGTTATCAGTGGACCGCCATTATCTGTAATAGACAGTACCAAGTAGTTTCACTAATGGTAAGTACAGTACATGTATCACTGCCGAGAGGGTTGCCTGTACTTCGTATCAATGCTCATGATGCGTCTCTGTTCCTTTTCAAATCAAATGTGTTGCCGCCTGAACCGTATCTACTGATGTTGACGCTTTCCGGATTTTTCTAAACAGTAAGTACAGTACTGTATAAATACAGACACTCGGCGACGACCCGACCAAGAAACGAGTTACGAGGACGCGCCTCCTGCAGCAGCAGATGACATCATCGTGAAGCCAGCGATGACACGACACAAAGGCTCCATACGCACGCAAGACGCAAGCAAGACGCAAGCAAAATCATTTAGGCCCGGTTCAACCTTGAAGTCAGTAAAACGTCGTTTGCTCGGTGCATTTGCTCTTAAACACCATTTTCAGTTGGAGAACTTAAGAGTAAATTGCTCTTAAGCTCTCTATGTCGACGTGAATAAAAAGATGATCCTCTGCTCTTGTAGGAGGCCCACCCGACTACATGTACAGGTTATCACAAGGTTATCTATTACAAATGAGGATATCGCTAAAGTCAACAGAACTCTATCCTCGAAGTAACGATCAAAGCGGCAACGATTGTAAATCGAAAGTGCTTTAAGCACTTTCGTTTAAAAACAATAGGATTTGGCCACTCTGCACAACAATTTGCTCGCTTCCTGCCCAGCTCTTCCCTAGAAGCACTCTGCATCACGCGAAGCTGATAGTACGCCGACATTGATGAACAGCTTGGCTATCGACTTCTGGAGCTTCATCTGGATCGCTTGGGGCATCGGCTTCATGCTGGAGATCAGCGCTCTCATGTAACGCTATGCTGAGAAGTTTGAAGTTCATTCACAATGACGTTCTCGTCATGTAAGTTTAACAGCTCCTTCTAAGACATGGGGTGGACCGCTACAACGTAAATGGATGCAAATTCAGTAACAAATACTTAGATCCCAAGCACCATCACTGACAAGAGGATCATATAAAGATCATTTATGTACGTGTAGACGCTAGAGCGTTTACAGAGCCAACCTATTACAAAGCGCTGTTGTTACCCCTCGGTGGCCGCACGACCCTCCCGGGTGTCAAGAATACCATCCACGTCGACTGTCAGTGCTGAAAATGGGACTCAACGTTGGCTTACTGTTGGTCAACGATAGTAAACGAATGGCAAAAATGTCAAGATTCAGGAGCATTGCATCTACGTATGCCAACCCGCCAGCGCTTGTGGCGTGTTGGGTTGCTAGTCTACCACTCACACTAACAAGGTTGTCCTTCGATCAAAATGTCGTTTTGTAGTCGCTGTCGTCCACCAGCAGCAGCAGCAGCAAGCGCCCAGCCAGGCTGTTGCGTAAACTGTATCTTGGTCCATACTGAAACCAACGTTAGCAGCTTCAACTTGGTCCATACTGAAATCAAGCTACTCAGATATCGTCACCTAGCCCTGCTAGTGGAATACAAGCCACAGCACTAATACGTTATGGAGTCTCCATCGTCAAGAGCAATGTCTTTCGAGACGAAGTAGCCCTGTTAGACTATGCTACGCTCCAACTGCTTACTAGTGGTATTATGGAAAGATCCGGTCGAAATTTTGAGCGCTGCCTCTGGCGATACATACACCGGAGGCTAGCATTGAAAATGCTATCCAGCCTGACTAAAATGATAACAACAACACTGTAAATCCAAAGGAAACGCTTTGAAATGTATAGGTGTATGAAAGAGCAACTTCACAGTCTAAATACCTAGTAAGGCTCGTCAGTAGGTATCTCAGACGTCGTCGATGAACTTAAAGGCTCCGGCGGACATTGCACGATGGGTCAGAAGCCTCCGCTCCAACACTGCGCGAAGTTGTGCTCTTAGTGGCATCGGTCGTGGGGGTCTGGGTGACATCAGCTTCCGACGAAGCTGTACCAAAGCTTCCCTCGGGGCCACCGACTGACCCACTGAAGCCGCCCATACCCGAGCCTCCACCAAAGCCACCCATTTCAGAGCCGCCGCCCATACCGCCGCCTCCGCCCACTGTCGTGCTCGTGGAGTCAGCCATGACACCTCCATCCGCCGTCAGCGTTCCTGCTGCTGTGATAGTCTGCGCCTGAGTCATGTCCACGCCGACGGAGATCCAGGCCAACACACCGTCCGACACCGAGTCGCCCAGAAGCACGTACTCGAAGAAGGGGTCGAAGTCCTCGGCTGCCTCCTCGGACAGGATCGAGTCGTCGGCGTTGGTCGTGATCTCCTGCGTGTTGGTGCTGTAAGGAGATGTGAGTTCCACCTCGGTGATGAGGTCCTGGTCGAAGAAGAGCTGACCCACGTGCAAAGCGTAGCCACCCGAATACGTGTTGTTCTCAAGCAGCGTGCCGTTGTACGTACCGATGATGTGGATGTGCGTAGCGCGGGACGTGTAGTGACCCGGGAAGATGGACATGTAGGACGCCACGCCGTCCTCGTCCGTGGGCGTGAGTCCGCGCAGAAACGTCTTGTCGACGTTGGTCGTGTCGGAGCTGTCGCCGTTGCCGCTGGCCACGATACCAGAGTACACGCCCGTGGAGTTGCAGTGCCAGAAGTCGAGATACAGGCCCTCGACGGGTTCGCACGTGTTCACATCGATGATCTGAATCTCCGCGTACAGATCGACGCCCTCCTGATCCTCGCGGATGTCGGAGCGGATGAGCTCGCCGTTGACGTAGTACGGACCCTGCGTGACCTCGGGTTCGAGGATGCACTTGACGTCGTCTCCGAAGAGGGCGCTGGCGTTCGTGTCAGAGGTGAGACCGGTGAGGTTGGACTTGTGGCTGGTGGACACCACGGTGTCGACGTCGAGGCGGCGTTGGCATTGGCGACGCTCGGCACGCAGGCTGTTAGCCTTGGCGGCCCGACGTGAGACGGCGCGCTCCTGCAGTCGTCGCGAGGCTTCGGAGTTGGCGCAGTCCTTAAGCGAGCGTTTGCCCTCGGCCATGAAGAGTCGACGTTGCTCCGGCCGTTCGGGTGTGCGGGCGTATGCCGACTGTCCGCCGTGAGCGGCTACGTTTTCAGAGAGTGTGGTGGCCACCATTGCGGTGGCGACGAGGAAAGTGGAGATGCGGACCATGGTTGTAGACTGGTGACGAGGTGGGTATTGCAGGCAAGATGATGGAGCTGCTTGGGGATTTGGTGGTGTGGTGAAGCTCGCAAAATTGAAAGTGATGTCTAAGTGTTGACTACGGTTGAGATCCTTTCCGAGGGTGCTGTGGTGTAGTTCTTGCCAGATTGAAGACTCGCATGGATTTGGCTCACGTAATGTCCACCGTGGAGTTTCTGGTCGCAGGCGTCGCACAGGGAGTCGACACAAAAACAGCAGCATGTGCACAACACATCGCAACGCTCATGAGGAGAAATTAACCGACAGCAGGTTTGGATAACGCGATCATGCATGTGCCTCAAACCCACAAACGCTAAGATATGCTAAGAATCAACACAAGCGCCATGCTGCTTCAAGCCGGATACTGTACAGTACATATACTAGTACATGTATAGCGTTGCTTCGGTCCGGTGGTTCTGCCGCTCACGTATGTACATGCACTTTCAGCACGGAGGGCAGATCCTGAGATCATTCCTGCAAGCCTCTTTTATGGAGGCAAGACTGGTGAAACTTTCACCAGTCTTGCCTGAAAGGAGCCTGGTTTAACATCGTCATCATGGAGACTATGCAACCAAGCAATGGTACATGTACTGCTGCGACCTACCACTCTGGAGCATGCACAACGCTGTCCTATGAAATTCACAAATATAAAGCTCCAAGTGACCTCCACGGATATATTCTTGTGTCCAACACGTAAAATCGCCCACTACCGCGTATAATACAAAGGACTTAGGCACCGGCCTCAAGGCGGAAGTTATGCCGGCTGTGCGTGTGAAAACGGGACGCGTTGCAACTGATAGAGAGCGAGCAGCGAAAAGCACCGTGTCCAATGCAAACTCTAGAGGGCAACGAAGCAACAAAACAGCAGCCAAATGCTCAAGCGGAGAAACCGTAGCAGCCTTTCGCGTTGGAGAGCTGGCACAATGTGTAGCAAATCACCGCCGATAATCAATTTTAATCTCGTCCGCACGTACAGTACATGCATCCTTTCCTTACGTTACAAAACTACCGGGACCCAGGCGTCAGTTCAGTACTTGAGTCCGCTCGCAAGACAGCGCATCCGGATATCATGTTTGCTGAACAGGAACTGACACTAAGTACGGCAAATGCTCAACTCCGAAAGTATCCTCGCATCGGAAAGCCTGGGCCCAAACGAGCACATACATGACCCCCGTGTCGGTGATCCTACCAGAACACCACCCTCGGAAACCTGATCAACTGCAGTCTCAACGCCGACGACTCGATCCTGTCCGAGGAGGCAGCCGAGGACTTCGACCCCTTCTTCGAGTACGTGCTTCTGGGCGACTCGGTGTCGGACGGTGTGTTGGCCTGGATCTCCGTCGGCGTGGACATGACTCAGGCGCAGACTATCACGGCTGCTGGCACGCTGACGGCGAACGGTGGAGTCATGGCCGACTCCACTAGCACGACAGCTGGCGGCAACGGAAACAGCATGGGCGGCAGATCCGGGATGGGAAGGTTCGGCGGGTTCCGTGGAGGGCTCGAGTGCGTGAAGGCCGACATGGTTGTGTTCCGCGTAGTCCGTGAAGCGAAAGCACCGAAAACAACAGAAAAAAAGTGCGACGTAAAGTTGAGGGACTTGTCAGTGTTAGAGATCGGTGGTTTTGATCACGACTGGTGCAATTTGGCTTGATTTTAATATGGGTCAAGTTGAAGCTGCTTATGCCTCCGCTTTGCAGCAGTACGCCCCCGGGCCGCTGCATCCAACATATCATACTTTTGACTCTAGCCCACCGCCAAAACATATTTCGTAGATACTAAGGAGGATCCTTCGTGAAACGGCGATATTACTACGTTTTTCATGGGCTGAAAGTCGACTTCTGCCTCGCCACTTACGCGGGACAGCGACAGCTTGCCGCCCTTAGTGATGCCACTCGTGATAGACTCCAAGTCGGCGCCCTTGGTGAGCCCGCTCGTGATCGAGTTTAGACCACTACCACCGGTCAGTGACGATAACGCACCTCCCTTCGAGAGCGCACTCAGGTCCGTGGGAAGGAGCTTGTTCTCGCTGCCACCATTCTTCGTGAGGGCCGACAGCGTCTCTGTGCTGGGCAGGCCCGATGGCAGCAACTTCGACAGGCCGCCCTCACCGCTCGTGACACCTGTGACGCCCGAGAGGCTCTTTGTGAGAGAGTCAACGCCAGAGAGACCGGGCACCACGGCGTCAGTATCATGCTGGCTCTGCTTCTGGGTGGTCGAGCCGGTAGTGCCGCCTCCCGTGAGATTCGAGAAGTCGATGGGCGAGTCGTAGCCGGACCGCAGCAGCTTTCGCTCAGGCGAGGCGAGCACGCATTGGATGGCGATAGTGAGGAGTGCGATGGTGGACAGCAGCTGCATGATTGTTGTGTTGTCAGGTGGTTGTTGGTTGGGTGACTAAATTGGAAATGAGCGAGGGATTACTTGATCAGAAACGCGAAGCTGAAGGAATCTGCACTGCCGGAAGTTGCTGGGTAGTGTTGCCGAAGACACACGAGTTCTTGGGTCACAGGAGGTGTGCTTGTTGTGACCTTAGCTCAAGTCAAGTGGCTGCAACTTGCTTACAATGCCGGGCTGATAAGATCGGCAAATTCTGTTAGTGTGGATAGGACGGCGACAATAATGTGGCGTGGCTGCTTATCATAATTTACCGATGCCCCCACGACCAGGCAGATGTCCGTGCAGTTGGGCAAACGGACCTTACGCCACAAAAACAAACCAAACGGACGCCGTTACGTGGTGCAAAGCATTGCATCAGCATCAAACGCAGCGAGAAGCTGCTTTGTGGTGCAGATGGCTGCGGTGACCTCAAACGAAGCGGAAGCTACCTCTTTTACCATTGCAACTTCCAGCACGTGCGTTGTTGCTCGTAGGCACAGTATGTTCTCCTGTAGATACAACCAAAGTTGGTAGGCGTGCAACGCGTAACTGTTGTTGAGAGTCTCTATACCCCCCTTGTAGTTAGTGGATGCTCAAAGCGGTATGCTCTCGTACATCGTACGATGTGATACTTCTATGATATGACATACTTTGTTGTATGTTTTGATGCGATGATATGATATCATATGTACTACCCACATGCTCATAGCTCAGCTGACCGTGTGCATCGCTTATTAATACACTCCGCAGCACTATGATATATTCGTACTACTTTCAGACGAGCTCGCGGGGCAGATGAACCACACGCACTATCGCACGGATGGCATAATACATGTAAAACTAAACAACACGAAAGCGATCGACAGACACAGCTGTCACGAGTCTTGCCCACTAACAGCGAAACACACGATAGTATCTCTTGGTCGCCGTCCTATCCACACTAACAGAATTTGCCGATCTTATCAGCCCGGCATTGTAAGCAAGTTGCAGCCACTTGACTTGAGCTAAGGTCACAACAAGCACACCTCCTGTGACCCAAGAACTCGTGTGTCTTCGGCAACACTACCCAGCAACTTCCGGCAGTGCAGATTCCTTCAGCTTCGCGTTTCTGATCAAGTAATCCCTCGCTCATTTCCAATTTAGTCACCCAACCAACAACCACCTGACAACACAACAATCATGCAGCTGCTGTCCACCATCGCACTCCTCACTATCGCCATCCAATGCGTGCTCGCCTCGCCTGAGCGAAAGCTGCTGCGGTCCGGCTACGACTCGCCCATCGACTTCTCGAATCTCACGGGAGGCGGCACTACCGGCTCGACCACCCAGAAGCAGAGCCAGCATGATACTGACGCCGTGGTGCCCGGTCTCTCTGGCGTTGACTCTCTCACAAAGAGCCTCTCGGGCGTCACAGGTGTCACGAGCGGTGAGGGCGGCCTGTCGAAGTTGCTGCCATCGGGCCTGCCCAGCACAGAGACGCTGTCGGCCCTCACGAAGAATGGTGGCAGCGAGAACAAGCTCCTTCCCACGGACCTGAGTGCGCTCTCGAAGGGAGGTGCGTTATCGTCACTGACCGGTGGTAGTGGTCTAAACTCGATCACGAGCGGGCTCACCAAGGGCGCCGACTTGGAGTCTATCACGAGTGGCATCACTAAGGGCGGCAAGCTGTCGCTGTCCCGCGTAAGTGGCGAGGCAGAAGTCGACTTTCAGCCCATGAAAAACGTAGTAATATCGCCGTTTCACGAAGGATCCTCCTTAGTATCTACGAAATATGTTTTGGCGGTGGGCTAGAGTCAAAAGTATGATATGTTGGATGCAGCGGCCCGGGGGCGTACTGCTGCAAAAACGGAGATCCATACTGAAATCGATACAAATTGCACCAGTCGCCACCATTTATCATAAAAACAAGTTTATGAGCCATAGCGACGGCTTCAAGCATGGTGTGCACAATTTCCATTCAGTGACAATTGCTGGTGGCGAACGGAAGCCCTCGCACTCACATCTTCGGACGTGCTTTCTCGGTAACCCAACGGCATCCATGAGTCAGAACTTTAGAGCGCCAACACAGCACTACCTGTACAGTAGTGATGATGAATTGCGATGGTGTGCCTAGCGTATCGCTCTACGGATGGTGAAATCGTGGATATTGTGGTTGGTACAGAAGGATGTACTGTACATGTAGGTCAGTCGCTTAATTCTGAAATATATCCTCACCCGGCTCACGATTCCTGAACTATCTCAGCTGTTTCGCAGCATACGCCTTTGAGCGAGTCCAGTGGCAACGATCAACGCACCGCCAATCTCTCCTGTGGACATTCAAAGGCGATCGAAGCTGAAGGACGAAGGCCCGCATCCCTTTTACATCCAGCCAACCACAATGGCCATTTTGAAGAGTTACCACAAGACTTCGTACTCCCAGCGGGTTTGGTAGCACACAACGTACACCAAGATGGATGAGCCGCGTGGTTTTCTCGTTAGCAGCATGCTCTCAGCTCTAATCGGGTCCTGCTAAGTGCTCCTCGATCTAGGACGCTCACAAGGTCATTTCCAAATTCACCTTCTTCCACTCACAACTACAAGAAAACCCATCAACCATGAAGTTCTTCTCGACCATCGCGCTACTCGCCATCATCTCCCAGTACACCGAAGCCCACCAAATGCTCCGTTCTGCCTCGACCAAGTCAGTCGACTTCTCGGAACTGAGTGCAGCAGGCTCTGGCTCCATTGGCTCGATCAAGCATAAGCCACACGATGGCTCGTGGAATGGCAAGAAGCCCGATGGGAGCTGGGGTGGCCACGTCGGCGGACCCCACCACGGCCCGAAGGGATCCTTCGATGGTAGCTTTCATGGTCACCGCAAGTGGGCTGGCTCCTTCGACGGCAGTTTCCCCGGCCCCCATGGCAAGTGGCCCGGTTCATTCGACGGCAGCTTTAAAGGCCACGGAAAGGATATCCCGTTCCCCGGCAAGGGCAATGGCAAGGGGGATAAAAGCTCGGACGGCTCGGCGGAGACTGAGCAGAAGACGATGCAGCAGGAAGGTTCGAAGTAACTTGGCTCTCAAGGCCCAAAAGCAAGATGAAGCTGACCCCATCGACTGTAGCTGTATTTTTGTGTTCAACATAGCGTTAAATGTTTGATTTGGTGTGGGCTAATACATTACTCTGCATCAACCCGTTCTTTTCTGATTTGTAAGCGTTTTTAAAAGCTTTAAAAAAGCTAGCAAAAATAAACTTGCATCGATATACGGTATATTCGCTAATAGTAGACGTCGCCCATATTACCATTATTAGGGTTAATGATACTCCTAGAAACCTTAATAATGGTACTAAGATTTATATAGTGAAAACAAGTATAGTGTCACTGTATGATGATGGAGCCAAAGGACCCACTTACATCAACCAAGTCACATACGCCATGATTTTCCAAGCGTTGATCGTCTTAATTGGTGTAGGCAATGCTGTATTCCTTCGTGACAATGTGATCCAAGCTCCTTTTCGATATATCGCGTGCTGCTTTGAAGGGTTTGCGTGAAAGCCGTAGTGCATGACAACTGTGGCAAGTTTCTGATTAGTCACACAAGGTCAGTGCGCACTTCACTAGCAACATCACTTATGACGACAAGGATCGGTCCTGGTCTAAGTTATTGTCTTCGACGCAGTTTTGTAGTGCCGAAGCGGGTTTTGTATTTTGCAGGATCGTGATCTGAAGTCATGCAAAGCAGCAAATGGTCATCCCCGTGACTTCTTGATGACATCTGACCACTTATAAGATCGCATTATTGGTCAAGAAGGCCAGCAATCTACTAGATCATCTACGCTAGCATGGTAGTAATTCAACATACAGAAAGAGAAAATTGTGTGGTTAAACGTAGCCCACACGTCGTCACTCGTCGATATACCCGAAAACCATGTATCTATTAATGGCCCGCAAAATGCTTTCAATTGACCGAGAGGTGCTTAGGATTCATGGTTAAAACTTACCACCAGCTCCACAATTACCTCAAACGCTTCATGGTGTCTAAATACCAAGTTTGAATGGCGGTATGGCATTATATTTCCGATACACCCATCCACTAAAACTGGCAGTAATCGGATTCTTAATAATGGTAGTGAGCCCATTCTATGCGCGTACTACCATTATTAGCGAAGCCTGGATATACTATTGCTTCGTTAGCTTTACTCAGCAACAAACAACATCGACAACTACGCAACAGCATCAATAGTTCTAGCAGCGTGATCACCAAGACAATTGACCGCGTTCAAGCACGTTCGTGTCTCGTGCTTACTCCGTGGGCTGACCGTCGCGCAATGGTTGATACCTACCCCCGTTTCCGGAAGTATCCTAAAAGGATACTTCTATTTACAAGACGTACCGCTGCATCGCAGCTCGCGACAAGGACACCAGGACCAGTTTAGAGTTCGATAGAATCGTAGGCCTCACTTTCGTTTTCACTCAGCTCGAGGAAAGCGAACCCGCCTCACCACGCCCAGCCGACTTGATCACAGCAAATTTACTTGCTTTGCCCCAACGTTCTGTTGCGTGATGGAAACGGCTTATCCATACAATAACAGTGTTTGTCTGACTAGTCGATGTTCTTGCCCAGTTAATGTTGTATTTCCCCCACTCCATCTTGGCCGCTAAGGGGCGGGGCTGTTGGGTTGTCAGGCGTCGAGACGTCGACAGGACGGCGGTGGTCGTTGGACCGCACGAAATCGAGCTGGGCAGTCGAGTACGATGACTGAACAGCGACGGCGAGATGAAGTAACTTCATTTCTGGAAAACTAGACGGTTCTTTTTCATTTTCGTTTTTACGTTGATTAGCATTACAGACCAGGAAAATGCCCACTCCCCGGGCGTCTATTACCACCGGGGGAGGTGCTAGTTAACGTAAGCCACCAGCAGATGCGCTACCATTATCGGGCGCCGTTGTAAGATGACGTCCGGCTGTCGTCCTCTATATCCGGGTAAATGGCCATCCAATGGGATGTGTCCTCTGTGAGGAGATCCAGTACGGTAGCCCATTTTTCATTCAGTTTGTGGATGTCTGAGGGGAGGACCTGAGTGCTCCGTCGTGTATCCATCGCGATATTCGCGACGTGGTCGGACATCTTGTTGTATTGCCTGACATGATGAGTCCAACTAGCACCGAGAGGCGATCCGCCGGCGGCCTGCACCGATCATAGACGCCTTGTAAGTGGGCCGCCCGTGGTGGCCACCGCATCCGTTGTTGCGTGACAATGCGATTACTGCCCCCAACAATGTGGAGACCATGTAGTTGATGGCGCAGAGCGTAGCGAAGCCCATGAGTAATCCCTGATACTCGCAGCATTGTTGGTCGTGCGTCTGACATAGGGGACACCGGCCATCCACAGAATCTGGGGCTTCCAGGTCCGGACGCCGAGCCTTATAAGCACCGATCCGCCGGGACCTGGGTTGCCGTGACCCGCCATCAATGAATAATATGTAGTACTGGTAGCGTCGTGTTGGCGGCGGCAGCAGAGTAGTCTCCGGCGATGGTCGGAGCAAGAGTTGACAAGCGAAACCAGCAGCCGCGTGGCGATGGGGAGCCCGCGTGGAATCCCTGATGACCTTACAGAGCATCATAAAGCGTTTCTGAAACGGTCATGAAGAATCGCCGTGGCACGGCCGATTGACGTGTCTTCAAATTATTATTTTTTACGCGGGTCTCGATAGAGGCACCGCCGGCTCCATATCGCTTGGAGCGTCTCTACGATCCCAACCCTCCAGCATTCCTGCAAAGCCCCGTGAACATGACGTCGAATGTCATATCGTCGAGATTCCTCCACGTTGATGCAGTGGTCATGGAAGGCCGCCCAGACAGCAGTAGGAACAATTGGCAGCAGCAATTCAAACGTCGCTGTCAGCCTGGAGAGGGACGTTGTGAGCCCGAAGGCACTCCATGGAGCGTAGAATGCGGTCCATAATGACTGTGCTCCCTTGCACTTCCAAAAGGTGTGCGCGATAGTGATGTGCCGCTGTTGACACTCTTCAATCGGACGGCCAGGTGCCCCCTGGGTGCTATCCCAGCAGCTGAAATCCCGTTGTTGAAGTCGATAGAGAATTGCTCCCCCCAGGCGGAGATGCCTGTGATGCGTGTAGTCGCCTTCCACGCGTGACGGTCGAAAGCCGCTGCAATCTCAGCGTGGTCCTGCTTCCACGCGTGACATCTGCGCTCAAACTCCTGAGTACCATACCGGCGCGACGTCGTGAGCGCCGATTTCTTGTAGCGCTATCGCGGTGTGCTCCACCGGCGTCTTCCAGCCCACAAGCAGATTAGCCTGATGAGCAGGGGGTGAAGGTGAACATCTTGGGCCGCGAGTTCATCCCCGCCAAAATCGTCCAGCAGCTACTTCACTTGAGGCCTTGAGGTGACAGTCGATGAGACTAGTATGTCAAGCTGCGGCTACTGATGGGCCGTCTCGTGATATTGGACAACCGTGCAATGACAGGATGATCTGCCAGCGTCGCGTAGATCCGGAGTTCAGGTGTGCACGTCAAGGTGGAGAACACTTCCGGGTACAGGGCCACGAGGACCTGACGAAGAGGCCGGACGTGGGCTACGTCCGGCGTGCCATCTGCGGTGGCTTACCCTGACAACCAGAGCATGTGGGCACTCGCTGGCCCAGCAGAGACGTCCCGCACGAGTGCACCGGCCCCGAAAACGTTTGGGTCAATGCCTCTGGGGAGGGGAATCCCCGCTTGAGGGAATAACGCTGCTATTTCCACGAAAGGAAACCACTCAGCGCACAAACTCCCGGTCACTGCGCGCATGGTATGGCGTGATCTGACAACTTCCACACCCCGTAGAAATCGCACCTGCACAACGCAATCACCGTGCTGCCACATGATCTGTGGGGGTAGCGAAGCATCCACAAAAGCGAACAGTTACACCAGCGCCGATACGTAGCGCTGGTCGGGGGGGGGCATACGCACCAGCCGTACGCCGGTCCTCCATAGGTTGGTTCCCACCGCGAATCCCCGAAGCAGCCCAGGTTCATACCCAGGTGTCAGATACACCGTGGGTGCCACGGCCGTCGGCCACTTTACAAAAAGAATGTCTCCCGTCATCCGTTCAAAGGAGGAGCCGGTGAGTGCCCATTTTTCTGCGGTAGCGGCTGCCATAGCCACCTGCGCAGCCCCCAAGTCCGGGAAGGCCATGCCTCCCTCAGCGGTCGATAGCCTGGCGACATCTGCCGCCATCCATGAGCATGCAATAGTCATTTGAGCATCGAGGACACCTCACCAGATATAGTTCCGAATGCGCTTGCTATAGCGTGGAACTGTGGACGTGTCCGGCGACGCGTGCCGGCCAATGTAGAGAAGCTTCGGTATTATTACGGCAGCTGCCACTTTGGTTTGTTGCGCCACCGGGAGAGTTTCGATGCTGGTCATCCAAATACGACGTCGTAGTTGGTCGCCAACCAGTGTCCATGCTTAATCCAAGGAGGAAGTGCTACCAATCTGGAGTCCGAGGTATCAGCAGTATTCCTCTGGGTGGAGAACTCTGATCGATACATCCCACGTAACGGCAGCTGTGAAACCAGCGGGATGTAGCGGGACGATGATGGTCTTATCAAGATTGACGCGACATCACCAAAGTAGTACACAGCTGATAACACTACAGGGAGTTCGCCCGGTTCATTGAGATAAGCAGCCGTATCGTCTGCATAGCCCGCCACGCGTAAAGCAACTGTCGTCGCTTGGGTACTCAGCATAACACCAGCGTGGCCGTCTCCTCGAGCAAGGTGCTGATAGAGCGGTTCTAGAGCAAGGATGAACAGTAATGGCGCCAGTGGACACACCTGGCGAATGCCGCGTGTAACGGTCACTCGCAGTGAACGGGTCCCATTGGCGAGAAAGCGCACCGAAGTACAGTGTGGAGCCTTTCCACTACCGTGACGAAGTGGTCAGGGTAGCCATGTCTCCACAGAACTGCTTAGAGAAAATCCCGATTCAGGGAATCATACCTTTGCAAAATCAAGAAGATGGGTGGAAGCATCCCTCGCTGCCAGAGACACTTCCGCAATTAGTTGAGCAGCCATGAAGTAATCCAGGGCGGAGCGAATCTGCCGGCCCGGTACGAATCCGTGTTGAAATGAGCTGATGCACCGCGCCAGCATTTTGCGAACCTCCGTGGTGATCAAGCGCGTGAGAATTTTGTAATCTGTGTTGAGGAGAATCAACGGCCGATAATTGAGCGGGTTTGAGTTCTCCCATACTTCTTCAGGCAAAATATGTCTGCGTCAAGACAAGGGCTTGGAAAGACTTGGCGCGTCATACCATAGTCTGAAGAGCTGAGTTAAAATGGGCACAAAAAGGTCTGCGTAAGCGCGATACCAGTCGATTCCAAGTCGATCCGACTCGCACGCGTTGTCTGCTTTGCAGGCACGAAGTGCAGCAGCCACAATGTCCGTGGTAACGAAGCAAGGTTTTGGAAGGCAGCCGTATCGTCGCTGTCCGTCTGCTGCATCCAGCTTGCGACTTGTCGAACCTTGGACGCATCCGTAGGCTGCCCTTGCTGAATCGGGCGCCGCGTCTCAGCAAGTATTCCCGCTTTGTCAGTGGGAGGTCGAGTAGGAGCATCATGCTTCGGTCTGAGAGTGGGGATATAGTTGTCGCCATGTTTGCACGAGACCCGTTTGAAGATTTCTTTTTCGTCGTTTTCCCCTCCCATCACGTGTGGGTCTGCAAAAGCCGCTCAGATTTAGTGCGAACCCACTCCCTTTTCGCCGTTGCAATGCAGTGTTTAAGTTCGGCCACACGGACGTGCGCTGGTCCAAAGTCGGGCGCCCCTCCGCCGCCACAGTGGAAGTTGTCACGTGTTGCATGGTTTGGTTCCCACGGTTGAGCTTGCCATAAAGTCTCCGGATTCTCCGCCGACACGTGTTGACTCGGCTGTGTCGAGCCTTTCGTTTCACCCCAAGGAGACCCGTCACAACTCCTACCTTAAAAGCGTCCCAGGCTGCGGTTGCAATTCGTCCAGACACGGAATCCGCAGTAAGTGAACCAGAGAAAGCCTCCAGTTCAAGTCAGACAAAGTCGTCTGCCGCTTTCCGGGCGTAAGCAGGGATCGTGAAGGACCGATCTTCGTGGGGGCCACGTCTCGTATTATCAGGGGATCTGACGTGCAGGAGGACTCCTCGATGATCCGACTGGAGGCCAAGTTCATCGATCTGTGTCTCCTTCATCCACAGTCGGGCTGAATCATTACCGTACCACCGTTCTAGCCGGCTAGTCGCAGTCCCACCACCTGGCACCAAGTAGGGGTGCGTCGTGGAGACACCATAGTTGGACGAGGTGCGCGAGAGCAGGTGACGAGTGAGCATGGGCGTACGGCAGATACGATCGATCCTGTACTCCGTATTAAGTACAGTTGAAATCCCCCATAAGAAGTTCCACTTTGGGTGGTATCACGATGATAACCAGGGTTTTGTAGAAATCTTCCTGCGTTGGTACGTTGGTCGCGGATAGTTCAGGAATCCAAGTAAAATACTAATGATTATGTCAGGGGTGACCTCGAAATGGGAGCCAATCAGGCCCGTCAACTGTCTGTCCTCGATCCGACACCGTTGCCACAATACCAAGGCTTTCACCACGGACAGAAAGAGACGAGCCTAAAAAATTCATTTCCCGGGCTCCCCGCATTTAGGCGGAGCCCAGTTCTCGTCGATTCCGGGCTCCACCCGAATTTAGGAGGTCCGAAGGGGTGACACGATGTGGATGTGAATTTTCGTGGAAGTGTTGTGTGCTCACTCTCTGGATCGAGATCAAGATGGGTACGGCTGTGATGATGCAGAGATGTGGTTGCGTGGGACATGTAGAGTTTGCTGCATGATGGGGTTTTGGATGCGTTTGGTGTTCTGCTAAGTAAGGGACCACAGGTTAAGAGGTGGACATTCTGGATGAAGTTACCCAGAGTTGTCAAGTATCCACCCAGTCCTAACCGCCGATTCCCGGAAGTCAAGTGAACCCAAGGTAGAGAAATGACCTGAAGAAGGTATCCCGGGACCCGGCCTGGCCTGACTTAGATCGTGACGCCCAAGAAACCAGCCAAGACCGACAACATATAGCGAACTATAAGTTACGCACCACGATCCAGAATGTAAGAAGTGGAATTCTGGATGAGTCATTCTGAATGGATGACACTCAGGATGAAAAATACTCTATTCTCGATCACCGATGAAGATAGAAGACTACCAAGCTTGCAGACATCAAGACACACAACAACATTTAGGTGAAGACATGAGCACATACATGAAGAAGACCAACGACGCATAGGTCCAGTTCATACAAAGAGACGTCACTACTGGATACCTGGGGATCGGCAGCACGACATCAAATGATGTGTGTGCGCCTGAATTACAGACCATAAACAACCCATCATACTGAAGACAAGTGTAGTCAAGACCTCAACAAGGGACAAGAAGACAAGAACAGCCGAGCTGAAGACAAAGAAGACCGTAATACTGTAAAGACTTAAATAGAGTTCAATTTGCCGTACGCTCTGGCGCTTGTGGATATGGCCCGTTCAAACGCGTATTTGACGCGGCGCGTGACGATTGAAACGTCTAGAGATCTTGACCCCATCGGACATTCCTAACTGAGCTGGTATCTGAATTAATATCTGGAAAGTGGCGAGATGCACCTAGTGACGGCCGAATAGCATTTGAAAGCAGCACAGTTGACAAGGGGGCATCTAGAGATGCGAGTACCACACCCTCGGATCGTGGATTTACCAAGACAAGTCAGAATAGTTCGCAGATGGCATTCGGGTCGCTGTCTTCGGAGCATATGTTTGCTGGCGGAGGCAGAAAACGCCGCCAATGTATCGTGTGTGGGTATGAGGGCCGATACCCGACAGAAGTAACGGATCGTTGTCTCGCTCATTGCGTCTGCCTCTGCGAGTAGTGCCCACTCACGTCGAGACAGCATGTACATGCCCCAAGAAAACGCGGACGTGCTGGGACAAGTATCATCGATACTATCTTCCACAACGTCTGTTCCCAGCGAACGGAAAGGTCTGGAGGTCGTCGAATCTCGCTAAACTGCGGAAGTACCACCAACCAAGCAACGCCACGGATAATGGCTCTACTGTCATTGTACATTGATACTGTAAACGCTTTCGCTGTCTTTTGTTCCGATGCCCTATCGCCTACATACATAAGAGACGTTTTCGCAGGTCAGCGTTCTAATCGGCGTCGAACGAACGCTAATGCAAAGTATGGATGCATCAATGACAATATTGGCAACGGTGGAACAGTTGTCGTAACCGAATACAGCTTTTGGCTCATTTATATTTTAAATGTTACCGCCGCCATGTGTCCCGATGTCCCATCGACTACAGATATTGGGGTCATTTATTCAGTTAGCGGTCTAATCAGCGTCGCAATCAATCATATAGTATGGATGCCTAAGTAAAAATATTGGTAACGGTGAAGCACGGCGTAAGTGACTTTACATAACTGGCCAGCGAGAACACTTATTTTATTTATGTACAATCAAGAACATTTAAGGTTTTAATGTACTACAACGAACTTTGCGATGTTCGTGTACTTACAACGCGACTGACGGCTTGACCAACGCAACTTCGGCGCTACAACCACATCTGGCCCGACGCTAGCGTCTTCTCATCGCTCCACGACCTTATCCAGCGCCGATATTGCGCTATCACGCTTGCTTCTCAAAGATACTAGCGTCTCCGCCCGCTCGCCGACCTTGACCAGCGCTCCTTCGGCGTTAACACCACATCTGACATGACACCAGCGTCTTTGCTGCCCAACGAATTTAACCAACATTACTTCGGCGCTATTATATCAATGCTAACGTCATCCCCAGCTCGATGAACCTTGTCAGCGCAACTTCAGAGCTTTTGGGCTTGCCGCCCACGTCGGAGACGGCGACAAAGGTTTCGCTAGCGCTGCGCGTGTTCAGCATCTCCACCATTATGCACACCACCCCGAGCACCTCGTCACTCATCACAACCTCTTCAACTACTGCGACCACATCGTTCTGCCACTGCTGTATGTACTCCCAACCTCCATAGCACTGTCGGCCCAGCTGTCCACGTCGGCCATGGTAGTCGATCCTTTATCGCCGTAGGCTGTATATGTAGATCGGGAGGGGATTCGATGCCCAGCTGCCACCCCCGTAGATAGTATTCGTTAGCTCCCGCTTCACGTAAAATATGCTTCGACAGGATAATCGATGTCGGGGGGAGTAGCGCGACGTAGATACAATTAATCGAGCTCTTTGCACGCGACTAAGATCGTTCTGCACAGGAACATTAGCTGCCTCCTCGAACAGGAAGTCGTCGAGAAAAATGATTGAAGCCTCTTGAAATGGAGAACGCGAAGATAGAGGTGAGTCCATAACATCGCTTTGTATAACTCGAACCTTATGCATAAGTAATAGACGTGAAGCCTGAACAAGAAAGCACTCCGTCCCCCTTCGAGCTATGTCCTTACGCTTCTCAATACCCAAGCACTGATTTGCCTTTGTCTGCAAAGCGGACTGGGTAGCGATATTTCCGAGCCCTGCATCCACGTCAAGAAAGACGTCGTCGCGCTTCAACTCCCTGACGGCCTCGATAGGTTTTGAAACGGTTACCGGCAATAACTCGCCGGCATTACCTTCTCTCTTTCCTGCCTACTGCCGTACGTCAGCCGCAGTAACACCACTGAATATGTCACGAACCGCTGTTTCTGCTTCTCTTGACTCTAACAGGCGGGATTGAGCGGCATTGGGATATGACCGCGAGGCGTTCTTGAAAATGCACGGTGGGAATCGCGCCAAATGGTTGGCATACGATCTTTTTAGCGAACGTATGCGCATCTCGAGTAGAGTCGGGGGCCGCTTACCAGGCATCTTCCGATATTCCGCGCAACATCTTTCCAAAACACTCGCACACTTTCGCTCTCATATTCAAGGGCGAGTACAACAATCATCCTGTCGTCTCCATCCGTGACTGTCCGCGCATTTGGGCCAGAGAGTCAAAGCAAGTATGTCATTCACGTTTTGTATGTTAGGCGTTTCAGAAGCTAACGGCCAGTCGGATCTAAGATATGTGCTAGGTTCGGTTTGCACAGTTTTAGCACGTGTACTCAGATACTAGCGTTGCGTTTTGCGTGATTACTAGCGTTATTCGGGTACAAAACGGACGCCCTTTAGGCGAATTTTTCGAGATTGAGTTAGTTATCTCGTTTATAATTCAGTAATCGCGCATAAGCCAACGATGTGGTTGGCTGGCTTGGCCTGTTCAAAACACGGTACAACGATATCGATGAAATTGATTAAAGGAGGTATTTTGCCTCCTTTTAAAGGGTCTGGCCCCACCCACTTTTGCGAAATACCTCCTTTTACCGCGAAAGGGTTAAACGAATTCATATTTTAACCAATAGCCTTAGTTCTACTACAGCAGCTGCTACTAAATAATGGTCGGGCAAGTGTTTTCATGTCAACCAACACGGGCAGTTACATTCTGTATGCACAAAGCACCGTATGCTCAGTTATAATGTGATACTCTGAAATTGATACTCTGATATGATATGATTCGATACGGTATGATGTGATAAGCTTGTTTAAAACTGGTATGATATGCAATGTCCAATTGCCCCACTCTGTAGGCAGGCTTCAGATTGATGCCCACTACGGCTGCAACGCTTACACACACACACACACACAGCACAACGATTATCTACTTACAGACGAGCACCCGGTTCAGGTGAATCGCGTCGCAGGGGGGGAATACGAAAGTTATTCACTAACACCACAACAACAACAAAAAACACGATACATACCGGTATCTCCTATTGCGCTATCTTCACCAGATGGTTCTGTCACCTGCTTGGGCATGCTGCAAACCTCCGTCAAGACGCGTGCAACTTGATGGAGATAAAGACATCTAAGTTATCAATTTCCAATGTGGCCTCTTCGCACCACCCAAGCCGACAGATCACATACATGTAACACTACAGTTTACTGTACCTGATCTATCATCGGATAAAGATATTCAAAAACGCTGGGCTTTCATCATCAAGTTTGTTTTCTTCCGGTAGGCGAGATTATAACCAGTCAGAAGCCGTAGGACGAATTAACGGGGAAATTTCCCTGCCTTGTCATTTGTGGTAGCTACAGCCGTCTTGTGTGCTACATTAGTGCTTGGTTTGTTCAAGCTGGCCATCTGTCAGCAAGAGTTAGGGCGCAGCTTTCCCCAACCTGTCCGCAATCCCTCTCTCTTCGTCGACGTTAGTGCTGGTTCACAACGCACGCTTGGCTGGAATGTCGATCTGGTCTCCTGTAATCACTTGGAGTCATCTCTACAGCGGCGTTTACACTCGCAAAGAGGATGGCGACAACCAGCGGTACGAGGTAGTGACAACGCATTGTCATTTCAATCTTGGAATCCGATAATGGAACTTGTATAGACCCTTACGGGTGACGGCAAATTGGCAACTGATCGAGCTGAGCGGTTCACGCTTCTTGCTATGCGGCCCCACCGCATGATATGAAATCCCTGTATAATATGTTGAACTTCGACATCAAGTTGCAGTGCGTCCAAGCTAACAAGGGTTGCTTTGTCTGTGGTAGTAATGTTGCACAGGTGTGGCTCATGAGCGTTTGTGGAGCTGTCCTATCTGTTGGCTGTTGGAGCTACGATTGACTGGAGCAGGAGAGTAGATAGGAAGGCTTTTACCCGGTCGATCTCCTCTTGGGGAGATCGGAATGGTTTTCCCTTCACCATTCTGAAATACAACAACTCCTGCTCGCTTCTACCAAGCTCCCCGTTCATTAGGGTATCAGTTCCAACACGCACCTTGCTCGTAGCGAACACCGCGTGAGCAAGTGGTGCCGCGACAACAACTTTAACGGCAAGAACTACGCCTCGTGGAAGCCGCGTGTAGCATCGCGGCTTCCTGCGGCTGGGCCGTGGAGTATCGTAACCCGGGGTGAACTACCGCCACCAAACTATGCTGCAAACGAAGTTCAAGACGAGTTTTGGGTTCGTGAGCAAAGTGCAAAAGATTTCTTCTCGACACGCTAAGTGACGTCCTGGTGATTGCACGTTCGAGGCTAAGAATTGGGGACATTTGTGCAAAGTTCGAGAAGACTTCGTCACCTTGCGGTACGATGAAGGCTCGGACATGCTAGTGCACATCAACAAGTTGAAACGAATTGCTGGACAACTCGCAAACCAAGGAAAACACGGCGATGATGACGATAAGATTTGCCAGTTACTAAGTAGTCTACCGTCATCATGGGGGTCCTTCAAAGCCCTGTATTTCATGCAGGATGCCCTAATCCCTTGGTGTACACTCGAAGCCAACGTAGTTGCTGACGTGTCGAGGCGTGAAGTACGGAAGATATCAAAAACGAAAGGAGTAGTGGTTTCCGATGAGCCATCGGCGTATCGTGTGGTGCACGCAAATGCCGCTGTGACAATGGGTGGTGGACGCCAAGGTCAATGTCAAGGTGGGAAACGACGCTTCGACCAAGTCAACTCGTCAGGACAGAATGGTAAATGTCACTACTGTAAGAAACAAGGGCACTATCTACGAGACTGCAAGCTTCGAAAGCGACATCTACAAGAGATTCATGGAGGACACGGCGAGCGCCCAGCAGTCGGATGCAAACGCGGCGCAAGCTGTCAGCGAACTGACAGAGAGGCCGTCATTGCTGCCTCCATTGCCGAAGGGAACGAAGTGTGGCGTCAGACCGCGGGCGAAGGGGAGGCACTTGCAACAGGTGCAGTGGAGGACCCAAATGTGTGGATAATCGACAGCGGTTGGTCTCAGCACATTCGTTTTGACAAGGACCTGTTTACGCTGCTCCGCCCTGCAACCAGCACCACCATTGGATCCGTCAAGATAGCGGATGGTACGACCGTACCCGTTGAGGGCGCTGGCACGGTGACGCTCCGACTAAGTGAAACCGACGGCAACGGTCACGGAACGCACTCGTTTGTGCTAACCGAAGTGCTCTTCATTCCAAGACTTGCCAAACGTTTGCTGTCGGTATGCCAAGCGGTGCGCAAGGGCACTCAGTTTGACTTCCACACACGTCCGGGTGTCTGCATCCTTTCCAACGGTGGTCGCCAGTTTACAAGTACAGCGGTTAATGGCCTGTGCACGCTTACGACAATGAACAAGAACCAGTTGGCATTGTACGCCTTTCCTCAACTTACTATGGAGCTTGCTCATCATCGTTTTGGTCACATTGGAGGATCAGTGCTCGCAAAAATGCTGGACCTTCAGTCAGTTACTGGACTGAAAGTTGTCGGGGGGAAGCATGATGACATTGGTGTTTGCGATGCGTGTCAACTTGGAGCCAAAATACGTGCCTCTTTCCTATCGGCACCGCATCCTGACGTCATGGGGTACAACTCGGTAGTGCACAGTGATTTTTCCTGCCGCGTGGAAGTACCTTGCTTTCAAGGAGAGCGATATGTACTGATTTTCGTTGACGCGTACTCCCGGTACTGCCATGTGTATTTGCTGCGTCAGCGATCTGACTATCTCCAGTGTTTGTAGATCACAAGGCTGCCGTGGAAAATCGCCACAACTTGCCGATTCGCAAGTTCGTCAGCGGCAATGGCGGCGAATATCTGTCCGACGCGTTCAAAGATTTCTGTCGTGGACATGGTATCGACAGGCGCAGCACCATCGCCCACACACCAGAGCAAAATGGTATGGCGGAGGTGCAGTTTAGAATTCTGTTCAACAAGGTGCGGACGATGCTCAGTGATAGTAACTCGCCGAAGCAACTTTGGGGAGAAGCCATTCACACGGCGGTGTACATCCAGAATCGCAGGTGAGCGCCACTGTCAAGAAGACTCCGTATGAAATGTGGCATGGGTACAAGCCGGATGTTGCTCATCTACGGGTATTTGGGTCTCTTTCCTACGTGTATGTGCCCACCAAGTGCGATCGAGCAGATGCAGGGCCCGGTCGGACGTTCAAACGACAGAAGCTGGTTATAGTTCAATAAGTCATGTAGGTTTTATTTTAATAGGTTTTACTTCAAATAGGTTAAATAATATACCATTTATTTTATTTTACCGGTCGATACGAGGCATCTTGGTTGGCTACGCTGCATCTCAAAAAGGGTGGAAGGTGTTAGACTGCAGTACTGGCCGGGTACTAGTCTCCCGCCACATCTCCTTTGATGAAACATTCTCACCAGCCGCTGAGGGGCTTCGTCGCCAAGGGTTCCGAGTACTCAGCACGCGACTCACGTTGGACTTCAATTATTATTCTCGAACAGCAGTGAGAGAAGTGGATCAGATATTTTACAGTGGTCTGCCACAGGAGATTCGACCGGAGGCACGTGATCTCGCACTTCTTGACGAGTATGTGGAGAGTTTGGATTTGTCCGAAGTCAATATGGCAACGACGCTGGCATTACTTCGCTGCTGCGACCGTCACGCTCTTGCGGTTTTATCGCGGATCTCACCACAAGTGCTTACCAGACCTGCAATAAATCCTATTTTGCGGGCTTGTAGGCGCCAACAAGAGTCTGCCCCTCTCGTCACGTTGGAAAACGTAGAAGCCAAGTCACAGACCGGAAGCGTGACTGCGGTGGGAATTGCGAGTGAGCCGCGCACATATGAGGAAGCATTAGAGAGGTCGGACAGCAACAAGTGGAAGGAAGCAATTCGAGCAGAAGCAACAGTGTTGTTGGGAAACAAAAAACGTGGACAGTCGTAGAGCTCCCGACTGGAAAACGAGCGCTGTCGTGCAAGTGGTTATTCATAATCAATAGTGACGGCACTGTGGATCGGTACAAGGCTCGATTCGTGGTTGTCGGCTGTCAACAAGTCCGATATATCGATTCCGACGAGGTGTTTGCCCCTGTCGTTCGTCTGGAACCGCTCAGGGTTCTTCTGGTTATTGTTTGTATTGAAGACCTGGAGTGTCATCAGATGGATCTTGAGACCGCGTTCCTGAATGGAGATTTAGAAGATGAAGTTTACATGAAGCCGCCAAAGGGAATGATCGAGAAGGGAAAGGAGTCGTGGGTATGCAAACTACATAAGTCTCTGTATGGACTGAAACAAGCGCCAAGGGCATGGCACAAGGCGCTGACTGCGTTCCTGTCGAGCCAAGGCTTAGCAAAATTGTCGTGTGAGTCCTGTGTATACATCCGTCGCAACAGAGGCGGGCTGGAGATAGTGGCAATATACGTGGATGACCTCCTGCTCGTATCGATGTCAACGCAGGCCATGACGACTCTGAAGGAGGCTATCGGAAGTGCTTTTAAAACAAAAGACATGGGACCCGTAAGTTTTCTCCTTGGCCTTCATGTGACTCGGAACAGTGCAATTCGAAAGCTGTGGATATCGCAAGCTTCAAATGCGGGCCAAGTAATTCGGCGACACAACATGGAGCATTGTGCTGGTGCAGCGACACCGCCGGCCGCCTGTCTAAGTGCCAAATTTCGACATCAGCAGAAGACATATCGGCAATGAACTGCCAACCCTTTCGGCAAGCAGTAGGCTCACGGATGTACCAGATGATCGGCACGCGGCCGGACCTCGCGTACGCAGTCCAAGATGTGAGTCGCTATCTCAATGGTTTTGGTGCACCACACTGGGAAGCAATCAAGCGGTGCATTCGTTACTTGAAATCTACAAGAGACTTCGGGCTTGAATTTGGTGGAGACTTTGGGCTTGAATTTGGTGGAGACTCCGTAACACTCAGGACATATATCGACTCCGACTACGCAGCGAACGAGGATGACCGGAAATCGGTTTCGAGCTACGTGACTTTGATAGGAGAGTGCACTATCACTTGGAGTTCGCGAAAGCAACAGATCGTAGCGCAGTCGACCGCCGAAGTAGAGTATGGGGTACTGGCACACTGTGCTCGCGAAGTCTTATTTCTCCGTCAAAATGCTGTTTGAACTTGGTTTTCCACAAGACCCGACAACGATCGGAGAAGACAACCAGGCGTGCATTTGCAATTGCTGAGAATCCAACTCAGCATTCCCGAGTCAAATATATTGATGTAAGGTATCATTTTATCAGGGAGTATGTGTTGCTCGAGGCCGTCATCATCACTTACGCGATGTCGAAGGAGAATATTGCCGATGCAATGACGAAAGGGCTGGCCGAGGACCGGTTCGACAGCTTACGTCGTTAAGTGGGCTTAAAACAGGTAGCATGCCCTACTGGAGGAGCGAGCGAGAGACACTGGGGCCTTTTGGGGGAGCCGCAGTGACCAAGACGTTCAGGCGAGCTGAGGCGAAGTCGCTGAGTGCTGACGACTGTTCTGAGGTGCGGGTATGCTTTGCAAGGCGGATGACCAGGATGTTCAGTTTCTCTCGTATCCTGGCCAGCATATTTGGGCTATTGAAAGATGCGCCTAGGGCGACCTCAGGAAGGTTCATGCAGTGGAAAGGCTGTGTTCAAAGTCAATTGTCAAACGAAGCCAAATATAGAGGAAGCCAATTGATAGAAGCACCGTTGTCCGTACTGCGGGGGAGTGTTGAACTTTGACATCAAGTTGCAGTGCGTCCAAGCTAACTAGGGTTGCTTTGTCTGTGGCAGCAATATTGTACAGGTGTGGGTCATGAGCGTTTGTGGAGCTGTACTTTCTGTTGGCCGTTGGAGCTACGATTGACTGGAGCAGGAGAGAAGATAGGAAGGTTTGCACCCGGCCAATCTCATCTTTGGGAGATCGGAACGGTTTTTCCTTCACCATTCTGAAATACAACAACCCCTGCTCACTTCTACCAAGCTCCTAGTTCATTATAATAAGCCCAGCATAAACTGAGCTGGGGTCCTCGAAAGTCAGGATCATCCTAGGATGGTACGATAGACAGAATGACTCAATTTTCTGGGCGTTCGAATCGACCTTCGATCCTAGGGTTTGACGACTTGACGAAGGCCAAAGCCTAGAAAGAGCTGCATTTTCTACTTCACTGTGCTCTACAGTACATGTACCGGTGTACATGAAATCTAAACATTCTGGAAATCTTTAGTAGTGTTGGCGATTCCAGGACTTGTCTGACTACGTGTCGGTGCGGACTGGGTCTTTCACAGCTACAGGTAGTAGTATCGGCGATGGATCACGCGCTTTTGGATTGTTTTCATGGACATTAATAATTAGACGCTCAGAAAGTGGGGTGGCAAAAATTGCAAGAGCGCCGCTATTAGGAAGGCGTAAACCCTCGAGCAATGCATTTCAAGGCATCATCAGACAATATTTATACAATGTCAAGCCTGAAACTATTAACATTAACCCAGTGGCTGTGCTAACATATAAATCGGATGTTTATACTGAATATTTGGCTTTACCGGTTGATTTTAGACTTCAAGGGAAAGAACTAAAATCCAACGTAGAATATATTCAATACGTACACGTAGGAGGCTTTAGTTTCGTAGTGTAAGCGACGTCATGGCGTGCATGAATCTATAATAATAAACATGTCTACAATAGAAGCCTTTTCTATGTATTCTACAGTTCAGTGTCACAAAAATGGTACATCTCCTGATAGTAATTTCTCTAGATTGTGATAATTTCTTCACTCGAGGCTACATGTATCACTACCGAGAGGATTGTCTGTACAATTACGGTACATGTATTGTACCTATACATACTGTATATATGTGAGGTTGGCATCGCAACATTGGTTTTGCTCACTTCACTGTGAAGTTCGTAGCAAGTGCGGGCGAAAGATCCTGTACCCGGTACAGTGTACCGTACAGACTCACAATGTACCGTACGTACTGTATGTACATATACTGTACTGTGCCTCTGTACACGGTACAGTATGTTTTTGTCGCCGTGTGGTTTTCCTGAAATCGCTAGTGGTGGTCGTCAGCTCGCTTTATCGATGACGGGATTTCTTTTCTGCTTCAGCAGAAGCACCGGCAGTTGGCGTCCAAGAAGCTGCAGGAGTTACTTCCTCAGACACTGCAGTCGACGTCTGGGTCTCAGACGTTGTCGACGGCCCGGAGTCGTACGTACTCGTATACACTTGAATTTTGTAAGAGGTCCTTGCAGTATTTCGCACATGTTTATCCTACCCAACGTCGAGGCACCCAGACTGTGTCAGGACCGAACAAGTTTTGATCGACATTCCGCTAAAGCTTCCTTTATCCTGTCTATTTTACGATGGGTGTTCGAAATACTCTACGCCGCCTAGTGTCTTGAAACTATTTAAAAATATTACAATATTTTGCTTGGTGGATACAATCTAGCGACACCACTTCCTTCGCTTCGTTGGTATAGCCAAAGATAACAGGTACCGGTACATTAATCCTCTAGAATGGCTGAACGCGTCCAAACTTCACAGTTTCCAGCGTTGCATTCGGTGTTAGAATGTGCGTCACGTAACCAAGCATTATCTCTTCCACAGACGCATAGCAGAAGCAGTGCAGCTCCAGAACCGGACCTCTGCTAATACGGAAAAGGTCAATTTTCCCACTTTTTATTTTAGCAAATACGACCTATTTTCAAGATCAAAATATGGAAATATGGGGTTCACTGTTTAGCAAGGCCTGGCAAGACGTCTACGAGCTTGAAACAGAGACACGCTGCCACTACTTGCAATGCAGAATGCCTCCCAGAGCAAGATCGGTTAGCGAAGTCCGCTTATCTGTCTTTTCACATCGAATGAGTGAGAAGTCGAACTCAACAGTGGCAGTTTTTGGAAAAACTGTGGCGATCCCACCACAGAAGCTCGCTGAGGTCGGAAACCTCGAAGAGGCTTCACCAAGGTTCCACATCGCCTGAAAGCTGGAGAGGCGATGGTCGGAGCCTTCGATCGCCGCACGAACCGCCTTATTGCTGCTGTACTCCGTGCTGAGACTCTTGTATTCCTGGCCAATCTTGCTAATGCCTTCCTCTCCATAGTGCTGTAGAAGACGGTCGTGGTGACTTTCAATTGTCGCTGTGAGCTCTACCATCGTGCTCGAAGCGAGTTCTTTTGGCGTGACAGGTGGGGCATATCCGTTTGCGCGAGCCAGAGAGTAGATGAGCGATATGGCTAGGACGTACAGTTTTGCAACCGCGTTGACTACGAGTTTTGTTTTACCTTCGCTGAGAGAGTTTAGAGTTGTACAAACCCACATATCCAAATTGGTCAAATAGTTTGGAGCGGCCGTGTTCAAAATTACGAAGCTCCCTCGACTTCGTACAGGACAATCACATCCACAACACCCGGACTTAGCGTAAACTGTATGGCGTGTTCCGATTCGAAAACGGCCCCGAGGGTGTCGACGTACGGGACCTCCGGCGTCTCAGAAAAATGCTGCTTCTCGAGATCTGTTGGTAGAGCAGTGTATTCACACAATTTGTCGGATGTTGCTCGTCTAAATGCTGTTGGTACTGGTCAGTCCTGAAGCTGTTGAAGTACTTTGGGTTGGTCGGTGCCGCACTTGTTTTCTCATAGTTGTTAGGAAAAGACCTCTCCTTTCCGAAAGCGCTGCAAAAAGCGACAGATTTTCCAATTTTCAGGCCGGGCATTACGAGATGCTTCTCGATGAACTTTACCCCTTTTTCTTAGTTTTGCGGGACGCAGGCTGCTTTGCGTTCAGCTTTCTTTGCTTCATAGTCTTCTTCTGTTTCATCGCGAAACTTGTTGAAGGCGAAGTAAACGCACTCGTCGACTGGAATGCTGCGCTTTCCTTAAGACGAAACAAGAATGAGCGATACCTTGGAATCTCTATCGAGCACGACGGGCTGAATCCAACCGATGCGCGCCGGCAGATGTAGCTCAGAACAGCTAAATCAGCTAGTATACATGGTAAGAGCGATCAGAAACCAATTGAATTGACAGAGAGCCCCTGAACAGCGCAGCCGTTGACATATCCTACCATGTGACTACCAATTTTATCCCGTATGCAGTGTCTTCCAGGATACGGGAAAACGGGAAATGTTGGGAATTCCCGTATTCGCAGAGGTTTGTCCATAACTCTCATCAACTTCAACGAAGTCATACGGTCGAACATAAGTTTTTTGCGTTTCTGTAGGCTGGAATCACTCCAACCATTGGAATTTTCAGAAAGTCAGGCAAGTTATCGGTGGTGACCATACAAACGGTGCGGATGCAACCAAGGGTCTCTCGGGTCTCACGGACAGCGGTAGACTGCCGTCCAACAGCAACGGCAAGCAGGCGTACAGACAACGACGGATAAATCCGACCGACACAACAATCCGACTGGAAGATTTGTGCCTTTTAGAGTGGAGAAGCCCATTAGCCAATCAGATTTGAGCATTGTACTTGGTTTTTGTAAATCGTGTGCTTTTATGTGTCTTCTTTGGATTTCTATGTACTTTACGTATCACTGCGTGTGTTTTATGCAAATTTCCATGTGCATTTTATGCCGTTCCCGACAGATAAATCCGACATTTTACTATGGGGATGGCATTCAGTGGGGTCGGATTGTTCCGTCGTTGTCTGTACTCGACGTGAGCAGCGGGCGACAAGTAAAGCCACAGATCAGACCACAAGCCCGTCGCGTAAGGGGCCCGCTTGCACTCAGTCGCGGTTCTCGTAGTTGTTTGTCTTCGCCTTATTTCTGCGTAAATGCTGAGGTACAACTTCAAGACGGAGTGTGTTATACTGTACATAGCTGTGTATGTTACATAATATGGTATACTGTACGAAGCATATCTCGAGTTGTGGGCTGACAAAGCCGGGATGAAAATCGGTACGTGATCTGTTCGTAAGCATTTTGATGAGAATGAAGAGCTACATGTATTACATGCATCTATACATGCATCTAACATGTTAGTGGTAGAATGATAACCTTTGCTAGCACCGAGCCGCCCTACCCGAGAGAATAATCGATACTAACAGCTGAAGACGGCCAGTCAATTCCATTTGATAGCTCTGCCATCGAGCGCTACATGTAGAAGCAGCACCTTGCACGAGCAGAGCAGGACAGATCATCTAGAAATCACGTCTGGCGGTCCGACGCCGCCGATAGAAGCCTCGTGTAAGCTTGCGTGGGCTAATTCATTAAGCGATAGCACTGTCTACAATATTAATGCGAGGGCTGCTGTCTAAACGTGTAAAATTCAACTACAGATGGAATATTCCCGAAATCATCATTTTCGAGATCCCAGCGTCCTCGGTCAAGACTACGAACGGATTTACAGCTTGTATCGCCGGGTAGGCACCGCTCAACTAAGAGTTACTGCCAGCTGTGTATCCGTCGGGCTAGCTTCATTGCATTTGCTCCAAAACACACTTCAACCACATATAACATGTATTAATTGTTTTTGTGGTAGGTGGCGTCCGAGGAAAGTAGACTGCCACGCCGTGCTGTAAGAATACTGTTACCTAACTGCATAACTTGTGTAGCTATCTGTACCCGGACAATAGTATTCAATACCCAATAATTATTGTATTGGTCTTCACCAATAATTTATTATTGGCTTCTGGCAAAGGTTGGTATTATTGCAATTTATTGTATTCGATTCTTCATTTTGTCTAATCACATGCGGATCGTGAAAACAACGATGCTTCATGTTCGCATGCTTTTGATGGGGTGACCGAAAATATTCAGCTACGGCAAAGTTATTTATTCAAGAGACGCCCAATCATTCATTCGCCCGACTTCGGTCGTAAAGGAAATTGCTTCAAACTTTGTCAATTATTTGTGTTCATGATCTGACCAATGTTTGATATTTTTGTCTACGTAACTATCGGCAGGTGACGCTCTGTCTAGCAAGCGAGGTGGTGGTCGTGAGCAGTAAACGAGTTATAGATCCATTTGGGCCAATACTTATTGTATTGAACAATATATTACTATTGGTCGAGCGGTTTGAAAATACATTGCTCTTGATTGATGCTACATGCCAATGCAATATCAATATATATATTCCAAGCCATTCAGAGGGTTACAACACTACGACCTCAGGTTAAAGGGCCATAAGTTTCCTGGTTTAAATTAAACGTTTTATAAGAAACGGGGTGTTAAATAACGTCGACGTTATTTGTAATAGCTGGTGGTGGGTAGTATTAATAATTTCTTTGGACGACAGTTGACCCAGTGCTGCAGAATCGACTCCTGAGGCAGCTGTACCAGCCAATACCTGTGACGTTGCCGCACATAATGCCAGCAATGCAGACCATCGCAGTGCTTTGGAGAAGGAAGTTACTAGTTTGTCTAGCGACACTGAAAACAATGACAAAACAAGCACCGTTGGGGCTTCTTCTGATGAGGACGAGCCCGATTTCGTATCTGACTCCAATGTTTCCTCCTCGGAAAATACTTCTGAATGTACGTTGTTCCGACACTCTAAGTTATTAGTACTTAAATATGAACGGAAGTATTCATGACCGTCTTAATAATGTTGTACAGGTCTCATAACAAGGCGAAAGCGCTCTTCTCCAGTGCCATACTTAACAAACGCAAAGCGGCTTAAGTCGGCAAAAACGGCTACAATAGCGCCGCGCCCATGTACGGTGTTATCTGTGTATGATTGGACGTTGGCATGTACCGTCTGACGCGTTTGTGGTCCATGAACATGTATTGATTGTAAATTACGCTTTAGGTCCTAGCCGTGAGCACAATACTGACCGTGTCCCTCGCCAGCGGCGAAACAGTACCTGGAATAAACGCGTCAGTATTGCTCAGAATTCTGAAATGATGAGCAATGTGCTGCCGCCTTTTTCACTGCGTGAAAGTACGGTGTGGAAACCGATTCTAAAAGCCCTAGAAAGCTACGAGGCAGAATATCATGTCGATTATCGTGCTCGGAATTCTCAAAAAACAAGCTTACAATGTGTATACACAACCATGATTTGAGTTTGGTTGTACATCATGCTAAACTCACTTATGCAAAAATGTATTTGATATGTAGGAATAGCAAGTTTCCTATTCCCGCTTCCTTCAAATGGTCATTCCGGACCTACCGATGTACCCATGGGTGTCATCAGAAAATATAGAGGCTTGGCCTCAAACACCTCGTGTTCCAAGGACAGATCAAGTTGAAGACATCACAAAAACGAAATGTCTTGTGCTTCCCTTGACGACGACCAGTACTTGATGGATGATGATATTGTGAAAGTTCGCTATGGCTCCGCGACTGCAGTGTATTTTTATGATCCTTTGGGTGGACCAAAAAGCGTTCTAGAGCAAGAATGGGAAAATGGAATGTTACCAATATCTAACGCAGTCGCACGATGACTTGAATTTGCAACTTGCAACGTGGAACACTCAAGTGCGCGAACCACACGAGCGTATTCGTTGTCCGCTTGCATTTCCTTCGGTGCATAAAGTTTGGGTTAGAAAACCAAAGCTGTCAGATGAATCAAACTGCGGGGTACATCTCGTCGCACAAGTTGATTCTTTAATCAACGAGTCGAAGGGATTTGGAAGCGTGTCAAAGGTGCCAGTGGAGTACACAGTGCTGCTGCGTTTGAGAATTTTGTGGTACATTATGCATTATTGCTCAGAAAAGCATCCGTCACCCGAACGTTCCGCAAAGCTGTGTCGAAACGCACGCAGAAGTTTTGCAGTATATCGGCAAAGGTGCCTAGATCCATCACACCCTTTGATGTGAGGGGGAGTCGAATTACTCCCGAGCTGATGATCCAAGGCAAGATTCGTACTTAGAAGTATGCTTCAGTACCTGTCGGCAATTCAATTTTCAGTTGGTTCTGTTGCGTGTCGTCGCATTATGCAGACTTTGTTTCGTTCGAAACCATTTATATACGATTCACTAGTTTTACTTACAGACGCACAAACGATAATCTTACAGTTAGCTCGCTAAATAGCTCTGAATCCGCTTCATACACGTACCAAACGTCATTCTGTCGAAGTCGAGCCACTGTGAATTGCTATAGGCCCAACGCATGGGCTTAAAGGTTCCATCTTGACGCTGAAAGCGATCTTAAGCTACACATGTTGCTGGGAACGCTACGCTACACTTGATGCAGCATAGGTCGTGTATCAACCCTAAAGAATACTTACTACCGTTATTATCTGCTGAAAGTTTGACTTGCGTTTTGGTCGTGTCTCGGGTCTACTGGATTTTCTAGATCACTGTACCAACGACAACGGTTGTGCTTGATTGTGTTGAACACGATTGGAAACTGGTTTGGCGGATGTTCGACCACCAGATCCCTGAGTCGATTTCTTCTTGTTAGGTGACGGGAGGCAATTAGTTACTACATGGCCCATGAGTCGGACACTCGCTCGTTTACGTCGAATATACAGCGTCACTGCAAGTCCCACCACCACGGCAACAGCCATAGATCCGACTTTATCAAATTATCAATAAAGACTGTCAGAATAACCAAAAACACAAGTTCGTTAAAGGTGCTTTGCTATATCGTAATCAAGATAAAGATGCTTTGCGGGTTACGAGTGCGCTAACGGGCGATCGTGCTGTTGTGATAAAGGTGGATCGGCAACTGCCTGGTTGAAAGTAGCGCACCGATCTCATGAACTTGCTCAAGTTAATGCCCGTTTCAATTGCACAAGTAATGGCGAACTGTGGAGGCGAACCTTCACAGATCATTGCGTCTGGGAAGCTGCGCGACTTGAGTCGTAAGCCTCAAGTCGGTGTTGCATACTTTCTTGTGAACTTCTTGGCGAAAGTTTTGTATTATTACTGCCGTGGATTCAACATGATCAAGATTTCAAGTGCTCGAAAGCCAGGTTAGTTGGTTGTTAACTGTCCTTCTGAAAGTACATTCATAGATCATGGCGACTGCTATTGCTACTCTAAACTTGGAGTAGCATCTTGAGGCAGTTCTTGGTCGCTACGCTCACGTCGCGATGCACCGCACGCACCCGAATGCGGTATGCGTTGCCATCGCTAGCTTCCAGGCGCACGAGACAGCCAACTGAAAGCTTGTCGCCTTTGGGACCCACCGCTCCTGTACGGAACGTGGCGGCACCGGACAAACTGCTACTTGCCTGCGAGTCCAGTCCGTCGACTATGGCAAACTGTAGGTTCGTGCTGAGCCATTCACGAGCCTGAGCCATGTCCAGTTCGCTGGCTGCCGGCACCACTTCCTGTTGTTCACGATCTTGTCCCTCGAGAGCATTCCAGCGCTGCAGGAAAGCTTCCTCGTTCACTGCAACAGGCTCCATGAAGCTTGTAGCCTGACACGGTAGCGCCACTCGGTACGAGTAGCTCGTGCCGTTCCGTGAAAAGTTTACTGTCATCGTCGGAAGCTCCGTGAACGGTGCCATCGCCTCGATCATGATCTGTTGTTTGGCCTGTTGCTTCCCTGCCAACGAAGTTGGTACATCCTCAGCCTGAACACGGAAGAAATTACCCGTTGCTAGCTGCACGGAGAAGCCGATCAAGGTGTCGGTAATTTTGTTGCCATAGAACAAGTTGATTCGACCTTGTGAACCGCGATACTCGTGCTTAGCACCAATCTGCAGCACGTCGTTCTCAATCAGTATACCTTGCGGATTCAGCATGAGGTTACGGGTCCAAAGAGCGATCTGTGGTGTCAAAGAGGCATGCAACCCCACAGGCTTCCCACCACTTGAGCCACTGCCACCAAAAATGTCGCCCAGATCTGCTGACGCTGGGTTGGGTCCACGGATAGCGTCCTGACCAGCTCCCATACCAAAAGCTGATGAAGTCTTCGGAGCTACCGGCTCATCCAGAGACAACAAGTCCACTGCGACGGCCGATGCCACCGACTGCTGTTCGCTGACTCGTGCCTGGGATCGAGGAGAAGCTGGTCCTTCATCCGATAGTACTGAGCCTTCACCAACAGAGGCTGCAGCTTTCTGCTGGTTACGAAGACGTACAATGAGTCCGGACTCGCGGTTTTCTGGGAATACCGGCATAGGTTCCAGCACAGCACGCAGTACTTCTTCACCGTTTGGAGAGCTCTGGCAAAGTTGACGTAGAGCCAAGTACTCGCACGCACGCTGTTGGATCTCCAGGTTCATGTTACTGGCGGCCTTAGCGAGTACGCCGTGCACGGTCGTACGAAGTTCCTCGTACAGGTTGTCCATCTTAACGAAGGCCGTCAACAGGACTCCCTTGGTTGGCACACTGGCATCCGTGTAGTGCTGGTGAAGCACTTCAAACTGACGCGTGCCGTTCATGGTAGCGTCGTCACACAAGAGATATCCGAATTCGCCCAGCACGTAAGCTCCGAACTTGGTCGTGGTCTCATCCACGTAACGAGGTTCCATCGCCTTGAACATTTGCTCGGCTGCATAGCGTTGTAGCTCCTCACGGTTAGTGACGATCTGCACGACACGGTGCCACACGGCGTCGGGAACTTCACTACCGGCAATTGTCAGTAGCTGAAGCACCGTATCGACGTACCAACGGAGATCGCGCGCGTATTTCTCTGCTAGAATGGCAGCTTTAAGCACGATCTCCTCACGAATGCCACTAACTGGTCCAGTCGTCGGCACGGTGCTCACCGTTCGTTCAGCAACGGCCAAGTAGTTGACAAGTTCTCCCACGATCTCCTGAGCGTTAGTCGAGTCGCACATAGCGAACAGCAAGTCCAGTGCACGCCGACGTACGGACGGATCAGCGTCTTTGAGCGAGAAGAGTACAGTCTCCTGGTGCTGCTTGACACTGGTGCCGTCGCCGTCGAGCCGCACCATGCGGTACATCGAGTCCAAGCCAACGTAGCGAATGTTGGGCTCCGTGACGGAGATGAACCGAGCCAGCAGAGCGACAGCCTGTTCACGTAACTTGTACGCCGGACTCTCGGTGTCACCACCGGGTTTTCCTCGAGCAATGACGAGGTTCACAGCTTCAATCAGCACCGCGTAGGCTGCGTTGTTCTTGGCACTTTTACCGGGAGGCGTACGAGCTAACACCCGGTGCAACGTCTCGTTCAACATGTTGTTGAGTCTTCCGTCCGCCGAGTCGGCGTCCAACGCGCCGTTGGCATGATATTGCTGCAAGATACGAAGCAGTTTGACCTGCAGCCACGGGCACGGCGTGTTGTAGTACATGTAGTCACGCGGACAGTTCTTGTGCGTCACCAGTCCGTTGAGTCTCTGGATGCAGGGCTCAATGAGTGACCGGAAAGCCGTCGGATGCAGCGAAAGTGACGTCTGCAGTAGACTCGCCGCTGAAGTGACAACACCCAAGTGGGTCTCACCCATGAGGTCGTTCAGTCGGTTCTCCATGTCTTCAACTGGTAGCAACTCGGGGTTGTCCGGTAATAGACGACGTGCACACAATGCCGCTTTCTTGCGAACATGGGCGATACTGGCCGAACTGGTGAGCAGTCCGGCTACATCAGGACCCATGGCCTCACTTAAGTCGGCACCACCTAAGTTGGCCACACAACATAGTGCAAGGCATTGAGAACTGGCCTCGCGTGACTTAAGATCGTTGCGAATAGAGTTGATAACGAGTGTCATAAGCTCGTCCGAGGCTTTGAGAAGAATGGAGCAACCTAAGTAACCCAGACACTTTTCCGAGTACTTGGTACCCGACACGAGGCTGATGATCTGAACGTGACCGAAATCCACGTCGTAGCCCAACATGTAGATGTAAATGAGCTTCCACGCATATTTCTTGCGGTCGTACGACTGCAGTGCCGGGCCACCGCCCCCCAGTCCCGAATTACTCGCCGTCTGCGTGAATTTCTGGCGGATCTTGCCCAATTCCTTGTCAACGCGCTTTTGTTCGTCTTCGCGCGACGTGCATGCACGCAACTCGCTGATAAAGTTGTTGAGTCCGCGGGCACTGAACATCGCCATGGTGACAATGGGTTCTGGTGCTTCTCGGACGTCTTCTTTCAGAATGAGCAGTCACATGGGCGTTGTGAGGAAGGGGTCGCGGGGGTTTCGCGAGATATCTTAGGGATCAAGTTGAAGTGGTTGAAGTGCAGCACACACCACCTTCGATGCTGCAATGGTATCAGTTTGTTCAAAGGAGCGGGTCCATGAGAATGGAGCACGGCTGGCATGATGTCAATGTAAAGTTTTTAGTTTTGTTTGGCCCATTTGCCGTTTACACGGTATCCATTTCAACGTTTTAACCATTCAAAAGGCGGATCGATGGTGGTATTTGCATCTATGATGTTCAGCAATTGCTCTTACTCGAAGGATACCTAATGCGAACATTGCGCCCGACGAATGGGCAAACAATCGGGGATCCAGACGTAACTTAATTAAGATTTAAAAAAAGGAGCTGGAAACTCCTTGTGAGAATCCTCATTACGCTCAATCCATACGTCGTTATCATCGCGCTCAACCAAGTGAGTACTTTAGTTTGTCAAATTTGTGTTGGCCTCGAAGACACCGGGAATCTTTAAGTACATCAATTCCAGTTTTCCACGTTTATATTATAAACGTCGCAGTCGGCGGTTTCCAACCTAGCAACCATGTTTTTTTTTCCTGTGCTATCTGATAGCAGTGTTTGACTCTCGTGTGTCATTTTTGTTGGCTTCCATTACGTGTAACCACAGCTTTTGGGGTAAAGCTTTCATGATGCTAACGGGCTGACAGAAGATATACTACGTAGTATTAAAAAACTGAACTAAACGGTGAAATCGTGAAGTGAACGTGTATTCATGTGAAAACAATGTTGGTTTACACAGTATTTCGATCGATCGACTCTAGTCCTCACTTTTGAAAGTTGCCAAGAAGGCTTGTTGAGCCAGGCGAGTGTCTTCTTGCCATGAACCTTGTTCCAGTAAATCTCATAATAGAGGAATAGCTGGAAATCACCGTCCACTGCGAGCTGTGCATCTGTAAACGTATCGAGTTTGTGTTGAATGTTCAGCCTTTTGTACATACTGTTAGGTGTGGTGCCCCCTAGCGCAAATCCCTCGAACAGATTTTTTTCCTCGGCAATCAGTTTGGAAAGAATACTTTTGAGATCATTGCGCTTCAACGTGGCTGGCAGTTCTTCTGCAGTGTTGGCAACCAATTTGGACACCCAGCTATCAATCTCCTTGGAGTTAATACCCCTCTCTTCATCAGCTGGGTCTTCGCTGTCGTGACGCTCGGTGTAGGATCTCAGAAACCGGCCCGAGTCGCCGTTGACTTGGACACCGTCGAACGTGTGTAGTGAGCGCTTGACAACCGTGGAAGTCCCACCGTCTTGGGTGAGCGAAATACCACTAGCGCTTGATAGCAGGGCAGCCGCAGCCACCAGCAGAATGTAGTAAGATTTCATGGGGGCTTTCCGGTTTCGAAGGCTGGGAAGTGCTTCAGGTCCTGGAGAGTAAATTCGAAAATGGTGCTTGAGACGGAGTACGAGGATACTGCAGTGGTAACGGTAGCCACTGCGGTACATGTACTAGCATCCAGGAACCCTGGTGCGTGATACAAGCATAATCTACACATCCCAAGAATGCAAATCTAGAGACAATCCTCTGGGCTGTGATATAATACATGTAGCTTCGAGAACAACAAATTTATTACTATCAAGAATCGTTACAATCAAGAGTGTACCAGTTCCAACGGTACAGGTGCCTTGTATACCGGTACATTCAGAGGTTTGTACGTTGGGCACAAGCAGAACGACGAGAACAGGTACGACGCTGTTGGCAGGAAGCCAACACTGAAGACGATATTGATGAAGCAGCTAATGTTGCACCCACCCCAGCCACTTTGACTTCGGAATAGCTGAAGGAGCGCCTGATGTGGATGGCGCAGCTTTTTAGTCAGCGCTGATGCAATAGGGATAACCTCCAGAATGGCAAACAAGCTGTATTCAATGCAGCGAGCCTATAGGGAGGAGTTAGGACGAAAATAGGGCCGCAATCAGCAAAGTCAATGCTGGAATTTTTCGGTCGTCCTTCAGAAAACTGTTCATTTCCATAATTAAACATCTTTGTTTAGTAATAACTGAGCTTTTCGTATCACAAACTACTAACGAGAGGGTGGAGGCATATTTGACTTGAGTTTGTATACCACCGGTCATTGGGAACCCACCTTATATCCCTGTGTGGAGTGAATCACAATTCGGGATATCACGGCCGAGAGGATTGTCGGTATTGACAAAGAGGCGCATCATCTGAGACGGTGTATGAGTATTGTTCTGGTCTCGAGTCTAAGAAAGAAGACAGGATACCACCGAATAACATTATAATATTTGAAGTATTGTGCCTGTCTGCCAAAATGCCCTCCGATGTACGGTCCTACGTAGGGCTTCTGCTCCTACCTAAAACGTACCCCTGAATACAGTAAAACCGTATCTATAACATAAAAAGGATCGATGTGAATGGTGAGACGGAATCATGCTGCATGATATACATGCTAGAAACATGCAGAATAACAGCTCGACATAAGAACCATACCCCTCTGTTAACATGACTAGCATTATTTACGAGTCTCGTTGTGCAGATTAGAATTAGTCAACCGGTGGTCTTGGTGGCCAAAGACAAAGCTTTCCTAAAAGCCCACGTGGCATGGTGCTGCTAGGCAGGACCTACGAAAGAGGAAATGGCCGCTGAAAAAGTGCATTCGGGCCTTATGTTTCAAAAAGGTACTCCTTAGCTCTCATGAGTAAACATGGGACAATACATTGTATTGTTAGACAAAAGTACCAAATTCATGTATTACTTGTACCGGTACGTGTAATCGAACACCTTCTTCGATCCACGACAAAACAACACGCACCGACTCAGACCATGTTCAGTCTTGGGATGTGTAGATTACGCTTTTTACAGTAATCAGGGTTCCTGGATGTACCGTATTAATAGTGACCGTGCCCTGCGGTATCACTGGTAGTGCGCTGATAGTTCAGCGCACTCCGTCTCAAGCACCATTTTCGAATTTACTCTCCAGGACCTGAAGCACTTCCCAGCCTTCGAAACCGGAAAGCCCCCCCACCATGAAATCTTACTACATTCTGCTGGTGGCTGCGGCTGCCCTGCTATCAAGCGCTAGTGGTATTTCGCTCACCCAAGACGGTGGGACTTCCACGGTTGTCAAGCGCTCACTACACACGTTCGACGGTATCCAAGTCAACGGCGACTCGGGCCGGTTTCTGAGATCCTACACCGAGCGTCACGACAGCGAAGACCCGGCTGATGAAGAGAGGGGTATTAACTCCGAGAAGCTTGATGGCTGGGTGTCCAAATTGGCTGCCAACACCTTGAGCGAAGGAGATCTCCACAGTATCAATTCCAAACTGATTGCCGAGAAAAAAAGAATGTACAAGCAATTTGATGAAGCGGGCCACACACCTGACAGTATGTTCGAAAGCCTGGGCATTCAACACAAACTCGATACGTTTACAGATGAACAGCTCGCATTGGACGGTGATTTACATCTTTATCTCTTTTATGAGATTTACTGGAACAAGGCTCATGGCAAGAAGACAGGCGTCTTGCTCAAGAAGCTTCTTCATTATTTCCAGAAGAGAAAAACTGAGGAGGCATAGAGTCGATCGGTCGAAGAATTATGCTAGTTAACCAACATAGTTTCCCATGAATACGTTCTCTTAACGACTTTACCGTATTGCTCAGATTAATGATCTTTTTACCAGCCCTTAGCATCATGGAAGCTTCGTCGCAAAGGTGTTCCCTATTGCACCAGTTCTTCGTCGCTTAGCGTCGAATGTCAAATTGAGCTGACAAAAACACTGTCACTGGGGCAGCAAAAAATACCGTTAGGTATGCTGCTATTCAGCCGACATCCGTTGTAGGATTAATACTGAGAATACTTGTACCTCAGATCGAGGAGTGTGAATACAAATAAAGGCAGCAGAACAAGCGCGATTGAAGTTGGTGGGAATGAACGAGCAAGCAAAACAATTCCATAGGATGAAATGTCTACCACGCGGTTTAATCGATGGACAACGTTCGCGGTAAAGCAAAAAGAGCACCGTGAAGCCGCCTCTCCGGTATGTCGTTTCTTGAACGTCGAAACTCAAAGCTTCGGTCGATGAAGTGCCATGCAACCGTGAGCTGCTGTCGCTCTCACCACCGGATCACTGGTTAAGCCGTCCATGACATCGTGTCTAACTTCTTCGTCTGCGAATACGACTGCACAATTATCGGGGTGATCCTGGCCGAACAAATTGTTAGCACAGAGCAGCCTTTGATTACTGGATTCGAGTAAAGTTTTGTTCCAAGGTGGTAAACGCTCGCGTGGTGCGATCTTGACCTTGAATTCATGCGGCATCCCCTCAAAAACGAAAAAAAAGAAGAAAAAAAATTCAGGTATAAGATTTTATTGTTGCGTAAGTCGCAGACGACCTAGTATCAACGAACACATACGTGTATATATCCTCGTCAGAACCCTTCATCATGCAATTGAAATGAAATGAAAAGAAATGGTTAACGGTTTCCGATGGTTTCAACATAACCCACACAATTCATAAAAACTATACATGTATACCCACTTACCGTGCATCGACCGATTCCATGATCGTCCCGTGCTAAGCGAGGATATATAACCAAGCTGAAGCTCTCGGCACCACTCATTTCGAGGTACAGTGCATGTATTATAACACTCACGTGCATCGCATACATGTATTTACAACAGTGCGAAAACAATGGCTCTTTTCGACAAAAACGTCAACATGGTAAAACTTGACTTACCGGAGTCACAAGGTCTTGTCCAGGTGTCTTTTCGAAATGGTTAGAACCCGAGTTTGGATCGCGCATACAGCTCAGCGGTAGTTACGTACTGTACTACCTACCGATGTGTCCTCCCTCTTAGCAGCAAAACTCCTCCATCTATTGGAATTGTTGTAGAAGCGAATTTTCCGGAAGAAGCCGGGTCACGTTTCTTTCCTTGCCTGAGTGGTGAAGGCCAGACAAACCTAATCCAGCCAGTTGAAGAACTGCAGAACCACTCGATGCTACAATTTGGACAGCTTTTGGACAAACGCAAACGTACAAATGGGTGTCCGCCAGGCAGTCTGCATATGACCTACTTTAGATTCGTTATACCTGTCGTCCAGGAAATAATGCTGAGATTATTCTATGGGGAACTTATCGTTGGTTCACGACTATTCTTCATGCGAACCAGGAATCCGAGGGCGCAGCTGTGTGTCCGAACAGAGTGCGATTCAATTGAACACTGCTTTTTACGTGCCCCGTGTAACGGAATTTGACCAAATACTATGGAGCAACTGCGATGAAAACGATTTAGACTTCTGGTTGCTTTAGTAAATTGTGCTAGTATTTCAGTACATGTACATGTCATGTAATACATGAAGTAACACTGAGTAAGCATGGGGCACTGAGTGAATTACATAAACACCAACAGAATTCGCGTTCAGCACTGCAGAGTGCCCTGCCAGCCCAGAAGCATAAACGAGGCGCGCAGCGCCCGACAAAAACTACCGGTGCCCGTTCCCGCAGCGTCACGGCGTGGCAGGGGCAGAGGGCCCCCCGCCAAAGCCGAAAGCGTGAGGGCAACACGCTAGGCCGGAGTTATTTTTTTTTCGCGCGAGCAGAGCGAGCGCTGCCTTCATGAAGTCAGCCTACTTCGTGTATCTCCACCCTTCCTCGTATCCATCTGTGCAAGTACCCCATCCTGCACTGCCACTCGGATTTTATCGGTGCTGGTCGATGTTTATCGTGCACTTTCTGGTGTACACGGTAGGTTCTCATGGGGCACGTCAGTTTTCCATTGTTTCAATTGAATCGCACTCTGCTCGGATACACAGCTGCACTCTCGGATTCCTGGTAGCATGAAGAAAAACATTGAAGCAACGATAAGGTCCCCACGTCGTACGAAGCCAAAGTACATGATATAATACACCTACAGTTGTAGTATTGGGCGGTTCTGCAGTTTGTCAACTGGCTGAGTTAGGTTCGTCCGGTCTTCGGCACTCAGACAAGAAAAGAAACGTGATCTGGCTCCTTCCGGAGAGTTCGCTGCTACTGTACAACAACTCGTACAGATGAAAGTGTTGTCCTTCGAGTTGCTGTCGAGTGAGAGGGTACGTCGATACCTTTCACGCGTTTAGTAGTACGGTACGGAAATACCACTAAGCTGTACGCGCGATCCAAGCTCAGGGCTCCACAGCAGAACATACCTTTCCGAAAAGACACCTGAACAAGACCTTGTGACTCCGGTTACCGGACCGGAGAGTTTACCATGTTGAACTTTTGTCGAAAAGAGCCAGTGTATTCGCACCGTTGTAAGTACCCTGTGTCAAATCTGTGACGTGTGCAAGTTGAAATTCCGGTATGCGATGCACGTGATAATCAACCACATGTACAGTACATGTACTGTACCTCAAAACGAGTGGTGCTGACAGTCTCAGCTTGTTTTGGTTGCATGGATACGGTATCTTACAGTACTACATGTAGCTAGTACATGTACTGTGTTAGTTACCACGATTTGTGAGGGAAAGATCATGGAGTCGGCGAACCCGATCCCCCAGAAACATGATAATATCATGATATTATCATTGAAAAATACTATTCTGCCGATTCGGTTTCTATATAAATGTGTGGAGAAAGCTGATACAAGTACATGTAGTGAAATCCGCCCGGCCTCGGTGATTTTTTCCAAGTATAATGCAAATTTATGTGCATGTCAGGCGAATGTTAAGTATGTAGAAAGTGTTAATATTACACGAGAAAGAGCATATATTACTGAAAAAGTGCGATTTTAACAGGATGGCGTTAATGCCACGTTAATGAAGTTGCATTAAGGGCAGGTTAGGCAACTTAAGACTGGTTAAGGCAACATAAACATCTTTATGCAACATAAAATGAGGACGGCTGTCACGGGCTTCAAATCCTCAAAATCGATGGGCTCCAACGAGTTTTCACTGCCCTGATTGCAATAAGGGGACCCTTTGAACGCCCCGCACCTCTTTGAAACGGGTCGAATGGAGTCGATCTAGGCCTATAGAAAGCAGCGGTATGCAGCCCACTCTCATGAAGCACTAACGCTCAGCCCAGAACTATCTTCACCGATGTTGCCTTCACCCCCTCCCCCAAAAAACGTGCGTTTAAAGCGACGTTAAAGGCCTTTTAGAACAGCGTTATGGAGATAAAAGCTGCGATCATTAGCGTCGCAGGACGCACTTCGATTTTAACATAATATTGGACACTGCTCCAAGACCCGGGCGTGTTTTCATAGTGTGGTGGATTTCACCGTCGTTGTGTGTATTACTTGTCAACTGTGAAATCTGATGCAGGATTTGTAATCTTTATGTGCAAACGGACAGTCATATTTGTGATCCGGACTATTTCATTGCCCAATCAAACGGAAGTATATTCGGATAAGTCACATTTGATTGGTTAATTTACAACTGTCTGTAAATGGTGATGGTCCATTTGAACATAAATATTATGGCACGGTAGTACCGTATTTGAGCTTTCCTGCATGATTGATGAATTTGCCCCTTTTTCAAACCGTTAGCACTATCAGGCAAAACACTATCTTGCAATTTGTATGGTGGCGTATCGTCTGTGACCATTTTTGGCTTTTTCATACGCTATGCTTCTCTGCTGTAGGAAAGCTCAAATACGGTACATGTATTCGGGTAGTATTTTGCGTGAGGATGATATATTTTACCAGATGCGATCCGAATTCCTGGTCTGATTTATCGCTTAGCCACTCGGGAATAACAGGTTTTCTTACAAAATCCAAAAGAAACAAGAGCAATCCCCTCCGTAGTCATAGCTTCGGGAACCCACTTTTTATTCCTAGGTAAGGGTATTCCTGTTATGGGGTTGTACCACGGTGGTGGTACAGCCCATTGTACCACATATATGGTACACACATATCAATGTACCACTCATTTGGTACAAATAGTAGACTAACTGGAGTCTGTCCGTGACTGCAAAAGGTCACAAGAACCATGCGCCCAACGGCGAAGAGTTTGTGATATCACATAACCCGAAAGCCTACAATGTAATCGACGCACAACAGGTAGTTGAGAAGCTAAGAGTACATGCATAGAGCTTGGCCGTGAAGGAGCATTTTAAGTAGGTCGCCAATTTTTTATTCAAGTGAATGCAACAGACCTAAGCCTGGGAGTCGGATTTGAACGATGCAATGCGCGAGGAATTTGGCCGGAAACAAGGACATTTGCAGCAGATGTCCTTGCTCAACTGCTTCAGACGTCCTGTACAGAATGGACTTTAACATAGTTAAGCACCCCATAATATTCATATTTCTTGATTTTGTATTCCTTATTACGATTGAGGGGTGAGAGGGAATAATTACTTGGACTTGTATGCATCGGGAGCCACTCATATTCCTGTTGAGCGGGTATTCCATACATAGGGATTGCTAAGGAAAGTTGACGAAACCGCCCTTTTTATTCCCACCCGCCACTTTCTTTTCTTTTACATGGAGAACTGAGGGCTGCGTGCAAGGATGGAATCGGCTCATTAGTTATGCTCACTTCACAGCTGGGATTATATCCACACGTGTACAGTAGCGAGCAAGTGCGAGCACGACGATACATCTCAGCAGAGGTGGGCTGGTATGTAATTCGGCGTCGATGGAAAGTATCCATTGGTACATGTAACATGAGGATGCGTTGCTGCATGCTGTGTTCACGATAACTGTTAAAATGGCGGGAAGCTTAGCACAATCTACGCCCGCTTAGTGACAGGAGCAGGGTAGACTCCGTCGTTCGTCAGTAGGCTGCGCTTCTTTTGACTGTACTTCGAAACCGGCAGTTGACGTTGAAGGATGCCGGGTTTCTTCCTCAGGTCGACGTCTGAGTCTCAGACTTTAGTCGACCCGCTTCTCTCGAAGAGAAACCCTTTGAGAAATGTCACCAGGGTCAAAATTTGGTACATTTAATGTACATGTATACAGTACGCGGCGTCTTAGAGAGCCACCTAATAAATAACCACCTGCTATACCGAATAATTTAAATTATTCAAGTATAATGGATGATATAAACGGAGCTATCCTATCAAGACATGCCCCGTCTAACTCGAATATATCGGGTGGCTCTCTAAGACGCCACGTACTGCACTTCGAATCTAATATAATAGACAGTCTAGTGGGCGTTGTAGTCCTGTATAACGCCTAGGCGTTCAATTGCAGCGGACGTATGAAACCAGAAGAATACTGAAGCAAGATGCTCTTCCTCTATTAAATGTGCATACGATCCACCTGCAAGGCATGATAGGGGCCAAGTTGAGCGATACAAACCGTACGTGAAGCGTTCGCGACGGTGTACGTGTACGTCGATATAACTCTGCAATCCTCCTTGAGTTTTTTTACCTGAATATTGCAGCAGTGGAGCTGGGCTGCAGCAAAAAGTTCGAGCTCGCTGCCATCTTTCTTCCCGTTTCGAATCGAGGTGATGTAGTCTTCATCGAACAAACCGTTCAGGTCATCCAGCTCTTGCATAATGCTCGTGGAACATAATCCTCTACATCACTCGCGAGTGCCTAAGACAGCAGAACAGACTTGAATCGATGTCTTCCGGCAGGTACCAAGCCGGAGGGTGTGGGCAGATCTCCTCTCTGTCATCGCTGTCGTCGACCAAGTCCTGGTACCGAAAATGCCACTCGTCCATGTCGATACTGGACGATAAAAGTTCCCGCAGCGGAGGATGCAGGTGGGACTTGTCGAACGCAGAGCTGGCAACAAGACCACATAGCCGAAACGCCTTCTGAACATCATCAGCTTTCTTTCGGAGTAGCGCAGCACTTCGGGGTTACCTGCCTTTGTTTGAAGGCTCTCGTCTTCAAGAGCCAATGTAGTCGTCAAACTTGTCCGTGTAAAACGCTTGAAAGCTCCGGTTGACTGCTACGTCCAGGGGTTGAAGAAGGTTCGTTAGATTCGGTGGTACCATCAAAACGAAGATGTTGTACTGCTGAAGCAGGTTCTCGGTGAACAGCGCAACATGGCACGCGTAGGAGTCGATAATATAGAGCACTGGTTGTCTGTAAAATTGGGTTTCTTTTCTGCTGCAAATGACGGCTCTCGCGTGATCGAGGAGGATCGTGTCGCTCCACATACCCGTCGAGTTGACATCGACGAGAATGCCCTCAGGGACAGCCGGTTTTCTTTTTAATTTTGAGAAGAGGACGTGAGCTTACCCTCGCCAGTTATTGCGAACGTGGCGGTAAATCTTTTGTGGCTGCTTCCGCATTTCTTAAGAAGAACCTCTCGTCTGCCGCGAGTGGTAATTGTTCCGTCTCGAAGTATCTCGGGGCTTGATCCGTGTTGATAACATTGCATGGTTGTATGTTGTTCTCATTGATGATTTTCTGTGCCTTTTCAATGATCGTCAGACAGATTTCTTTTGCGTTGGTCGGAAGAGACTTCGTTTTGGTCTGACGTCTGGACACGAGGTTATGGCGCTGTTTGAAGCGATCAAGCCACCCAGAAGAAGCGCAAAATGGCTGAGTCGGAGCGTCTTCATCGATTTGCAAGGAACGATAGATGTTCAGCGCTTTTAGTTAAATGTATTTGTCTTTGACCCTCAGACCTTTGGTGTTCCGACTGTCTATCCAGCTATATTGCTGGCTCTCAAGGTCGTGATGCTGAGCCTTGCGTGCTGCTCCGGGCATTCGACATAGCGAACGTGTACCCACTTGGCGGTCCTTTGATGCTCGCTGTAGATTGTCCAGGTTCTTGACCCAGTCACGGACCATGGACGACGTAACTTTGTGCTTTTTAGACAGAGCGTGATAGCCGCAGCCGATGGTTTTGGGCTTGTACGCTCTGGCGACGCTAAGTTTGAACTGGAGACTGTAGCTATTGCACTTTTAGGGGGGAGGCATGCTGGACGGTAGTCGAAGAAGGCGGTTTGCAGAATGACAACGGCGGAGGACCGCAACAGACGTCAAGACACGCTGGTGTGGAGGAACCGCTGGGAATGGTTGGCGTGGGCGTGCTGAACTAGACATGGTTGGCGAGGGCGTGTTTAGTGAAGCAACTGTTTCGGCAACAGGGGTTCGTTCTATTTGATCATGTTTACTAATCGAGGGTACCCACGTCCAAATTTTTTTTTTAATCATTTGAACGCCTAGGCGGCTGGTGCACGGTAAGACGGTAGGTACTAGTACTCTGGTACACTTGCACATGTGCAAAACCTCAAATGAAGGATCTACCCGACATCAGGGTACCCAGGAGCATCGACGTCGAAAAATCCGTCGTAACGAAAGCATTACTGTATCTCATTCCCCATGCGCATACAGCAGTAGCTGCTATGCGCTTTCAACAGCCTCTTCAACGAAGGACGTGGTCCGAACCTACATTTGTTGAGATTGCTGTATTGTTAACTTGCTGTAGGAGATTTATTTGAAGAACTACGAGAAATTCAAGAAAAACTCTACATTATCGCTGTCATTGGGGTGGTCAAGCGCGATACGGTCCAGTCGAGTGGCGGGGCGATTCGCCAAATGACATAAATGGCGGGTACAGTGGATTTTTTTTTAAAAAAAAGACGTATCCTCAGTTATGTTACGGTGGCAGCAGACGTTGTCGTAGCGAGCCCATCACCGCACATCAGTTACTTCAAAAGTCAACACTTTGTGACCTAGTTTCTAATTACGCATCGGAGGTTAGATTCTATGAATGCGGCATCTTCGGCTCCAGACCCTTCGAACGGCAACGCGTCTAGTGTGTCGCGACTCGCGAGTGTCTCTCCAATACAAATTTACTCCACGTATCGTGCCGTATTGACGAGTACCAGGACGACGTCATCGACGACCAACATTTCCTCAATGCTTGCTCCTGCGGGGCATCTCTCCGCAACTTGGAATTCCTTTTAGCTCGAAATCAGCCGAAATGGAAGGTGGCAGTCAGTTCCGCTGTCAGGGGAGGTCATCTCCACGTTCTTCAATGGATGGTTACATCCAGAACATATCATCGAGTCCCCTGATTTTCGTGGGTCCCTCTAAGACGCCGTGGTTAACGGCCACCTTGAAGTGGCTTAGTGGCTGACGGAGTACGTTGGAAACTTTAAAGTTTCGACCCGTACCAGTGATCGGGTGGCTGCTAATGGGCATTTAAGGTATTACGATGGCTTCTAGAGCAAGGTCGCTTTTACTGTTCCAATATTGCGATGGACCTGGCTGCAGGAAATGGTCGTCTGGAGGTAGTTCAGTGGTTGAGTGGTGACATCAATGCAACATGCTAAAAAAATGCGATGGATTCTGCGGGGGGAAATGGACATTTTAGAGATGGTGCAGTGGCTGCATTTTGAAGTGAGGTGTTTCACGAAAGGGTTAATGGAGAAGAAGTATGCGTCACGAGTGCAATAGACGGAGCTTGTGCAAATGGACACTTGGATGTGGCAAAATGGTTGCACGTTAACCGGTGTGAAGGGTGTTCGCCACCTCGAGATGTCCATTTTGAACACTAAATTTACTACATTTATCGAAGTGGTTAACACAGTCTTCGACGTGGGTGATGCAGCAAGAAAGTGGTAGAGGAAGCCATCGATAAAGGTCATAGAGATGTTGTTGAGTGGATGAACAAATCTGGACTAGTGAGAACATTGTGGAGCGACTTGAATTTGGTGAGTACACTAGGAAAATTTGTGGACAATTTGTCGGAATCGAACTCTTGTGCACAAGCTCCCGTTATTGATAAGTTATTTGAATTATCTCCAAAAGGTAATGTAGCTTTCATGGAGTGGATGCACGAACAGAATGTTGACCTAGGAGGACACTCAAAGGATTTTATGGATAAAACCGTCTTAAATGGTGATTTCGGGATGGTTGAATGGCTACATTCAAAATGGTCCAATGTTTGTGAAAGTATAGCTATGAGTGCGGCTGCAGGGAATGGCCAGCTCCAAGTCGTGCAATGGCTGGTTGATAACGAGCTACATTGTGATAAACAAAACGGGTTACGTCAAGCAGCTGTCCCTGGGCACCGACGTGGTCGAGTGGCTTCTTGAGAACGCGATTCCCGAATTTGCAGGACACCCATCCCATAAAGGACACGTCGAAGTTGTCTGTTCTTTGAGTGATTTTGGTGACGAAGGCATTTCCTCTGGAAGTAGTCTCAATAATATCGACGACGGATATTTAGAGGTCATTTAGCCAATGTTTACGATCAGATCACAGTTTCAAGCGCAGAGCATGAGTCACCTTCAGCATTTTGCTGTCGTTCATGGCAGAGTAGATATTTTGGAATGGCTGCTTCCATTTGGAATTCGAATGCACTCGACCAAACCGATGGGCAAAGCTATCCGAAGCGGAGACGTGAACTGGTTGCAGTGGCTTTATCGACATGGTATCAACGTGTGCCAACTCTGAATTCTCCAGCTTGTCATTCGAGAATAGCAGATCAGAATAACAGAGTGGCTTTTAGTACACAGTGAGAAACTGGACTCAGTTCAACACATCAAACAAGGAGAAGAAAGCATTGTGGACGTGTACAAGATGTCTTGTTGAGAGAGGAGCAAAGTCGCTGCTGCTATTAAGGTAGCGCAAGCGTATAAGCGGGTTGAAGTGATTGGGTGGTGCCCTGAAGCTGAGAGCTTACTGAAGTATCGTTCTGAATACAGCACTCCAGAAGAAATGGAGAGAACTTGTGCGGTGGCTGTTGGAGAATACGGAATAGCGCACGTCACAATATCCCCTAAATCCTAAACCATTCAACCTATTCCTAAACCATTCAAAGTGCTCCAGCCTATATTGTAGAATAGCTTCTAACTAAATATTTCAATGAAGATGTTTGCAGGTGGTTCTTTCTTGCTGGAGAAAATGAGCAAATGCCGGAGAAGCCTCGCCCAGCCAAACAAACACTATTAATGTGAGTTACTACCTACGGTAAGCTACGAAAGCTGAGTCTACACAGAGTGCGAGTATCCCACGAAAAATGGGCACTCTCTTTGAAACGGTTAATGAAGAATTGAAGCTAGGACTCCCATTCTGCGTAATCCCATTTACCTCGCTAGATGCTCTCGATCTCATGCGCCATTCCCACCTGCCCCTCTTTCAGCCCCTTCGAGATTGTTTTTTTTAATCCAGAATCTAATGAAATCACGAATTGACACGTAAAGGGCATTTTGGGTAGCTGCCTAGCGCAGCATTGTTTCGAACAACGGCTTAACTTAGCGCATTACTCAGCCGAAGCTTTGACAGAACGGTTTGAACTGCTTTCGATTAAGAGATTTGCAGACAATAGAGGTCTTTAGCAGATTTCTTCCGGTATCAGTTTTCGATCGTAATTTCGGTTGAACAGAACAGATGGCAAACCTGCTTTATTTTATAGTGGCGGATTTCCGATTGAGAGGTTCTAACAGCTGTAATCTGAAGGAAATTGACAGCGCTGAGGGAGGTAACGATAGCAAGGAAGGAGGGATGCGTCAGGACGTTGTTACCGCACGCTGTCGCCCTATAAATACTCGTTCACCGCAACTAAAACATCACGGTAGCCATTTATGACTATTTAACCGTTTCCAGCAATTCAAATAACGCAAGAAGACTACCCCTCTCAGCTGTTATTACCGGTTTTGGCAGGAACAAACGGTTCGACTTTCCAGTTGAGCCCCAGGTTTAGATATATTTTCCACATGGTACAACCGGAAAGAAACAAATTCCGGTTTTGCTAAAGACCTCTGAATCTGAATGCGATCACACAAAAAGCTAACAAATGTAGTACTTTTTAAAAAAGAGTACATGTAGATGATTTTTTTAGTGTCGATATTGCAACTAGCAATTCCAGTTATACGTGTACTATGTTACAATGATACGGCCCATTGATCCGCATTTTGCATCCACGGTTTTGTGAAAATAAAAAAAAAATCGCGTATCTACCTGTAAATGTTCAATGCTGCGTACATGGGCACCCATTCGTATGAGGTCAGGCGAGATGTTAGCTAAAGAATAATTAATTGAAGTGAAGCTTCTTTGTTGGCAGCTACATACTTTTGATGGGCTCAGACGGTTATGAGTTAAAACACAATGCCTGTTATCTAAACGTTGTGCACGAGTTGCACGAGTGGTATTTAAGCCTAGTTATTGATGCTGACACTGCTCTATATTCAGCATGCTCGGTTCAATGGACAATAGCTATCCAACGAAAGAGAGCCTTTTCGTGGGTTGAATGCAACACCCAATGTTTAATTAACTGTGATAGTGCAACTTTTGGGATATCCCTCCCTCGACATCGTCTCCCTCCACTCCATCGCACAAAATCGGTTGGTGACAATAAGCTCTTGGTAATCGGTAATCAACGCACGCCGTACACATAATCGTGATAGTGCCAATAAAAGAGGAACTTTTTGGTCTTTTTGAGTTGCTGTTCAGTGTGAGTGAATCGGAGTTTGTCAATCCCTAGCGCAATCCAGACTTGAATTGGCTCGATCTTCTTGTCCACAAGATCATCAAAAGCGATTGCCTGGAGTGGGGTATCCTCCAGTCTGAATAACTTCTTGACAGATTTCGAGATGTCGTTGGCTGCCCTTTTAAGCAGATCTCTCTCTTCACTGTCGATTTCACCAATATTGGCGATATCATCGTCGGCATACCTCCTGCTATCAGCATGGACCCCCTGGCGTCCAGGCTGGACCGTAGTGTTGGAAGTAACCTTCTCCAAATTCACCTCCCTGGACACTGCTGTTGCTGGCACTGTTCCAACACTTCCAAAACGGAATAGCTGCTAGCACCATCAAAGCGAGATGCATGCGCATCGTTCCCCAGTGAAGCTCTTGCAGTTGGCTTGGAATGGTGTGGGCTAGTTCGAGAAAATTGAAGAGTGACACCGAGGAGGTCATTCGGGAGCTGGTACATCGTTAAGGTTTAACACCAGTATTCAACTACACTGTACTCCGGCGACCCAAAGATCGAAAACTGGATGTGTTTTTCGAACTGACCTGGTTGTGCGCGTAACTTGGCTGGGCTTGCTGGGTCCGGTTTGCGTCCCGCGTTTTCGTTTTTATAAACAACCGATCGCTAGGATTGTTCACAAGACCTTGCCACAAATTATGTTCGAGCCACGAGATTTTAGTACCGAGAACATATCTCGATCTACATCTATTATGCTACTGTGAGTATTTTTTATTCCATGGCTTCGACTCTGTGGTACGACTTCGAGAAGATGTTACTTCGAAGAACAAGTATACCTGTACATGTACAAGTATACTTTCGTGGATTTCTTGATTTCAGAATTCTGTACTGAAGACGATGGAGCAGCGACGGGAATTCTTGCCCTCTTGGTGTGCCGTCCAGGAGAAGCGTAAAAACTAAGGTGGATCTGCCTTTGCATCACGATTTCCCGAGAGAAGTTTCTCTTAATTTTTCCAAAAAGTGAGGGAAAATTATAAGTTTTGGCGATTAAAGTCAATTCGCACTAAATAGCGTAGAAATATCCAGTTTTCAAATTTTGTATTGTGAGTTTATGGGATGAAAGAGAAGAAATATAAGAAGTTTAGGGGGTGAAAGTAAAAATAAAATACGAAAACGATATTTCCGCCAGATTTATTTGCTATTTCAATATTTTTTTATTTGGAGGGGACATGATAACGAGGGAGATCCAAAGTACAGGCAGATAGTCCTGTAACTATATGACGGTGTGAGTTTACCTCGCAGCTAGATCATTGCCGCTAGCTACAGTACAACGAAAGTGTACATGTATTGGGGTTGTTAGAACTGCTGGGGGAAAATGAAGAGCAATGCCGAGATGTTGTCGTTTAGAGCCACTTTTGTACCGGAGCCGATGCTGGTGGATTTTAACTACTTTCCAATATGCTCAGGGATGGTCGAAATGAAGAAGAATTGACGCTGGGCAACCGAGGGCACAACATTTACTTACGAACTTAAAAGTGTGATGATGTGGCTCTGAGAAAGGGTTCGAACTCACCGTCGACGATGCGGCCTTGCTGGAATAACCTACTATTTGGACAATTCACGAAATGACGAATTGGGGTGTGCGATTTCTCGATTATGATTGGGAATTTTGAAACGGTGCTTTCAGTTATCAATTTAGAGCAAATGGGCAAAAAGATATACATGACCGGATCTTGTTCTTCTCCAACGTTGCGTCCACAGAGAGTGCATGCACACTGTTGGAAGCGGCTGGCTTATTGTTCTCTAAACGAGCGCGATGATGTCATTGAACGAAACGCTAGTCGATTTGTATCATCAGCGACACCAATATGAACACGTTCTGAGGACGAGCTCTGTGGCTCGCCTCGTGGTGTCATCAAAGACAGGGATGCGGTGTTGAAGGCGGAGCTTCATGCTGCTTCGAAATTTTTTAAAATTTAATTATTCGTTAAACCTGACAGGTCACTCTTGCAAGAGCTTTCCAAGCTGTCGCCTATCAGCTGTGTCCCAATGAACAACGATAATAATATGAGAAGATAATATAATAATAATATGAGACGAAAAAAAATGATGAACAGCTCACGAGCATGATCATTCGATAGAGCACGATCGGAGGTGCTCGTTATGAGAACTGTATTGAGTCTGACATCAAAGGATGCTGAAGTGAACCGAAGCATAGAATATCTCGATTGTATTGCTCTGGCCCAGTATCGTAACTATGATACAGCTTTTGCCAAAATCCACCGTAAACAAATCGACCACCAACTCAAATCTAATTTGATGAGCAAGATCCCATTCTAAGTCTCCAAACAGCCAAGCACAGATGTATTACTAGCTGAAAAGGTATTGTTACCTGTTTCATCCACGACCAGAGACCTGGATCGAAATATATTGTCGAAATTCTTCGACCCTGCAGCACCCCTGGTTTTGAGCCATGTATAATTCCGTAAAAAAAGTAAAGATAGCTAGGAATCGAGGAGGATTTACCATGTACAACTTCCTGCCAGGCCACCTGAGAATGAAAAACGAAACTTACGATGGAGCATTCCGAAGCATTGAAATGTGTCGTGTCGACGTGCGCAGCGTCAGGTTGTACACATGGCACGATTTCGCAGTGGTGAATAAGACCGAAACTTGACCTATTACATGTAGTAAGTCCATTTGCACCTCTCCAAGATTCAAGGGCTGCCGATAATTTCTGGGTTGGCTTAACTTGACGTGCATTTCTAGGTTACGGGTTAATCTAATGGCATTTTTGAATTGCTGAAGAGACTGAACGATAAGTCTGTCGTAAATTTACAGTTAGCTTTCTGACTTGTAGTTCTGCTTGTAGAATGTTTTGTATCCACGAAAGATTTCCACGTTCGGGTCAAAATACCACTCCTGCTTGTCCATCTTGAGTTTTTTGAAGATTGTCGCCGGCTTTACTCCACCAGCCAGCCACTTTTTAAACTGGAAGCTCTGCAACTGTTGACCCATGAATTCTGTGGTTTTCACCTTCTTCGCCGCCTCGATCGCCTTTGCCAACGGGATGTCGTCGTAAACTGTCAACAGTTTATCCATAAAGGTTACTTCCCAGTCTTTGTTGTAGCGGTTCATCTGCTTGAAATAGTAGAACCACACGTTCAAAGCCTTGTTCTGAAGAAGGTTCATCACGCCTCCTTCGCCAACTCTTAGTAGCTGAAACACTACGTCCGTGGATAATCCATTGAGAGCCCAAGCCGTCAACTGCTGAGTCTGCAGTTTGTTCGCTAGGGGTCTCGTCAACTTGTCCCTTTTTGCTGCCTCAAGCATCACTGCCACAGCATCGTTTCCGTAGGTCTTCGTGAGCATCCCAAGCATATTCACCATTTTGGTCGGATGTTTCTTGTTGTATTCAGTCATGAAGACACTCCACGTTTGTAACTTGTTGCTGGCCAGAAGACCCTTTGTTCCTCTATCAAGCTTCAGTAGCTTGAAGACCTCGTCTGGCGTCTTGTCTTGGCCCAGCCATGCTTGAATTTGCTTGCCCTCGCTGAACGATGTCTTGATCTTCGAGAAGAAGTTGGACAACCATGTTTTAATCTTCGTCCAAGTATTAGACAACCCAGCAGGAATCGTGATCGCCCTCTCTTCATTGTTGCTTTCTTCAGTCGTATCAACTCTCAGTACTCGCTTAGGGTTTACAACGTTGTGGCTAATGGCGAGCGATCGATCGGAGTCAACGGTGGCCAACTTCGAGGCCGCCGGTGCACAATCGACAACTGTAAGTAGAGCTACAACTACCACCAGTACAATGCAGAAGAACCGCATGACTTCAGCAGTCGCCGTTGGCACTTGAGAACCAGAGGTTTGCTTGTTGATTGTCGTCACCAAGCGAGTGAAAAAATGAAAAAAAGCAAATTCGGGACTTTCTCGTCTCAGTCCAGACGAGAAGCCGGATTTCGGGAACGCGAAAGAAAGGGCTAAAACCAATCGTCGGGATTGCCCCACTTCAATATTATCTTGAACATGAAGTGGATTTGGTGACGTGTTTTATCAATTGCAATTGAGCTCTAGTACTCGTCAAGAATCAGCGAACATCGGCGCATTACATGTTGTACTGGACAGGGATAGTCCAAGACTTTCGGAACTGGGTAACACCTCCAAACTTCACCCAAACTTCTAGCTTGCATCGAGGAGATCGGGAGGTCTCTGACGGTCGTTAAGGAGTGCATCGAGCGTTTAAATGAAGATGGAGCACGCGTAGTTACATGAACAGCTTCGCTTCATGTTCTAGTCAAGTAGTCATCTATCCCGTAAGGACTTTTGAAAAATTAAGATACGGATTTTTCTCCGGATAAGTATGAAAGTCCTTATCTAACGATACATGTACATGTACGTCATTGTTCAAAGGTGGATGGTCCAGTGTATAAAATGAATATCACTAATACGTGTACAGGGCTGGAGTCACAGTCTGTGATTCACAGAACTGCTTGGGCTGGACATTGGGTGGCGTGCTACATGAGCCCCAGCTTTCAGTTCAAGCGCGTGAACGTTGAAATTTTCTTACTGCCGACAACCCTCTCCGTTCAGAGGTTCGGAGTAATCAAAGCATTTATTGTATTACTCAGTAATACTTTTCGGTATCCTAAACTATCGACTCGAGCAAGGTGTTAGTCAGTCCGTGACGAGTTTCTGTGATGCATGTAGCCATTTTATTTTGACCGTGAAGACCAATAAACGCTGCCTAGCGTAGCGAAGGCGGCTGGGATTGGACAAATTGCTGCCGAGCGAAGCGAGGCGGCCTCACCCTCTTCGTGCCTTGCGGGACCCCCAGAGCCCGCCCTTCCTACCGGAGCCGAAGGCGGAGGTAGCTCATTTACAAACCTAGCATAAGGAGTAGTGAAAGCGAGCCCCGCGAGCGGAACGGGTGCGCCTACTGCCAGAGCGAAGCGTATGGCCTATGTGTTATTGAAGCGAGCCCTTGAGCGAGCGATCGGGTACCAACCTAACACGTACCCACGCTCGGCTAGTTAATATCCGTTGTAGTAATTCTAATACAGCGATTTATAGCTTTGTATTAGGATTACTTGGAGTAATCCAGAGAAAACGGTTTAGTAATACAAGTGATACTTCAGTGATACTTTTGAAGAAGCTGTGGAACTTGTTTCCGTCAGAAATTACACATGAATACCAAGAGCATAGCCGAATATAAAGCTATAAGCTTACGTCAAGTTTGGTTTTCACCGACCATCCTCTGGTGGATACGTCGACTCCTGGAGGGACTATATGTACCGCGGCTCTACTGGTACTAAATACGACAGTCTTCGAGAGCGCGAACGCGCCAATGAACGACGGGGTGGACTTGGTGCATTTTTTTAAAAAAAAAAACCGAATGCTTAAAGTAAAAAAAATCTATTGCTACTTCTACTTCAAAGCGACCGGTAACTATAAATTATAAAAATGGGGTAAGGAACAATAAAATTGTAATAGCTACAATACATACCATTAAATACACACATACCGGATTTTTACGAATAATGACCGGTCTTGTATTTGTTAGTAGCTTCCTAGAATAGACGGGCGGTCTACTAATCGTACAGGGCTTTTATCTCTTGACTGCATCGTCCAGTGGTCTTGGCTGAAAAGATTATTCACTTCGTGACACCTCTACTAGACTCCAGAAGGTCAATTGAGTTCGACACCGCCGATGGTGGTGGTGTTGATCTACAACATAGTGGTATTTTATTCTAGGGGGTCTTGTATTTGAGGCGGTCTTCTACAAAGTTCTTCACGTTGATAGTTGCTGTCCACATTGGAGAATGCGTCAACCTCGCGCAGTCAATTTTAGTCACTATATAGCGTTTTTTTTTTAATAACCTTGTTTAGTTTAAAAACGACTCGAAGTATTAGGTGAGTATTAATACAATTTGTATTAATATTGATACTCCAGATCAGGACCAACGTATTGTGTAATCCAAACCCCTGTATTAGGATTATTGATCCTGATACCAGGATTTGTCCGTTACTCCAAATCTCTGTCTCCGTTGCCATAGCATCAGAAATCCCCACTGTATACGAGGCCATCCGCCACTCAATCGAGCAGCTCTTGATCCGATCCCCCTCGGCCTATCGCTGATTCCCAAAAGTACAGCTTAGCTTGTCACACAATGTCTCAGTCCAGGTCATCCCGAGACTCGGTCACCAACGCTCAGCGCCTCCAGAAGTGTCAACACTAAGCCCGACACTCTTACGCACCGCAAATCCAATGCTCTAGGGACCTTCTTCCTCCCTCAAATTCGATCTCAGCGCCGAGATGCCATCATCGGCGAGATCAGCTTGATGCTATCGCGCCTACGGACGTCTGGCCCGAGGAGCGGCTCAATTCGCCAGAGGAAAACATGATCGGTGAGCCCACCGACGAAGAATTTTGTTTAATCGACGAGGACAAAGGCCACTAACCGAAAGCCGAATCGATGCGCGAGAAGTAGTTGATAGTGACAGTGAAGCTGTGAGAATTGATATAGAGCTTGGCCCTGAAGAAGCATAGATTGCATTTATACCAGTGTCAGTATCACAGCGGGCTTCACGAACTTACATGTTAATGATATACATGTATAATTCTTGCTGACTGACGATGAGTTTGTGCATTGATGTTAAATCGGACCATGGCCGGTCGAGGTTCTGAAGCAGCACAAGCCTACTCAACCCCCTGTAGTACCGGCAATCCTTAAAAATTGAGTTGCGGAAGATAATAAAAAGAAAAGTGTCAGTACCGGTGTTGGTCCCATTAAGTATGTGGTTTGAGATGGCGAGCTAAGTTTATCGTAGTCTTTAGAGCATCTCCAGAGGCAGGACCCAAAGACCGTTTTATACTGAAAGTACAACTTGGACGAGTCTTAATGCTCTCATCAGTAAGTTTCAAAGAGGGCCTGGGCTCTATCTTTTGGCGCTTCGGTCTTAAATCAAAACTCGAACCCCAAGCATTTTGACTTGGTTTCATTATATGCTGGTTGGACTTGACAATCATGGGCAAAGGACCAGAATGGAGCGACGCGGAAACCATCCAGCTGTGTCGTTCGTGGCTGGAGATCTCGGAGGATCCTGAAGTTGGCACTGGGCAGAAGAAGAAGTCATTCGCCACCCGATTGTACGACCATTGCAAGGTAATCCTTTGTCCGGTGATTGGATAACTAGATCGAATAGGTCTCTGTGATTGGGTAACCGGAAGTATCTGGAAGCTGTCAGTGAAACGACTCCGTCAGCAAGCACATAAGAAATACGGTAATCTGGTGGCCGAACAGCGTCTCGACAAATCCCATCTCACTAAATAATGATCCCGAGAACAGCGATTTCGAGTGGAGCTGCAAAGCGCCGAGACGGCATCACGATGATTTGAAAAGCTTGCTTGGTCTGCTTCTGCTGCCAGATCCTAACGCAGCAGCGAGCCGCCCTTTGCAGCCGAGAAGGACTGGTCACAGTAGGTTGCCGTTGAGGAACTTGATGGAGTCGGAGTCAAACTCGAACTCAGTATAGTCAGCTGCCACCTTCTTGAAGGCTTTCAACGCATTATATCACGGTATACTGTCGACCGTCGTCATGAGTGCTGCGAGGCATTAGCTGAGACGAATCCTCGAGAACCCTGCAGGCTCCTTGATCTTGTTCCGGTCGGTGTGGTTCGTGATGATTTCCCTATTGCAATTGTAGTGTTTTCCCGTGAGATGTTGACTGAAAGTTGAGCCAACGCTGAGCTGTGAGCCACAAGCGACATGTACCTACGTGATCAGTTCTCGGTATTTATAAGTTATGGGAGTGAGCTTTGTTAGAGTTAGTGTCGAAATCTTTACAGTCTACGACTTGAGGTTGCGCTACGATAGGATTCGTACCAAATCCTAAAATTTACGTTAGATTTTGCTACGTGTTGAAGGCCAATTAGATTTTGGAGGTAGTTTTCAAGCGAGAGCGAGCTTAGTGCGTTTTCCGATTTAGACGAGCATGCATTTTGAGCGGAGAATCGTATCACTGAGAGACTGAAAGAAATAGAGAATTTAACTTTCATGTTACTGTAAATTAGAAGGGCCAATTGATCAACCGAACCGATTGACTCACTTGCTATTTGCGCGATAAAAAGTGTTGTATCTACGAGCGATATCCACATTCGGATCAACTTTCCAGTTTTTCTTGTCGATATTTAGACGCTTGAGGAGAGATATGGGATTTACCCCGTCCGACCGCCATTTCTCAAATTGGGCCTTCTAGAAGGCTGTCGCGATGGATGCTATGGACGCTACACCTTCCGGAAAGAATCCAGTGGTCTTCGCCTTCTTTGCAGCCTCGATAGTCTTCGATAGCGCAATATCATCATAAGCTGTCAACAATTCCTTGATCATACGTACTTCGCGGTCTTGGTTGTGAATGTTCATTCGCATAAAATAGTAAAAGCAAACGTTGACAGCTGGGTTGGAAAACAGATTCTTCGCGCCTCCCTCACCAACCTTTAGTAGTTGAAAGACAGCACTCGTAGATAACCCATTTTGAGCCCAGCCCAACAACTGTTGGCCTTGCAACAGTTCCGCAAGCGTGTGCGTCTCAGGACTTCTTCTTAGCGTTTCGAACATCTTTGTGGCCTCTTTATCGCCGTACGTCTTCGTGAGCATCCCCAGCATCGTCACCTTTTTAGTTGGGTTCTTCTTGTTGTACAGCGTCATGTAAACACTCCACAGCCTCAGATCGCCGGTGTTTATCAATCCTGAATCGAGTTTTACCAACTTGAAAACTTCTTCGGGAGTCTTTTCCTCCTTCATCCACCCACTAAGCTTCTTTCCTTCGCTGAACGAAGTTTTGACCTTTGCTACAGAGGCCTTGAACCGCTCTGTCAGCTTCGATAAGCCTGGGATCGTGAATCTCTCCTCGTTATTAATAACCTCGGGTTTCGCTGGACCAGCCACGAGTAGACTAGTGACAGGTGGATCATCCCGGTGTGGTGAAGTGAAGTAGTGCGTCCAGAAGAGCTTGACTGCGGTTCTAGTGCCGCCACGCATGGAGATTCACCAAACACCAGGAAAATTAACACATTCAAGAGCACGACGAAGTTGCGTCGCATCCTTTATAAGTCGTCCGTGGAATTTGAGCGCTGCAAGCCGGGTATCAACTTGTTTTGTGAGAGCCCGATGCGATGCTACGAGCGTGAGTCGATCCCCGAGTTCATCCTTGTTTTTATGATGGATTACTTGGCGTATTACGTTGAAAGATCGCAATAGGATTTGATAACAAATAATCGCTGACGTAGCAATTCACAGCACCGCTACACAGTATGGGCGATGAGGGCCATCGGATGCGTGAGCTGTTGTCTGCCTCATCTTTCTCCTACCTCGCATGGGCGGAAGTATTCGTCCATGTAGCGTTACGTTGGGACGTTTGCTGACACAAACGCTTAATCGAAGTTCTCTAGCATCAGTACGGAGGTGAATTCGAACACGAAGTCCATCTAAGGCGGGCTGCTACTTCAATTGCTGTCTTGAGACTGTGGGCCCTTGATGGGGGCGAGCAGAATTCCTATATATTGCTTTTTTTTAATTAATTTTGAAACCTGTAAGAGCATCTCGAGCGGTAGGGCGTAATTTCCGGTCTTATCGAGTCGCTTAAGACCTCAAAATTTAGGATAAACTTTTTTCAAAGAGGTAGCTCCCACCAGGAGGATTTATTGGAGAATTATCTAATTACTCGACCAATCACATAGAGGCATTTTGCAGCGCGCGCAAAACAAGATGGAGTGGAGATTTCCGCAGGTGTTCGCGGACGTGGATGACTCTTGACGACGAGTACTACCTCACCTACATGGCGCCTGACTGTAGCAATGCGCCCCCGCAAAAGCGACGAAAACATGCAGGTTCTGTCGAAGGAAGGAGAGCGAACAAGGAACGCGAGCGTGAGATAGGGGGAGCGCGCTTGATGAGAGATTACTTCGGAGAAAAACCGACCTTCGATGACAGTACGTGGCTGTAAAGTCTCTACAGTGCCCTATCTATCACTTGCTGAAGCAAACTTCTTTTTATTGTGTGTATAGTGAGAGACGTAGGCTCGATTGATCGGGTCTGCTGGCCGTTGGTTTGCTGCGTTTGCATGTTTCTTTTGCGCAAGGATGGCCTTGCGTTGGGCTGAGAAGAACTCCTTTGACTCGTCACTTTGCGGGTCCTGCATGAAGATCGTCAAATGCAATTCCTGCTCCATCACTGCTGCCTTCTTCTCTGTTGCTGCCACAAAGCGCAGATGAGCGTCGTCTCTTTCGCTCTGCCTGTTGCTAGACTTCTGGCGCTCCGCTTTGGCAGCCTTGCGACCTTCCGGTCTAGCTACGTCACCCTCACCACCAGATTTACGCTTGGCTCTAGCATCGCTATTGCTCGTGATCTTGCTGGTCCATTTGGGCTTATCTTTCAGCTCCTTCCACGCCGCAAGAAATTCAAATTGCTGTTTGTGCCGATCAGCGTAAATCTTCAGCGCAGCTTTGAGATACATCTCCTCGCTCCAGCCAGAACGCTCGCGGCTCTTAACGTTGGCGTACACCCCACAGAATTTGGTCACTTCCGGCTGCAACTTTTTCCAGCGTTGTGGGATTGCTGTGGCCGAGCGAATGTCTCCATCCTCCTCGCTCATGTTTGCCAGCCAGTCCTTTTTATTGTGTCGTTCTAACGAAGATGGCTGTCAGGAAGCACATAAAGAATACGGTATGGCCCAGAGTGAGGTGAATGGACTACGGTGTGTACAAGGAGCGCGTGGTGAGCTGGGGTCGCGACCGTACTGTGCGTAGGATGTGGAAGTTTCCGAAAGAGACCCAGTTGGTGTTCTACGGCAACTCAGGCGCTGATTGTTGTAGCTCCGGCGTAGACAGGTAGGAAATGCAGTTTGATTGCTTCTTTAGAGGCTGCTCAGATCCCCCGTGGTGGGGGTTGAATGATGAGGCTTCCAATCCCACAATGAGCTCTACGACTACAAACTCTAAGACTAGGATCTGGTATACGTAAACGGTATCTCACCGTACTTCAATAGCAGCTCGTGACACCACGCTCGTGGCGGTCACTGATGTCGAGCATGACAATAATGGAGTGTATCTCTGGACTGGTACACCATACAACAGGCGCGTGGGCTGCGTCACGATGGATGACGGCTCTCTCTTTTTGGTATAACGGCCTCAACAAACCGTCTGCGTCATCCCAAACGACCACGGTGGCAAATGGACCAGCATTGTAGCTGTGGAGAGTATTTCAAGCTCCATTTGTAACCTACCTGCGTTTTTTCCCTTACAGCTGAAAAATGCCTGGGCCTCACGGTTCAAAATGTCATTATCAGGCCCTTGCGCCACCCGGCGAGGAATGGTACCAGTAACGCGAGTCACAAGTTGCTCCAGTGTTGTGAGTCACAACACTGGAGCAGCTCTACTCACCCAATAGCTGACGGTAGAAACACCGAGTCATTTCACTCCGAACAAAGATGCTCTTGAAGAAATGCGTCGCCTTGACGCCTTCGAGTACGCTCGCCACCTACAAGAATCAAAGTTCAAATCGCTGCTAACAATTTAGAAATTTCAGAGCTCATCCGGGCGCTGGCGCACGGCCTTAGTTGATGTTGAATTAGAACTGTGGCTTTGTCAACAATGTATACAAGTCGTCAAGTTGAACTTGAGCGAGTAAATTGAGCGAGTGTGTTTGTGGAGAAAAGCTGGCATCTTTGCATTCTGGCAGAAAGATTTCTTTGATTGCCTACAAAGTCCTTAACAATGGCTGGAAGTCGGGTTTGATAGCATCCGCATATTTGCTGCTATTAATAATTCAGCATGATGACATTGCTCCGGACCTCTTCAGCTGAAAATGCAATTACCCCCCCCTCCCAGCGCGAGACGCGGTATTTTACACATTACGGGAAAAAGCTTAAGCTGTATTATACAACTTAAGGAAATTAGACTTGAAGTTTGTATGGGGTCATACGAAGTTGAAGTCAAAGTGGGGTAGGGGTGATAGCACATCATTATATAAACGAGTGGACCTCAAATTTCGTATTTGCAGAAAGTTAAGTCACAAAGGGATGTGTCGTACACACCAATATTCAATAGAGGATTGCAGGTTCGATTCCACGCCACTCATTTCGTCTTCGTTCCAGAATCTTCCGGCAAGAACTCACATCTCGACTTGTTGCACGATATGACCTTCCAAGCGCGTTTGGAGGGAGCTCAAAAAGCTCGGATGGCAGTCAAAGAGGCCCACGGGTCACTCCGACGATTTTACGTACCTCAATCCAGGAATGACGAAGAAGGACGTCGCCAATGTGGACTTCTTCGTCGGGGAAGAAGCGCTGATGCGCTATTTGGACCGATGCGATCTTGGTATGTAGCTGCAAGGACTTGTACCGAGTGAAATTACCTAATATACTTTGCGTATTAATAGAGGATGTGGCGAAGAAGCGAGCGAAGGACCGGGAAGTGTATTCCCAAGCGATTGCGGCGCAGAACAACTCAACAGCTGATGAAGAAGGTATGGCAAGACTGATTTGTATTGTACAAGTTATGGTTCTCGCTTTATCGTGTATTGTACAGTTTGCGTGGAGACTGATGTCAGATCTGAAGAAGCCGCGGATGTTCGAGTGCAGCCCAATGCATGTAGAGAGCGACAAATACCTGAAGAAACTGCGGAAGGTATGTAACGGCTACACTGTATTGTACAAGTTAGAGTTCTCAATCTATTGTGTATAGGACAGATCTTGTTGAGCCCGAAACAAGTGCTACCCCAGCAAGATCTGATGCTTCGGATGAACTGATTCCTGCGTCTCCCCACGTGATGGAAGACGAAGTTCCACCGTCTAGCCCGTCGTCGCACAGAAGCTCTGTCGGTACGAAACGACTGGTCGACGTTATGTTTGTTTTTCGATGCTAACGGTTATGTGTTCCTGTCATGTATAGACGGCTTTGGAGCTACGCCTCCTTCTTAAGGCGACCTCAGCAAATAGTTTCACGTTGCTGATCAATCCGGCGGCGAGTATGCGGTATCTAATAGGGACCAGAGTGCCTTCAATTGCCCAACCGATGATGAAACCAAAGAGAATACACCGATCAGCTATAGTGAGCCTAACGTGTACATACACTTTAGCGATACACTTGACTGATCATGTATCGTGTATGATACTGCTTTGTAGACGACCCGAACATTACTCTACCCGACGAAAACGTGGACGACTATGCCGCGCTCACTTCCAACGACGAGATTGACGTGAATTCCGTGTACGACGACGACGAGGACATTGGCCCCAACGAACCTGCGGCCGAAGACACTGGTGTGGCACCTGAATTGCACTTTTAGTCGTCGCTGCTAGATGCGGTGGGCGGCGTGTCAGAGATTACTGGAGGCAACGTGCACAAGAATGTATTGAAGGACATGAAAATTAATGGATGGAGTGAACCAAGTCATGTGACGCCTTATCCTTACATGCCGTGTGAGTCTCGGTCTTTGGATTGGATGAAGGATGCCTATCCTAATATCTATGGTGGCGAGTATGGCCCTACTCCAGAAGCACTAAAAGCTGCTGAAATAACGTTTGGTGCATTCCTTCACCTTGCGCCACCGTCGGTGTTGGGAGAACGTTCCTGGTGAGAGTAACCAGTACTACAAAGAGAACATGGACAAGAGAGTGGAAGCACAGCGCGAGAAGCAAAAGGCACGCCAACTCAAGCGCCCGGACTTCAAGGTGCAGACTCCTGAGGAGATCAAAGCTTCGCTCGAACGTGTAGCATATATATCCGGCAGAGAACTCTGTGTTTTCGTCGGCTTGCTGATAGCAAGTACTGTCGCCCCAAAAAAAGAAAAGTTCGAGCATCATTGGAAGACGACGGATGAAGGCGCCACACCTAGAGGTTGCTTCAACGCGTTCATGAAGCGCGACCGCTTCTCACATATCTCGAGAAATCTCCATTTTAGCAGTAATGGAGACCCTTGTGCGGCGACGGATCGTGCTTGGAAGCTACGCCCTGTCATCGACGTCCTACAAGAAACCTTCCAATTCAGCTACGTTGCACCTCCCATAATGGCTTTCGATGAAGCCATGCTCCCATCAAGATCTATGTTCAACCGCATGAGAGTCTACACGAAAGACAAGCCCCACAAGTGGGGGACTAAGCTTTTCATGCTGTGTTGCTCGCAGACTGCCTTTTGCATTCGATAAGGATGAGCATTCCTTCGGGCTTGCTCTTTTTTTTGGATCTAAGTTCTATAATCGTGTCTAATACACTTCTATCTGTTCTGCTATTGTGTATTGTACAGCTTTGAAGTGTATATGTCTTCGTCTTCGTGAGCTCTTACGCAAACCCACCATGCTTGGCAAGTTATTCTTGTTGTATCGATATCGTCCGAAGGCTCAAGTATTGGATTTATCAATCGGTCGTACAGTACCCAAACCAGATAGTTGAACGTGGTTAATTTCGTTTCCGCAGCAATTGACTGCTAGATAGACTTGACAGGCCTGCTAGTCCGAACTCACGTGAATAAAATGGAAATGCTCTGCGTTGCGTCACTGCCAAACGCTAATTTTACCGTATTCGCGCTTCATAAGAAGATGAAAGACTTGATTTTACGTGTTTGCAGCATAGGCGGCCGCAGTGACGTGCTCCCACCACAATGAATGAGTGGTATGTTGACTGAACGTCACATACGGAGTTGTATGAGGAAGCTAGAGCAAGTTGAAGGCAAAAGTTGCTTTTATCTTTAGCAAGAACGTTGATTTAGATGCTGCTGGCAGTTTTACCATCGTGCTGCATCATGTTCGAATGAACATGAATAGCTATTTAGCCTCCTCCAAGTCCTACATTAAAATGGATGAATAAGCTTCGTATTACATGTACCCAGCAATGCATGGTATTTCTGTCACTTATAACTCCACGGGCACGGGCTTCTTTGACTTGCTAGCTAGATGAGCGTACGCGGCGACATAGTCTAGCCAAGCTTGATAGTACCGATCAACACCATACGGTTTGTTCAAGAGCTGTAGTAAATTCCAGACCTGCCTTGTAGTCTTCCCCTTTTGAAACCACTTTATGAACTGCGTGGCTTGTAGAAGCCGTGCAGTGTCCTTGGTGTTCGCGACCTGCTTGGCATCGTAGAGAAACTTTGCCACTGCTTCATCTCCGTACTTGTTGATTAACGTGGTAATCAATACTTGGTCAGCAGGGTCCGTCGTGTCCGCCATGCGAATATATTTAGAAAAAGCTTTAAAGTTGGGGTTTGTCAAGATGCCGTCTAGTCCGTCGTCAAGCTTGAGCAGCTTGAAGACGTCGTCCGTTGATGTCACTTTAAACGCCAAATGCTGAAGCTGATCATCAGTTAGCAAGAGTTTCGGCGCAGCTTTTGACACCAACTTTGAGAGCCCCTCTGTGACACTTGCACTAAATGCTCTCTCGTCGACATCATTAGCGCTGGTTCGCAGAGCACGCTTGACGGGGGTGTCGTTCTGTTTCGCAATAAGTAACATCGATTCCGGCGCCTCCACAGCATTTGCACTTGCAAAGAGGGTGGCAACAACCAGCAGCACGAGGTAGTGACAACGCATGGCCACTTCGATCTTGGTACTAACCACAAAGAGCTTGGATGGGATTCTGCAGGGTGAAGGGAAATCGTCAAATGCGCGAGCTGATCTGTTCACGCGCGAATCGCGGCTGCTTTGGACTTGGAATGTGGTATCAACCGGGCCCTCGTCGATGCTTGCGGCATGTCAGGATCACAGTCACAAATGTCTCCAATTCTGGGAGTTTGGATCAAGGGTTTGGCGACTTGACGTACGGCAAATCCCGGCTTCGTGTACATGCTGTTACCGTCCTGTACTGCCTTGTTGAATAATATGCCAGATAGCGGCAGAAAACTCAGTAATTGGGCAGTTTTTCAGTGGGTAGAGCAGTTACATACTGTGCAAACTAACAAAAGTAACGGTTGGTTTTGTGGAAACAAGTCATTTTCAAGAACCCTTTGTTTTTAGTTTTGAGATTTGAGAATATCTACGTGATTGCTAATACAAACATTAAGATAAAGATGGGTGTCACCTCTACAAATCTGGTTTTTGGCCTCTTTTTACCCTGTAAAAAGTCAAAGTTCGCTAACAAATTATATAGGAGAGCGAGAACGATTTGTTTTAGACTTCAGTGCGATGCACAGTGCATTGCACTGAGGTCGCGCTTTACTGTACATGTACTTCGGGCGCTACAGTATATTTTTATCGTATTTTTTTTCTATCGCACACGTAGTTCCTTACTTTATTGATAATGTAATGTAATGTATCACATGTACGCTTAACGCAGCAACCTCCTTTTTTGATAGTGTTCCTTTATTGGCATCTTCTGAGATTTCAATTGGGCATTTGGCAAATCCATACAAAATGCCCATCTGGCAGAAGCCTGCCTATTTTACACCTAAAAAAAAGCGACAGATATCCGGTGCACATCAATCCTTATGATCATCTCAAAACAGTAATCCGCCTCCATAAATAATACACGAGATTTTATGACCTATGGGAGTCAATCGGTTAACTTTCACTAATCTATAGGAGTAGGGCAGAATATTCTATTTATCAGGACCTCTTTATACGGGCAGATTACTGTACCAGTAATGATGCAGGTTTGTACTGCAACGTTGGTAATGCCCCTACTGTACTTTGGTACATATATTGTACATACCGTTAGGGCCTATTATATGGGGGTTCAACGCTTGGAGAGTGTAGATCACAGATTCCCTGAGCGAAGGCGCACTATTAATAACGTTTACCAATACCAATACTGTTAGGGCTCCGCCAAAGTGTAGGAAATAACAGCGTTACTGGGACCGAATTTCTATGTCAAGGCATACACCTAATATGCATCACATACAGACAACGACGTGCAAATCCGGCGACACAAAAATTCGGCAGAAACAATTGTGCATTTTACAGTGGTGAATCCTATTGGCCAATCACATTCCATCATTACACTTGGTTTTTGTAATCCATATGCTGTTCTGTATCTTCTTTGATTTACCGTGTTTTTTATGCATCCCTGCGTGTGTGCTATGCCACGTTCATGTAGATTTTATACACATCCTGACAGATAAATCCGGCATTTACTATGGGGGATGCCAGTCAGTGTTGCCGGATTTGTATGTCGTTGTCCGTAGAGGCTGTGCTTCACCCATAGCGAAACACCTTGTTTGTTCGTAAGGAAAAGGCGATTGCTTACAAATACTAAGTATATTGTTTTTTGGGGCGGTGTGAATCACACGGTGTGATATAAACGCTTGGAGCACTCGAATCTTCCCAACTCTAGGTTCTCGGCTCTGTGATTGGTCAAAATAAGCTGTGATTCATGACATATCGTGTGCCTTGACATAGGGAATTCGGTAATTAAGCAGGCAGCCTCTTTTCGGAAGCATGATGTCCACGGGCCTCTCTATCAGAGAGGCCTCTAATAGGTAGAAATTGGTATGATTTCTTCCACTATCCCCTATTTTAAAAGACCCGCGCTCATCCTCACATAAAATGTGGTTACTGTAGGATATCTCAGTCTTATTTGAGTTTTTATGAGTGCTTGGCTGGAAAAGGAAAATACACCCGACGACCGACACAAGAACGAAAAATCTCATGGCAAACCCCAAGACGACGCTGCACAACGAGAAGAACCCGACGAAAATGGTGACGATGCTTGGGACTTTCACCAAGACTTACGGGGATTTAGAGGGGGCCAACATGATCGAAAATGCCAGGCGGAATCCAAAGCTCTACTTGCTGTCTGATAGATTGCAGGTTTCCTTTATTTTGGTTCTATATGCAGATCAGGTCTGGCGATTTGATCTGGATTTGATGCAATTCAGATCACTTTCGGATGGTGTTGTATAAGCTGCTAAGGTAAAGTGGAGCCAACATCACCAACCCCAGCAATTAATGTGTGTGTCATAAAGCCATTCTGCATCCGATCAAGATTCAAATGCATGTACTTAGTGCTCCTCGTAGGGTAACTTCACAGACGTCGCCCACCCTGTTTGAGCAATCTCACTTAATCGAGAGCAATTGTCTTGAGATTTGTATTGAAGCCTGGACCCAAAATCAAGACCAGGTCTAAATACGACCCATTTAAAAATCTTCCAGATTGCAAGGTCAACAGTTAGTGGTTGGGCTCAGAATGGGCTCTCCACAGACGTTGTTTTTCATCTACTAAAGGTTGGTGAGGGGAACGTGGAAAGGCTTTTCACGACTCCAACATTTACCGTTTGGTCTTATTTTTTTTCACACGGCTGAACCGCTTCAATCCTGATAGGGAGGTAGAAATGTTCGAGAAAATGTTGACAATCTAGGACGACATCTCGTTGGCAAAGGCGATTAAGGCGGCGACAAAGGTGAAGACGACGGGATTTGTGTCTACAGAACTCGTCGCGGAGATTTTTGAGCAGGTGCAATATAAGTACTGGCTAACGAAATGATATGACCCACCAACAATTCTCAAACGCCAGGAAATGGACAAGCTGAAATGGGGGCTTGACCCAAATGCAGAAATATTTCACGGATACAAAACTTTCTACAACGCAAACAAGAAGTAAGATGTCTTGCCGAGATCTGACGCAGATTCAAGACCTCCTTGCCACGAAATATTTCAATTCTGTTCATCCAAACGGATTAGTGCGTCCTTCAACTTCTTTACAACTTTGCCGCAGACATTTGATATCCCAGTTTGCCAGTGATCGTGGCACACCAGATCTCGTCAACAAACCGATGTAAGCTTCTCGCATCTGAGCCACAAATGCTTTCCAGCTCGCCAAGTTTTGCCTGCTCAGGATCTGGTACACTTGCGGTCAACACGGGTCGATTACCACGAATAAAGTGCTTTAGAAATTCCATACTCAAACACGCTCACGATTTCCTTCCCCTGAAGGAGCTACTAATCCAAAACCTACTTGATGGCTCCATTGGTGCGTAAGTATCGTTTTGACGTGATGGATTGACGTCGCAAAAGCTACCACACTTTAGCTATGCTTTTAGCAGGCGCAGGTTGCGTGCAAGACTATCCGCTGCTTCGGGAAGAAATGTAGCAATGATGCGGCTCATGATGTCCGTTGTATCATTCAATACAATTCTACTGACCAAACAATCGACCACATTGGCATACTCGTACACTTCTTGCCCAGACCGTTTATCCGTTTTGTGGGTACAGCTCTAACAATCGCCGCATCCTGACCTTCGATCGTGCTCACCCACCTCGAAGCTCGTTGTGAGTGACCGGAACGCTGAGTTGCTTCTAAAATAATTTATCTATCTCGTTTACAACACGAAGAAAAAAAATGGAGACCTGTATAACTTCGTGCGACGCGCTCGTGATGAATAGTACGAACATGTACGTCGCCAAGTCACTGAAAATTGCAGTAAAATCGTCAGATAGATATCTGGTATAACACGTCACATCTGTCACATGCTCCTCAAGGAGCTTCATAGAAAAGTAACGAGAGCATTAGTCTTTGTATAGCGGGTTTCGACCTGCCATCACCGGGTCTACCAATAGAAAATCCCAGCTCATTATTTGTAGGCCTCCTTGTTCAGCAAAGTATTCGTAGGACATCTCCTTGTCATCTGAAAACTCGGCGTCGGCGTCAGCACTCATGGTCAACTTGTGCATGTCAAAGTAGTTTTCAGGTCTACGGCGACACTCCTGAACGATGCCACCAGGTCGAACTGCACGCAGTAGCGGTCTACGGAACGGCGGTCGAACGACGGCGAGCTTCATGCAAGAATTCTCGCGCACTGGTGTCGGGCTCCGCGCAAACAGCAGCGAGTAGTACAATGTACTTTGAACCACTCTAAAGGCAGCTGACGACGATCCACACACGATACAGCCCCCCCGTTGTTCCTTTCACAGTAAGTTAGTATCTCCGCCCGCGGGCCGTGGTGCACGATGTAGTTGTTGTTGGTCATGGGGATGGCGCTAAATTTCTCCATCTAGTGCCGCCACCGTTTAGCTGTAGAGACGCCATGTCGGCACGGGCTGCTTCGCCTTCTCGATCGTCACCCAAAACCTTCCAGTCATCCACTGGTGGTGACTCGTCATCGATGTGCGACTGGACAAAGTAAAAGTCCTCGACGGACATCGTGCCGAGCAGGCTCTTGTTCGGCGAATACGAAATGTACCAGCGACGTGCCTTGCTCAGCATGCAGCAGCGGAATAGTGTGTACTCGATGTTGCTCTTCACGCGTACGTATCGCGGACGTGAGACGTGCTAACGTACACTCCGTTAACAGAAGCAAATCCGCCCTTCCACCGCCTTCTCAGCGCCTTGCCCACGTTGATGGTACTGAACGTTGCGGGCTATCCAGAGCCGTCGCCATCTCACCTCTGGTTGCCACCAGTACCTCACCCACCGTCGCACGCTTCATCCGGTCACCATTCAGTGAGCGGCGTGTTGCTCTGCCTGGTTCTCCAGCATCACCGCCTGGAGTTGTCTTGCTTTTACCGTCAGCCGAAAGGGCACATAGGGTTAGGGTATTACCACACAGACGCTATTGCACTAATGGCAAGGCAATCTGTTCATGCTAGCATTACAAGCTGGAGAACGGCTTCGGACGGATGAGCTTAAGCTTGATGGAAGTAGCAGATACGAATGTATATGACTGTACTTGTTAAAAAAATCGGGATCGATTCCGGCTTTGATAAATTCCTCAGTTTCCACCCCTTTTCGGCTATTTATGTAAAATTCTTATCTGGACGCACTGTTAAGCGAGGCTTTCTGGCTCCGCTTATTTACTGAAACCCCATGCACGTTACTATTTGTCTTCAAGATGGGTATGCATAGTATATTCCAGTCATTTGCAAACGTGTACCTAACAAAGTCGGGTCATACCCCTAACCCACTGTAGCCGTGTCGCTCGTATCCTGACAAACGTGTATTATCGATACACATTATCACCAGTAACGTGTCTGTCATGAACAAAGGCTGCACAATATCAGTGAGAGCCTGTCCAAATATTTGTTGAAATTTAGAGAAGAGGAACAGATGGCTACTAGCAACAAAGCGGTATATTGAATGTAAATCAAATGAACCGTCGAAAACATATGCCGCTACGCAAGTTGTCGTCTGTGCGGCGACGCTTGCGTCGCTGCTGATGACTGCCTTCAATTCCTGATCCAGTGGATGAAACAGACTCGCCGCCTGTAGCAGATTTTGCAGTCCAACAAGGTTTCGGCGCACGAATGCTGCCCCTGCCGTGGTCCTCAGACTTGGGGATAGCTGTACCATTCTTCCAGAGATCGTGCCAGATATTGAAGAAGGATGTCGACTCACCCTAGCGGATGTGCTTGATCTTGATGCACGGGAAGACGCGTTGCGCGTTGGCGTTCTCTGAAGCAGTCTTCTGCTTGCAGACATCGCAATAACGGGTCGTTTCACCTCTTCGAGGCACGCCAGGGGCCTTCAGCATCGAGCAGATTTTGCACGCGCGCTGGCGGCGATTTTTCGCCTCGTCAGCGTTGCCTTTGCGCCACTCATCCGTTTGTACAAGCTGATGATCACTCCTACCAGGGCGTCGTTTTGTTGGCGTCGGTTGCATCCCGCCCTGACTTATCAGTAGGGCCCAGCCTTTATCCCGCAGTTGGATTAGCTCGAGGTCTAGGCGCAAGATGTATATACGCGATATCAGAACTTACCTTTGCAAGCGTAGTTGATCGTGTACGTCGACACCTGCCATGTACGTCTGGTAGTCCTTCACGACCCTGGGGCCCATTATTCCAGTTTCTTTTGCGGTTTGGGGTCGCGTCGTACGATGCGGTCTTGCTGTGCACTACCGCCAGTGGCCAGTATATGAACACCCTGGTTGTCATACCAACGGATCGCCTTCATCAAAGGGACGTGCACACAGTTCTACACTTCAAATGTCCCTCGCAATGGTGCTAGGCCGTTGTTCGACGCTCGCCGCCAGTCGTTTAACTTCGCCGGGAGAATAGCTTCGCAGAGCCCTTGCCTGTTCATCATGGTCGTGCCCACGCTATATATCGTCATGGCCAGAAGCTGCATCGCGAGGACTACAGATGTGTAAAATCTGTATGTGGCGATTAAGCGGAAGTCACGAGGTCCAGATGGCCCAAACACGTGCCGGAGATTGCGCATGGCTGCCGCTGGCCCCGACTTCTCATAGGCATTCGTGCCTATCTACCTAGATGGGTTTAAATAGGCATGATTGGAGACTTCAAATAGGCATAACGAGACAAACCCGATACAACTGGGTAGATTATTTTTCGGGTAGGATTCGGGTAGGGCCTGGATTTGGGGTCTGGTGTTTGAAGGCAACTATGTGGCGTGATCTGGCTACCGAAGAGCAGTTAAACCCCCTCTGAGGGTGAAGATTTAAATAACACTGAAGACGATGCGGAGTTGTACGATTCTAAAAGTGATGGCGCGAGAAGCAGCGGCCATGGTGCCTTTTCAGGTGCGTATGAAGACGACAGAGATACGAGAGCCTTACACAGTCGCTTAATGGTCACAGTTAGCGACGATATGGCTCCATTTGTATCTCACTTCACTTACAACGTGAATACAATTGCTTTTTGCTTTGAAAGTCCTGGTATCTGCCAACTTGTGGTTGAAAGTCTACCTGACCTCTACATCATGCCCGACCGGTACAGACCCAAAAAATAGCTAACCTACAACTCCTATTGTTATTCAAATAGGCATAATACAAAGCATTTAAGAAAATGTATGTGGGCACGATTTGCTCCACATGCATTGACTACTGGAGTCGGGTTCTTGCGTGCTTTTCATCAATGACACAAGATCGAAATACTGTCGGGCCTGAAGCTCACCTTCCATAGCGTAGTTGCTGAGTCTACCTCGATGGGGTCCTTTGACACGCTTTAGCACGCTAAAGTCTCCTTCAACAGAGTGCGTCCCTGGGGCAATGCTGGCCAGACCGATGGCAAAATCTACCAAGAGTTTGAACTCATTCGTAATATTTGTATTCGCCCACGCCTCCTCCAGATGATTTCTCGATTGAGCCTGGATGGTTGATTGGAAGTCGCTTTTGGTGTTGTAGTTGTCGGCCGGAGGACGATTTACCGCGCGGCCGAGATCAGCGGACGCAGCGACGAGAGCGACGGCTAACACGCCGCGTTCCGTGAAATTCGACCGGGCCGGCGGTCATGACGATGGAAGCAGAGATGATGAAGGTGATGAAGGTTTGGAGATGAAAGCCCCTGCAGGAGAGCAGGATCATGAAGATGAGGCCGACAGACTGTCGGTGGTCTTTGGGAAGTCGGGTCCTCCGGGCTCAATCGCTCGGCGACTCGAGGCAGACCTCGACGAAGTTGCACCGGCCCACGCGCTGGCGCTCGATGAGTATTCGGTGACGGTGGAACACCCACCGGTGAATGACAATACTCCGTCGGCTTACCGCGCGCTCGGGCAAATCGCTCGATCGATGACCGCCACGAGTGCGTGGATACTGATGTTTGCGCCGAAGGAGATCGGGGGCGCCAAGTGGGTGATCCTCGAGCAAGAGCTGATGAAGCCAATCAATTTCACCAGCACTGTCGCATTGGCGTGCGACACCAAGGATTTGTTGAAAGCGATGGGCTTCACGTGTACGGCGATGCCGTTGAGGGTTGCACTGGAGCGTGGGACCTCGGCGATGTTAGCTCTGAGCTCACCAAGTGGAAGCGTCGGTTGAAAGACACTTTCGGAGTACGTGGCAAGTCGTCCCAGACGAAGCTCGACGAAGATGATCCACGTATGGTTCCGCTGCCGGCTACACCGACGAAGATGGAGCTAGACCTTCGCTGCGTACGCCGGTGACCGAGGGAGGCGTGTTCAGCAAGACGCCGGACTCACCATACTTCATGGACTCGCATATGGTTACGCCGAAGAAGTCGAAAATCGCTTCGGCAAATTAACGCAGACGATGACGATGCTGACGCTGGTTGCAACGACGGCGGCAATCTCCACGATGGTTGGGCAGCTCAAATTCGCCGCACGTATGATCTGGAAGACGACGACGACGCTCAGCGAATTAAGGTGACCAATCACATATCGCTGCGTAAGCTCATGGAGTTCAACGGGGCACGCAATCGCAGCGAGCGATCGTTGCAATGGCTCAAGAAGTCCGTCTACGAGATGGATGGAACGAACACCGCGCAGAAGCGTTGGCGTGTGCCTCCCAACTGTGCATGGAAGAGGACGCCGGTCATTGGGTCCGCCAGCTGCCGAAGAAGACGCGAAAGAGCTGGTCGCTGCTGCGCGATGCGTTCATGGCCTATTATTGTGCGCAGCACGATCAGACACCGGAAGACTGTCATTATACGGCCGAACGGGACGTCGGCGAAAATATCTGCACGTACCTGCTGCAGTTGAATGGGTACCCTCGCTCGGCGAGGATCTCGAACGAGTTCGGTGGCTCAAGCGGACGACGTCACGTCAAACGTTTCCTAGACACGTTTAATGATGATGAGTTAGTCGCCCAGCTGAACCCTCGTCGATTCGACAACATCTCTGAGGTGAAAGCGGTTATTAATGACCAACAACGTACCAAACGACGTAAATGGGCGCTTACTCGCTCGACGAGCAAAGGCATCCGCGAAGGAAGTCGCCGGAGTAGCAGCAACAGGCGTGAGGAACGTCGGAGCGACCGCAAAGACCGCAAGGGTGACAACAGAAGCCGACGTGATGACCGCTATGGACGTCAAGTGTCGGTCGCCGAGGCTACGGTCGACAACATATACGATGCGCTCGAAGACCGGCTGGCAATTACGCCACGTCGTCGTGATGGCTCTGATGTTTACCGTGACTATGATGAGGACAGTAATCATTCTGACGTGTCTTACCACTCAGAATCATCATCGGATCGCGAGCGCATAGACGTGGCAAAGACCAGGCATCTTCCCGACAGATCAGGTCAGCGATCTAACTTCACCAGTCATCAAAAGGCAATGATTTTGGCACAGTGGAAAATTTCGAAAGAGATGCATTACGAAAGTGATTTATTCGTTGAGCAGCCACGGCGCAGAAAAAAGAGGCGATTCGAGAACATTCCACGTGCGGCCTAACGCAAGCGGGAAAGGGATGCTTCCTGCTTTCTTTGTGAACGACAGATTCGCAACTCTAACATCAAAGCTACTCATTTTCGGGCGTAGATTAAAAGTTCTCGTGTGTACGACCTTGCCTTTGCGCCTACTGCTCTGCTGTGGTTCTTCATAATATTCATTCAAAATACCACTGCACCGATTGTCTAGAGAAAGGATGTTAAATCTAGGCCTACAGCAGCTTAAGTATGGGATGTTGCATGCCGAAGGCATCAGCATGGGCTGACAATGTTGCCGAAGACTTGTGTCTTCTGAAACTAGATTCATATAACAAATCGTACGTCTGAAGAGCTGTCGTTTGGCGGTCTAACGCTACCGCGATACCTAGCTCAATTATTTTAAACTCAACCGAAACACAACTCGGTACACTGTCAGCGATGCCACCAACAAGTAAGTGTGATGTAGAATTCACCTGGATTCCCTTTCTTCTGGATGGCTATCAACGTCCGAAGCATGAATCTGCAGTACATCTGGATGTTCGTGCGTCTGGATGCTCATGCTTCAGAATGCCACCTCGCCTGGATGCACGGGCATGTACAAAAAATGATTCGTCGCCGAGAGATGTTCGACGAAGTGATGCGACTCGGCAAGCTCGCTGGGGTGATGGTGAACGCCGAGGGCGTCGCCACGTCCTATCTGTGGTGACCTGCGTCATGGAGCCCACAGGTGCTGGCGCAGGTGCCAGTTTTGCACCCAAGTGCATGCGCATGGACAGTGCGAGCACCACCGGCTCTATCAGGAGGCCGTAAAGTTTCTGAAGTCGAAGCACGACAAGGACTCCCTTCCATCTGAGCCCCAAGGCATCTTTTCCAGAAATTTAAGCGAACGCGCCCACCAACTATGACTGGGTTGGGCCAAGCCCGGCGACCACAGTTCGCTGAGCCAGCGATGGAAGCAAATTACGTGTTTGCTTTCATCCGGCGAAGCAAATGGCTGGAAAATGATGATGCGACGGATTATGAATGTGAACCAGATGGAAAATTGGGACCGGGCGAAGAATGGACCATACTGAAACCAAGTAAAGAGGTCGGCGATTCCACCCGGATTATTACAAGTGCTAGACTCGACGAGCGTAGATCAAACTCAAGTTACAAGCCCATAAAGCTGCTCCAAGGTGAGCGCCAAGGGTGGTGGTCGAAGAAACAGTTTGATCGACGGCGGCGGATGCGAGCACTCGTGATAGGAGCAGTGAACGACAGAAGGACGAAGATATTGCTGGATACCGGTGCAAATGTGAGTGCAGTCAGCGAATCTTTCGCAAGGAAGTTACTACTACGGCGCAAAGTGAATAAAGACATGGTCCGCTCCGTGAGGGACATACAGCGGGAAGGCGGGGTGAGACTGCCAGAAAATGGTATTATAGGAATAGAGACCAGGCTTGGTGGACCACCAAATGTGCCACGGCTCCTTAGAGTCGATCTTGTCCACCTCGTCGATCCAATCGTCCGTCTCTGGAAAACATGGTAGGTTAACCAGCGAGCAAGTTGGAATCGCCGGGTCAAAGACGACTTCAGTGTCCATCGACGGAGCGGGAGTGTCATCGATCTTGCGAGTGACGCACTGTTCAACAGCATCGCCGAGACTGCTTTGTGCATGACGAAGGAGATCGGAACGTTGCTTGCGCTCGTGAACGTAGACTCGCAGAGCGGCCAAAAGCGCACCTAGTCCCTCGTCGACGTTGTCAGACAGATCCGAAGCAATCCAGGTTTCAGCGAGAGCGATTAAGACGCTTGACTCAACGATCCCCTGGTTCCGTTCCTAGAGAACGATAAAGATTTTGACGCGCTTGACTCCACGATACTTACAGCACTCACGGCTCGGAACTTCAAGCGGCGTGGACAACTTTTTGGCACACTTTTCTTTATCAGGAGGCGGAGATATCTCCAAGATGGCGTCGTCGACGAAGATCATACTATCCGGAAGAAGACAAAACATCTGACGCCATGATGATCGGCAAAAGGCGACGTCAGCGAATGCCTTGAGGCCATCGACACTAATGGGGGTAGGTCCTACTCGCTGACCGGTAGCTGTCTCCTCATAAACAACTTGAGGCTTGCAAGAATCCAGTATTTTATCCTAGCATCCCTGAGACCCAAGGTGGGAAAATGGAAGCTTGCGAAGACGAGCCATCAGCTTGGATTCACACAAGTCGCGCCGAGTTCGCAGCCCGCTGCTCCAGGTCGCTGAGGTTCTCGTGTAAGACGGCGCTGGCTCGGCTTTGATTTTGGTTTTGGCATCAGACCTGCCTTTCTTCGCTAGAGAAGCTTTCTTAGCCGAGCTCATCTGCTTTGAGCAGCCTTGGAATGAGCTTTAACATTACGACTGGATCGACGGCTGGAGGAAGCCACACTAGAAAGCGCCGGCTCCTAAGGAGGCGCAGAGACAGTTCCGTCGGCTTAAACGTGAGCAGCCGCAGTCGTTGACGAAGCCTCATTCATCGAAGCTAACGTGAGCGCAGCCTCGACCTTCTCGGTAGGCAGAGTAGTCTCGCTAACCGGTGGGCCATCTACCGACTACGACAGCTCCTCGGTTGGAGCACTTGAAATCACCGAGAGAGCCGGAGATGGAGCCGAAGTGCCGGACGACGTACTATCGACGACCGCCTTGGCTGAGGTCGAGGTAGCAGGGTCAGCGGGAGTCAGAAGATCGACAACTGCGCCAGGCATCTCTAACTCCGTCGCCGGGGTAGTTTCTTCTCGAGACGGCGGAACATCGACAGCGGGGTTTCGATCGACGACACTTGAAGCCTGAGCACTTGCATCCGAACAAGATTCACTCTCGACGACGTTAGATTCACACGCGTCCTCGCCGAGAATTTCCAAGTCGCTAGCCAATTCCTCCTCGTGACGGAGGTGCTGGATAGTTGAGCAGTTAATCGATGCTCCGCGTTGGGAGCGACGGAGAGAGGGCGACGATGTGTCGACACTGGTATCCGTAGACTCCACTTATTTTTTGCTTGACGAACTTGGTTGTGGCGGCGAAGTAGCCTCGAGGGCCGGTGTGGTTGTTCCAGGGGAAGAACACTCAGAAGCTTTGACTACCTTGGATTTCTGAGACTTCGACGGGCCTGACGACGATCGCGAGCGCTTAATTCCGATAATTTCCACTGACGGAGATCGAGAGAGGTGGCCTTGCGAAACTGCAAACGAATATGGGACGCTAGAGAGTGTAACCCGACTGAAACCCGACGATCGAGGTCGAAGAAACGGGTCGCGAACTGGAGGCCCAGATACGGTCGCCGACTGTGGCGGAGTAGACGTCACGGACAGACCAGTCGACGCCGAGGCGGTCGGTCGGCGATCGAGTCGACCGGGGTAGCAGGGCCCAGCGGCGCGCAGCGATTCTTGAGCATCCTGGAATGCGCCTCCTTCGACCGGAGTTAGACCTAACAATGGTAAACCTGAAACACACCCGAGAGTCCGTAGGAACTCTCCGTGGGGTCAGCGATTCAAGCAAACTCACCGAGCATCGCTGCGACGACGAGGAAAGGGTTGTCTTGACGAAACTCTAAGATGAGAGGTGAACCCTTGACGCAGAGACGGCGTTCACGTATCTATTGTCCTTATCGGCGAGCTGCTGACGAAGAACGTTGCCTGCATACCCACTACGGTCCAGGAGCTCCGCTGACAATGGCTGGTTCAATACGGTCAGCTCACTACAGCGAGCCAGAACCAACTTGCGGTTCGAGGAGTCGCGGTGATACCTACGCTTCATGCTCTCGATGATCTCCTCTTTGTCGGCGATCGTCGCCTCCAAACGTTCCTTCTCTGAGTCCCAATTCTTGCGATCCAAGCTGAGTGCCGAGTTTTCTTCGACATAGTCGATGATACGGTCGTCGAGGCAAGCGACATTCTCCTTCAGGGTCTTTACCTACGACGACGACGTCTCGTCCGCTTCAATCAACTCAGCTATCTTTTTGAGAGCGTTCTGAAGCTTGTTCTCCAACAACTCAGCACGAGCATGCTCAGCCAAAGCTTCGGCAGTCTTCTCCCCAGCGACGGTCGCCGGATGTGGCCCGTCGACCAGAACACCTTCCAACGCAGGAATAAGGTCGTCGACCGACGAAGCTCGTTGAAGTCGGCAAAGCAGCACGTGGGAGGGCTCGGGAGAGGGTTTCGAGACCTCCTACGTCAGGAGCTTACACATTTTTCGCTCCGGCTCAGCGTTGTCGAAAGCCAGACGACTGTCATGCAGCTCCAACACGTGCTCAAGGTCAGCGAGTGTCAGCGAAGAACCAGTAGAAGTCGTGCTCAGCGATGACGGAGACTCCATCTTGACATACAGCGACGGAGCAGTCGGTGGAGGCTGCACGTGAGCGATGGAAGAATCGCTCGGCAACGGTGGCGACCCAGACGTTATGGCGATGGTGCCCTGCTAATGTGGAGGAAGATATTGTGAGACACACGGACAACAGGATGGTCGTCGAGGAGAATGTGTGTGACTTACCCGTGGCGCCGAAGGTGGAGTTGCGTCGCTCATGCAGTACGCGGCGAAGTCGTCGCTGGCTGTCTTACGGTTGCCTTTGGAGATTTGAGTGGAAATCGGTCAGCAAGAGTGATGATCAGGACACTCGCCGGTGGGTTCGTATCCGGACCAGGAGGGTTGTGGTATAGCGATTTCACTGTTATCCGGAGTCCGGTGATCACAGCCAGTTCGGTGACAAGTTGAGTACAAACCACCAACTGGGAGTCCCAGCTAAGTGCGGATCTCAACGGTCGCTGGCCTGGTCGGTGAACGTGAAGAGTCGTTAGTATACGAGAAGCCGTAACGGCCCACTTTCGTTAGATATTTGTATAGGAACCTCAAGGAAGGGCCAAGAGCCCAAGGAAGATATCAGAAATAACAGAGTGCAATATTCGGAGTCCAACACAAGCGGCAAGCGGCAGCTCCTTTTCGGTAAGTCGCCCCCGTAGGACTAGATTATGCCCACCGCTGCGATCGACAGACCCTGAGTGAAGGCATCGATCTCGGCCGCATGGCAAGTCCAAGAAGCGTGTGTAAGTGGTTCCTGGACATCGTCCTATGGGGCCTCAAGATTTGCTCGTCGATATTCCGAGCGCGGGATGCAAGAGCGGTCTGCAAGCGTTACCCCCAGTCGGCGATCTGCCGACATCGACGCCCCGTAAGGGTGTGGATTCACACCGCCGCCCATCCTTTGGTGGAGGGCACGGATTCAATAGAGAAGGCGAGAGAAGAGGGAGGGTCAGCGATCAAGAGGATCGAGTGAGGGAGCGTGTTGCTACTCGAAGCACGTCTCTTGTGAATACTTGGCTGGTGCCCAAGGGACCACTACACCGCTGTAAACGGGCTTGGCGACCTTCGGGCTCGCCTTTAAGTCTGCTCAGCGAGTAGGTGTTGGGGTGTTGGGTGGGGTAGCTAACATTTGGCCCGCGTGCAATACCACACTACCATCATCTCCAGCGTTCGAAGCATATTCCTCCGTTTCATACTTTTCAGACTCCAATTGTTCTTGAACTTCACTTGCTCCTCTGCCACTACTAGCATTGTCCGACTCTATAGTGTCCACCAAGGCGGCAAATAGTGTATTTGAGTGATACGATGACCGCTGTATCTCGTGCCCAACTTTGCCGTAGTCAATCTCCGCAGTGCCACTATCCGAATCACTCTCGAACTTCATTTGCAGTGTGTTAGTCAACTCCTTCAAAGCAGCATATTGCTGTTTCATCGAAACTGTTTTGTATTATAGCTTTCGAAAACACCTGCGTATCGTCACTGAAAGGTCCGCAACAACGATCAAGCACAACCACCATTCGTTTGATGACACAGGAAGTTGTGTTTCTTGCTCTGCTTGCACAAGACGTAGCGGCCTTTTCCGCGTTTTTTTTTTCTGTTGGAGGCATCCGTGACCAGGTTGTTCTGCGCAAAGTGGGAATGTGGAAGTGGATCTGAGTTACATGGCGTTTGCAAACGCCAATTCCATTGTGAAGAGTCGTCATAGCGAGGACACAGCAAACAAAACTCCTGAAGCTGCAAAATTCTTGATTTTTTTATAGGCATTCTCAGAAATGTCAAATAGGCATTTTGTCGTACTTAACAATAAATGCCTAGCTGGCAGAAGCCTGGTGATCTCCATTCCGCGTCAAAATCCTGCAACTTTGAAAACAAAACAAGCGTTACTTCCAGATTTGCAACAAAAGCTTTACTCCTACAGTAATCGTAGTGGCTGTCAGATTTTGGCTAAAGCTGGGCAGGAGAAGAACAGTAGTAGAGAGATTTCGCAAGTGTCCGAATCCTCCGATTCCAGTTATGCTTGAGGGATTTGTTTCGGAATAGGATTTAGGCCTTCGACTATTTCGCAACTAAATCCTAATCAGAATCCGAAATACCATTTTATGTGGACGAATGAATGACATCGAGGCCACCAAGTGGGGGCCAGTCGAAAGGTCAGCTACAGAAGCCTACGGAAGCGCACAGCATGCAACCCTTGCAAGAAGATGCTAGAGCGGGGCAGAATACCTGTGATGTGCTTTGGTGGTGAATGGATGCGCTTAGCAGTACCAATTCGGCATATATTTTAACTTTACCGTATTTGTTTCCGCGCAAACCCTCCCAAAACGATTTCTTACAACTTCTGTAAGCAAAGCAAATCTTTTCAAAATCTTAGACTTGGTGTGGTTCACATCGTTTCATTTCAATTTCCGAAAGTGGGGTTCCGAATTTGGATTTCCGAGCTCGAAATCCTATTCCGTTTTATAAAAAAAAAAGGAGATTTGCTCAATTATGTAACCGCAAATTCAGATTCGGACACTTGCTAAATCTCTCTAGTGTACAGACAATGACATACATTTCGGCAACACTGACTGGCATCCCCCACAGTAAAAGCCGGATTTATCTGTCGGGATCACTGTAGATGGAAGGTGGCAAAGAACACACACAGAGATGTATAAAATACACAAAATCCCAAAGAAGATACCCAAATGCATATGGATTACAAAACTTAAGCATAATGATGGAATCTGATTGGCTAATGGTATTCACCACAGTAAAATGCACAATTATTTCTGCCGGATTTTTATGACGCCGGATTTGTACGTCGTTGTCTGTACTACATGAAGTAATTTAATCGCCAAAGTAATTTGTGCGCTAGGAGGCATATTCAGAAATATACTTGGAATAACACAATGGAATCCCAAGATGCACAACTTGTCGAATTAGTGAACAATGTCAGGAATGCGATCAGCCAGCAACTGGTATTTGTATTCAGCTTCGTGCGGGAGGGGAGGCAAGCACCAAAACCCATGCAAGAGGATGCAGCACTAAAATCGTTTTCGCACCTCAGACAATTTTGTTGTGGTTCGGCCACCGTGTTCGTCAACACGGCGTCTGTCGAATCTGACTTCTCGATTTAGAAGTGGGAATTAGATGATCGCCAGACTGCGCTGACTTAGTTAGCCTCAGAAGGAATCTTTCAGGTGAAATAGTTTTGATCTACTCAATAAGTTGTAGGCAACGACTGCATTCATAGCTGTAAACCGCCACAGTGCCGGAAAATAGCTAATTTGACACACACTGGCATGTGCCGATATTAGGGAGATCTGTTGTAGAGTCCATTGCAGTGGCGACGAAGGTAAAGAGCACAGAAGAAATTGTGCTCAGCTTTAGATGAATAGCGGTTACGATAACGTTAGAACCACTACAAGTATTCTTCAAACGCCTGGATACGAAAAGTTGATATGGCGGCGATTTCCGTGGATATGGGGTTTTAGACCCTAACAGAAGAAGCGGAAATATAGTAGATCGGGAAGGAGCGTTAGGTCATCCTTCCAGCAACGCTACTTGAAGAACACATACATGTACTTGGTACTGTACGCATCTTAGAGCTGTATCGTGTGTGCACGACAAATAACTTGAATCTTGTATGCGGTGTTCTAAACCAATCGGCATCCAAAAATTTAGGCGGAATTCAATACAGATACCCCTCGCCAATTTAATACCACCCGTGGAAGGCTTTGGTATCAAATACAACAACTTATTAGATTTCGAGGCGTTAAAATTCTCATTTTTAGGCATTTAGTCCAAATGTGTTCCCAAAAAATAAGCAAATTGTGTTTTAAAACTGGTCATATACCTTGTTGTGTTATATTTGGGGGCCTAAAACGGCGAAAACTGGGTCGATCGGGAAATATGTTCGTACTAGCTTTGAGAAATGGGGACATATCACGTAAGCTCCTAGTAAAGCCTATCTACCGAGTCGGTGGTCCGGCTTTTTTATTATGCTAGAGCGATTATTAGTTATCTCAACTAATTTGGCGAGGGGTATCTGCATGAGAGTGACTAAAGATACAAAATGTAACACTAGCATTTTGTATGGGAGCTAATTATTGCACATTTTCCGCCCTTTTATGCCGAAATGCCCGAAGGGGGTGAATGCCAACTCGCTCGGCAAGCCGAAACAATGCCTGTGGTTTAAGATCCGTGTGCGGAGCACGCGGGCTTAAACCCAGGATCAAGCATGGTCAGATCCCGCTCGGCCCTATCGGGTTAACACGCACAGGAAAGGGTTTTTAGGGGCGTAGCTAGGGGACAGTTTCCTGCCGACGCCTCCGATTTTGAAGATTTGCTGTTCATGACACCCGTCCCCCAACCCGGCTCTCTGGTTTGTAACAATAGTCTCTGTCGTATCTGTATACCAAAAATCGTTTTCATTTTCCTGTTGGCGGTAGGGATTGTCTGTATACGAAACTAGGATTTGTAGCTCGTCAAGTCGTCAAACCTGGGATCGAATTAAATTGACTACAGACAATGACGGATAAATCCGGCGACACAAAAACCCGGCGTCGGGAGTGGGACATTTCGATCTCTTAGTAAAAATAATACATATTTTCATCCAATCCAAATTGTTTATCACTCATTTTTAGGATCAATTACGGTATGATAACATTGAGTGGTTCGTAGCAAAACTTGGCATCGCAGCCTCTAAATCCTTGTCCATTTAGCGAGATGAAGCGCGTAGAGCGCAGTTATACAATCCGACAATAGCGCCAGGACTTAGCTGTGGTCGGCGATGTTGGCATCGAGGACGCAGCGCGCCAGCTGAAAATCGCGCGTGGGACCATCCACGGCTGGACCAAACAAGCGGATGCCAACATCAACTACAAGGGCCACGCAACGGCCAAGACGTTAAAAGGCCAGGGATGCAAGGAAAAAGTTCCTGGCATCTCTGACCTTTTAACGTACATGAAGGACACAAGGCGTGCTGAGGCGGGAAGTTTCACAGCAACTATCAATTCCTTGACTCTTTCAAATATTTGGGTTATGATTTTATAAAATGTAGATTTTATCGACTGCAGGCATGATCGAATTTATGCGCAAGATCCATCCGCAGTGGTTGGATTCTTACCTTATTGAAAAAGACAATGGCGAATTAGCGCTTGAACGGATGGTACAGCGCTTGGCTAATCGGTAACGTGCATGTTGGAGTTATTTTTTTGCAATTTTATTACACTGTTTTTACAATAATTGTTTGTTTTTAATTTTTTTAAGATACGGGTTTACAACGCAAAAGCCGCAAGCCGCAAAAACATCCTACGAAGAACTTGAAGAAGTGCGAGCCAAGTTTGCAATTGAATTTTGGGAGAAGTACGCTTCGTATGCCAATGGCGGCATGATGAACGCCGACGAGACTGCCATTTTGTTCGACATGCCGCCGATCAAGAGCTGGGCTGGGAGAGAGCGAAAGGACGCAACTCGTATACTCTGTGTTAATAAGCACGCCGGACGCGTGACAGCGGTTCTCACTGTCCGCGACAACGGTGAATATTTTTAAGGGGGGATTTGTTTTGGAAAAACTGTTTTCTAACTGATTGTAATTTTTGTTTTACATGTTTATGTGATAAATTACCGATTCGTTTTATTATCCGTGGCGTACGTGGAGGCAAGATTGAAGAGATAGAATTTGAGTCGTACCCCGACGGACATTTTTACGCTATGCAAGAAAGTACGTGATGGACAAGCAGGTTTGGCTGTTTTACGTAGAGAAGCTTTTAAAATTTGAAATAGATGGCCCCACTGTCCTCCTCCTTGACAATTTCGATTGTCATATATCGGAGGAAGGACAGCGGATTGTGGCAGAAAAGCTAATGCGATAGTGGTCCCCTTGCCACCAAACAATACAGCGGTTTGTCAACCGCTTGATGTTGGTGTAATGGGACCACTGGAAGCAAAGCTGCGACACAGTGCTAAATGCATTCGGGGCACTGCGAAAGAAAAACGGCTCCGTGCAATTACGTCCACTGTTGCTGCATGGGAAGCCATCTCAAAGACTACGATAATTCGTAGCTTTGAAAAAGCAATCCCTCAGTACCCTGAGATGACTGTCTAAATCAAGTTCTTTTTTGTATTATCTTACGATTTGTTGGCTTCTTTTACACACATTTTTACCAAATTTATCCAATCATATTCGTAGTGCATTCTGTGCCGGATCTTTTTGTCGGTCGTTGTTTAGTATCAAGGATGGCATTCAGTGATGCCGGATTTATCCGTCGTTATCTGTAGTCCCACTGGGACTCCGTTGATGGCATCAACTTGATGGTACAAAACAATCCAGCACTGCGCGAACAGATCAGCTCGCTCACTTGACAATTCGACTTCACGCGTTAGGGTCCATCCAAGTTTGACTACTGTAGTCGCCGGCTACCAGTTGATCATGCGTTGTCACTACCTCGTACTGCTGGTTGTCGCATCCCTCTTTGCGAGTGTAAACGCCGCTGTGGAGACAACAGAGTCGAAGTTGATTAGTGGAGACCAGATCAATATTCCAGCCAAGCGTGCGTTGCGAACCAGCACCAATGACGACGAAGAGAGAGCGTTTGGTATCAGTATCTCGAGCTGGCTGGAAAAAAGCAGCTCCGAAACTCTTGCTGACAGATGACCAGCTTGAACACTTTGCGATGCAGCTGAAACCTGTGTTGAGCTTTAGCAACGTGAACACGTCGTTGGGTGTCTTTTCCTCCTTCAGCCACGCACTGAGCTGCTTCCCTTCATTGAAAAAGCTCATGGCAAACCCCAATCTCAGAATATGGAGTGTCTACATGACGCTGTACAACAAGAAGAACCCGACACAAATGGTGACATGCTTGGGACTTTCACCAAGACTTACGGGGATTTAGAGGTGGCCAAGATGATCGAAATTGCCAGGCGGAATCCAAAGACCTATAAGCTAGCTAATAGGCTACAGAGCCTACAGTTAATGGGTTGGGCTCAGAATGGGCTTTCCACAGACGTTGTTTTTCATCTAGTGAAGTTTGGTGAGGGGAACGTGGAAAAGCTTTTCACGACTCCAACATTTACCGTTTGGTCTTATTTCTTCACACGGTTGAATCGCTACAATTTCCATAGGGAGGTCGATATGGTCACGAAGATGCTGACAGTCTACGACCACATTTATTTAGCAAATGGATATCCAGGCGGCGACAAAGGTGAAGACGACGGGATTCCTTCCGAAGAACGTGTGGTCTACAGAAAGCATATCTTTCAACAAGCACAGTATAAGCACTGGCTAACGCAAGGATACGAACCATCAACAGTTCTCAAAGGCCTGGAAATGGACAAAACAAGTTAATGTAATCTTCAACTTCTCTACGACTTGTGTTTCCAGTACTACATGTAGTACTACAGGTATTTAACTTTCTTTGCCATACAGCTAATGAATTTTCAAAGATTCCTCGTTGCACATGTAGAATAAGCTGAAAGCTGAGGGCATGCATTCGTGCAGACGTTACCTTGTGAAAGCAGAGTGATGGAGAGTTTTATCTCAACTTGAGATTTCAAAAACGAATTTCAGCTATTCAGAAAGTGCTGCATCCTTCAAATTTTGCCGCTTCACTACTTTTCCTTCGCCTGCTCGTGTATGGACACGTCCTCGAGTACTCAGGTCTCCTGGCTTGCTACTAGTTGCAACATTTAGTTGGCGTTACAACACAGGCAACTCGTACTCGCACTTACCGACTCATTTCCAGATCGCCACTTAGAAAATGTGATCGTGTCAGTCCAATACATCGCTCGTGTTGTACAATCTTCACTTCGATTCTCATGGAGAAAGTTTACGACGTCTAGTTGTCCATTTTCAACTGTAACCGTCGCAATGGATCATTGCGGTGAACTCGAGCTGAAGCAGTTGCTCCTTCCAAAACGGTAAATTATCGACTAAAGGTGCGGCTCGCACCAAAATCGGTTGAAATTGTCGTGTTGGCGGGAGACGATGAAGATGGAGCAGCAATGCGGTTGCAGCCGTGTCGAGTGTCGTGCGGGTTGTCACTTTTTAATTCGATTCAACCCACACAAGCCATTTCATGTCGACCTGAACAAACTGAAGACGGAAGCGCTATCGAACAGCAACCAGACGTACAACTTGTGCCACCTCTGAAGTCACATCTACATGTAGTCTCTCCAGAACGACAATGGGCAGGACACTGCGGGTGTGACGGATCTTGTGAGTTCCAGTATTTCAATGACGACATGGAGCTGGTCGACTTGAGACAGAAGCCGTCAGTCAAGACAAACAGTCGGAAGAAGGTTTTCCACCGTTGACCGTCTTTAGATGAAACCAGAATTAACCGGAAAAAAGCATTAACTCTTCCATTAACCTTGCGTTAAGGAGGTGGATCAGACTCGAGTTGGCAAACGCATTACATTTCCAGTGCTCAGATCAATTCCAACAATAGGTATCATTGTTCAAGCGCAACAATAGCTTCACCTTCATTCATGCAAAGCTCGAGCCTAGTGTCCAAATTTACCGTTTGTCTGGGCGGTTGTGAAGATCAAGTCTTGCCATTTCGTTCTTGGCTTGAAAGCGAGCACTAAAGTGATCGTAGAGTCTGCGATGCCGTCATCTCCGAAGAAACTTCGAAGTCCGACCGTCACTACGTCGCTGGAACAGGAAAATTTCAGATCCATTTCGGTCAGTGACATCGACGACAACAATGACATCGAAGTGATCAGCGCGACGGAAGCGGAGGACGAAGTGCCTCGTAATGGACGTCGAGAGGAGGAACAACCCATGACCAAGGAGAAACGTCTTGCATTCAAACAATTGGAACGTTGGCGTGTTGCCATGAAGAAAAGGTCCAAAAGACTTCATCGTAGAAGTCTCAGATGGGATGCCAAGACCCAAGCGTACAATGATGAAGTGGAATTTGACAACCTTTTTGGCAGCAATAGCACCTTTGGACAAGAGGTAAACTTCAAACACTGCAAATTCCGAGGTGTTCATAGATCAAACTAACCTCATTTTATCCTACAGCTGCAAGTTGTGGGCTATCCCTGGCCAATTTGGGTCTTCGGTGTGTTGATCATGCTTGGGGCTTCCGTGTTCGTCCACAGTGTGCAAAGTCAAAGAGATGACGACGACGAAAATCATCATCGTCACACCAACTGGTGGAAATATCTCGTGGCAGTCGCCATCTACGTCCTGGGTTTCGCTCTCATTGCGAACGGCAGAGTGGAAACTTTCTACATGAACAAGGAATTGTCTCGACTTTCAGTTCGCTCAAACAAGCCGTTGTGCTTGAGTACTCGCTACATTCGGTCAGTAGAGCGCGATATGCGCCACATCACCAACATCCGAGTCGAAACTGCGGGTGAATACAGTGGCGACGTCGACACTCGCACGTATAAGGTGCACTTTGACTTTGACGATGGTACTCACGTTTCGGCACTTGAAAGTCGCTCCAAGCAGAGAACAATGCGTCGATGCCGTCACATTAAAGCTTTTGCTTGTCCTCCTCCTATTGCTCCACTTCGATCGGCTTCCGGACAATTCTCACCTGTTGTCAAGGTAGGTTCAGACTCTCCGTTGCGCCAAACTCGAACTTCACCTGGCAAGCTAAGTCTCGAGTAGTTTGCTACTTTTGCACGACAGCATGCACATTCGAATATATAAGACCATGTTAACATCAAGCTGTTCAGTTTATTGTTTGTGTTGAATCATCCATGGTTCGGCTGGATTGCCCCCTTCTCAAAACGTTCGCTACTTCCTATAACTATTCATCTATGTCCCGCCTCGCGATGCCGTCCACCGCACGCAACAAGTTCCCAGCCGACGTTTAAATCTTGTTGTTGCAGTGATGTCAGCGCTTTAATCACTTGAGGTCCTTGGGCTCTTTGAACATCACCACGACACACGTCACATTATCGGTCGAGCGCTGGTGGAAGATTGCGTACTCCACAATAGCCTGTAAACAAAAGACAAATAAACGGGTTAATTGTGTGACAACGTACCAGAAAAGTTAACAAAAAACGCACCTCCACAGCACGCTGAACATCTCCAAGCTGTGCGATCTTCTTCCGCATAAAATCAACGGCCTCTTGGTCCTTGAGTACGTCATACAGACCGTCACTCGCTAGCATCACGAACTCGCAGTCGTTCGTGAGCTCTGTGATCGTGATCTCAGGCGTGGGAATCACCAGTGGGCCCTTGAGAATGTCATTGGGGTTGACAGGCAACTCCTGCGAGTCATAATCACTACGCGGCTTGGAGTCCACGTCCTCACTTGGCGGCTCAGGTAGATCAAAAGTCTTGAATGGCGCGTCACCGAACGCACGAGACACAGCTAGTTCGCCCATAATGCGCCCGTGGATCACAAAGCCACCAGTGTCGCGAATACGCTGAGCCTCATCAGACCGACTCGGCTTGTGATCATTGGAAAGACGCTCAGCCTTACCACCACGGCTTAGAACAGTCCGCGAGTCGCCAACGTTCGACACGAACATGTACTTGCCAGCGACAAACACCGTCGTTGCGGTACTGCCAGCCTGAGGCCGTTCCGACTCGTTTAGGAACTCCTCATCTGTCCGCTCGAAAGCACCCGTAAGTCGCTTCGTGATCATCGACTGCAGTTCCTCCGGCGACTTGTTAATCAGGGGCTTTAGCTCCGCCTTCTTCATAAAGAACGATTCGATGATGTTGTGGTGCAGCACGTCGCCTAAAAACGCCGAAGCCTCTTCACCTCCATGTCCATCGTAGACAGCAAAGTACGATTGCGGATGCAAGCCCAAGCGACTGAGCGATTCAATGCACAAGTCCTGGATGATCGTGTGGGCGTCCTCCATGTGTTTACGTGCTCCCATATCAGCATGAGCACCAAAGTCAAAGCGGTTCACCGTCAAACAAGTTTGTGCCACCAAAAGATCATCTCCGATCTCAAGACGGTACGGTTCCTGGTAACTCCCCACAAGTTTCATGAACGTGCCGTTCGTCGAGTTCAAGTCCACCAGATAAAACTGGTTTGTCAATTCATCGAACCAAATGGCTGCGTGTTTACGTGAGAGTTCTCCATCTCCAGTATGAATCTTGTTATCAGCCGATCGACCGATACCTACACCTTCACGTCCAATAGTAAACTGTGTTCCTGCCAATTTGCCACTCAACGCCGACACTTCCAATGTCTGTGAAGGTTCATGAAAAGCTGTGACAATGAAATCTGATTTTCCCACACGAAATGACACATGGGGTTCCAATGGCCACTGCATCCGGTCCTCAGCATCATCTTCATCTCCAGTACCGACTGGACTCAGTCGAACAAATGTGTCACTTGCATTGTCTCCATTGGCCAAGTAAAATCTGCCACCATTGTACAACACACGAGCGTGATCTTTGCTTCCCAATAGTTTATCAGCTGGGATACTTGCCGCATTGTCGGCACTTCTTCCAATGCCGCCTCCATTGGTGTCAAAGCGGAAACTTGTGATTGCATCTTCTTCTGAAAAAGCTGTCATTTTCAGTACCACGTGAGTCCATTTTTGCTCCAAATATGACGGTAAACCGTCTTCATCCACTTCTGCGCCCATTCCGCCAATCCCAGGAGGAGACGAAGACACTGACTTGGGTCCCGACTTGGTAGGGGAAGGGGGTGGCTCAACTGCATTTTTATTGACTGGTTCAGTCAACGCCGTTTCGAAATTTTCACTTTGACTCGAGATTTTGCTGCTTGGTGCACTTTTGCTTTTGCCTCTGCTCCTGTTGTCATTGCTGTTGCTGTGCCCGTTTATGGCAGTGGAATATCCCCCAGCACTGCTCGTGTTGGAGCGGAGAAGGCGGTTCACACCTGAGGTGCGCGCACGCACGAAGGATGTCGACTTCCGTGTGTCTGACTCTGTTTTGGCAAAAGGTTGAGAAAATGTTAGTGGCAATTCTCATGTTGCCAAACGTTTTTGCCAACGTACGAGGCGGTTCCAACCGCAAAGTGGATGAGCGTCGACGGTCGATGTCGTTATCGTGTTTCCTCGCAACTGCAACAAGACACAATAAGGTTAGCACTAGCCTAAACTTGTTGCCACTTTTGCCACTTTTGCCACTTTTTGCCACTTGCCTTTCATCTTGAGCGTCTGCACGTCCTGCCCGTCCGACATGGTGCTTCTCGTAAGATCTCGTGGCCCGTGCGCTGTCTGGTTGTACTGGAGTTCTCTTCTCCTCGTGCTGCGCCAATTCTCAGCGGTGGAAACTGGTTGCAGAGGGGCCGAACGCGACGTATGCGCCACTCGAGACGTGCCAGTGGCAATAGGGAGATGCAGGGGGCGAACGATGGCAAAGTCTCTGCCGCCGGCTCCTCGGGAAAAAAGATGGTGTAGTTGGTGTGTCAGACTTCAATGAGTATATGATTTGACAGTGCATATTTAGTCTTGCTTTAAGTATGGTGTTAACCTGTGGCAGAAACACGGAAGGTTTAACATGCCAAAGGCAACCAGGTGGTCGACTTTTGCCATCGTATGTGGTGATACAGCAGTTTGCGAGCAGACTTGATCAACAGGTGTGCTCTGACGTTCTTGCCATTGTCTCTGCGTGTCTTTAGGACGGCGGTGAAAATGTCGTCACTCGATGGAACGGCCGTGACACCACCCACACGACGGAGCAGGGAACACTATCAGTTGTTAACTGGTAGAATGTATGCAAAGGCGCGTATCCGACGCAACCGAGCGCTTTTGATTGACGATGACGCACTTCTGCAGCTTCACTTCAGCAAATTAATTTTTTTCTATGATAGTTTTCAACACTTCAAGCGCGCTGTGATGCACTGCAACATCATTCTGGAGGATGCAGCACATAAATGTCTGTGTCGCTATGTTCGTAAGGAGCCCTGTGGTGCAGCGACACAAGGATCTTGTCGTCTAAGTCACCATTTCCCGCTCTATTAAGGGTGCGAATTAAATCACGTAATCGTAATTTACCAGCAATAAAATTCTACAGGATATGGTAAATAAATGTAGCCACCGTGGGCTCGGATTGGTTAAAATTTGGACACATGGTGCAGATGACGCACGTCGACATGGCTACAAATGTCAAATTGAGCCTCAACACCATTTCCTTCGTTGGCAGCGAACTCATAAATTAGTTTCCATTCATTGCGACGCTACTTACTCCGAAGGGCCAAAGCTTGAGCAGTAGAATTATCTACCATTTCTCAATGCTCCATCCCTCCACTTGAATTCGCTGGCTTGGCTTGTGACTGGCATTTTTTTTTTTCAACTTCTCTTCCGTTGTCATCGGGCAATGCAAATGATGCACCTCGCATCACCTACTGAGCAACGAAGCAAAGTTGACTGCCATGAACTTGCCTGACTGGACTGGACTGGTTGACTTGGCACTTGGACTTGGTACTCTACTCCGTCGACGTTCACAGCAGCTCAATAGTACGACGCATCCGTAAAGCGAGACTCTTTGCCACGGTAGAACGAAGACGCGTCACTGTTGGTACTGTTGCCACGGTTGCGGGGCGGTGCAGCATTCTCGTACTCGCTGAATCCGCTGCTTTGGAAACTCTTACCACCAGCGTATCGACTGTCGTAGCCACTCCCGTTAGAAGCATAGCTTTTGCCGTATCCGCTTTTGGTAGCAGCAAAGCTGTTGTCGTATCCACTCTTCGTAGCGGCAAAGCTGTTGTCGTAACCACCCTTACCACCGGCGTAGCTGCTTTCGTACCCGGTGGACATACGATACTCTGTGTAGTCGGATTCCTGGAAGCGGTTCTTGCCATTGTAGTCGCTTGCAGCCGTGGAGCGAGTGTCACTCGGGTGGAACCCCGACTCCACCATTGACTGGTCCATTCCACTTGCGGCCGTACCTGTGCGGTTGCGTCCGGCAGTGTTCCACTCGTTGGTCGCGTGCGACATATCTTGAATTGAGTCGCCCTCAAAGTCGCTCTCTTCCTCGGAGGACCCGGCGATGTCATTTTCTCCCTTGCTTTGACGCATACCCGGGTACTTGCCCACAACCTGACTGACCGATGACGGGTCTGCACTGTAAGCACTCTGACCGTAGAACGAAGACTGCTCCGAGTACTGTGAGTACTGGCTGCTAGCATTGGAATGACCAGTCTGAGCCATAGGCGGTAACGACATTTGTGAGTGAGCGAGTGCGATCTGACTCTGCGGTGTGAGTACGTCGAGGTTCGGACCGTTGTACGTGATTCTGCCAGCGCTGCCTTGACCGTGGTGGTGTTCGTACGGTTCCTGGTCGTACTGAGCGTTGTGCTGATGGTTGGGATAGTAGTCATCATCACTGTACTCCATCGGTGACATGTTGTGGTTGTCATGATAGTTAGCGGCTACCGTCGATGATTGAGCTGCCCCCTTGCTTCCGTCATGACGTGCTGTTCGAAGCACGGGGTCCATGTCGTCGTCCTCGTCCTCATCCTTGCTATTCGTCTTGATGTAGACGAACACTGCAACGAGTATCACTAGTGCTACAGCACCGCCCATCATCAGTCCAAGCAGCAGAGTGTTCGACATACCGGTCTTATCAGCCGGTGCTGAGTCCGTCATCACCGATGCTGCAGAAGCAGAAGCGGAACCCGATGCAGACGTTGAAGTCTCCGAATCCGCAGGCAATGGTGTCGTATCAGAGTTTTGAGTCGAGTCCGAAGTACCTGACGTTCCGCTCTGTTTGGTCGAACTCGACGACGATGAGTCCTTCTTGGTTTTCGACGTTTTAGAGCTTGGACTCGAAGCTGACGAAGAATCCGATCCCGATGCTGAATCCGACGGTTTCTTCTTGGTCTTTGACTTGGTCGTTTTCGACTTGGTCGTTTTCGACTTGGTCGTTTTCGACGGCGATCCGGACTCATCCGACTGCGAGTCCGACGTAGCCGACTCATCGGAGTTGGAATCATCGTTAGCTGTATGAATGCCGTTGGGCACGGGAGTCGTTTGCTCGAGATACGGTGACTTGGTAAAGATGGTTTTCTTTTTCTTCTTGGTTGTAGACCCTGAGCTGTCAGTTGTTTCTTCCTCCGATCCCTCAGTCGAGTCCACTACAGAAGACTCTTCCGTTGCTTCTGAGTCCGAAGCGCTTTCCGAGTCCACAGCTCCCTGGTATCTGGACGCCGACTCACTGTCACCCGTAGCCGGTGCCTGTGCCCTTGGAGTTTTCGTCGTAGTCCGTGGTGTCTTCGTCGTCGAAGCTCTAGTACGAGGTGTTTTCGTAGTAACTTTCGGTGTCGCTGTCGTCCGACTCGGGGTCTCCGATGTCTCGGATGAGTCTGAAGGTGCGTCAGTTATGGGAATCCACGTCCGTTTTGCCTTCCGTGCTGTCGGTGTCGGAGTGCGTTCAATGTTGAGATCCGAATTCGAATCCGAGGTGGACTCGGTATCCCCGTCCAAACTCCGCATCGTGTACACCTGCGCGTCCACGAGTGTACTCATGAGCGCGACTGCGACCAGCGTCAGCTTGAGCCACCGTCGGTGGACCTGCATCCTGCCTAGAGTTCGACCCGAGCGGTGCTTGTTCAATTCACTCCAATTGCAACCTGCTTTTAGCTAATCGAAAAGTGCTGCGCTGTCACCTGCAATCAAAGTCTAATGTAGCGGACTGGTCCGTCCGTCCAGTACGTTAACGATCACTTCACGCCGTGGACTGTGGCGGCGGAAATGCAGTTGTGAGCACTGTGCCTTTCGTACCAGCAGCAATACGAGAGTCAGATGTAGGGGACAGCGGATGGTCGATGCCATGCACGATTCGCACTACGGTACGACTCGCTTCTGTACGCTGGTGATCGGCCCAAGTGATCGGCGAGTCCAGCTGTCGACTTCTGCCTCGACCAATTGCACCGACAAATATTGGCAAAGCAGTGTGCAAACTCCATCGATTCCAGCATGGGCTGGGGTGGAACACCCCAATCGCTATCGCGAGATGAGAGTTCGGTGCAGTTTGTTCAAAGAGCTTGCACCCCAAACGATCGGCGCTGCGTCAACATTCCGGATAGGTACACATGAACGTGCCAGAATCAAGTTCGTCAAACACCAAAAAGTGGCAGGACAGCGCCACCAAGTGCGAATTTATTGTTTGAACACCTTTGTGTACCGGTAGATAGATAGATATCCTTGGTGTCCTCAAGACTTGAGTCAAGTGGGACCACCGCACCCAACTAAAGTACCACATGCTGACTACGTTGTGGTGCCATCTGCACACGAAGCAGCGTATGGTCCGGAAGCAGCGTAGGCAACCTGCACCACCAGCGGTAGGACGGCGTTTGGCGCTGGCTTTGGCATGTCGAACGCGGCTTGAGTTGTCCTCTCGAGTGGGTGCTGTATCGCTAGCCACAAAGGACAGCTCGGCAATGGGATTTGAACCCCCAAGCCTGACGCGTTGTCGCCGTAACACATCCATGTGGTCTCGACAGGGCAGCCCGGCTCTGGGTTCCATCAAGGAATCCATGCGCTGCTCAACTCTCACGTGGTGTTCGTTTACGTACGCGCACGACACCGATGGAGTCGCTGTTCCATCGAACGGAGAGGCGGACTCTTTGGCCTGGCAATGGTGTTGCTCCCTCGCTCGATGTAACCCGGCTTTCGGCGGGAGTGTTTCTCACCTGATTAACATTGAGAGATACTGTACCTTCATGCCGTGACAGCTACGTTGGCGTAGCTAAGCCTATTAGCTCGTGGCGGAACCACCGAACAATAATTCTCGCATGTGCACGCCGACTCCTCCTCGCTGTCGTCGAGCTTCCAAATCTGCGAAGCTAGTCAATCGTTGCACGACCACCGGAAGCTTCAGGCGTTGTTGAGGATCGAAGCAGCACATTTGCCGCACCAGGTCCCAGTGCGCGTCATCCTCGAAGCCTTTGGGTCGAGGAGGAAGCATACCTCGCCGTACGTGGAAGCGTACTGCTGCATCAGGCATACGCGGTCCCCACGGGAAGTCACCGCTCACAGCTTGAAGCACGCACATGCCGAACGAGTACACGTCCGACTCGAAGCTGGGTAACGCGCCAGCCAAGAATTCAGGCGCCTTCCATCTCTGAGCGCCCACAACAGACTCGTTAGTAGTTCGTTCCTGCTCGATGGCAACGTACCGACGGATGGTGCTAAGTCCAAAGTCTGTGAGCTTGGCTGTCCCGTCAGCAGCCACGAGAATGTTGTCGCACTTGAGATCGCCGTGCACAATGCTGTGCTGGTGGAGATACTGCAAACCGAGAGCACTCTGACGCAGCTTCTGCCAGGCTTCACAACGCCGGTAGCTAGCAGCGCTGTCGATAGAGAAGCCGGTACTTGATACGTTTGATGTACTTCTGCTGAAGCCACTGGAGTTCCCGCTGGTCGTAGAGGTTGATCTGCCCTTGCTGCTGGTGCTTGCACTTACGCTGGTTCCTCTTTTGGGTTCGTAGTGATGCAGATACGCGTCCAGGCGTCCGTTGCTGGCATGTTCGCACACGAAGAATGGTTGACCACCGACGTGGCACCCGCCATATAGTTTGACCACGTACGGGTGGTTCAATCGGTACCAGATACTCAATTCCCGGTAGAAGACAACGCTCGGCTGCGATCCAGCTTCGTTTTTCGAGGCTGTGAGCTTCTTTATCACAACGGGTGTACCAAGCCACGCCCCCATATGAGCAGAAGCAAAGGCGCCGTGGCCTAAAGACTCGCGCAGATCATATTCGACCTCATACGGCGGGATGAACCATTTCGGCGGTCGCCACAGGTGAAAATGTAAGCCACCCGAAAGCTCTGCTACTGGAAATGTCGTCGTAGTACTACCAGTAGTATCAGACAGACGACGAGAAATACCCATACACGTGGTGGTGATAGCTGCCACTTGGGCGGGTGTGTAGCTTGATCGATGCCGCGTGACCTCGAAGCGTAGAAACGTCAACATTTCTTCACGATCGTGGGCGTCTTTTAGCTCGTCGAGCAGCATCTCGGCAGCTTCTGACTTCATCAATGTCCATTCAAAACTTTGGGTCTGTCGAGCTCGTTTAGTATACCATTGACGCTTCCAGTCATGTAATTCCGACATCTCCGTTATCAATGGTTGATACACGCGTAGTCTGTCCAGCAATTCGTCGAGTTCCTTGTGAAAAGAAAACTTATCGTTAGCACGTTGGCGAATTGCTGCGATCTGCGTGAAACGGCTTCCAGTACAGCTAGCATTGACGTGGATTGTGAATTGCGTCAAAATCTCAACGAAATTCGTCACAATGGCAGGCAGGTTGCTGGTGTCGTCATGGCCTCCTTCATTGTGTGCTTCCGCTTCGCACAAACGCCTGTAAATATCTTCCAGTCGCATCAAGATTTGTCCATTTAATCCAGTGTCGCTGCTTGCCTCCTCCACGTTGGCGATAACGTCGTTAGAACCCCCAGCTGATTTCTGAATCTGTGCCTTCAGCGTCTCCAGTGCTTGTGAAATCGTCAACGGATCCTTTACACCAGGCACCACAAAATCCATCACTGTTACCGCTTCGCTGTCTGTATCAGAAACTTCGCCAACATCAGCTACAGTTGCTGTGGCTATATTCGCGGTCTTCTCGCGAGTTTTGGATTTAGAAGCAGCTTGTTCGTTATTTTCCAGCTCTCCAAGCTGCTGTACGACGTACGAAATCGATGGACGCAATTCTGGCTGCCACGCACACATCTTCGTCACTAGTTCCCACGCGTCATGCTCTATCTGTGGCGGTGTGCGTTGGAAAAACGAGTCTTCTTCCTGAGTACTGTTGTGATAATCGTCACTGCGTACCACGTTGTGCATCAACGCCTCCATTAGGATCACACCGAAGCTGTAAACGTCTGATGCCAACGATGGCGGACCAGGTACCACGCTGCCTTCTCTGCGCTCTGGGGCAAGCCATCTCCCCGACATTGCATCAGTTTCGGTTGCGATACCTTCCTCTGGAATACCCCGATAGTTGTGAAGCGAACGTAGGTCTCGCAGAGGTACAAACCGGAGTCCATTGAGCTTGGCAACTTCTGTCATCGATTTGTCAGCACGGAGAGATTTCTTGGCATTTCGATTCCGCCGTTTGGGTTTTACCGTAGCCGAACATTTTTCCATAACAATGACAATATTATCGCAACGAAGCACCTCGTGTACAATTTCTCGCTCATGGAGGTACTGCAGACCTAGCGCAGCCCCATGAAGTAGTCGCCACAAATGTGGAGGCGTCTTAGAGCTAGAATCGCCCGAACCAATTGTGCTCACATATCTTGTAAGGTATTCTTTTAACGACCCTCCTCGGGCACGCTCGAACGCAAAGAATGGGGTAGGTCCAACGTGGCATGCCCCGAAAAGCTCAACAACGTGGGGGTGAACGAGCTCCGACCAAATGTCAGCCTGTCGCAAAACACCTTCACAGAACGTCAATCCATTCTGCTGGGGCATTGCATTGTGGACAGTAACGCGTACGCCTTCCCACCAACTCTCGTCCCGTACTTCATACGTGGGGACAAACCATTCAGGCGTAGATGTCACCATCGTTCCTGTGCGCCGAACGCATATATCGAAGGCATACACCAACAATTCCAGCTGCGAGTCAGAAAACGCGTAGCGATAATTATCTAGCTCGTGTTTCATAAGAATCATCGCCTCCATAGCTACTCCCGTCTTCAACACATCGGCGCAATCAGATTGTTCCAGCCCATCAAGATACCCATGAAACGATGTTACCAAATCCCCGCAGTCATACCCCCACTGCAGCTCCCATTCATCAGCAGCTCGGCTTGAAGCATCATCGCTTGATTCAGTCTCAGGAACTAAGCTCTCGTTATCAAATTCTGCAAAGAGGGCATCTAGCTGGTGGTGGATCTGCTGAATTTCATCCGTAAAGCGGCGTGCCTGAGCAATTTTGAGAAGTTCGCGGTCATCGGCAGATGATAGATAATGTCGTGTGAGATATCGCATGCTACGCAGCAAGTGGTCTGTGCGCGTTTGCCAGTTAAATTCCACATTCTCCCCGTCTGCAAAAATGATACCTTCATCCCAAAGGCGAACTAGAACTCGTTCCAGTCGTGCAAGTACCCGAACACACAAGACCACCCCGGTCTCGTGACGTTGACTTGCAGAACGAAGCGCGGTCCAAACATCGGGGGCATGTAGCAGCAGCTCCGGAAATTGCATATCACTCCATGGGCGCTCACGCTCCGCCAGATTTAATAACGTCCGCACCACTGAGCTCATATCTGGCCGTTTGTTCGGATCAGAAGACGTCATGTCTTTGATCAGGTTCCAAGCAACATGGCTCACCCCACTAGGCTGATCTTGATCCTCCTCAATCGTAGATAAACTGCTGGCGGGATCTTCTATCGCTACATGTAGCGGACTCATAATCTCTTGGATAGTCGTGGCAAATGCGTACACATCATTCTCCATCGAAAGCTCAGCATCATGTTGCTCCACGAGGTCGCCGGCACTAAGTTTCAGCTTGGCTTTTCCGTCACCCCCAACAACCACACATGCAGTACTAACTCCACCATGTACGATACCCAACTTGTGAACATACTGAAGTCCTCGAGCCGCCTCTAAAAATCGTTTCCATAATTTCCTAAAATTTTGGACGCACTTTGCGTAGTCAACTAAAGAAACACAATCCCGCAAGGTCTCGTAAATACAAAACGGAGAGCTCCCAACATGGCACGCCCCGTGTAGCGTCACGATATACGGATTTGTGACCCCGTACCATTTCTCAGCAGACCGAATGCACTTCGTTTCCAAACCCGCCGATCCCGCCTCAATACCAAATTCTATCGTGACTTGAAGACCGTTCCATTCCCCTTCCACGTGTTTCGAAAAACTCTCAGCCTCTTCTCGAATGTGCACCTCATATCTCGGCACAAACCAGTATGGTACTGTCACAATTGTCATCCCTACAGCTCTCGACACTTCAGCAACAGCTCGATCCAGTAACTCCTGCTCTTCTATCGGCATAACCTCCTCCTCAGCTTCACTTAACTTCTTCCTCTCATATTGCAACGATGTAAGTAACTCCAACCTTTCACTATCTTCCAGAGTCTTCAACTCCTTCTGGATCCTCTCTGACTGCTCTAAAAACTCCCCAAGGACCTGAATCTCCTCTTTATAGTCCTCCTGCCAATGTTCTTGCCAGTTTTGGGTATTTTCTTCAGCCATTAAGGCGTCGATCTGTAGGTGCATCCAATGGACCTCTCGACTCTTCCTCGGAGCCTTTAGTAGCATCTGCAGCACGTTTTTCACCTCATTTTGACTATAAATCTCTTCCTGAAGCTCTTTAAACCCCGTGAGCGCGTCTAACTGCTGCACGAGAGCCTTGAACGCCGTCTCCTGGTGCCTACAACGGCTCACAACCTCTAGAAAGTCGAATAATTCGCTCTCTCTGTCGGTTAAATCGCCGCTTTGAGTCTTTAAAAATGTAGCCAAAGTCTCCAGTCGAGGGATGAGGCTGCGGAACAAGACGTGGGCGCCAGAGCAGCACACAGGACGCAAGGACGATAACACACGAAGCTCTGGACATGTGGGAGAAGGTGAGTGCACCAGCACAGGCGAGCTTGGCGCTGTAGGAGCCGCGACAGCTAGCCCATGCATGAGGCGATGGATCCCAAAATGCGCACTCGAGATATTTGATAAAAGAGTATGAGATGGCTACACCCTGTTTATATTTGTTTTCATGTGTTTGCTATCGTCTATTATGACGTGACTAATTGCTGGTGTTTGTATCTGGAGGTGATGTGTCTGTGATACGTAGCTTCGCTGGATAAGGTGGGTGTCTTGGGCATCGTCAAGACACTTTCGCGACGTACCCGTGTAATTAACAGACAGATCAGGAGTATGTGAAGTTTTGCAAGTATTATTACGGAAATCACCACATGAGCAGTAAGTGTAGGATCAACGGTGGAGAACCTTCTTCCGACTGTTTGTCTTGTACTGGCGGCTTCTGTCTCAAGTCGACCAGCTCCATGTTGTCATTGAAATACTGGAACTCACACGATCCGTCACACCCGCAGTGTCCTGTCCATTGTCGCTGCAGAGAGTCATGTTGTGACTTCAAAGGGGATACAACCACTGGTTGAGTCGCTTCCATCTTGGGTTTGTCCAGGTGCTTCGACTTGAAATGACTTGTGTGGGTTGAATCGAATTAAAAAGTGACAACTCACCCGACATTACCGCATTGTCCATCCCCGGCGTCTCCCACCAACACGACAATCTCAACCCGCTCAGGCCAGATTTTGGCGCGAGACTCGCGCCAGTCAATAATTTCCACCGTTCAAGAGACGCCTCAGAACTCGATCGTGAACTATGACGACGGAGACACCTACGATCAAGAATTTGCCAAAGGTGCGTGTGCTTTCGCTGCGCTCCGTCCTCCCCAACTACCGGGCTCAAGGAAGTCTTTGGGAGAAGATTTTCACGTTCGCCAAGACCCACGACGTCACAGTCGCTGGTCCAACATTTGCCATTAACTACACCCAAGACGGCAGACAAATCGACGTGGAGGTGGAAGTTTGTCTCCCCATCGCGAAAGACGCCAATGTACCGGAAGATGCGCCTTTCAGCGTCCGTTACGTGCCTGCGGTGGGTCGTGCTGCTGTCATGGTGTACGTCGGCCCATGCGAGGGCTACTTCTCCGCCTACCAGACGTTTTTCGGCTGGATCGGTTCGGAGAAACTCACTCCTGCCGGACCCTCACGCGAGGTTTACCTAAAGAGACCGACTGGAAACGAGGAGGAGGACAAGGAGAGTGTGACGGAGATTCAGCTTCCGATTGCTTAAGAGAAGTGCTAAAGTGGCTTTCACACTGAGTGCCATGATTAATGAACAATGTTCAAGAACATGATCCATTGCTTAGCTATTCCAACCTGAGTTATCATTGTCACATGCTACACACGTCGGTCTCGAGACCTGCCGCTAACGCTTCATGCAACAGGTTGCTGGATCTCCGTCACAAAAGATTTCTCACTGGTGTCCTCAATGTCCATCCGAAGGTAAACTTCTCGCACTAGTGTATTAGGACGAAGACCTTCCTTGCCAATCCACGCGTACAGCTTCATGTACGAAGAGTTCAACGTGTCGTACGATCCCAGGTGAACAATCGAAGCAGCCTGAGGTGTTGCTGGTAACGTGCGAACCGATATCGACGACGTCGAGGCCGCATCTTCATCTACCTTTGCGTCCTTTGAGATCGGGAGACACACCTCAGCATCGACGTCTGTTTCCTTGTAGCCTTGGTCATAGTAGATTGTCAAACACGGACCGGCAATAGCGAGTCCATGGGCTCTGGAGAACGTGAGAACTTGGTCCCAGAGCGTTCGTTGCGCTCGGTAGTTAGCAATCACTGCTCGGAGCGCCAGCACACGCACTTCCGGCAGATCCTTGATCAATGGAGGCTTACCAGCAGCTTCCACTGCGGCAGCAGCTACGGCCTCACACTCGGACATCGTAACGATGGTTGAAAGGATGTGGTTACTTCTAGTACAAACCACGAGTAGTCGCACCAGGAGTCAAATTATCATTTTATATTGTGGATATTGATACCTTTTTCATTACATGTAGCTGCGAGCAGCATGTTTCGCGGATGTATCTCGGGGGTTGTTGGCGCATTCCTGGACGGCTTCCGAGCAGCCTCCTGGCCAAGGAAATCGTCCAGGAATGCGTCGACCGTGCGTCAATGACCTAGCCGGAAAGTAGGGCATTCACTCCCCTCCATTGTCATAGCATCGGGAATCCATTTTTATGTCTGGGGGTGCCAGCTGATTGTACCACTGATATGGTACACTCTGCGCAGCCCTTTTAGGTAGTCCGAACGAGGTCACTAAGTTAAGGCGAACAAGTTGCGCCAAGCCTACATGCGGGACGAGTTCGAGGAGTGGCAGGAAGCGAGCCAGCTACTGTCCAACTTGATGCTCGTCTTCCCGGACGTGACGCGCAAGTACGCCAACTGATCAACGCTCACACCAGCAAGACGTTGAATCTAACTACAGTGCTGCGGAGCACCGACGCCAGCAGTTAGAGTCGGATCACTGCAGCCCGCAACGCTCTCTGTCGCACAAGTTGCACATGTGCTGGAAAGGACAAAGGGCAATAGCGCGGCAAGGTGTGGCGCATACGTGGCAAGGATGTATACGACTAGACGACGCGCACGAACTGCGGCAACTGCGGTGGTGATGATCAGTGGTGGATCGAGTGCACGGAGAGTGCGGGCAAGCCGCTCAAGGTGGGGTTGAAAAATAGGACGAAGCAGAAGATCCAGCAGGGCAGACAGCCGCCCACCTTTCTCGGGAACTCTGTGCGTGTCGTGCAAGTTGGACATGGTACTGGTGCACCACAAAGGTGTGGCGAAGCAGGATCCTTCAAAATCCGTTCGCTCGATCACTGTGCCCAGATGCCGACCCACGGAGGGATACGCCGATTACCATGGCAGCTGTCGCTGATCACCTTGTGTACCCGTCGCTGACACGCTCTGCTCTCTCGGTGACACGATGACGCGCTTGTGCGTGAGCTTGGAATGCCCTGGAGGGAGGTTAGATCCTGCGCGGAAAACTACACACAGGATTTGAGTTGTTGGGAGTCCTTGTCTTGCAGTCTTGTACAAGCTTGGATCCTGGCAGCCTTGGTGCTCTTCACTCGAATCGCCGTGGGTCCTTGTTAGGGTGTGTTGCTTTCCCTTTACGTTCGTACTTGCCGCTTCCTGTAGCGTGATATTGGGCGGTAGGTCTTCGGCCAAGTAGATAACTCCAATGACTAGCATTGAGCTCTTTGTTGAACTTGGGCCAATGTAGCCCACGCTACGACCAAATCACTTGCATATTCCAAGGCAAATTCGACTCTGATTTATGCTTAGGCGAATCACATCCTGAATCGTATCCTTGATTCTCCTCTACGACTGGCTCTCAGACCCCCACACACACACACACATGATTCTCACGCATGCTACTCTCTCTCATGTTGCCACCACACACATGTTAGATCATAGGTCTTGGATCCTCTGATCCTGTATTCATGTCACCCTTCCGGATCAGTGCTCACTTGATCACCAATCTGATTCGGTGGTACTCATACCCTCTCATCACTAAAACGGAAACCTGCTCCTTGCAATCTGTTGACCATTTTCGGATACGGCTTTGTCACAAGGGCTCTTTGCGGCTCTCGTTGACGGCACCGCCAACCTTTGCTGAAATGTGGATCTGCCTGGCGAGACGTCAGCACCGGCGTCTTCGCCGTTCTACTCGGCGACCTCATCTGCGAGCGACGACGAGAGCAAGCAGCCGGGTCAGCAATCAGGACCAACTACCGCGCCGACAGTTGCGCCGGATGAGACGCAAGCGCTACATACATTGGTGACGACAGCTGTGAGGAGCAAGTGGGAGAGCGGTCAACCGCGTGTGGACCGCAGCCTTCTTGGGAGCAGATGCTGTATCACTTGGGCCAAGGACTAACGATATTTTCGACGGAAGGGCCTGTGCTCGAGCCGGAGCGCAACAAAGGTGGTCACGAGTGGGTTCACCTGCGCAAGGAGATAACCGCCAAGGTCACCAAGTTGGATAGCATGGATGTCAGCGGAGAAAACAAAAGTCAACTGCGATGTGGCGTTTACCAGTGGAACGAGCTCATGGAACATGGACGTGGGTGGGTCCGTTTGGAGCGCATGGCTACGCACGTGATGGACCATCACGAGGACGCAGCGGATCACCGCCACCCAGGGCCAACATGTCACGACCTCGAGGACGTTTCACTTCTCCACCACGCGGAATTTCCAGCCGCAGCCCACCTCCACCACGTAACTTTGTGCGGCGATCGGGCTTGCCGCCTCGTGGACCACGGATAGGTCCCAATGAACTTCTGCCGTCGTAGTGGTGAGAGGGACCACCGAGTCTCTATCGCCGCAAGGTCGAGGAGGGCCTCTACGCCGTGGTGATGGCTGAACTGGGGCAAAGCTCCTCGCCACGACGAGTACCGCGGGCCATGTGAGGGGCTGGACGCCAATGAGTACCTGCCGCGTCAATTCGATAGTCAACGAGACAATGGATGCTGGCAGGTGACAGCAGTTGAGCACAAGTCAGGTATGCAATCCCACCAAATGAACATGGTTGAGTGGATCTTGGACCAAGGGTCTCAATTCAATGTACATGGTGTTTACCACGGCACGTGAGAACACGACGTACCGCCTGGACTTTGCAAACGGAACAACTGAACATGCGTGTATTCGTGGTTCTGTATTTCTGTGTGTTAATCGGACAACAGGAATAGTGAAGGATCACCTTCTGGACGACGTGGCCTACATCTCCGAACACCAAGTTTAACATCATTAGATGGGGCTACTTGCGGATGATCGGCAGCTACCGGTTGTCGTGCTCGCCTTATCAGCGATCTGCCTCGTTGTCGAAGCCCGAAACAGTTCTGTAGTTGAACTACATAAGAATATATACCGTCTCCGTGCTGAGCGTATGCCTGAGGTGATAGTGATGGCAGCACTCACGCAGAACATGGGCAGCAAGAAGCAGGCGAAGCTGATGTGCCATCGCTTCGGGCATGGTGCCATGAAAACCGTGAAGCGCTTAGCGCACAAGTTCAACCGAGAACGTTTGTGCCCAGGGAATGATCCCATTTACCGTCCACCAAACGACTTAACGACCGAATCCTCACGATGGGTTATTACTCGTGAGCATTCAATCAGCCCAATAAATAAGATAGTCACTCCGAAGAACGTGCCGGATATCCCAAATTCTTGGTTTTGTCTCAGATCTGACGGTAGATTTGCACACGACACTTACCTCAAGCATCGAGCTCCCCTACAGGTGTGGGATTTGAACCCACGCCACCCGATAAGAAACGGTCTATCTAAGCGCACGCCCAACAGGCATACTAGGATTTCAATGCAAATTAAAGCCATTTAAATTTTCACCTTCAAAATAAAATAAAGTTTATACAGTAGGAAAAATTAAGTTTGGGAGTGATATCACATGTGGCAAAGTACAGTCTTTTCATGGGTCAAACCGTGATCAAGTTGACCCACAGTTGACCCAAAAAGCGAGTTGCGCAGGAGTTGACCTGCGCAGAGTTTGACCCAAAAAAAGGGATATCATAACAGGACCTAGAATGCGACCTCCCTAGCACATTAGCGATTGTATATACTTGTATTTTTCAAACATGATATGATATGGTGCAAGAGTAATTTGGCAAAGCATGAGCCATTGATGAACTTGAATTAGGAGAAATTGTGGCTGTAAGCGCAGAAAAGACACTTCTCGCCCACTCAGCGAAATTGGGATTGCGAGAGAGACAAAATATCACAAGCACAATGAAATCTCTGACCAACACCATGAAATACAGCACACGAACAGAGACGCGTGCCGCCGAGCGACCGGCCTGGTCCTGTAAACGGCGAAATGGGACGCCCGAATGGCGTTACCGCAACCTTAAGTACGACTTGACGACACGTTATACAGCAACCTTAAGAGCTAAAAGCAACCATAACGCCCTCTGGAATTTTAAAAACTCTAAGAATCATTAACCAAGCTCTTTTTGCAAGGACAGGTGTCATGGCCCTCAAATCGCTCGAATAGAAGATGTTGGAAGGAAAACTGTCACCCAACCTTCACCGTCGACGTCACTGAAATCGCGGACACATCTCCAAGTCGATCGGAATGATACTATCCTGAAGCTTGAGCTCAAAATTGCATGCTACGCGCGCTGATCTTATACCACAGTCTTTGATTTGTTTGGGTTATGCTTGGGGAGTGGGGATTTTCGACACCAGTCATATGGGATATCACCACCACAAAAACTGATTTCACCACCAGAGATGTGGGCGGCACAACGCACCAGGGATTTGGGCTGCGCCACCATCATGGGCAACCCTCTTAGTAGGTGTTGCTCCCAAGCTCACAACTACGAAGCACACAAAGTAGATACACAAAGTTATCGCGTACACGCCAGCATCAATGACTAAAACATTTTTCCTGCTACGCGAAACTATGTTAGTCATTCATGCTTGCTACGAGGTTAGAGTGAAACCACCAGCAAACCAAGTCATTCCTGTGCTTGGTGTTCATTTCAGCTTTTTCCGGGATCAACCGACTGTGCTTCACTCCAAACACCCATAAACGTAGCCATGATGCCGGGGAAGCAGACGCAGAGCAAGCAGAACGTCCGCCCAGGGCTCGAAGAACTTGGCGGACACTTTGGAGCAATGATACAGCTCGATGGGTGCGTTTCTAGCGACTCTACCAACCTCCAGCCGTGAACGGAACGATCCTGTGCGTCGTTGTAAACTGAAGCATATCGAGCACGACGATACTGAAAAACGCCTAGAATGCGCAGGGTACTCACTATATACAGGTCGACACGCTGTCAAGATAGTGGTATGGTATGCAAGTGCACCTACAGACTGCTGATGTGTGAAGCCAGTGACCTTGCCAGCGTCTCGGTGGATGGCGAGCACACGATGACAGACCCGAGCATCTCTTCGCCGAAGGCACCTCGACTTACGGTACCGATGCCGAAGTGGATAGAAGAGCGACTAGGAGAAGATGCATCAAATGTGCCGGTTCACTTATTCGGATTGCTGTGTAAAAAGGTCGACACCGGCCTCTTACAAGGCCCTTCACCAAAGGTGACTCAAGTGCAAACGTTCGTGAAGAAGTGGCGCAAACGCAACAAAAGAGACGCTATGCCGCCTGTAATTGATCTCTGTGCAGCGCGAATGTACGATGTTACTGAGAATGTAGCGCAGTCTGGTGATAACCAACTAATTATGTGTGATACCACACGTGAGGGCAACACTTTGGCCCCCAAGCTCGGTACTGGGGAAGCGACTTCGCCTTTTCGGATCGGTCTTACGCGTTTTACACTCCTAGACAACTACGTTACTATTCAGCGTGATCCTCGCTGCACGACAATTCTTCATATCGACAGCACACATAGCGCCGTGAAACAGCGATACCCTGTATTTGTTTTTGGGATATCCGAGTGTTGTGAAAAAAAAAATTCCGATTGTGTACTTTTGTACGTCTCAGCCAACCGGTACAGACATCGAGCGGTGCTGCGCATTTTTGAAACGCGTCATTTGGGAAACTTTTATGGTTCAATTTCGCCGCAGTTTATCATGACCGACGCAGACAATGCGCAGTTCAACGCGTGTGCTGCCCAATTGCCTCGGTCGAAGATCTTGATGTGTTGGTTGCACGTGTCAAAACGTGAAAGACCGCATTGCCAAGGCGGCGTTAGCACCTGTGACAACCGCTATGATATTTCGTGATTTAAGCAATCTCCACTTTCTCGCTCTCACGAAGAGTTTTTGTTAAGACAGTCACGAGTGCTGGCTTCGTGGAGGTCTGCGTCCACATTCTGTACTTCTTTCAAAACCGTCGCTGACCACATCATCGCTCAGTGGATCCTTCATCCTCGGTTCTGATGCTGGCAAGCGTACCACACCCCACCAGGGTGTGCTACAACAAACAATCCCTTACAGCAATATCATAAAACTATCAAACTGGTGAACAAGTCATCCCGAGCAACTCCTGCTGAAATGGTGGATCGGCTGGACAAGTCTAGACTTGTATTCATCCACATGCGAAAGACTTTTAGCAGCTCCCACTCTTGTCTCAGATCGATTAAAAGCGCTTTACAACTTGACCGTGCGCCGGAAAAAACTGCGAGCCACTCCTCTTCCCTCGGCTGAAGATATCCCGGTACATCTGGTACAAGTTCTTCACCGCCCTTGCATGATGTACGGAGACGAAGAGAGCGCACTTGCAGAAGACTTCTTCGCAGAAAGCCCGAAGAAACCACGGATGCCATACATGTCGATCCACGTGTTGAGGATGCAGTGGCAGGGCATGCCAAAGGCCGGTTGGCTAGTGGACGCACGACAGCGGTGTAGCTCATGTAGATTCAACATGAAATTCGCAATTTGTATTCACGTGATACATAGTACACGAGAACTGGCGTTGCTTTGTCCCGGAATGCCGCTTCCAGTACCAGTATCCGTAAGCAATCAACGGCAAAAAAGTACTACCACACAGAGCTCCCAACAGACACGGTTTGCACGGCAAAGTGGAGCACAACGTGTCCAACGACAAGAAAACACCGATGTTGGCGTTGATCATGGCGGTATGAATGGTGCACATGTTTAGAACGACCTGTGCAAGGCCCGCAACTCCGACAGCCCATTGACTACACGCGTCACCACTTGGAAACCTTCAACAAACTACCAGTGCAAGGTCCAGAGCCTAGAACACCGTCATTGATAGTTGCGCGTCGCACAGATACCAGTACCGGTAGCAATGTTCCCGATGATCACGAGTGCACAACACCGTCTACCAATATGGAGCGATTCGAGCTTGGCTCAATTGACACGGAGACGGGTATGTACGAGTCAATGCTATTAAATGAGCGAGACATCCAGAACGAATCACTTTCGGTGATGTATTCAGCGCATCTCGGTACCGATGGATTCATGCGAAGCTATAGCGATTCTGCGATTCAAACGCACACGATCCATGTCCCCACTACCTACGTTGCTACGCCACTGTCCAGTCACATACATCGTCCTCGCAGTGCAAGAGCCTCACTTCAACTCGCAACAGCCAACGACGACACCAAGGCTGCGTTGCCGGAGCCGACTACAAGTAATCGGCAATCGTGCGAGCAGACTAAACGACGCAGGTGCTAGTTCGCACGCGCAACACACTTAACTGCACTCCTCAATATTGCATCTTCAAAAATGTTTCTCAATAGGCTGGCACTGTTCATGTGCGATGTTCGAGTTTCTCTCGCGCGCATACGACCAACGCTACAATGATAAGCGGTGTTGCAACGACTAAAAGTGCTACAGGCGAATGAGTCATAGTGTATAGCTACAGGAGTACGATATCGTGAATGGGGTACAGGAATCAAAATGGAAAGAGACGCTCGTCGACTGGGGGGACTCATCAGGGTGGTGGTGTAGCCCATATCTCTGGTGGTGGAATACCTTTTTCGCGGTGGTGGTGTACGATACATCTGGTGATTTGAACCCTCGACATGCTTGGTGGTAACGCTCAAATCTTCTGGTGGTGCTGTCCAAACCTCTGGTGATGCATTCCCAAAACTGTGGTGTTGAATTCTCTCCCTCATGCTTGGGCCCTTCACCCCCTCCTTCACCATCCTTGGGATTATGGTTGTCCTGGGACGCCCTCTGTCGAGGTTGCTATAGACGGGCTTCCCAGCAACCACCGTGTTTTGGAAGTGGATCTTACCCACTTTTGTGAGGTGAGTCTCCTGACGGTGTGTACTCACATACATATTCATGTGTACTCACGTACATATCATAGCCTTGCCATCTTTGAACATGTAATCGTAACTGGTGTAATTTATATCCTCTGCGGGGGCCGATCGCACTAGCTGCCGTTAAACAAGACCACTCAAACAGCTATCGATGCATTGATCAGAAGTTCTTGAAACAGTGCCAAAACTAAACGATTCTAGGTAGCTGATCTACTTGCAGTACTGTTTTTCTTCGCACGAATGTACGTGAACCTCACGGAAATAACTCGGTTTGGTTGAAAAAAAAAATGAAAGGCCTTAGATCTAGGGAGACGAACACATTGAACCCACCCTTCATCACTCACAAACGTATTGGCTCGGACTTGGACTGAGGCAGTTGCTTTCGGAACATTCACCGACAGCAGGTCAGTCATCGCTTTCAAAGCCAACAATGTGATGCTGGTTACCAAAAGGAACGCGAGTCTAGACTTGTTGGCGCTGGTGGCACAGTAATTGTTGGGTGGTTGGTCTTTCTACGTTTTCTGTCGGCAGATTAAAGTTAACCACGCGATGTTGGTCTACATGTACTGTATCCGGATATGGCTAAGCCGATATCGAGTGGTTATCTTTTACATGTTAATTTGCTGAGTACCATAATTACGAGTGTTCCTATTGGCAATAGTAGACAATTGCTCTGGCGCAAACGTTGACGCGTTAGTCAGTCCACGCTAGTCGAGACCACGTCTTGGATGCGGCATATTCGAGGCTTTCGACGTATCAATACTGACAGCTTAGAACAGCCAATAGTTAAGGTTGGTCATCCCACAAGTTAAGGAAATACCATCATACTACCTGCATTTTGCCAACAATATAGTGGGGGGATCGAGATAATAAATGACAACATTATAGCTGCCATCCAGTGGCCGGCAAAATTGGGAGGCAAAGTAACATGTCTGAAAACACTGTGTCATGACCAGACCACTTAAAAAGTGGGAAAAATCACATTTCCTACTTTTAGCTTAAAAGTGAGTGGGAAAAGTGGGAATGCATACATAAACACTGTTATACGGGAGAATGGGTACAATGCTAAAGGTGGGATGTACTCGCTCACTGTAAGTGGGATGTTAGTAGTGATTCTACCAATTCTAGTATTCGCCAGGAAGTGGGAAAAATTGAGCTTTTCCCACTTTTTAAGTGGTCTGGTCATGACTCAATAGCACAAGCCTACTTTTCTACCCACAAGTTGACTGCTCTTGAGATTACCACGTGCTCCTGGATACAAAATGGCTGAGCAAGTGAGCTGCTGAGCCTTATCATACTGTTTAAGCGGCCGCGGAAGACTTCCATCGAGAACGACATGTAGCACAAACTGGTTGTTCGCCGCTTTATCACCAACATAAACCTTCGTTTAGTGAACAATTCCCACCGTCCCATAATCCTACGTGCACAATGAAAAAAAAAAGCTTTGGGAACTTAATTTTTTCGCTATCGAGCACACGGCCATCTCCACCTCTATCAAAAGAACATTTACCCCAAATTAGCCGTCATTCTTGCCTCACTCAAGTCAAAGGCTTCCTCCTCCCAGACAAGGTCCAAGCATTCGCTCAACCCATGACACTGGCTACAAGTTTACTTGCTCTTGCTCTCAAACTGCAGCACCAGCAATCTTAACAACTCACTAAGATTGTCGGTACATTTGAGCGAGTTTTAGTAGCATAACGTTGTGTCAACGGTGCAAGACTACCTGGGCTAGAGAGCGAGGTATTTATCAAAGGAAGACGAAATGAAGGCAACAACACAATTCCAACAACATTCAAGGTATACGGAGAAAATCTTGAAACAGGCACTCATGTGTGACAACAAAACTCGTGAAATAACCGTCTTTCGCTGGTGTACTCTGTATATAATGAGACGATTTGTTCAGATTAAGCTTGCAATGCTTCGTAGGCGTTGACGGTGCTAAGGGTGTATCTCTGCCTTACCTCAACTCATATCATAACTTTACGTTTGTGCGACCACCATCGGACCATTTGGACTACAGGTTACAGTCTTTATAACCTTTGACAGATCTTAAAACCGATCCTCACCACGCAACGTGTGTTGACATCGGGCATAAGTCTTGGCATATAATTCACGTCATGCGTGTCGACATCTGCCATCTGGCTAACGATAGGAGATGGGATGGAGGGATGGAACACGGTCATACGTGTCATTAGACAATTTACTCTAGTCAACTCAACCAACTCACGTACACTACTGTACCATGCACGACACCTCGATGTACCCGCCCAACTCTCAGTATCTGAGTCACAACGTGATCGGCTCCGTAACCGCCCACCGTGCCAAGAAGAATTTGCACATCTACGATAATGGCAGTCAAACCAGTTACTTGGGCTATCGCGACCAGCAAATGATGCCAGACAATCCCAGTGATCAAGTATCCCACCCAGACGCGTCCGTCTTGCAGACTACGAATCAGGTCCAGTCATCGGTTTCTGTAACTATTCCCGAAGCTAGCGAGCCCGAGAAGAATTCGTTTTCTCGCGAGGAACTCGCTGCAATCCTTGGTAAAGTGATAGCTGACCAACGGCAGCTTCGGCGGGCTAGACAACAGAGATAGCGGAAGAAATTCCACACGAAAGGGGTTGTTCTCGAGGAAGTTGTGACCACATTACGGGGCGAGATCCGACAGCTTGAAAAGCAGCGACAGTGTATCTACACGAGTATTCCGACGGAGATGACACCATGGAAAACAGTCGTGGAGTACTTCCTTCTCTTTCGCCATGGCTTCCATGCAGAGGTTTGCTCCAGTTCGTCATTAGTGCAACCAGAGAGCGTGCAAAAGAGGTTCCTACACCGAGTGATGGTCCAGAACGTGATGTTTAATGGAGGATACGGGGTCGACGCAGTGTTGGAAAACTGGAGAATGGTTACTCTTCATCACGAAGACATGGAAGTTCAGCTGACGTGCGTGAAGCCTGGTGTTGGGGACTCCTTGGTTGCCACTGTCACCGGGTCGACTACCATTTCGGAAAATATGGTGCGTGCAGCTCTACCGCAGCTTCTGTGCAATGGTGTGGGAGGGGAAGGATGTTCGCTCGTTGAGAAACTTGTGGGACAGCGGCTTGTGATCCCCAGCGCAGTCACGTTTGAATGGGACGGCACCATGTCGCGAATTGCGAGAGTGCATTTCGAAGCAGACATGCTGACTCCTCTGATGAAGCTACTAGGAAACTTACAAGATGCTTCTAGTGTGCTCTGCAGCCCGCTTAATATCCATCACTGGAGTAAGAACGGGAATATTGAATAATGGCCAATGTATAAGATGTTGAGGCATCTGTAATGACGCACAAGTTAGAACTGTTGGTTGCATACCACGAGGAACCGCTCGATGATTGTCTCGCACATAGTTTGATAGAATAATCTTAGATCTCATCGATTTTCTTTTACATCGAAGTGCTCGGCGTATTATATCTCCTTTTCGCTCGGTGGGAAATGTTCGAGCCGCAATTTATTTCCCAGTCATAGTTCTTCAATTTGGTGGCAACGTTATTCACTGATTATATCATTTTGAGCAACATAACATTACCGCATTAACTCGTTAACGTCAAAACCGTCATTGCCGACATTGTTTGGTTCGAATGTTGTGTATTTGACATGTAAACAGTCGACGTACTTATAATTATTCGTTGCTGTAGGCTCTTTCGCTGCGTCCTAGTTGTTGCAAGCTTCCTGATGTACCGTCCAAGTGTTTAGTAGTCAAATTTGTATTGACGTTGTGTCGATTTTGCAATTTGAAGAGTGAGTGTACCCTTCACATTCGGTACTCGGAACTTGAATGACAATCTAGATCCGGAGGTCTAGATCATCGTTGACGGGTCGGTGGTCCGACCTACGTTGGAATCACTTGGTGAGATCATCCTTTCATGGACAACTTCTTCTTGGGAGTCCTCATATTGTCAACGTACTTGATTAGTATGAAAATCTACCCGGGCAACAGAATTACTTTTTATTATTTCCAATTACAAAGTCGCGCTGTCACGTTGGCTAACATCTTCGAAGTGTCCTCAGTTCAATTCAACGCATCTCCTGCGAAAACTACAGACAATCCTCTCCACCGTGATATCCCGAATAGTGATTCACTGCACACAGGGATATAACGGTATACAAACTCAAGGCAAATATGCCTCTATGCTCTCGTTAGTAGCTTGGGATACGAAAAGCTCAAATATTACTGAATAGAGGTGTTTAACTATGGAAATGAACAGTTTGCTGAAGAACGGCCGAAGCGGCCCTATTTCCGTCCTAACTCCTCCCCAAGCGCTCGCTGTATTGAATACAGCCCGTTTACCATTCTGGAGGGCATTCCCATTGTATCAGCGCTGTCTAAAAAGCTGCCCCATCCACATCAGCCGCTCCTTCAGCTCTTCCGAAGTCAAATTGGCTCGGGTGGGCCTGCTTCATCAATATCGTCTTCAATCAATGAAGCCAAATTGGCTCGGGTAAGCGCAACATTAGCTGCTTCATCAATATCGTCTTCAATAATGTTGGCTTCCTCGCCGCACCTGTTCTCGTCGTCCTGCTTGTGCTCAACGCGGCCTCGTCCGTCGGCCTAACCAATGAATGTACTCCAAACATGGTACACGAGGCACCTGTACCATTGGACTGGTGCACTCTTGATTGTAATGATTCTAGATAGTAATAATTTCGTGACGGCCCCTTCAGAATAACGCACCTAACGCAATTGTATCGACCCAGACGGGTATTAGTTTCTATGTTCTCTTCGCGCAATATCCGATTCATTTATGCGCGGACTTAATAAGGCACAGTCAGCATTTTTGTACTTAATCGAATCAATACAGGTATAAATTCCTACAGTAACTACTGTGATGTATTGCTTGAAATTTATACTTTCCCCCGTTAAACTTGATTCAGACAATCGGATCTAAATGATCCGGTTATGACTTCACGGAAAATCAGACCCTACTCGGATCGCCCCTTAGCTTTGAAATAAATTTTAGAGAACTCAACCCACTGCGAATGAGCTTGGTTTAGAACTGGATAGAATACGTCGTGGCTTGAGTATGACAAATACTCCAGTGCTATCCGAAATTTCGATCGAAGGTATCCTCCAGACCAGTGATCAGTGGAGCAGCCGAAGAGGTCATTGTTTGCCTCAACAGTTTTGAACACGCACCCAGTGATTTCCCACTCCTCAGTCAAAGCTAAATGCTACTTCTTAGCCAAAGCTGTATGTTGTTGGGCTTGCAAGACTGATCTCGTGCTTCTTTACTAAAAGGCTTCATGGTGGGCAGATTTTAGAACCTCGTTCTTGTGCTGCACGCAATCGCAGCCTTGGTGGTCCCATCACTTGAACGAATCGATATCAAGGGCTACATGAACACTGTGAGCCTTACGAGATTCCGTTGATCTCACATGATTAGACACCCGATCACTAGATCGAAACGCGATCGAGTACAGCACAACCTCATGGTGTGACGTAATAAGTAGGTATAAACTACTACATGTAGTCTAGTAGACCATATTGCCACGGCTACAGCTCCGCCATATGAAGTCTCACTTGGAGTCATCCAAGATGAGTAGCAGCGAACAACACGCCGTACGTATTGGCCCACACGTCTCCACTTATCACACGTCATGCTACAATCAGCAACGCCCAATACAAGTTCTCCGAGAACCAGAATGCACGTGAGTCTCCTCTGTCCCCCAACAATCAGTGGCTGAGTGACAATGTGATCGGCGAAGTTGTCGTACGAAGCAAAAGGTTCATGCGTTGGAGTGCTCCTACTCCCGCTCAAGGAAGTAACAACGAAAGCTCGCGTTCAAATACTGGATATTGTATTCTCCAAGAGCGCATGACCAATCCAGCAAGCAGTGAAGGCGACGATCCGAACTCCATTACAAACCTACCGATCCAGGAAGTCGCGGATGTAACAAGTAGCCAGCCCAACAACACGACACTCGGCAAGAGGAAATTCGTCGAAAAAATATATGTACTTCACGTACTGGATCACAAGCAACGTCGTCGAGCCATTCAGCAGCTATACAGGAAGAGATTGCGCGAGAAAGCTGTTAATTTCATGAGCAAGGTTGTCCAGCTACGTGAGGAGGTTCAACTTTCTTCTCCCCGCAGTACCGGATAAACACAACGCCGTGGGGTGTCGTTGCTGAGTACTTTCTCATCTTCCGCAATGATGTTAACTCGCCGGCTTCAGAACCGCAGCACAGCAACATTGACAAATCCTCTGCGCATTCAAGAGAAAGATGTCCTCAGAGAGATTTCTTGCAAGCTGCCATGACGTCGCTGTATCATGACAACACGAAGTTTCAAGTCATGCGGTTAGAACACGGTGCAAGTGGTTTGATGGTAGCTCATGTCATACGATACACTACAATTTCGGAGCAAATGCTGCGTAAAGCGTTTCCTGCCCTCGTACACGATAAATGGGTGTCGATTTCTGCGAAATTTGAATGGGACGATAAGACGTCTCGCATTGTCAGTGTTCACTACGAGGCTGACATGTTCACGCCGCTGCTCAAGCTGCTCGGAAACTTGGAAGACGTGGCTATCGTCCTCAATAACCCAATTGATGTTCAGTACTGGAGTAGAAGAGGCAGTGAAGATGCAGCCAGGACGATCTAAGCAAAAGTGTATGGCATCTACAGTTCATTTTTAAATTCACCTAAAGTCGAGATTGTCAACAGACCATTCGTGCTTTATTTTCTAGCTCATTTACCCCAGTGGTGGACGTTCAGAGTGTTATCAAGCACAATGGCGACATCCTTCAAGTTACCCAACAACTTCAGCAATGGTGTCAGCATGTCAGCTTCGTGGTACACACTAGTGATACGCTTCTTCGCTTCATTCCATTCGAAATGCACGGTTGTTTTGACTTGAAGCTGTTTCCCAGCAAGTTTCATAGCGATTGGAGCCCAGTTCCACACATCTTTGTCATTGGCAAGTTGAGGCAGCGCCGTGTGGACCATGTTGGCTGTAATAGTGACACGGGTGTTCATGTGGGCAACCAAAGTGTCCCGAGAACCATACTCGACGCAACGGAGATCGAATATCAGTTTCTCTTGGTGATGTGAAACCAACCTCCAGTGTTCCAGCATCGCTTCCACGCCAAATCCTCCGTTGAACATCACATCCTGCGTCATGACAGCTTGAAGGAATTCCTTTTCTTTGGAAACTCCACCTGGACGTACGGGTGTCGTCATCCCACGAGGGTCTTGAATCAGACTTCGATCTTCAAAGGTTCTACGGAGGACGTGACAATACTCCACGATCACGTTCCAAGGTGTAGTTTTGGGCAAGACGCTTTGAAGGTGAGCACGGTAGAGTTTCCGTTCTTCGAGTTGTTGAATTTGTTCTTGAACCTTAGCGACGTCCTTCTCGAGAGCGGTCGTTTTATCCTGGATCCTCTGCCTGTACCGTTGCTGAGTGCGTCGGCGACGAAGGAGATAGAGTGCACGGGCTTTTTCAGCGGTGCTCATGTGACTCGAGATGACAAGGCTACTTGGAGGCGTCAGTGAGAGTTTTGCCGTGGAATCTAAAGGGTAGCTGAAACCCGGAGAGGAGGAGCTAAACCAAGTCTGTCTTCCACTTTCTCGGTTAACATCAGATGCCTTCGTGTGTCGAACAGCCACCATGCCAATCACGTTGTCGGTGAACTTCAGACACTTGGAGGGATACATCGAACTCGTACTCTTTGCGCTTGAGCTTCTTGGTGTTAACTACTATGGCGTATTTTGTGGAATTATGACGGACGGTAAGCGGTAGGATGCCGCTGACGAACGGGAGGACGAAAGGCGACTCATCTATGATGATTGGCATCCGTTATATGGGACGTGTCATCACGTGTTGCGATCGTCGACCACGCCATCAAAAGTATGTATATGCATCCTTTTGATGGCGTGGTAGACGATCGCAACACGTGATGACGCGTCGAATGCCAACCATCATAGATGAGTCGTCTCAAGTTTTGCCCGAAGAGTATCGGAGAGCAGCACCTTTCGAACTTCCAACCCACGCGCACAACGGCTCATCAATCACCGGGATACAATGAGTTCGAGATGGCATCCGTCTCACAACGGTAATACAGTACAACAGTTGACTATGCTCACGCCTTTTTGCTTTCGTAGAGCCTGATGACGCTAGGGAACGCCCTCATATGGCTCCCTTGGCGTTGTGTAGCCCACGTCAGGAACTAGAAACATCCAAGTGCAAAGTACAGAAGCACACTTTATCCGCCCAACCGAAAGCAAGATGAGTGAGTGTCACCCAGGAATGTTCGATACCAAGCGACGCATGAAGCCAAACCAACCGCGTGGCTTTACTCCTGTCATACTACCCAACCCAGTTTTTTCCCGACAATCTATGGGTCGTTCAAGCGCAAGCTTCTCTTCGAATCGTTACCTACTCACACTGTCAGTGTGATCATGATTGTATGTCAACCTTGAGCGCGAGCGGAGTAAACGTTTATGTCATTGTGGACCACAATTTGCGGTAGTATGCGTTGTTCAAGTCCCTGTCTTCTTCGAGAGCCTTGTGTGTTCTGAGTGCGCGGTTCGTGGATTTCCGAATATCATCCGAATGTGGAAGGGATTACACACTGAGAGAGAAGACTTTCCCCAAAGAACTTCTTTGAAAGAAGCGAGGCCTCGTGGTTGGAGAGGTCGCGTTGCACGTTAAGAAAGAGCTGCGAGGACAGAGACGACAGCGCAATAGGACGAGGATGGATAACATGCAGTCCCTGTTTACAATACGTTCCAACAATATCCATTACGCCGTTGCATCCTTACCGTAATGCAGTTGCCATAGAATATAGCATCGTAGTGCTGGGTCATGTTGCTCTTATCGTGGCTTTGCTGTTAGACCTTGTCTCAAATGCCATCAAAGGCTACATCGCAATACCATACAGTTTGTCAACGGCGTACACATGCGTACGCGAGTCGTGATAGCGCCGACGTTACCTGTTGCAGCTCTAGCTCATGTTGAAAAAAGCACCTACAGCAGGTTCTGTATTATTAGCTGGTATTTTACTAAAATTAGGGTCATATGGTACGATTAGATTTTTAGTTCCTTTATTTCCTAAAGCTACTATTTATTTTACACCGTATATTTTAGTATTATGTTTAATATCAGTTATTTATGCTTCATTAACAGCTATACGACAAACATATTTAAAACGTATTATTGCTTATGCATCAGTTGCTCATATGAATTTTATTATTGTAGGTATTTTTTCTTTAACTATTCAAAGCAATAGAAGTTTTACCGGTTTGTCTATCACCAATAATTAATTCCCTTTGACCACGACCAATAGGAATTAAACTATCTACAGCTTTTAAACCAGTTTGTACTGGTTCTTTAACACTTTCTCTAGGCATAATACCAGGAGCTTTAACTTCAACTCTACTTTCTAATTTGCTATTAATTTGACCTTTACCATCAATTCGTTGTAAATTCACTGAGTCTATATTGGAGACAGTGGGGTTAGCTCCTTTTCCATTTAGTATTAAATTTATTGATTTTTTACCAGGATCATTTTGGTTTAGTATTAAAATATGTTTTGTTGTTGTTTTATTTGTAGTAGCTAGGGCTGTTTTACCTAAAACAAATATTATCTAAAAATTATATACCTTTAAATAATTTAATTGTTCAACCTTTTTTAAATTTTATATATTATTTAATATGAATGGAATTTCTATTGGAGTGATAAAATACATTGGCATTTTGTTGATGTTGTTTGGTTATTTTTATTTGAAACTGTTTACTGGTGGGAGGTAATTAATTTATTTTAAAAAATTAATAATTTTTATGTTTAGTTTGGGCAGCTTGGTACAAAATTGACGTCGCTGCTTCTTGCTGCTGTGCAATTGACTACCACTAATGGGTACAACGCTAAATGTGGGAGTAGTAGTAGTAAACTCGCTCACTGTAAGTGGGATGTTAGTAGTGATTGTATCAGTTCTAGTAATCACCAGGAAGTGGGAAATGTGGGAAATTTTAGATTTTCCCACTTTTTAAGTGGTCTGACAATATGTATTGGATATTGAATACTATTGTCCGAGCCCTGCATAGTAGAAGCCCTGGCGGGTGAAACAATGCTTAGGTAGTCGAAGTGGTCGAAGCCGAGTCATTGGTTGTCAACTCGACGACCCCATAGATAACAGCCCCGCCAACACCAACGCCAAGCGTGCCCACAATAACCTTCTGGAGGGTTGACCACGATTTCTTGTCTTTCTTCGCCACTACAGCGATCTCCTGCGAGAGTTTGGCAACTTGGCCATCAGTGACTGCGCTAACCTGCTTTGCTTCAGCGAACAGTTTTGCCAGGTTGTTCACCTGGTTATCCGTGAGACCAGCCCCCTTCTGCGCCGCCGCGAAGGCTTTACTCAGCTTGGCCAGCTCATCATCAGGGATCTTGGCCCCACCCGTCGCTCCAGCATTTGCCTTCTTGAACATATCCGCCACCTTGGCTACCTCGTCATCACTGACTTTGGCTGCCTCCTTCACTTTCTTCGCGTCAGCGATCATCTTCGACAGCTTGTACACTTGGTCATACGTGAGACTGGCACCTTTCTTCGCCACAGCGAAAGACATTGCGAACTTGGCCACCTCGTCACCAGTGAGACCGACTCCATTGCCAGCATTTGCCTTCTTGATCAAAATCGACATCTTGTTCACCTCGTCATCGGTGACTTTGATCTTTGCCAAATCTGAGTTTTCGAACATCTTCGCCAGTTTGGCCACCTGGTCATCACTGAGTTTGGCTGCCTCCACCGCACCAGTGGCCATCGTGTTAGAGCTCTTCGTAGCTTCACCCTTCAGACTCGAGAAGAATTTCGCGATGGAATCGCCGACAGTTCGCTCTTCCTGGGCATGAGCGGACACGCGAAGATAACGAACCCCGTTGTCGATGTTTTTGACGACGTCGGCGCTTACAGCGCTAGTGAAGTCAGTGACGAATGCAACCGCGAGTACGGTCAGGAAGAAGGTGAAACGCATCGTTGTTGTTGTCGAGAGTAAGTGCGCGAGGAAGCTCTTAAGTGACCCGCAGTCAGTGAATTTCGAAATGAGCTTCCAGGCAACAAGCTGTCGCTCGAGCAGCAAAGCGCTGTAGCGTGCACATCATGCACTTCTCGCAACCGCCCAATTTGAACCTGATCCTTGGGAACCGAGTTCGAATTACAAAGTTTGTACTAAGTACCAGACTAGGGTTGTGGTGACAAAAGTCGGGGACAAAACTCAGCAAAAACAGCCTCACAAATCTCCAAATTTGGAGAAAAAGGTCCAAATAAGAAAACTAACGTTCAGAAAAGATCGAAAATAAGAAGGCCATCCTAGGCATGGCATTAGATATTCAGTGGTTAACGAATATCGCCTTCTCCAATTTCTTTTCACGGCAAAAATGCTCAAATCACTCACTTAGGTTAGTGCATTCAGGCACATGCACTAATGATATGGGCTTCTCGCTACTAAGTTCGAATCGCACCTTAGACAGATCGATACAAACACTTGTATAATATGAGAAGGAAAAATAAGAAAACTACGAACTCAAACTTGTCCAAAACAAACTATTTTGTTGTTTTCCCCCTAGTATCTAAATCAAGGAGGCCTGCAAGCTGCCATATGCCAAGTTGGCATGTAAACAGCATCTAGCTACGTATAGCACCGTCGGCGTCGCCAACTGATCCGGCGCTCACCATTGGAGACGAATGAAGTTTCATAAACTTCGGTGACACCTCCACAGATTGAGGGCCCCTCATGCCATACTGTAAGCTACTGCAGCAAGCGATCAATATGTACTTCGGCCATGAACACGAGTAATCTTCGACCTCCTAGCAGTCAGTCTTTAGGCGACGATGTGGTTTGTTGCTGCTTGAGACACCTCCTAGTGTCAAGCAAACACTGGTGACATCATAGCCAAGCACGCACAACCAAATGGAAAGCGTCACCTCCTCACTGTTACAGACAAATATGTGCCCTCGTTGCCGTATAACAGGGCGTTGTGTAGTATTTGATGAGGTGATGGCTTTCGGACGCATTACTCACTGTAAGGATACTTTACCAGATCAAACCGCATTAGTCTTATGGCATGACAAGCCAGACCGACAGTGTACTGGTCGATCCAATGCCCTGATTTGTTGGCCCTATTTGGCCCTTGGATACCTGCACGCGTGATCCACCCAACAGCCAGCTTCATGTACTCAGTGGAGGCGAAATGATATTGCGCTCAGGCCACGTGGCAAAGCTAATAGTGCTGGAGTTGGTGACAGTGTCACCAATCTGACGCGTCATAATAGAGCAAGTAGTGCCAATGTTGATGCCGCTAGATCGCAATACATGCACAAATGATGTCCTCTTAGATCGATGCTTGTGCTTCTAGAAAAGCTAGCGTAGCCTTATCCTCCCTCGGTGAGTTGTGGGCTAGCTCGTATTGCAGGGCCAACGTACACAAGCGTTTGCTATCGCAGAGAGTTCAGGTGTGTCGTTGGGAAATCAATATTGATGATCATGTTTGGTCACGCCTTTCGGTCTATCGGCGAACAATAGTGTCATGTAAAATTCGTCGGTTATCGAGGTGAAGACGTCCGAGGTATAGTCGTTACCTCATGATTTACCAGATGTATTATTACATGCATTCTCAGTTATGATCACGTATATTTTTCCCCGCATCGTTGTTGTTGGAAGTCATATCAACGTTAAGTATTTTAAAAAAAATACTTTTTAAAATAATTTAAAAATTATTATTTATATTTAACATTGAATGCCTGAGAAAACCGTACCAAAAGCAGGCATTTTTCGGGACACAGCCGAAACCTAAAAACTCAGGTAGTGCGAATTAGCTATCAATACCTACATAATAGAAAATTGACGTTTTTCTAAGAGAAGTGGTGGTGGTTGCGGGCCAAAAGCATTCTTGGTTGCAGAAATATAGGTGGCTCAAACCTTACTGCTTGCACCAATGTGTAGCCGTGTGGTAACGCCTTTTGCTTTGAAAAAAGCGATATCGACTGATTGTATGCTATAATCATTTGCTCATTGGATAAAAAAATAGCGATAGTAGTACTGATTTGCTACAACGTGACGGCAAAATGAGGTTCTAGTTGCTGTTGCATGGCTGACGCTGTTTTTGCCGGAGCGTATCGAGACATCGAAGTCTTCAATAGTTTTATAGAATTATGGACAAGTAAGCACTAATATCGATCTTTGTGTTTGTATAATTTGTTTTGGGTGGGGGTAACCTCGTTACTAGAATAGGTAGGATCCAAACCACCCAAATTTGCATGATCGCTGGGGTAGTGCCCGTGGATGAATAGCAATCTCTCAAAAATAACACTAGGAGAAGAATGCGACATCATCCACTATGATCATGTGTTAAAGCACAATGTATTATCAATGTTCTTAAGCGGTTTCAACTCGTATCGACGATGATGACTTTGGGAGGTATTACGAAAAGTGGTACGGTTTTCTCAGACATTTGAAGTGAAAAGTTAAAAAAAAACAAAAACATGGCGGTTTCAAACGAAACAGATGCTACGGAACCTAAGTACGTTTTGTGATTTTGGGGCACCGTTGTAAATATCAGCGTCTCCTCTATCTTTAGAGCCCCTGTGGTGCTTCTAGTTTTGAAAATGGTCTGAGTGACTAGCTCGCCAAAAACTTATCTCCCAAAACAAACACAAAATTGAATAATATTTTTATGGCGCCTAAGATCGTTTTATCCTGGTGCTTCACTTGCGCCCACTATCTCGCTCTAATTCCCGCTCTAACCGCATCAAAAGCGCGCTTAACGGTCGCTATTTCGATACACGGCGGGTTTGCGCTCGCTTACAAACTTCGCCTTTAAAAGGCCGCTAAGTTCGGTTTTTGTTCCTCTACATGTAACTCTAGAGGCCAATATCTCGATAACTCTAAATGGCGCCTAATCATCCTTTCGTTTGAAACCGTCTCATTGTATCCGACGCGCGTAAAGATGCGAGTCATGTACTATTAACAAGGGGTTCGAGACTCAGTTGAAGGTATTTGCGCCCTCACGGTAGGTCGACCTATTTTCAAATTTGTCGCTAGAACCCATCATGGTTTAAAAGCTTGCGCAAACATAATAAACACCGATACTAAAGAATTTTCACGTAGACCTTTATCTTTCATTGCCTCGCCCAAGCCAGGATATATTTGTGTGAACACCTTCGTCACCTTTCATTGGCCATCCATACCCTATTTTATAATTCTGCAAGTGCGGAGTTACCGCCTTGCAGGTTGTGCGATTGTGTATATTACACCCCTTTAGCCTATCAGGTACTCAAAGTTCACGCAACCTTTCACATTGGGTGACTTCCAAAAACCTCACAAGCAAACCATGTGAGAAAGCATATACCACGCAACAGACGGTGAAGCATATCAAACACAAAATCGTCACAAGAGATGGTAAGATTAAAAACACGTCTGAGCAAACTTGTGTTTGGTGCCAGCTTGTGTCGTCAGTTCGATGAGGGTCAGATTTTGAGGACGTCTAGCACTGAAGCGTCGCGTGGGTGCCCCTGTAGCTCGAACAGCACACTTTTCGACTTGATCAGGCCTGAGCACACCTGATACCAACTCATCAACCAACTACCATGGCAAACGGAGGAAAGAAAACGAAAGGAAAGAGCTTTCGCGCCAGCGAGGTCAACAGTACGTTACACAGTCTGTGCGTTAATTTCTCTACACCATCTGATATGTGTACACTGTGGCAGGAATGCTGGACATAGTGGAAAACCGGTTGCCCTTTGGAGCTGAGCAGTGGGGCAACGTTGCTGCTGTGTGCAACTCTTAGCTTCCCAACGGTTGGCCGAAGCGACGGCGACAGTCCGAAACGGAAGTTTCTTGGGCTAAAGAATAAGAGGAAGCCTACTAGTGATCCGGACTGTCCGCCCGCGGTGAAGCGCGTGATCTGCATGATTGAAGCTCGTTGTACTGTTACTACGCTTCATGGCGATGACTCCGAGGAGGAAGCAGAACCTGAAGTGGGACCCGACAGCGAGCCGTTTAACGTAGCAGGTGACACCGGAACATTCGCTGGGCGTTCGAGTGTCAATGAAGCAGCAACCAGCGGTGTCGATTCTGACGAGAGGGCTCGCCTACCATCAACCCAGTTGCTGCTGTCATTGGTGGTGTTATCGAGGAGACTGATGCAGGAGCGGCACTGCTACCACCGGCGCTGGCCACTGCTGCAATCCCACATTTGCTTTCAACGCCACCTCAATTCACTGCTACATCACGCTCTGGGCTTTCGCCGTCTGAGCTCGCTCAGCTTTCGCGAAGCCTGGATCTGGCACGTACGACCAGCACATCGTCGAGTACAACGGCTACGTAATTGAGCCAGACTGCCCAAAGACGTATCCGGCTTGACCGCGTGTTGGACAAGCTTTCAACGGAGGCTCCATCAGGAAACCAGACAGGAGAGTCAAGCTTGTTGGGAGTACTGATGGTCATGGAAGAGCGCCAAGCAGAACGTGACGCCAAGATTCGACTTGAGCGAGGGGAGAGAGAGCGGCAATTCCATCTTCAGATGGACCAGCAGCAAACCTACCGTGACACCCAAGTCAACAGACCATGATGCTGGACATGGCCAAACCGTTCGACGTGAAGCCCCCTACTGCTGATGTCGAATAGAAACGCACTTTGACGAACGGTTGCAGTTAGTCGAATAAAGGAACGATCGAAGAGACTAAGAATAAGTTGAATGAAAACAGTGTGCTTTGCATTTAAGACATGTACACGCTCCGAATTTGACTGATTCTAGTGCTACGTACGCGCAAATAGTAGATATTTGCAAGCCGTACACTGCGTCGTTCTGGATCAAACGGCAGCGGCAACTGCAGTTGTCTGTAGCATCTTGGCGCGCATCCCATCCCCCACTCAGCTGCTTGGCGAATTGCAGTGGTCGAATTGCTCATTGCAATTAAACCTCCTCTACAAACTGGACTTGATTTCTCTCACAGAGGTGTGATAATCTTTCCGGTCATTTCTTTGCTGACTGGAAACGCGAAGTCTGTAGCACAGCATCCGCCCACCATGGTTTTAGTTACGTCCGCAATACGATGCTGTAGACGGCGGCTCATTTTTCCTTCGTTCCAGGAACCAGGTGGTTATGGCGGCCCCATATCAAGGTACCGTCGAACCCATAGCAGAATACACCCGTGACTTTGACTGCGTGCAGCCATCCTGCGAGCATGTAAAGTTACATCAGCTCGATTTCGTGAAGTTTTGTATATGGGCAATAGCAGCAGTACGTACCGTTGAAGTATGCGTTCTGATAGTCGTTAGCAGTCGGTGCACGAACGTCGTAAATTTTTCCGTCCGCAACACAGAAACATCCACGAATTAAAGGCTCTCGACCTTTTGGTACCTCTTTTGAAGCTTTTTGAAGTGCGTTTTCAGCGTTCTTAAGAACACGGGATAGTGTGGCAGGCGACACGCCAAACAGCTCACACAAAGTCTTGCTCTCCACTGCTGCAGCGTAGAAATACAGCACACATGCCAGCACATTGTTAATATTCTGAAACCGAGGGGTCTACCTTTCTTTCCTAGACCACTCTTGACTTCATAGTGTCGCCTGAACACTGCCAATAAGCTGTTGAACTCCATCACTGGTAACGAAATGGTAACAATAAACGCACTGTCGTCGCGACTCGCGTAGATGACGGCCCATGCACTCATAGAAGGTTGTATGAGAACGTCTGCAGTCAGATAGTGGCGGGCCCATAGCCACATACGAATTTGAAGCAGGGGCGCAACCCTCTTCACTAGTATTTGTCTTTGGTGGCGTTGCCGATGCTTCTTAGCTGACTGAACGATGATAGCGTGCGTAAGGAGTCCCATTCCGCCGAGCAGCTTCCTGAACTGTTTTCAAACGACGACGAGTGATCGGCGTTGTGGCCGCTATACCACGCCCAACTTGTGCTGGTTTTTTAGGGCAGGTGGCACAAATCACGCACATAAATAACACAAGTAGTAAAGCAAATTGGACACAGGACTTTGCTTGTGACGGTCACAGACCACCCAGTGTGCGATTTATGGAAGTCACCCATTACATTATCTTATCTGCAAATCGCATGCCCCACCCAATTCCTTTCTAAACCAATGGTACTAGCTGTACTCCGCGCGCCGTTGCTTAAGAACAAGAGGTTCCGTGGGCACATCAAGAGCCTCAGCGATAGTTTTAGATATATACGTCACTAGGTGTATTACTAGTTGAGTAGCGTAAAAGTTGTCTAGCCGGACCCACCGGGATACCTTCAACGGAGTCGCGAACCCCTTGTTAAATAGGTTTTAAAATTTCTGTAATCCATATTATTATTTTCAAATAATACGTCGGATTCGCGCGCACTCGTTTTTATGCGATCACGTGCGGATACAGTGGGTCTCCCCGTTTTCGTGCCCACTGACCTCTAATAAACAGTGATAAGTAATACATTGCGAATTCGAGGATGATGTGCAAATAGGTGCGCTCATCTCCATTTTATATGAGTTTCCATTCTCAATGAGAACACCGCGGTTTTGCTCAATGTTTGCAAATTTTCAAATTGTATGAACTTGCGGTCCAAATAAGGTCCATCCCCGCGAAAACGGGGGCACCTACTGTACAGCGTTTGCACTGTGGCGCAAATTAGATCAACATATACCGCCGTTCTGCGAGCTTGGAGAAAGCCAGATAGTTGCCTAGATCAACATCTACTGCATGTGTGGATATCCACGAAGATCGCAGAAGCGATCGATGATGCCGTTCTTCAGGCGTTAACACGCCCGGTTCGAGCACAAGTGCATTTACAATAATGGAGAATAAGGTTGCAACAACTGGAACGACTCGCCGGGTAGCCCCTGAATGTCTGACGGGAGAACAGGCGACCTTCGCTTCCGATGTTTACTCTTTGGGTATGCGCATTATACAGGCTGTGAGTGGGGGCTTGTCATGGGGAAATTTCTCCTCGACCCTGTCGTCTAGCACCGCGTCGTGACTGAGCTACGGTTACCTGAACGTCAGTATACGTTCACGGACGTGTACTAGGATCTCGTTATGGGTAGGAGTCAGTTTGAGCCATAAGCGAGACTAGACACTCTCGTGGTTCAGCGGCTGAAGCAGCTCGCAGAATATCCAAATATCGCGATCACCACTCCTGCTTTGATAACTCTGTCACACTCCATCGATGCTACTCTTCAAGCATTGTGGAAAGAACTATTGCGGCCCACGGTCGATCCGGACAAGGAGATATGTTACAAGCTTTTAGTCGATCGTCTTGAAGATCTATACAGGATAATTCCAGTCGGAACTGAAAAGTGGCCAGAATGTGATCGTAGTGGCAGCAAATGGATTGATGCAGCACCTTCGACAACAGAAATTTGCGGTGGATATCGTCAAGATATTGTCCCGAGGGTTCTCGCTTCATCGACAGGTCGATCGTGTACTAGCAGAATATTTCGGGAAACCATCCAACAGTATTCACGATTGGGCAGATACTTGCACATTGAAGGGGTCTTATGACATACATGAATTAGCTGTAGTTTGAGTTTATTCATCTTCCATACTGCAACGTGTCCATACCGCAACGACGGCTCCGCATCCGACGATACCAGCAGGAATACATGAAACGAAATCGTGAACGTTTGGTAGCAAGAAGTGCAGAATCTTCAAGAAGACGTTCGGCAATTGGAATGTCACCACAAGAATGCTAATTCCAGTGTTCTGGTAGTGTACACTCTTTTGAAAATAGGCGGGGAATAGTTCAACCTCTTTCGCCACGGTCTTTCGACCTCTTTCAGCTCCAAAACACCTCTACATCATAAAGGTCTAACGCAGAAAAACTTCCTTCCGCTTGTTATGGTATCGACCGTGGTATTCAATGTAGGAGCTGACGTGGAGGCGGTGCTGCAAGAGTGGGAATCGCTATCGATTCAACACCAACCGTTCGAAACGGAGCTCGTGCACTCGGGCCATGGTGCAGAAGACGCCTTCGTGGCCTCTAGCAAGTTCATCACCCTCATAACGGAGCAGTAACGGAGCAGATGTTGCTCAAAATTCTCGAACACGACCACACGCGAGACTGATGTGTAGCACTAGCTGCAAAGTCACTCGGCCGACGCCTAGTTGCTCCTTGTGACACGTTTCCAACTCACTACTAGTGAGCTGGAAGCGTTGATGTGGTAGTACTTATGCAAAGGGAGTCCTTGTTTTGTTTGTTGAAGTGTCCGAGTTTGACACTCTGAAGCGTAAAGAGACTAAGCGGAAAAGAATCGCCTACGTGAATCGAGGCATGGGGACGATATGGGACGGATATAGTATGGATGATATGTGCCAATTGAGTGATTTATGAATGTAAAAAAATGATGGGGTTGCTCTTCGTGACCGAGCGGATTTCTTTCTGGGTCATACGTTGCCTGCAAGGAGTGAAACCCGGAGATTTATCAAGTTTCCAGATATGTTAATGCTAAAACTACTTGACGAAGGACCTCAAATGTGTACACCTCTTGCGGTGACAATGAACCGCGGCAAGCTGAATCAGCATGGCAGCATTGAGTATGGAGCTGCGCTTCACTGTAACAACGAAATGCTATGCCTTTGGAATGCCATTGCGTGCAGTGCTTCCTAACATACTATTTATATTAGGGAGTCGATATCGGGAAATACATAATGGCATCAAGTAGCGAGAAATGCGAAAATACATTATGCGAATCTGGACGAGAAGTGAAATACATAATGCATTCCCTTTCTAGCGATATTACTGGTTAAAATACCACATCGTTGCAAATATGATTGGGTAAAACATAATTGTCCCTGGTTGAGAAAATAAATTATGGTATGTGGCTTTTCAAACTCAAGAAATACATTATGCTCCTCTACATTATGCATATATGGAAGTTACCATATATTTTTAGGAAACACTGGTTGCGTGTCACCTCTTTTGGAGATGGCAGGTGGACTTGGAGTCGTTTCCCGATTTGACGTGTCGTGAGAGATGGCATGACATCAATGGCGCAAATGTGAAAACAAATATATGCCATTCACCACACACGTAGGGCGTTCCTCCGATGCATGCGTGATAGATTCTAGCGTTTGGACACATGCGATCAAGGATCTGGAGCCAAACTAGTGGAGACCAACGATGCGACGGAAGAGCAAATCCGGCGTCACCGTCGTTGGAACGCTGCACGTATGGAGGGTTGTTACTTGACATCGCTTTCTAAAAACGCGATGAGTGTTGTGTCGGGTTTCGACCGAACAGTGACAGATCGGTCGCAGAGCCAACTGCCGCAGAGCCTTTCGGTGAAATGTTGTTCTCGGTCCTGATTGGCCCCTCGGCAGAATATTGGTGACGCGCCAGTAACATCTGAGCATCTCGGTTGGCCTAATATAACCTGGCCGAGGCACCCAGAATAAGCTATTTTGGGTTTGTACCCATCTCAAGTATCCAGATCTCGAGACCTCGGTCGAGCCTCCCGCCGAGATTTGTTTACACTTGATATTTTATCAGGTAAAGTTGATGCATCCACCAAGAAAGCCCCGCTCTTGTCCGGATTAGGCCTGGAGCAAATGTTCTCAACTCCCACTCGATCAGGGATTAAAACTCTGGTTTACTCCGACCGGTGCGGAGGACTTCTGAGTGAATATGTGTTGTTTGACCCCCACCTGTGGAGATGCTCTAAGAGGCTGTCCCTCGCCGCTTTCCGTTTTCTTACGTTTGTTAACACGGGGAATGACAAATGTCTTCAACAACGTGACCAGCTTTCCCTCGTATACCAAACAACCGTCATCGTATTTCTTCTTCACGCACCGCTCTTTGAATTCGACTTGCTTCGGGGCGTGTAATGCTTAGTCGTGTTGGAAGAACGCGCTGCCACATGCTCGCTAACGATATCATCGTCTACGTTCGTGATTTCGAGTGCATCAGCGACGGAAGTTCGCGTGTTGACGTCCATATTGTTTGGGCGCACGGGATCGCGTGGTTGTCGTCGGTCTTGAAGTGAAGATCTCTGGGACAGGGAGCGAGATATTATGTTTGACAGAACGGAGAGCGCTGTCCGCATAGAAAATCGATTGATTTCTCGTCCGCCAATTTATCTCCGCTAAGAAAAAAATGAGGTGATAAAAGTAGTCTGCATGTCCAGGTGCCGCATCAGGTTACGCCAATTTATTCCAATAAAACCCATCCAAATTCATACCAGCAGGTTTGATAGGTTGCAACTTCAACATGATTCAAGCTCTTCGCGGCACGCGCAAGACCGTGAAACCGACGTACTAGGAGTTGGTTGGCTGCTGCTGCGCCCTCCCGCGCACGATCCAGACCATGCGCACAGCTATTTTGGCCTCCAACAACACGCAGACACGCAGCATGCAAGACTTCCATGACTCGAAGATCTCGTTTCCGCGATTGACCAGCAGCTTCAGCTCTTAATAACCTGCGGTGTGTTAACTTGCTGTCACATAGTTTGGCTGCAGTGCTGGCAGTGTGCTACTCATGAAGAAACAGCTCGAAAGTTATTTTTATTTTAATAAGACCGGATGCCTCCATCGTTATACGCTTTTCTCACTTCAACGCCAAATAATCCGTCTCCGTCCAAAAGAAAGAGGTGCCACACCAATTTCTTTTTACCGCATTATAATAGGGCATTTCGGGGACCTCGGTTTTTATTGCGCTACCTCAGAAGAAAAAATAGACGGAAAAAATCAACCGTTTTTCTACTTGGACAGCGCTCTGAGCTTAGCTTTCCTTATGTATTTGTAGTGGTAAATTTGACAATCAAGGCGGGCCTGGAATTAGATACCAGAGGTAGTTTGCGCTGCTCTACACAGATACCTCTTGGTAGACGCGGTAGAAACCGACTTGGACGACAGGTATAGAACCGTATGTGGCAGGTATGGCTCCATATCATCTCGTTTAGGTTACTTGCAGAACAGCAAATGCTTTATATTTCTAATAGATTGACATAAACGGCGGACGCCAGACACACCGCAAATTAATCCTGTGCCGACTGCATAGCAGCATACCTAACAGCATTTGCTATATCAGTATTATATTTGTTATATTTGTACGCTAATACCAGGATTGAACCCAGTTCAAGTGATGGTGCTGGAGTTTTTTACACTAGGGCTTCGCGGGGGCTGAGACAGCACGAACCAATCATCTGAAATTTACTTTAGAGTCAAAGCGTCACATTTACAGCGGTAGACATTTCTTTTTGATTCTTTAAAGTGAGGTAATGAGCACTAGCCTTTGCAATAATATGGAAGTATATCTATGAAATGATTTATCGCACAAAAATCAAACTTCCAGAAATACATGTACATCATTGCATAATTTTACGCTTTGAGATGCATTTGGCGGGTGCTACAGCCCATTTTTTATGCAGGCTAGGTTAATCCGCCATAGCCAAACCAAGTGAAAAGGAAAACATGGTAAACATGGTTGCAATCATTTAGATACACGAGGACGGGTGTCATGGGCTTCAAATCCTTTACAATTCTCAAAAATCGTCGCTGGGGAACATGAATTCTACTTAAAAACAGAACCCTAAGCCGAGTACTATTAGACCATGCTTGGTCCTGGGTATAACCCGATTGCTGCCAATGTTATACTTGGAAATTGTATACTTCAATTTCCATAGTAAAATGTAAAACATGCATATATGCTTGGTTTTACTCCACATCCCGCAGCACAATATAGCATAGTGCATGGGTTTACCAATAATTATTGCAATCATTGTAGTAAAACCAAGCATCTTGCATGGTTTACCGCAAGTGGCATGATTGGACCAAAATGAATTTGGGGTACTTTGATTGGATTAAATTTGTGAAACCAAGCATGTTGCAGGGTTTTGGGGCAATCGGGTTAAGTCTGCGTGCTGCACACACAGCCCTTAAACCACAGGCTTCGATTCGGCTTGCCGAGCAACATGGGTTCAGAATGGGTTTTCACCCCCTCCTCCAGAAAACATGCCGAATGCATTATGTATACATAATTTCGTGCGATTCTGATTGGTTGAAATTGATATCTGGATCGTTTTAAAATGTAATGCTTTCATGTTAGCAAAAATAGTATGGTATAGTACGGAGGAATGGGGTCCTAAAAATGCAGTATTGTATGGTAAAATATAACATTTACTGAATTACCATTATAAAATTTTAGAAAGAACAATGAGTGCATGTCGAGAAGTCTCCAAATTTAAGGAAAACTTTGACACTCTCTGGTTCGAGGGCAACAAAATCAAGGCTCCAGTTCAAACACAAATCAATTTTGCCATCGAGTGCCAGGTTGACCAGGCGAAACAGGAAACACTCTTGACAGCTCCGGACAAGTTGAACGTTCAGAAAGGAGGACCTTCCGCGAAGGGGGATTCCTTCGAAAACTCATTGCCAGCAGTCGACTATCTGAGACCTCCTGTTGACATATTCACAATTCTCTTTCTGATGAGTCTATAGACTTGGCTGAATACTAAAAAGAATTCAGCGATGTCTGCAGCCTGTAGGCAACAATTCCATGGACAATGTACAGGTTATCATTGTCATTTTCCCACAGGGTCGATGCTCTCCTTCTTCGTTTTAGCTCTTGGCACGCAACAGAGGCTGCGTGCCGGGCTTAAGCATCCCCACGAGCCGAAGCTCATGAAAGCTTCGTAAAATCGTATAACGTGTGGCACGACGAAAAGGCCGAGGTACCCGCACAGATAGACACATGATACCGCCTCGATAATTGCAATGACCTGCTGTGTTCAACGTACCATAAGCTTATTTCGTTTGATGTCGACAACGTCAAATCGATCGCTTAAGTGATATTCGACATGGTGAGGATAAGCACGTCCGAGTGCCGCGTTAAAGAGTCATGCGGTCGGACGGCTCTGTTACGCAGCGTAGTGTACGCTCGCCGCACACTTTCGAGCTGCTGTCACCGCCTTCACCTCGTCTACAGGCACGAATGCATACCATTGTATTTCAGCAAGTGGTATTTGCACATGAAAACCGACGGTCAGTAGGATTCCTCGTCCTCACCTGTTCTTTAAAATCCGACGGAAGGGCTTCGTCACAAACTTTCCACTCTCAGAAAACCACTGCAATCAAAACACCAACCTTCAGTTCTCAGCCACAACCGAACTGGTATTTCTAGCAGTACAGACTACTCAACACATCATACCTTGCCAACCACTGCCAGGAACGAGGGTTTGTCGCTCAACCTCGATTGCGCGGGCGCACCTTGCTCTAGCGCAAGGCACCCCCGTCGCTGCTCAGGGAGTTTATCACCGGCACCTCAATTGAAAATGCAATTGTGCCGCCATTTCTTCTCGACGCGATTAAAGGTTTAATACCCCGCGCTCATCATGGACAGAAAGAGACAGATCGCCATTATTTTCTTGTCCGTTGACGAATTGATAGCTAGGCCCTGGTTCAAGTGGCGGTACATGTTCTGAACTACGCTAACCAAGCGATTTAATTGGCTAACAGTTTTCGGTACACTGCACCTATTCGTGCTGCGTCACGTTCCAGAACACCGCTTTCAGAACACCAACATTTCTAGAGCACATTTGTGCTAGGAATCGATGAACAAGAACGAGGCAATGTCCCCCTCGTTTGGCGGCCATGCCAACCATGCTACGGTAGCGTGTGCATTGCTACCTATTCCTCGTAGCTACAGGCGCTGTGATAGTCTAAAAACGACCAACGTGTTAACTAGTGCCTCAGGGGCTGTATCGGAGTCTAAGTAAAACACCCTAGCCCTAGTAAAGTCTGAGAACACGTTCCTCCAGGCCTTAGGCCCTGGTCTAAGTAGATCTGTACTGAGTTCACTACAAGGGAACGGGGACCAACCAGAACAGGTCGTGGTCGAAGTAAATCGTACCGAACTGAGGCGAGGACGTAGGCGTGTGGTCAGAATAGGTTCTGACCGATAAGATTATCAGAATCGAGGCAATAGATACGAGAAATAGCTACTCGATGAAAAAAGCTCATTTCGACTTGGGAACAGGGGTCATTCTCAAACTCAACTTCGGCAAAACAAACACAAGCTAAAATGGATTTCTTTTTATCCCATATCACGACAATGGCAGCACAGTCTGCGGCACAAACTGTCACCCCGTCGAGCAACTCTGTCATTCAGTTGCCTGTTCTTCCATCTCTGCTTGAGTTGTCGTCTACAACAAGACCCCTGTTCCGGCCTGCCGCTACGGCGTACGGTATCAAGTTCCGACACTACAAACAGCTACTGGTTCTGTTCATTGCAGCCAAAGTTGCACATAGGAACTGCATTACACAAAGAACAGCAATCTTGGACTTGGCACCCATGGCTTAAGAGGTGGAGACACAGCGACGATAGGTTGGCGTGCACAGTGGTGGTAAAACACGATTTAGATTGTACGCAGCTATGATTCACTTGAACGACACGAGTTCCGGCATAGACAGCTGCTGGTTCTGACTTGAGAACACCTCTCCCGGGTGTTCTCAGTTTCTATTGAGAACTGCGCCGGTACTGAAACGCGTTCTGGATGAGCATTCATTTTCAACCAATCAGAGACGACTATTTTTCGAATGTTGTTTCAGAACTTTTACATAGACCAGGGCCTCGTGGCCAAGTTGACATCCCCTCCACCTCGTGTCTTCGGTTAAGTCAACATATGGTCAAAACCATTCGAACGTCACATCCAAGTATAACTAAGAGGGGGTGCACGCCATGCTGCGAAGTAGCATACCTTACGGCACTTGCTATCTCAGGATTAGTCCGACCCTAAGTGATCGCCGCCGGCGATGTTTTCTCAACCGGCGATTCGCCGGTTGAGAAAACACTGCTTGCTTGAAGGTGAAAAAATCATTCGATATATTACATGTATATCGAATTTGACAACTAAGTAAATACAATGCCCCTAAAAAATGTTATCATGCCGCAATTTCCAGGTGGAGAACACGCCAAACTGGACCAAAACATGTGAAAAGGTAACCATTGCACTATTTGGGATATCACTGCAGAGGATCGTCCGTATGCTGCGGTTTACGATATGAAGATTGAATGTGCCACCTCTGCAAATATCGCGCGTCCCTGCTTCACCGTGAAGTTCACAGGCACCCCACACGGCGTTTGCGCTCTTCATCTGCTTGCCTCGATCTCCGAACCTCGATCTCCATAGATTTTCACCAAACCCGATAGGTACATTATATATGTACTTCAAGTAACTTACCATAGTCATTCAGTGACTTTCATCCGTATGTATTGTGGCTTTCACCGATTTTGCCCTCCGATTTGACGCCTTATATCGGACCCCGATTTATATAAATCAGATAGCCGATAGGGTAAGAAAGTCCGATTTATCTAAATCGGACCAGAATTAGGCTTGATAAGGCCACCCAGAGGACATTTTCGAGGCAGACATGCTGAGTCTAGAAGCAACTGTAATTCAGAAACCTACGACAGTGATGCATATGACAACGCTGTTGCTCAACAGATTGATCTTTTAGGTTGTTTGATAGCAGGCCATGTTCGTATTACTCCAATGGTCCAGTGACCTGAAGCTCTCGGAGATGTTTTTCTGACAGTCACTTATGCCGTTGAAACCGGCAATTCGCGATATATCGGGCCATAAATAGCTAGCTTACCTCAGCCCTATTACCTAAATCGGACCGTGTTCGCAAATCGGGTCCGATATATTGGATCTTGGGCCATCCGTTTGCCAAAAAGGATGAAAGCCACAATAATTACTTAGCACATGATAGGTATTCCCATCCAGTTCGTTATATTTCTGCCTTCGGGAACCGGCCACAAATAACAATCGTCGATAGATTGTTGTTTACGGCCGGATAGACTACATATCGACGTTTGACAGATACAGCTTTTCGCTCACTTTGCAATTTTGCTCCCACCACACCACGTTCAAGGTTTACTCCGTGCAAAATTCGTCTTCAATACGTTGTGGTGCTAATTGCTGCCGCTTTTGTTGCAACAACTCATGCTGCCGCATCAGCTACTCATCCCAATATCGACTCTTCTACAAGTATGTTGATAAAGAACATCAAGATTCCGGCTCAGCAAATTCTTACGGAAGCACGACTTCGACGAAGAGAGAGGAATTGCAACTCTTGTAGAGAAAGCAAAGAGTGTGGTTTCGACGAAGGTTACGGAAAAAATGCTCCAGCGCTGGGTAGCCAACAAAAAGTCCCCACAGCATGCCCTCGTGCGGTTGAATCTTAACAATGCCAAGTTTTTCGAAAAACCCGAGTTCAGCACGTGGGTCACCTACATGACAAGACTCAACCTGAAGAATCCAGAGGCAGCTATGATGTCGACATTGATGGATCGCTTCAGCGACGACGCTTTGTCGCGGACGCTCATTGCGGCAGAGAAAGCGGCAGGTACCAAGTAGATTGCCACTAAGTTGCAAGTCGAGCAGCTCCGAGTTTGGGCGAGCCAGGGAAAATCCGCTGACGACGCATTCACCTTGTTCCAGCTAAACAAAGCTGGGAACAAGCTTTTCGACAACCCTCAGTTTTCTCTTTGGACCAAGTATTTTGATGGAGTGAACAAGTCTGGGAAGAAAATGTCAATAATGTCGACATTGTCGACTCATTACACTGACGATGCCCTTCTACAGATGATCCTTGCAGCGAAGAAAGTGGCAAGAACAGAAAGCATGGCTACCAAATTACAAGCCGAACAGCTCCGCTTTTGGGCAGGCCAAGGAAAATCTGCCGATGACGTGTTCAATTTGTACCAGCTCAACACGATCAAGGCGAACACTTTGGACGAATTGGTTGACAGCCCTGAAAAGGCAAATCCGATGGTGGCCAAGACCTTGACGACTTGCTACACGAACGAGGGTCTATACAAAATGCTCGGTGCCGCCAAGAATGTTGAGTCGACGCAAAAGTTGGCCACAGATCTGCAAAAAGCACAGATTGACAACTGGTTGGTTGCTAAAGCACCCACGAAGGAGGTGAGTGCCTGGATGGGAGTAAAAGGAACGGCACACGACAGTGTGGAGAGGGTGGCCTTTAGAAAATACATAGACGACTTCAACGACATGTATGTCAAGCGCAGTCAGTAAGCTCCTGCTCTAAGAACATCAACGTGAGAAGAGTAGATGCAAGTAGAATCAGCAACCAACGTGATCCATTTTCCTAGTTAATCAGCGTGTGTCTTCTTCTTTTAGTTCTGGATTGCTCGCTGATGTTTGTCGCTGAGATTTCTAGTGCTTGCGCTTCTGAATCGACGCCGGATCATCGGGGTTTAGTGGAAACGACCAGCTTCCTCGCTTGCAGCCAATTTGGCACTCGAGTTTCAGCTTCATAAAGTAGATCGAGTGCTTCTGCTTCAAGGAAAGTGCGCACCAGTCCTGGGTTGGGACGTAGCTGCTGGTAAGCGGTCCAAGCTTCCCCTTCAACACCTCCTATTCTCAAACAACAAGTCACATTAGCAGTGTTTCAGAACGATACTTCTTCAAAATCAGAATGTTTCAACCTGTAGAATTGCGATGACCACTTGGCACAGTCCAGCAAGACGAAGATCAATGTTTTTCTTGGACCGGAACGAGTCAATATTGACAGAAGTCACACAACAGCTCCTGCAAAGTACAAAACACAATGTTAAACAGTCTTCTAACAACCACACATCTTCAACTTTCAACACCAACCATTTATCGCCCGTCGCCTGGTTTTCCAATCGAATCGTTGACTCGTCCGGAGTTGACTCCACCTTGCAGCAGTAGATATCGCCATTTGGTCCACGCAACTCAGACGGATTCAAATGTTTCTTCTCCATCGCTCTTTTACGGCAAAATACTGAATGGGGTCACTAAAAGAGAGCGGAAATTGGGAGCTTTCAATCATCACTTACAAATCTGAACATTCCTGTGTTTTCTTCGGAAAAAGTGGTCACCGCCCTCAATCATAAAAAGCATCAATACGACATGGTTCATGGCATCTGGTATTCTCCATGGCAGGTTGTCGCCTTAACCGCAGCAAATATTCAAATTCAAATGTTTTCGCGCCAAAAACGTTCAAATCGTTGCGAAATAGTCGCACCCAGCTGGGTTTGTCTTTGGATCTGGGCGGCAAAACGCGCGCTGGAGCCTCCAAAGTTCCTCATTCTTCATTTTCCGGCTTCGGATCAAGCTCCACTTCTTTCAAGAAACTCTCCATCAACCATGTCTGGACGCGGCAAAGGTGGCAAAGGACTCGGCAAAGGTGGTGCTAAGCGTCATCGCAAGGTTCTTCGTGACAACATCCAGGGCATCACCAAGCCTGCCATCCGTCGTCTTGCACGTCGTGGAGGAGTGAAACGCATCTCCGGCCTCATCTACGAAGAAACCCGCGGTGTTCTCAAGGTTTTCCTGGAAAACGTCATCCGCGACTCGGTCACCTACACGGAGCACGCGCGTCGCAAAACTGTGACGGCTATGGATGTTGTGTACGCACTCAAGCGCCAGGGACGCACCCTGTACGGCTTCGGCGGATAAATGCATAGGCTTGTGGCAGTTTGACTGTTTAGGCTATTTAGTTGTCCTTGCTTGTGAGGTGGCTAACTCTCTACTCTGGTGTTTCTTAACACCACCCCTTTACCAAAGAATCATCGTGAAGGCTGAGTGGCGACACGCCACGTGTGTATCATCAGCTCATAGACCGTAGGAGCACGTCTAAACTTGGTTCATCATGTCCGAAGTTGTTGAGGTGTAGGAGTCGACAATAGCTTAAAAAGTATCCTAAGACAACGTGGCTGCTTTCAGAGGCGGTAAAAATGAAGACGCAAAGTATTCCGTCAGAGAATGTTAGCGCTGTAACCTTAGGTATCCCTATTAACAGGATACTACGTGACACCCCCACCTTTATCTTCATATTTGTATGCGCAGCTGTGTACTACCCAGTAAGTTGGGTGTCAACATCGGCTGGTTACTTTGCAGAAGGCATTTGTCTGCTCCTTGGAAGACGATATCACTCTCTCCATGGTTGTGTATTCTTTCACGAGATCTCAGCACGTGGATAGCAGCTTATAGACTTCGCACTGTGCACATGTTCTGGATGGTGAGCGTTGCGCTCCACCACATCAAAAGGTGTGCTATTCGCTGTACTTCTTCGACGTTTTCTATCTGGATCGGTGGCAATTGATCCTGCAAGCCACAAGACTTACTGCATTTTTTACCATCCAACTGCACAAGAAGAACACGTACGTTTGGTGAAGGATGTTTGTATTATATGCAATTATATCACAGTGAGAACCGAGTCATCACAAGTCAACACAAAAAACTTGTGATGACTCAGTTCTGCACTTGCATGTCGAAAGCACAGCTCACTCCAACATTCTCAGCTCTTCAACTTGACAGTCTGCTTACATAAAGTAGGCACCGACAGCCATGACCGTAGCGCAGGCAGCTCCCATGGTGATCTGCGAGGCACCACTCGAACCCGAAGCACTGGCATCAGCCGATGAAGCAGTCGAGCTGCTTGAGGACGCAGTCGTAGACGACGAGTCCGTCGTAGTAGTCGACGAGCCGGCGGTCGAGGTGGTGCCGGCATCCACTGCACCAGTGGAGCTCGAGGCACCGACGGTCGTGTCAGTCGTAGCACTGCCGGCGCCTACCGTGGAGTCCACAGCACCAGAAGCTGCCGTGGTGGCACCAGCAGCAGGGGCTGTGGTGGTCGTCGCAGCCGAACCAGTAGCCGTCGATCCGGCAGCAGGAGCCACAGCGGTCGTAGCAGTAGGAGTGGTGTTAGCAGCCGACTGGCCATTGACAGCAGCGATGGCCATAGCGGCGATAACGAGGACCTGGAAGAACTTCATTGTAAAAGGTGGTGGGGTAACGTTGGGAGTCGGTTGGGACTTGAGCACTTGAAAGTGAAAATGGGAATGAAGGAGTTTGACTGGAATGTAGAGGGAGGTGCTAGTGCTGAAGGATACGGAGACCATGTTCGCTTCGCCTCTCTCTTGTGTGCCATACGACTGCGTCAACTTGTGGCCTTGTGGCTGGGCAGATCCTCAATCACATGATACAACCGATGAAGAGCAAGACCGTGGACAGGACGAAACACGTGGAAAACACCGCAAGCTTCAATGACCAAAAGACACCTGAAATGCACGAGACAGACAAATCTATCCCAGGCGAGGTGGTCATACGTATCGCCTCTACCACCATCGATCGAGACTTTTCTTGGATCAAGTTGAAGCGTTTCAATGCACGAGCGTCGAAATGATCCACTCGTGTATCCGCCATCCTTTTGTCAAGACAAAATTTGTGCATTTTTTTACGGTAAATGCACCAAAAATCTCCATAGGATAGACTCTATATCATAAAGACTCTCTAATTTAGAGAGCTCGTTACCTTTCTTCTTGTGTGCTTGTTCAACTGCACGAAAGTTTCCCAACAATTTATCGATCCTTGAAGTCAAAAAGTCAAAAGATCTGAACCTTTTTTTTCACTTCTATCATCAAAAAGTCCATGGAAAAACAGCAAATATACGTCTATTGCTTGCGCTTTACAGTGCTGCAACTAGAGAACCAAAAACCGAAGAATTTTAATCTTCAGCTTCCTTCAAACAGTTTACAGGAAGTAAGCACCCACAGCCATGACGGTAGCGCAAGCCGCGCCCATAGTGATCTGGGCGGCGCCGCTCGAGCCCGAGGCCGAGGCGGACGCGGCCGTGGAGCCGGACGTTTTGCTGCTGGCATCGGCAGTGGACGACGATGCCGTGACACCCGAAGAGCCCGAAGACTCGGTCGTGCTGGAGCCGACCGTGGCGGCCGAGCCCGTGGTGCTACCGGCACCCACCGTGGAGTCCACCGCGCCCGAGGCGGCGGTGGTGGCACCCGTGCCGGAAGCGGACGTGGACGTGGCAGCCGACGTGGTGGCGGCGGTGGTAGCGGCACCGGTGGTCGAGGCGGCCGTCGAAGTGGCGGCGGTGGTGGCCTGACCGTTCACGGCGGCGAAAGCGAGGGCGGCAATGACGAGGACCTGGAAAACCTTCATGGTTGGGAGTTTGGAGGGCGTTTGTAGTGGAGACTTGGGCACTTGAGGGTAAAAGTGAGAATGAGCTGCTGGATCACAGGCATGAACTTCGAGCGAGTACCCATTGAACGTGGTGACGTGGTGAGACCATCATATGCGGCATGTCGTGCGAGCCTGTTGTTTTTCCCCATCGTAGGACAACTTGTCGTGGATTCCGAACGTAGGGTTGAATTAGTTGCAGAGTGATGTGATTGGATAAGAAGTTAGTTCGGGAAGCACGAGGATTGGATGAAATGTAATCTGTGATGTTTTGTGTAATTCGTAGGGTCGTTGAAGTTGCCTTTTCTGACTTCGATAGTCAGCAAATATCTTGCGTCGTGTTGTGGGGTGGTGCCGCAGCATTGCTGTCGCTGGACGTACAGGCAGCATTGCCGCCGTCTTTGCATGTAGCGGCGCAGCGTACCAGCATTTCAGACAGCGAGAGCGCAGTTCGGTGGGCGTGCTGGCCACCAGACGACCGCTCTCAGACCGCACGCCAGCGAAGTCACACTGCCAGCGGCTTTTCAACGCCATGGCCAATCGGTTTACAGTAACCCATTGCAAAATGTTGGGTCATTGACTTCGCTGTACCAGAACCGTGCACCTGGCTTCGACTTCGACTGCATGCAAATCCAGGTGCATCTCATGCGAAATTGATGAAAGGCGACCAGTGAAAATGGATATCCTTGGCGAGACTTTGAAAATGGGAACGCAGCTTTATTTGCTTTAGTTAAAGCAGCTATCTACATATGCACGTCGAACTGTCACGCGAGACGCGGACGTTGTTGCTGTACTCGAAATCTACTATACGCGTCGAGTGTTGGCGGATAGATTTACAGGAAGTAGGTGCCCACGGCCAGCACGGCGGTGGTGACGACGCCCATTGCACCGGCAACCTGCGAAGCACCGCTCGAGCCCGAGGCTGAGGCCGAGGCGCTCGCGTCCGCCGTGGTGGACGACGCCTTAGCGTCCTTGGTGCTCGACGAAGCGGTGGTCGACTCCTCCGAGCCAGAACCCACGGCAGCGGAGCCGGTGGAGCTCGTGGCCGCCGTCGAGTCCGTCGTGCCGCTCGAGGTCATGTTCATGCTGCTTTCCATGCCGGAGGCAGCGGTGGACGTGGCCGCGGCAGCAGCCGAGGAGGCGGTCGAGGCGGCGGCGGCCGATGTCGTAGCAGCGGCGGTGGAGCCGGCCGTGGATGCAGCGGTCGAAGTCTGGCCGTTGACGGCGGCGACGGCGAGGGCGGCGATGGCGAGGAACTGGAAGACCTTCATACTTGGAAGTGGAGAGGAGGAGTGGAGACTTGAGTACTTGAAACTGAAAGTGGGAATGAGAACGGGGCCTGCAAGCTCTCGATGCAGGGACAGTTGAGACCTCCCATGTGCGGGGGTCCCACCGAACTATTGGCGGTGCTGAACGCTTGGAACAGCGGCATTAGGCAAAAGATATCGTGACGTTGAAGTGACATCGCAGTCTGGATCCGTCTGGCAAGATCGTCACCATCGCGAGGTCTGGCTCGCACATTTTCAGGGCTGGCTACATGAACGTTGAAGGATCACGACGACGACAACACACGTTGGCGTGGAGTTGTGATGCAGGTCTCATACATGTATTCGCAGAGAGGAAGAGCCAATACACGTGCCGCTTGAGACTCGGGCCGAGGTGGCTTCAAATCATACCACCAAATGAACCCTGCTTGCAAAGGACCCTCGATATTACAGATACCCCTCGCCAATTTAATACCACCCGTGGAAGGCTTTGGTATCAAGTACAACAACTTATTAGATTTCGCGGCGTTGAAATCTCAATTTTTAGGCATTTAGTCCAAATATATTCCCAAGAAATAAGCAATTTGTGTCTCAGAAAGGGGCATATACCTATTTTTGTTGTATTTGGGGACGAATAGGCACCTAAAACGGCAAAACTTGGGTCGATCGGGGAATATTTTCGTATTAGCTTTGAGAAATGGGGACATATTAGGTAAGCTCCATAGTAAAGCCTATCTACCGAGTCGGTGGACCGGCTTTTGTATTAAGTTTCAGCGATTATTAGTTTTCTCAGCTACTAATTGGTGAGGGGTATCTGTAATAGTATCGAGGCCTACACCTTGTGTAAAGTACACAAGGCAAAATGCAAGAGCTGCCTGCAAGCAGCGAAAGCGATGCCGAAAGGCATTCGGCAAATGCGCCAGGCAGCCTGTCCTCTCTGTGGTCGTGAATCACGACTCGTGATGCAACGATAGACACGGGATGTCTCGAGCAGAGGAACCATGTTATTTTGCTTATCGGAGCCGTAGTACAAGTATGTTTACCTGTATTAATCAACACAGCTAATCGAGATACGTGTACAGCAGGCTTTAGTCGTTCGTTCATCAAAATACAGGCGTCACCTTACCTGCTGTATTGTCGTCGTCTCCACCGAAAGCTTGTAGAGAGGTCAGTGCGTATCGAAAGTATGGAAACTCTGGCAACGCTGTTCGGAGGAAGACAGCGCAAACATATATTACTACCTACACGTACTTCGAGTCTGGTGGCGCTCTGCACTAGAAATACCTACCACCGGCGAAATTGCACCTTGGTCGGTTTGCAGGCACTTTATACGAGGACAGCGGTGGCCACCGCCATGGCCGTCGTGAAGACACCCACCGCAGCAACACTTGAAGCGCTGTTGGAACCCGAAGCAGAATCAGTCGTACCGGCGACGAAGGAGCCTGTTACGCTGGAAGCGCCGAGAATCACGTCTAGCGCATCGTGCGAGAATTCTTCGACAGTGTTGGAGTCTGCTTGAGGGGCACTCGCAACCGCATCGAGGGTGACTGCAGCGAAAGCGGCGACAGCGAGGAATCGAAAGACTTGCATAGCAGTTGCTTGGTTATCGACTCGAACTGGTGGTTGTCAGGGAAATGGAGAATGGCAACACCGACGAGCGAAGAGCAAATGTCTTAGCCACCGCGAGTGTTGCTCGGTCGGCAAAGTCATCACTTGCTCGTTAAAATATGTTGCAAATCAGTCAGCTAGAATTGAGCTGGGAGTGAGGACACTTTGGGACTATCCGACCGACCGAGGCATCTCTGACTCGGCTTCAACTGTATCTCGAAGACTTTGTGTGGGTCTTGAGAAAGCTCAGTTGCTGATAAGGACAGCCTTGCCAGAAACACGTGTACATGTACACGTACAGCGTGCACTGTAAGGTGAAATCACTTTGGAAGACCCAGAGTCTCATTTTGATCCGCGAGTGTGAAACACCGATGTGCTGTTTGAGGGCTCACAAATGTGCAAGCCGATGCCAGCCGCACGCCTTAGGAGAGTCAGGCCCGTGACTATCTATGATGAAGGCCTATCCACCGCATTTGGTGGTCGCTTGCTGGTGCAGTCACTGTCGCTCAACACGGTTGCGGTTTGCTAGTTGTGCCGAGATAACCCAACAGCGAAATGCAAATGAACTTGTGGTTGGGCATTGCCGCGAGTCTGTAGAGGCACTGCTTCAATCTTAACCAAGAGCTGACAGCATTTTCTGCGCTCAATGGATCTCCACGGCTCATGAAGACGGCATAATGTCTACCTAAGCCGCGTCTGGAAATGACCATGCAGTTTGCTCTGGCCTTCCTGTTCGTGTCGGTGGCGACCATGCTCTTACGAGTAAACATTTCGTCTAAGAGAAATGGTTTGCCCTCCAAAGGACACACACAACCACGTCCACACCGCTTCAACTTGCTTACCATTGGCTAAATCTTCCGTATTAATTTCATCCAATTAAATATCTATAGTATCTCTCATTGGTCGAAAACCCCACACCAACCAAACCGCCACCAGCTCCTTGCTGTGCTCCACCCAGTCCATCAATCCATCAACGGTCAACATGGTGGTGAAGGCGTCGGAGATCGCGCCCGCTGCGTACGCTGAGGGCAGCACCAGCAACGTGCAGAAGGAGGACGACCTGGTCTACGACTTGGGCAACTTGGCAGCCTTCGACACGCACCCGTTCGCGTACCAGAATGAGAAGGAGCTCGCTCTGCACGCCCGCGAGAATGTGCAGCTGCTGATCAACCACATCTTTGAGCTGCCACGCCAGATGTCGGACATGGGACCTTTGGCTCGATTGCCGGCTCCGGAGACGGTGATCCCACGTGAGAAGCCGCTGCCTAAGCCCAAGGTGGAGACCAAGTGGGAGAAGTTCGCTAAGGAGAAGGGTATCGACAAGCGCAAGAAGAGCCGCAAGGTGTTTGATGATGCCACTGGAGAGTGGAGCCACACGTGGGGATACCAGCGTGCTGGTGATGACATGAAGGACTGGGCTGTGGAGATGAAGCAGGGCGACATGGAGGACCCCTGGACCAAGCGCAAGCAGGAGAAGCGCTCTCGTGTGGACAAGAACCTGCGTGCACAGGCTAACAACCTCAAGCAGGGACGTGGCAAGCAACTTGCAGGCATTGCTGGCCGCACACCCACAGGTATCCCCGTTGAACTAATGAATACGGACGATACGAAGGCTAAGCAGCGTGGTAAGGAAGGCACCAACAAGACCTTAGAGAAGGTGCAGTTTTCTACTGCTTCCATGGGCAAATTTGACAAGATGCGTGAAGGCGAGTCTGAGCGTAAGGTCAAGGGCAAACGCAACCACTTCTTGCCGACTACTGGTGCTGAGACCACCGAGAAGGAACGTAGCATGAACGCTCTAAAGCGTGTGCTGGGTCGTGAGGAGAACGCAGGTAAGAACAAGGGCAAGACTTTTGATGATGAAGAGGAAGGTGAAGGTGGCAAACGCAAGAAAAAGGGCAAGAAGCTGAAAAACTTCACCAAGGGCGCTACTAAGAAGCGACGGACGAAGTAACTCTGGCACGAGCCAGATTCATGAGAGGTAGAACGGAACATTGATGCTGTAGACAAACTGGGCTGCTTCACTCTTCATAGATTGAGATCACATAATATATGCTGCATGTCAAGCCAACCTACGTCTTGTTTTCACTCCTACGCTACAGCTTAAGGTCCGAGTTTCGAAGAGTCGTAAGCACAAACATTTTGCTTCAAGTCCGCTGCAAGTCTAAGCTTAGCCGCAGCAGCCTCCGCCCACTGCACAGCAACACACAACGTGTCAGTTCTCTCAACTTCAGTCTCCTCAACATTATCCGACTTACTTGGCATGTTAATGGTGCCACGGTGGTTCACTCCTCCCATTCGACGTGGGCCTCCAGACCCGTTGCGCAAGCCGCGGTTTGACGTCGAGCCTTGGCCAATGTTGCTGTTAGGACGCGTTGCAGTCGACAGGTCCTGCCAATTCCAATCCAACAACAGTCAGTAACCAAGTCTGAATACCCAAGAAAGGCACAAAACTTACCGAGAAAATCGACGTCACGCTGTTCCATAACGCAACACAAGTCAGTTCAGTATGATAATATTCTACACAAGGCCATTCCACTGCAGTTCTGCCACGTACAATAGTCCGACGAAGTTCACAACACCCCAGAACATGTCTGTCACGATGGACAGACGCCACGGCGAGCGCTTGGCCACCACATCGCCTCCAGTCACGTACGTCATGATCGACAGCAGTTCTCACTATGAAGACCCGACGCTTCGCGACATAGTCAATGTTCTGTGCAATAATATGTAACATCTGTATTTCTATCAGTACCTCTATCCAAATGGCCATCACTCCTGATTATCCTCCGCTTTTGTGTGGCCAAAACGCAAGGAAAACCACACGAGTAAAGATGGCGATGGCGATGGGTATGGCGCGCGTCTTCGGATGCAGCGCTGCGACGACTGCGCGTGTGGGGGCCAAGAGCGAAGGACTATACACTCTTTCGCGTCGCTGGGCCAGCAAGAAGGCCGGTGGTTCCACCAAGAACGGCCGCGACTCGGAGTCCAAGCGTCTGGGCGTCAAGAAGTTCGGAGGCCAGAGCGTGTTGGCTGGCAACATCATCATCCGCCAGCGTGGTACCAAGTACCACCCAGGAACAGGTGCAGGTCTTGGCAAGGACCACACCATTTTCGCCACCCGCGACGGTTTCGTGCGTTTCTGGTACAATGTACCCAAGAAGCGTCAAGAAGTGTCGGTTAAAGCGACGCGTGAGGTGCAACGTGCGGTGGCTAAGAGCAGCGCTTAGAGATGCAGAGATATAGGCAGACGGAGATGGTAACAGTGCTGGAGTTCCATTGTCTGTTATATCTGTTATAGCAGTGTTGTTTCACAGGTTAGATGTTTCGTGGCCAGTGTAGTTCCTGGATTTCCACTGCTTGCTCGAGGATAATCGGCTGATCTTGGTTATTAGAGTTAGGTGTTGGTGCTCCGGTGTATTGAGCGTCGTAAGGACGGCGAGGGTCGTTGGCGTAGTTCTGAGTGCTGGAGACAAGACGAGTGGAGAGTTGGTCGTGCACGCAGGAACTTGTCACGGGAGTGATCCAGCAGAGATTGAGGTGGAACAGCAGCACGAGTCGATGGGACATCGCATTGACTTCTCCAATACGTTTGCGACCGTAAATGGTTGAAACCGCCATGGTAATGCTGTCGTGTAGGCAAAAATAGCTCTGGTACATTTTACCTGGAGAGATGTCGGAGTGCGGCATCATGAAGATGGCATATCTTTGACAGTCACCATCTGCCGCCGACTAGCAAATGTACGCTAGGGAGAGCCTAGTGTACATTTTACTATGGATACGCGGAAACGCAAGTCAACCATTTTCATCAAGACTTGATCGGATCGAGGTTGATAAACACCATTACTACTGGTACGAGGATGGCGGGGTAAGCGATCTTGTTGTTGCAGCACCCCAAGGCTAACACGGTCAACAAAAAATGAAGGACAGCATGGGCGGAAAATGCAGCAACGCCAAACACCTGCCCTAAGGAGACTATTGACAGCATTGGTTCACCTAACTTGCGAACTTCGCTCTAACATCGGACCGAGCTGAGCTTTGTCTAATCTGTTCTTGTGTTCAATTTTGTGGCCGTCTAACTTTCTGCTTTCAAAACCATCAATACTGAATCCCCTCGATGAAGTTGATGGCTCAACCCGCCTAAATAATAACCACACGTAGCGTTTCCGTCATACTAACCTCGTGCTATCTGTCCATGAGGTGTTCGACCAGAGGTACGTGGATCCGCTCGGCAAGATAAACGCAAGACAAAGGTGCTCCCAGCGTAGTTAGGTAGACACAGGTGGAAACCTCGTTGCCATAGCAAGCGAAGACTACAATTTTAGCTTGTACGGCAACGAACTCCATAACGGACTACCAGGTAGACGTTGCTCGACGTTGCTCGTTCTGATGTTGCTTTAACGAGTGCCGAACGGCAACATGGGCCACACGAAGAAGTTTGGCACAGATCAAACTCATTGAGCCCTTGCTTTCCTGAATCAAGGCGTCCGATGAGCCGGGCAACGATATGTATGCACATTCATTGACTTTACTGCTCACCGAGTCTCGGTGACCGAAAGCAGTACGCCAAGCAACAATGTGCTACGCCAACGCCGCTGCCAGCGACAGGTAGCGAGAAACTTGGGAGTTTACTGTACGCACGCGTCGTGCGGCTACGACTAGAGATTCGCGCCGTGCAGGTGGAAACCTGGCATGGTAAGTAATGTGCAGGGCCTACTGAGTGCTTTCATGAAGCAAACGCTGCAGATATTCGAGTTGAGCACCAACGGAAAATGGGGGGGGGAGGGGGGGGGGGGTAATCGGCAGTCTGCATCATCCATCCGCTGTCGTGGACAAATCCAGCCGGTGCCCGATCAGGGGCCGGTTTAGACTCGGTTTCACTATTGAAGCTGGCCATTCCGACGATTATGTAGAAACAGCCGTCTTTTTCCCATAGTAAAAGCGTCCACAAGATGGCGAACCTGCGCTGTGTCTTCCCGAACGCGGCATTCGTGGACTTCCTAGCAACTCAATAGTCAAAGAAATGGTGCGCTCGGTCGCGATGCTGGCTGTATGCCTCATGGCAGCCCCCCTCGATGGTGCAAGGTTATCCCAAGTACGTGAAACTCGTTCCGAACGGTGGCAACGTGCCTGGAAACACGAACATCGGCCACCTGGACGCTGCGGGCGAGACTGGACTCAGTGACTTCGGTACGGCGTTCTCCACAGCCGGCAACTCGTGGACTACTGCATTGTGCCAGAAAGACGCGGACGGAGATGGCTACACCAACGGACAGGAGCTTGGAGACCCATGCTGTACGTGGACGACAAGCAACACTGCCAGTCTTGTGACGGACGGCGTTAGCGACCCGTCAGACGCCTCTAAGACCCCCACGGGTGAACTGAAGGCTGGTTGCTCTAGTAGTGGCACTTCCACCTCTGCAAACTCCACGGGTAGCGGTGACATTGGAGACGTGGTGGGCACAGTCGCCCCTGCAGGACCTACTACGGGCGGTATGCCTCCTGATGACGACGAGGACGATTCATCGGAGAGTGCCGTGCTGACTGCTGGTGCCTCAATGACAACTATCAGTAGTGCGGCAATGGGACTGGCAACGGCTGTGGCTATTGCTATAGCATTGTAGAAGTAATGGGAGCTGGTAACTTGTTGACTCGGTGTTCGTGCGGTCTATCTTATCTGTACGACCGCGTTTAACGTTAACGAAAGTATTTTCTGAAGTTTGAAGTGACTGGAGTTGCTGTATTATGTGTACAATCCCCAAGCAAGTTTTTTTCAGCGACAACTTCCTGCTGATAGTCGAAGCGTGAGTCGAGATTGAAACAGGAAAGCGGCAGGCTATGATCAAATTTGAAGAAGTATAGGCAACAAAACGTCTCGGTGGAGATGGCGCCAACTCCCTTGTTCCGATTGTTGTCTCGAACCCCGCATCAACTCAACTGGCAACTGCAACTGCACTTGCTGGCTTACTTGGGAGACGGAATCACAAACACGATGATCAGGATCACCACCAACACCGCAATCACGCCGTATAACTTGCATGCCTGCCAAAATGAGGAATGGAAACGAACCAAATATCAGACACCTAAACTCCAGTCAGAACTTCTTGCACTTAGGCATACAAACTTACCTTCTTCTTGCGGGCGTTGACCTCCCGCGCCGCCTGCTCTTCCCTTGAAATGTCCTGGGTGGCATTGTCCATTCGCTATTGGCAAAAGGCAACATGCATGCAATAAAATCGTTAGTTTCCTTTGTCTCTGCCACTTCCGACAATGCTCCAACTGCAGCGCGTACGTTGCCAATGTCGTCAATCATGATGTTTTGCTCCACGACTTCGCCGTTGATGGCGTGCGCCTGGTTCTTGAGACCCACGACGCCGCCGTGGATTTGGTCCAGCAGCGCGTCCTGCCGCGCCTGGTCGTCCTCACGGCGGCGGTCGAACTGCTGTTGGTCCATGTTGCGGTAGTTTTCCTCGTCGCGTGGCATGGTGCTGTGTGTGTCTTAAATGTAGGGCAAAGGGCTCTCACGTCCGAGAGAAGGCGAATTGGGAGTCCGCCGCTGTTCCTCTCTTTATATCGGCGTCGAGATGACGGCAGAGATCGGCAGCTGCTGGCTTCTTTTGTGTGCGACACAATATGGCGTGTCCCACACAATATGGGTATAATGCAGTTAACGAGCAAAGGAACATACTGCTATTAAAATGTGTTCGAAGCGAGTTTAGCGCTCGGTGCGTTCATTGCCTACCGGTAGGTGTCCATGTACGCGGCAGCCACGGTGACTTGGTCGATCTGCTGGTCGATCGCTCCATCGGCAATATTCATAGAGAGGCGGCAGATGGAAGCGAAGAAGTCCGCTTGGGTTTTTGGTCTCGCCACTACAGCGCAAAAAGTCAAAAGTTGAGAAGGTATCGACAATCCTAAAACTTGAAAATGCACCCAAGAGGGTTCCAGCTACATGTACATTTACTGTATCCTGGATAGCTTCCGCGTGAATGCTGGAACCAGTGCGGTTATTCACGGTCCAACGCGTTCACTTGATGTTGGTGGGGAAGTGTTGCAATAATCCTTCACAATCCCTGCTCGGTTTCCTCATGAGTAACGGCGAAACGACGAGCGGTGCAGATTGCTGCGAGCTTTTGCAGCTTTTGCATTTGCAGCAAGCGAGATCAACCGATACGGTAACTTATCTGCTATGGTCAATGGATATCCGTGCCGAGCACTCTGTGTCAAACGATGCGAGCAGGGTCAATCTCAGCATCTCAGGTTTCCAATGCCACTTGAAGCGCAGATTAATGGAATTCGCTATCGGCGCAGATAATCTTCAGTTTGTGCTGTTGCCATCCATGTGGCTTCGATCGGGCATAGACTGCGATTGTCCGCCCTCGCCGTGCTGTCGTGCCGCGCACGCTCATGATCTGATTGATCGAGTGTTGACTGGTTGCAAGCTTCCGTGTCCGCTCCAGTGCCGCCATTCTCCATTTAAGCGCACATTCGACAGTCGAGTTCAGCTACCAATTCACTTTTTTACCAGAAGACTTTTGATCCACCACCAACAGCTATGCAGGTTCTCCGTCTTACAATTGCTTGCGCTTTGGCCATCAGCGTCGCCTGTGCGCAGGACACTTCGTACAGCTCAGTGCCTACCACTGCCTCTACGAGCGCCGTAAGCTCCAGCTCGGGCTCCAACACGGACGGCAACTTTGACAATTCGGACGACACACTCCTCTCTAGTAGCAACAGCTACACGAGCACCAGCGCTGGCTCCACCTCGGAGACGGACGACTCCTTGTTCGACAGCGGTACGACCGGCACGGTGGAGGCTGGCAGCGCGTCCAGCAACGTGTACGCTGGCAGCGCCGACTCTGCCATTGACGACGGTACTGTCGGCTCCACGGATTCAGCCAACACCACGGTCGGTAGCTCCAGCACCGACACCGACGTGACCATCACCAGCACCTCTGCTTCCGCCGATACGGTAACGGAATCGTCAGCAACGTCCACGTCCTCCAGTTCGGACAGCAACTCGAAGTCAACGTCGTCGACCTCGGCTTCCTCGGCTGCGTCCTCGTCCTCGGGATCCAGCAGCGCTTCGTCGGTTGCCACCTCGTTCGGTGCCGTCGTGGCCAGCATCCTTGTTGGCGGTGGATACTTCATGTAGACAGCTTGATCCGAAGGGTTGAAGCAGCAGTGGCGTTATGTGTAAGCGGCCGCAGATAATAAACTTCGCATTCACTTCCACGCTTGCTCTACATGTATTTTAATAGTGTATCAAAATACACTTGTAAACTCTGTTTACGGGGTGGTCAGCACCTTCCTCCCCCAAGCAAATCCCCCTTGACATCTCTTCAACATGAACTTCTTCTTCTTCACCTTTGATTACCAAGCGACCAAGCAATCAGCTCCATACTCGCCACTGCACATGATGAAGTCGATCTATACAACTCCACCTAAGTTAGCCTTGCTTAGAGTGCGCGCATGCCACGCGCTGCGTAGCTCTCGCTTTGTCTTGGATACTAGTATCCGCTGCCTTCGAATCGAAGTTCGATGGCCTTGCAGCGGTCATCCGAGGGATGACGGTGATGTGGTGATACCTCATACTTGTATCAGGGTCGGCAGGCAAGGCGGTGTTGCAGCAAATTGCTGCCAGCAATTTGCCATTTCGCCTCGGCTCGAGCCGCTAAAACGTGGTACGCATTGTCGCTTAGCGGTGCTCTGCAGAAAGAGAGCTCGGAGTCGCACGTGTCCAGCGACGCATCTTGGATAATGGCGGCAGGAAGAGTTCCGCGACCTTTGCGCACCTTGACACCTTGATTTGCGTCGAGTAGTACAATTCAACAGAGCGTATAGTATAGTATAGATGCTTTGAGAATAAAATTATGTAGATTATATTACATTAACAACATATAATGCAATGGGGGGGGTTAATTTCTAAGTCTACCTCTTGCTCGGCTTCAAAGCTCCATCACCACTCACAACGTATCAGAACTGGCGAAATCACCTTCCAGCAGCAGCCAAGCGCTAAATAGGCTGCGAATCTTATGTTAAAGTATGGCAACATTTCGGTGTGTAACATTAGTCCTACCATTAGTTATTCAAAATAGTACTATATTTTACGTATATATATTTGTACAATACTATTTACTGTTAGTAAACCCGGAAATCCGCGCCAAGTTGAAGTCGGTTAGCTGTAATGGATGCAGTGACAGTCTTCGGATAGAAGTCAGAATTCGCAGTGTACACCGGCAACAATGCCTCCGACAAGCATGGCATCACCAGCTCCTCGCCGACATCACCAAAGTGTCCGTAGCGCATTGCTGTCCGCCAGCAGCATGGCCACGCTCGCGGACACCAAGCAATCGATACCTAACCGACTTCAGAACCGAAGGGTCCATAGCCATCGACGCCCACTCTTTGATGGCCTAGGGTGATGCTGCTGAATACCCGCCACTATGTCTGTCACTTCCATGTCTGTCACTTCCCGCGCACGGCGTTCGCTTCCGCTGCTCGACGTGCGCAATGACCTTCGCTTTTCTCCAGCTTCATTCTTCAATTCGTCTCCTCAACGGTAGACCTTCCTCCATCTCCAAGCTTTCTACAATGTCCAGCTCCAGCTCCATCGCTACGTGCAGCTCCACTGTGTTGAGTTCATTGTTGACCAACCAATACATCCAACAATGCTCAACCGACTCTGGCTACCAGTTCACGGCCGCTTCCATCCCGACACAGGATGTCATCGACCTCATGTGCGCGTCTTCAGCCTGTCGTGGTCTATTGGCCGATGCACAAGCCTTGGACTTGTCTGAGTGCATCCTACCTGTGGGTGACAACATCCGCTTGTTGGCTGACCTCATTGACTACGTGCCGCCCCGCTGCCCGTCGGCTTCGGGTAGCGCCGCCGCTGGTTCTACCACCACGGCCAGCACTGTCACGGCCAGTTCTACGGCTGGTAATGACACTGCAAGCTCTGCTGACACCGTCACGGCGCCGTCCACGGCGTCGTCCACTACGTCGTCGGGTGAAACGTCCACTACTACGACCAGCTCGTCGTCCACGGAGATGTCGGCGTCTACGGCCGCTTCGGCTTCGGCTGCGTCGTCGTCGTCGGGCTCCAGCGCCGCTGCGTCGCCTGTGGGAAGGGCGTTGGGTGTCATGTCGCTTGGAGCGCTTGCTGTCGTCACCTACTTCCTGTAGACGAACGTCTAAAGTTATCAGACAGATTATGCTCACCCTATGAAGTAGCTACAATTTTTTTATATGAGATCAATACATGTAGATCTCGTTCTTTGCTAAAAACTTGTTTTTGATAAGGATCATAGGGACTCATTTGAACATCCTGTGATCATGTTCATCGGTCGGTGCTGTTGCTTTTGATGAAATGGTTCGGAAACGCACTGGTCCATCGACGTCTAGAATGGACAAATGTGTTGGAACTCGCCATCAGAGTATCTTCTGGCTGCGGGATCCGCATACTACAACTCGTTCTGCAACCATTATTCGCTGGAAGGGTTGAAAGTTTCAACCCATTCTCGCCAACAAACGTGCTTTACGGGATCTAGAGCCCAGAACAACAGAGCGTCTGAATTTAACCATGCCTCGATGGTTCCCCACCGCTATTTTGGGACCTTGTCCATCTAACGGTACGACCAACGATTTGTATGCACACGGCACGCAAAACCATTTTACATCGAAAAAAACTGTTTCGAACACTTGGGGATATGCTGGACTTAGTAAACACCATCCCCAACCCTCTTTTTGCCGTGACATTCTATCGTAAGGATTTTGCCAGCAACTTGAGGAGGAGAACGCGACACCGTGGCAAATCGATTATGAAGCCAAGTCCATGCCAACCTTGCAGTTGCTTGGCATGAGCTTTATTTTCGCATTCGCCATAAACGACGAAAACCATGAGGAAGGCTCAACTGGAACAAATAGTGAAGCGCTTATTGCCTCCCGATACGCATTGGCCCGACAACCAAGACAACATCCAACTCGAAGATGGTAAGACAACTTTGATACTCGTAACAAGAGTACCAAACGCTCATTTGGCCGTGAAACTCATCGACTACGTGTGTCCTCACATCGACAACTTCTGGATGCGAAATACTTACGGACGTCATGTGATCATGGACGTGTGCTATCATGGCGTGCATCCTTCAGTTCTACTGCGTCTGATCAAGTGGGCTCGGAAGTGTAGCATCGGAGTGATCGTGCAGATGTCCACACTAGATATGAACGGGTTAGACGCAATTGAGCTCGCAATCAGTAGAGGACATGGAGCATTGGCATCCTGTCTGCTGGACCACTACGACCCGAAGTCATACAATGATTCGTTGTGCAACCATTTCCCACTGGAAGTTCTGGAGCTCGCAATCGAGTCCAGGAATGGGCAGTGCGTGGTCGAAGTCCTCGCCAATAAGCGCGTCATGCAGCATCTTCAGCCAGGAATGACCAAACGTCTGAACTTGATGATGCGGTGGATGCAGCGCCAAATGTCCAAGAAAAGACTTTTAATGTGTTCACGTGTGTCGGGGCTGCTGTACGCTGCAACATGTTGAAGATCGTGGAATTCATATCTAAAATCAACCCTCAGGAAACGCACCAAGCCGTGTGGTACGCGGTTTGCAAGCTGAAATCGCAGACTCCGATCACTGTATCCATATCTCCAACGCTGCAGCGGATGGCGAAATCCTATCAGCTGCAAAAGTTGTGGCCGCAGCTTAGTGTGATCGTACTGCTTCGGAACTACACGCTATTGACTGGGAATGAACCTGCGGGCTCCTTGTGGCAGCGAGCGCGACGTTTGTGGCGCCATCGTGACTGGGATGTTGTAGCCTCACACACATGGACAACACTTCCGAACGACATATTCTCACACATTTTGAGCTTCCTGCTTCTATCCGAGATGTTGGAAGTGAAGAAGATGACGTTCTTGGTCGAATACTAACTACGGGATCAAATACAAGTTTGTCCCTCCATTCATGGTTAAACATCGGACGAAGAAGAGGACACGTACGTCATCATCGATTGACAATTTTCTCTACTGGTTACGCATCCAACGTGATCTGCGTACGTGACCGAGACCGTACCAAGTGTACTGTATGTACATGTACATGTAAGCTTACTTTGACTCGCGTGTTTCGCGACTGGAATGATATCACCTCTCAATAACTTGGATTCTCGTTCCAGACTCAAGCTTTCTCGCTATTGTGAACAACATTCTACATCAGTAGATATTTGCTTGCTCGAAAGTGTAACCGGGTAAGTCGTTGCACACGAAAAATGACATGAGCATCAACATGTTCTTGAAGTCACATTGAGTGGTTCCCCTTTGGTCAATCGCTTTCGAATTTGCCGTACGATGCGCAGAACTCAACTACTCTCCATCGTACAAAGCCTTTTACCGCCGGATACGTCATGGCATGACAACCATGGGGATCTCCTACTTGAGGGTGGCAAGACAGTGTTGATGATTGTAACCAGAGTGCCAGACCCCCACTTGGCCGTGAAGCTCATCGACTACGTGTGTCCACTCACTTCTCACTTCTGGGAACGAGACTTCTGTGGACGCCATGTGATCATGGACGCTTGTCATTATGGAGTACATCCGACAGTCTTGCTACGTTTGATTAAGTGGGCTCGAAGACTCAGTCCCAAGACGATGGAGATGATGTCTGGAAAAGATATCAACGGGTTAGAGGCGGTGGAGGTTGCGAATCAAGGAGGACATGGAGAGCTAGCATCATGTTTACTGGAGCAACGGGACCCAATATCGCGCGACCTATTGCTATGTGTTCATTATCCTCTCAAAGTGCTGGAACTCGCCATTGAAACAAGGAATGAACATAGTGTAAGAGCCATTCTAACCAACAAACGGGTCGTGCATCATCTTCAGCCAGGCAAAGCAGAACATTTGAACCTGATTGCACGGTGGACGCAGCGTCAAACGCCCATGAAGAGGCTCTACAACATTTTCACGTTTGTTGGGGCTGCAGTACGTTGCGGGATGACAGACACCGTGGAAATTATCTACAAGTTGAATCCACAGGAGACTCGTCAAGCAACTTGGTACGCCATTTACAGACTGCGACTACAGGCGAGAGGCAGACCGATTGATGTGCCACCAGGTGTACACCGAATTGCTAACTCGTATCTGCTCGATCAATTATGGTATCAGCTCGGAGTCATCACGTTGATCCGTTACTGGGAGCTGGTTGCAGAGTATGAACGTACGTGCTCTAAATGGGAACGGATACGACGCCGGAAGCACTACGGACACCGCGACTGGGATGCAATCGCTATTCACCCGTGGACGACACTACCAATTGATGTGTTTTCAAACATCGTGAGCTTTCTACTACCTTACGAGTCTAAAGAGGCGAGGAAGATGGCGTTCTTGGTTGAATACTAGCATTTAAACGATAACTCAGCCAGACTGTAGATAACAAAGTTTGTTTGATAAACAAGCACAAATACAGCTTCCACTCAAACATTGAAACGGATGCGACAACACCGTAGCCATGAACCCAATGTTGAAGTCGTTGTGGCCGCTCTCAGGTCATTTTCGTAACGTCTCTGCTAGAAGAACGTCATGCGCAAGGCTGAGCTGCTTTCAATTGTCCGCAACTTGTTGCCTCCAGACACTACGTGGCCCAATGATGACAACATCCGCCTTGAAAGTGGTAAAACAGTGTTGATGCTGGTGACTAGAGTACCAGACCCGCACTTGGCTGTGAAGCTCATCGACTTTGTGTGTTCACATACTGCCAACTTTTGGGCGAGAGATCATCAAGGACGCCATGTGATCACGGACGCTTGTCGCCATGGCGTGCATCCGTTGATCCTGTTGCGTTTGATCAAGTGGGCTCGGAAGAGCAGCGTTAGAGTGATCATCCCAATGTCCAGACAAGATGTCGACGGTCTTGATGCGGTGGAAATTGCTGTTCAAGGAGGACACGGTGAACTAGCGTCGTGCTTGCTGGAGCAACACGGTCCAAGCTCACATGATGACTTGTTATGCAAGCATTACCCATTGGAAGTACTGGAACTCGCCATCGAGTCCAAGAATGAGCAGTGCGTGAGGTCAATTCTGACCAACAAACGCGTTGTGCACCACCTTCAGCCAGGAGCAGCAGTGAGACTGAACCTGAACATGCGCTGGGAACAGCGTCGATCTTCTATCAAGAGACTTTTCAACATCTACACGTGTGTAGGAGCTGCTGTTCTTTGTAGTATGGCGGATATTGTACAAATTATCTACGAGTTGAATCCAGAAGAGACTCGTCAAGGTGTTTGGTACGCGCTATTCAAGTTGAGAGACAAACAAGTTGAAATTCCTCAGGTGATCCGAAGGATGGCGAATATGTATCGACTGGACAAATTGTGGCCTCAGATCCGAGTCATTGTTATACTGCGTGACTGGGAACTCCTTGCAAAGAAACCTACACTGTGGGAACGAATAACACATTTGTGTCGTGGGCATCAATACTGGCATGCGATCGCTTCGCACCCGTGGAAAACGCTACCAGACGAGATACTTTCGCGTGTTCTGAGCTTTCTCGTGCCGTCCAAGGCATCAGAGGCGAACAAGATCGCATTGCTGGCCGAGTACAGGGTCGTTTAACACTGGATGCGGGCAAAGGAGGCATTTTGCTCCCTTCCTGTGTTCTCATTAGTGTTGGAGCTCGCGATTGAGTCTCAAAACGAACAGTGCGTAAAGAGTTTTTCCAGCCAACAAACGTATCATGTGCTGTAGCAGAAGCCAATGCAGTCATTCGTTCTAGAATTCTAGAAGATACTTGTATCCATGCGCTTCCAGTTTGCTGTTCGATCGACAACTCGAGCTAGTAACGCCATAGAGGGGAGTCGAACCGGGATCTCGAAGATACTTGAACACGTCCTATCGCAGGTGGAAACGCTGCTTGTGGTTCACGGCCAACAGCGCCGTACTATCAAGCAGCGATCATCGATCCTCGATCTGTCGCTGACCAGTTCAATCGCTCGATAGGTCCCGGTCTCAAACGTTTACCAGTACATGTCCATGCAACCGACCGCCGTTGCAGTGCGCCTGAAGCCATCGTCTCGTTCATGGCTCTCGAACTTCGAGTCGAAGCCCCCACACGTTGAAGCGGTGCAAGCTGAAGTTCGGTCTGACTACAGTACCGGCTTTTCAACGGCCAAGTCTCACGTGGCAGTTCCCCATCATTGTCTCCTCTCCCCGATCCTTTACATCCGGTGAACTGTGTCTGCTCAGACGAATGCCATTCCCGAATTTGCCATCTGCAGTTCAATAGCCACCACTAAAGAATGAAGTTCCAGTTGCTCGCTGTCGCTGTCCTGTTAGCTTTCGCGTCTTCGAATGTCGAGGCTCAAACACTCGGAGATAGCGTCGTGTCTGGCAATGACAACGGTGCCACGATGGTCACCGAAAGTGTCGCCGACAGCACCGTCGGAAGCACCACGACGGACTCGACGGCTACGACGGACAACCACTCGGCCGGTCACACGGGACTCACCACGTCCTCACCATCAACGACCGAGTCATCGGGCATTGGAAGTGACGACAGCTATACGGTCTCATCTACGGACGCGTCGACGCCAGTCGAAGACGACAGTACCAGCACGGACAGCTCCACGGCTGAAGCTGCCACGAGTCAAAGCAGTGCTGAGAGTGCCAGTGCCTCGGCTACGGGCAGCAGTGACGCGTCTCACACTGTCCTGGCTGCAGGTGCCACTGTACTCGCTGTCGCCGTCGCTGCCATGCTGTAAACGCACGATAGCTGTCTGCTATCTATGTGTTAATCAACTACCTGTGCGTGTGAAACATCGTGTTTCTTGTTACTCGTCTCCTTGTCTTCTCAAAACAGCAGACTAACGTTACACTCATTGTTTGTTCTTGTCCTATATCGCAGCAAACCTGTCAACCGCTGAAGTCGAATGAGCCGCGTCTGCTGGGTGGGAACAAGTCTTCATCATTGAATGTCTCCACGAACTCCTCCGTGTGCGGCGTTGACATGGGCGACGAGACCACGGAGCTCGCTACTGAAGCTGTGTCGTCGTCCTGCCTACCACGTAGTAGATCCAGCTGCGATCTTGGCTTTCGCTTCTTCTTCTGCGCCTCCAATTTCCTCTGAGCTTCCTTGTCAACCATCTGTGAAATAACGTCCACCATCTCGGAATCGAGAGGAGCCGTTGACGCACGCAACGCGATCTCAATCAGCTTCGCGTGATTCTTCTCTTCGTATTTGAACTTGCTCTTGAGCTCTTTCCGCTTTCGTGTCGGGAATAGTGTCGCCATCATCGAGAAATTGGGACCGACCTGACTCAGACAGTAGTAGAACTGCTTTGTTTCTTCCTTGCCCCAGCGCTTGCCCGGACCGTTCGGGTGAGACGAATTGTAACGTGAACCTGAGTGTCGAGGCGGCAGACCGCTATCTCCAGCAACAATGCCTTCACCGAGAGCATCTGCAGTGCGCTGAAGCTCGTCACCCAACTTGATCGTGTTCTCCATCACAACCATCTGCCCGTCAATAATCTGAACCTGTGGCGTCACCAGCGAGCCTGCAAAGGCGGCAGATTCTGATGATACCGACAGAGAGCGCACACGGTTGAGTGCATTCACGTTCAGCAAGTTAGAAGATTCCTCTCCAGCTGGGCTGGTAAGCAGCGGCGTGTCCGAAGCAGCTTCTTCACGTTCGTGGCGCTTCATCCGCCTACCCTTGGGCACAGTCAGCGCCAACTCGCCCATTGTCATTTGAGACGGCTCCTTCTTGAGCAATTCTTCCATCTTGCTGCGAGGGATCATACCACCACCGATTCCAGTCACAATCGACGAAACCGAGGACGCGTTCGAGTTGCAGCGCTTCCTGCGGGTCGGAGTTTTCTTCTCACGTACAACCAGCGCCTGGGAAGTTTCACCCTCTTTGTTGTCATCTCCCTTATTATCCTCCTCGTCCTTGCGAAGTAGAGATTTAGCCCACATCGTCGCCCTCTCACGCGCAGGAACGTAAGCCTAAAAACACGACAAAGACAGCAAGTTAGTGCGATAATCTCAAGCCCAACTGGCACAGTGACTTACGTTCATCTCATCTTCGGGCAGGTCCAGATCATTCGGGTCCACATCCTCATCACGATCATCGTCCGGCTCACTACCCGAGCTGTCCGTCTCACGGTAGGTCGAACGCTGAGCTTTTCTCCTCAACGACCGACGCTGAGGGGTACCAGCGCTAGGGCTGGTCTGCACTGACGTCGTCTCACTGGTCTTCCGACGCTTTGCAGATACTGGTCTCTTTTTCTTCGCCTGCGTCGTCTTAGCACGAGTGTTTTTCGTCGTAGTCGCACGTCGTGACTGCTGTGTATCAAGGTTCACATCAGGAAGTTCCTTACTGATCTCAGGCTTCCCACCGAGCATCAGCGGAGACGTCGGGCCATCCTGATTGCGAAGTTGTTGCTGCTGCATCGCCGAGCGTCGAGGCGACTGGTGCGGCTTAATGTCCAGTTTCCGAAGCATTCTCTGCTTCATCACATTCTGAGGATCCACTGCCGGAGAACTGCCAATACTTCCACCACGCGGACGCATCGCCGGGGAGCTCCCAATACTTCCAGCACGTGGACGCATCACTGGACTCGCTCGATACACTGGTCCTGCCGACGTGATCTTGGCCAGTCTCTCAGGACGTCGCTGCACTGGCAGCGCAATAGGCGACCGCACTGTAGTCACCGGTCGTGTCCCGGGACTCTTGAGTACAGCACTAGGCGACGTCGTCGACAATGAGCCTCCAATAGCAATTCTACCAGCCCGACGAGGCTGTGCAGCAGGTGGCACTGAAGCACCAGCAACTGTAGCAGCAGTAGCAATTGCAGTAGGCTTCGTGACCACTGACAGCTTGGGCTTGGAAGGTTTAGCCACCGTAGCGACGTTTAACGGCTTGGCGACTGCAATTTTGACCGCTGGAGGCGCAGATTTTGCTGCATTTTGAGCGGTTGAGGTTGTCGTCTTCTCTGCAATAGCTGTGCGCTTCTCTACAGTCTTCTGAGCCTGCAAATAGCAATAGTAGTCGAGTATTAGTCTCCTCAATCTTTGATATGCCTGTTCTCGGCTTGTTGAGTGTCTTTTTGCCGCGAATTTCGCACCTCTGGGGACGTCACTGTATCCTCTGCATCATTCTTGGTCTTGTCACTCTCTGGAGTCGCTGGACGCTTCGTTCTGGGCGCTGGAAAGTAATAAATAGACGAGTAAAAGTGAGGAATGTTGTGTTTTGTGGCTATTACGAAGCGGATTTAAGCTGGAGACGCACCGTTCGAAGGCTTGGCACGCGGCGCGATCGACACTCGAGAGGGTTTGCGACCCTTGCTCTTGACCAGCAGCGGCACGCGCGAAGCCATGTAGACAACTTGGACGCGATGTGCCACTTGGCGCGCGACAGAAAATGTATGGCGTTGTCAAATGCGGCAAATAGTGATGATGATTGGAGGAAATCCTCGAAGAATTTAGCGAATCATAATTGGGTTGACTGAAGGACACGAAGCTTTTCAAGATACGCATCTAGGATTGGTCAAAACGTCCATTTTTTTCAACGAATCATTTTTAGTGTCCGTTCGGTCCGCTGATTGGCGGTTAATCGCCGCCCAGTCAAAACTGGCCACAACGTGTGAAGGCTCAAGAGCTGCAAGACGCGCAAGTGAAGACCCCCTCTCTCTCTATCTGTAAACGAACAATGGCTGACCCTGTGGCCCGTGCACGCGAGATCGCGGCACGTCTGGCGGCGGCGGCAATTCCGGGCGGGGACGCGCTGGGCAAGCGCAAGAGCCGTTGGGAGGTGCGTCACATTACAGGCGGTTTGTGTTGACATTTATCTGACATGGACTATTGTATTGTGATGATCTATTTTTGTGCTTTTGATACATTCAGGGCGATGGTACGTTGCTTTTGATCCGTAAAGTTGAAGTTTCTGTGATTTGTGACGACTGACGTGCAAATTCCGCATATTGTGTCTTTTTGTAACAGTGGATGGCGGTGTGCGACCGGCACCAGGCATGGGTGACAAGAAGCGCAAGAAAGTGTACATCCCAGTGGACAAGTACCCGGACATCAACTTTATGGGGCTGCTGATTGGTCCCCGCGGCTCCAACCAGAAACGCATGGAGGACGAGTCTGGAGCTCGTATCTTAATTCGAGGCAAAGGCTCGTCCAAGGACCCAACGGGTGACCCAGATGAGAACGAGGAGCTGCACGTTCTGATTACTGCTGATACTGACGAGGCTGTGGCCAAGGCTCAGAGTGCAGTGGAAGATATTCTGTTTAACCCGCAGCAGGCCATGAAGCTCAAACAGGAACAGCTACGTAAGGTGGCGGAGCTTAACGGCACCCTAAATGATAACTACGGCGGTGGTGATAGTCACGGCAGTGAACCTGCCCACTATGGTCCTGGCAGCGGCAGTGACGCGCAGTCGTCGATCGATATGAAGGTGCCACGTGATCTGGTCGGATACATCATTGGTCGTGGTGGTGAGACCATCCGCGACCTGCAGATGAAGAGTGGTGCACATATCCAGATTGTGCGTGAGGAGGAAGGAGCTCCTCACACTCCTGATCGCTTCGTGAACATCACCGGTAACCAGGAGGCTCTGGACCTTGCTCAGAGTCTCATCCAGAATCTTCTAGACGAGCGACAGCAGAACCAGGGCGGTGGCGGTGGTGGTGGCTTCCGCGAACGTGATGACCGTGACCGTATGGCACGTTACGGTGGCATCAACCCGGATGGCTCCGACTCTGTGGAGCTGCTGGTGCCAAATGAGCGTGTTGGACTTATTATCGGACGTGGAGGTTGCACGATCAAGGCTATTCAGCAACGTACCGGTACGAGTGTCACGATCCCGCAGACACCGGATCCGAATCACCCTGAGATGCGTCTGATCACCATTCGTGGTACGATGGAGGCAAAGGAAGCTGCCAAGTTCGAGATCCAATCGATGATCAACGAGGAACCCGGCCAGCGCCACGGCTACGGCATGGCCTCGGGGCAAACGATTTACATGCAGGTGCCCAACGACCGCGTGGGTGTTATCATCGGCAAGCGTGGTGAAACAATTAAGGGCATTCAGGACCGTCACGCTGTGCGCATCCAGATCCCGCAGGTGCCGGACCCGGGCTCGAACCCTCCTGTGCGTACCATCTCCATTCAGGGCCCTCAGCAGAACCTTGCAGGTGCGAAGGAGGAGGTCGACATGGTGATTCTGCAAGGCGCTGGCACTCATGGCTACGGTAGTGGTGGTGGTGGCCGATACGGGAGCGACGGCAGTTATGGTGGTTCTAGCAGCTATGAAGGACAGTCTGGAAGTTACGGCCAGCAGCAGCAGCAGCAATACGGAAGTTTCGGAGCCCAGGGCCAACAGGATCAGTACGCTTCGTACTACCAGCAGCAGGGCCAGCAAGGGCAGTACTATCAGCAGGATGCCTCAGCCACTGCAACGGCAGGGGCAGCTGCTGGTGGGGACCAAGCGACGGCTGCGGCATCTACTGCGGACCCAAATGACCCGAATGCCTACTGGAACGGCTACTACGAATACGCAGCCTACTACGGTGTGGATGCTGCTAATGCGGCTTGGGGTGTCACCGGTGCTGCTGCACAGGCTAGCGCTGAGGCCTATCAGCAATACCAGCAGCAGGCGGGAGTGGCTGCTGGTGGCGATGGTTCCGCTGCGGCTGGTGATGCAGCCCCGGGAGCTACTAGTGACGCTCCCGCTGCTGCTTCTGGTATTACTAGCGATGCTGCTGCGACTTTGGGTAGCGATGCCGACTCGTCTTCGGCTCCTGCAAGCGCTGCTTCACAGGTTTGTTGATTGCATTATTGTGTGATTTGAGTTGGATATCCCGTCTGTCGGTCTCGATGCCTCTATTTGCTCGCTCGTTTGGCTGGTATTGCCAACGGGTCGATCTACCGGGCTGCGAGCTTTTGTTGCTGCGCATGCTGATGATATTGCGTGTATAGCTGAGCATGAGACGGCGGAGACAGTGGCGATGCTCTTGTTGGTGATGTGTTGTTGATGATTATTTGTTCCCTGTCTTGTTCCTATGTGGTGGTTTGGTCCATGGTCCTTGTGGTGCTATGTTTCGTTGAATCGCTGCTCAAAAGACGCAAGGACCCCCAGGTACGGCGTAAGGCTTCATCACTAGTAGTGCGTTGATCGACTGGAATGCAAGGCTTTGATATTGCTCAAGAGAACCAGCGGAAATCGAGATGCTGTTGAAGATGGAGAAGCAGAGGCGAACGTTAGGGTGAAGATCAGCGTTGTGGTGATGTTGGAGCAGGTGGACTTGAGGCGTTAGCTGCATAGGGGGTGGACGGATTGGGGTGCTATTTGTTGTATCTGCTTGTTGCCGAAGCTGAGCTGTGCTGGATCGAATATTGAAGTGGACATCACACAATGAACTGCGCCGCAGGATTTCCAGATCTCTTCGTGGAGGCGCGCGCGGTCAGGTAGGCACTGAAAAGGGCATGCAAGGGCACGAAAACTACCACAGGACACTCGTTATGAATGCAACCTTCGTTGCGCTATTGCTTGAGAGGTATTGTGGTATCTGGTTGTTTTTAGTGCTGCGGCACGTGTATTCATGTGAATTACAGACATTCAGTACGAGATGAACAGCGCGAGCCAATGACGCCGACACTCGCAAGGAAACGTTTGACCTTGTTTGCTTCGCTTGATGTGGCCAAGACAATTCGGATCCAGTGCTGGTTGTTGACAGGGTTGTAATCGTCGCCGAACTGCTCCAGGACTCGTGATAAGCGGAAACGGAAGCTGTGATCTGCCATGTTGACGGAGGCGTGCAGCATGTCCCGGTAGTACATGACCATGAACACCTCTTTGGCTTCGAATGGATGCTGGAACAGGTATGTACAGCGATCCGATCCGAAGGTAGCAGGACATGGGAAACGACACTCGAGTTTGCCAACGGAGAGTCCGATTGTGGTAGCCTGAAAAGCGTTTTTGTTGTGGGCAAGTTGGTCAACCTGGCCATAGGTGCTGGATACCGTGAGAGCAGGTGCGTTTGGGCGCCCCTGGAGGTTGTACGTTGTGGCGAGTTGAGCCGTGATAGCTTGCGCTCCTTGTGAAATGGTCTTGAGTTGTTCAGAGAGCGATGGTCGCAGACTTGGTGATGGTAGCGGACGTCTGAAGCCTGTGCTACATGTAGCAATTCGAGACCTGCGTGGTGGTGGTGGTTCTTGCTTGGGTGTTGAAGCTGCAGTCAGGAATGTAGCGGGACATTGAATGGTAGGAAACGGAGTCGCAGTAGGTACTTGGATATCGGTTCTGGTATCAGCGGTGATGCATCGCCGCGTGGAGCTTCGGACAGATCGATACAGCACGTACTGAGGAAAGGTCTCGCCTTTGAACGGCGTCGGCGCTGTCGCGGTAGAAGCTGCTTTTGCAGGCATGTATGCGACGAATTCCGGTCCCAATCCCAAGCTGGATCGTGCGCACTGCGTGCGTGGTGCCAATGGGTAGACTTTCCAACATCTCATGCCGGTAGGCAGCCAAGTACCAGAGCATCCCACAGGCTAAGAAAAATACTAAAAATACGGCCTCGTCTTCGGAGATCATGGCAACAAGAAACACCCTCTAAAAAGGTTGTAACTCGAGAGAGTATCGCTAGAGAGCAACACCACCCGCAAGGATTGAACCAAGCAGACTGACCTGATACGAAGAGAGACCAAGCTGTTCGTGCTCATAGGCTGTAATGGTCCCACCTTGTGGAAAATCTTACTGTACGAAACGCCATTACTGCCTCGTCGACACCAAACCATCAAGTTGTGGCACTGTCGTCGGCAACTGTCGGTCACTGCAAGGTGTCGACGGCAATGATAATGTAAGTTACCGTCAACCTCTTGAGTCTTTTGCCACGTCGGTCGTGACGTCGAGGTCTGACCGCATAGACAAGAAGAGGAGGTGTGGATATTTGACACATCGTCCTGCGCGAGAAGATCTCGAAAATCGGGATTGAAGGCACTCAAAGTCTAGGACAAGGATGTGATGCAGATTCAAAGCCATCGTTATCGATGTGCCAAGGGCGAGAAAGGATTTTTTTTGCTACTGTTTACGTCCGCAACTGCCCTGCGCACTGCATGCCCATCAAACAAGGTAAACTGTTCGTCACCTCCATCTACATGTATCGCATAATATACCGATGGATAGATACATCAAAGATGTCCATCAGAACTCAGCTTGATGCTGGGTCTTGACATTAGCACTGGGACTTTCCTGGGTCGACTGTGTTGCCCTTGAATTGGCTTTTCGGTTGCCAACGGCGGCCCGTTTCGAGCATTACACACGCTACCTATCCAACAACGTATACATGCCAAAACACAGTCTCTATTTTCTGATTGGTGTAAACTGCATTACATTCCAAATTAAATAGTGCATATTGTCATACAATCTCTATTCCAAATCATACCAGTCTTTTTGGACCTGATCGGCCACCTGTCGCTCAGAGTCCCCCCTCTCGAAGAAGCCACAAGCCAATAGAGAAGACACTCGCCATTCTACTCTTCATCGCATTTCTGCCAGTTGTGCGTGTGGGCAGTACCCGACTATAAGTTGTGATGAGCACAGCTACCGCAAGCGCCACGGACCCCATGCAACAGGCCGAAGCCGAGGCACAACTCGCCTGGGAGCGCGAGATGGAGCTCGCAGTCCAGGGTCGCGGCCGTACACGTAGCCGCTCCATCCTCGCAGACGATGAGGACGAACAAGGAGCTTCAGGGGACCACAGGAGACGCGACACAGCTCTGGATGACGCTAACACGGCAGAAGACGCTGCTAGACGCTCCCGTGCACGTTGTTTCAGCTCCCGTGAGGCTGGAGAGAGGGACGAAGACGCTGCAGCTCGATCTAGACGTCGTAGCTGCTCATTCTCAGCTTTAGAACCTCCTAGAAGCTTATCTATAGCTGCAGAAGAAGCAGAAGAAGATGCAGATGCAGCTAAAAGAGCTGCTTCACTCTCTAAGATTTATTTGGCAGGTTCAGCACCTGTGGATGTGTCCAAGTTACAAGATGACAGCAAGATTGTGGGTGTGAAGAAGGTGGAAGTAGTGCAACCTACTGGTGCATTATCTGCTGCTGCATTGGACGCTTTGTCTGAAGGTCTGCAGTTGTCTGTGGACAATAGTCCCATGCCTCCATCGGGTTATGGAGACGAGCAACTTACGGAAGAACAGCTGGAGGAGAAGAAGATGGAGGAGGAGGAGGATCATAAGCTGAAAGCAGAGAAACTCTCCTCCAGGAGGTCGCTGAGTGTGAGAGCGTCGTTGTTCAGGAATAAAATGTTCAAGAGCACGTCGAGATTGTTGGGCAATTCGGAGGAAGGAGCGAAGATGGAAGCAGCGAGAAATGTGGGAAATAAAGCGACGAATGGAGCACAGAAACTCACGACGGAGATTACGACAGAGGCTGTACCTGTGGCACCCAAGAAGAGGCATAAATTGAAGCTGTTGCTACTTGGAGATAGCGGTACGTTGTGAAGTCAATTATGGCTGAAGAAGTGTGGGATACTGATGTGGAGATTGTATTTTTGTGGACTACAGGCGTTGGTAAAACCAGTTTGATGCGCGTATTCTCTGGTGACGAGTTTTCAGAGTCGATGCTGGCTACTGCTGGGTACGTGAATGTGTTATGATTGGGTTGATGTTAGATAGATCGGTCTAACGGTCGTTTTTTGACCCTGTTATAGTGTGGATTTCAAGCTTCGACACATTAACGTTGCGGATGAAGCGATCACACTGCAGATCTGGGATACTGCAGGCCAGGAGCGTTTCCACCGCATCACTGCTAGTACGTTTAATGCTGTTGAGGTGGTTGAATGGTGGTGTTTTGGATCTCTAACGCTTGGTGCTTGTTTTTGGCTACTACCAGCATATTACAAGGGCGCAAACGGCATTGTCCTCGTGTACGACGTCAGCGATAGGCGCAGCTTCGACAGTACGTGACTGGATATACGTTGTGTGCGTTTCCCCGCCGAGATGATTTATACTGATCGTACTTGTGTGGTGCAGACGTTGGCTACTGGATGAACAACATTCGTCAGTACTCGTCCCCGATGCAGATGCCTGCCATGCTGCTCGTAGGAAACAAGATCGATCTGCCCAACCGCGTAGTGACCTTGGAGGAAGGCCAAGCGGCCGCAAGCCAGTATGGCTGCCGATTTATTGGTACGTCGATGAAATGTTCCATAGGACAATGGTGGCGAAAGAGACTAACTGGGTTGTTTTTGTGTGTTTCTGTAGAAACCAGTGCAAAGACGTCAGAGAACACGAATGGCGCGCTCGAAACTATTGCGCGCGATGCTTTCTTGATCAGCGTCAATCGTAAGTGCATATTGCTATCCAGAACCATAAAGAATCTCGCTTCTAACTTCTACTCTTCGCTTCATCTTCTACAGCCACGCTTACACAGAAGATGGTAATGGACCGGGAGAAGACACTGGCTGGTCGACGCAACAAGGAAAACTGCGTCATTCAGTAGAGATCAATCTCTGTTCTCGCCTCCCACCCACCCTCCGACCGAGGGCACATGATATCAAGACTAAAGACAACTCTTTCCGAGCACCAACAACAGAAGTTGTACAAGCATGCCGACTCGCCGTCTAGCAGCACCACACAAGACACGAGCGACTGACAAACACGAACAAGCGGGTGTGCGTCTTGGTGGCCAAATAACGCATAAGGTTCCCCCTCCAACTACCAGCGGGGTATCAAAACCAACTACAAAACCAACAGAAAACAGGGAGTGCTACCAAATAAGGGGGTAGTTCACACAAGGCCAACAGAGCACACAAGCCGATATTTAACCGACGGCTGACACGAAATATTAACAATTCGCAGCGTATATCTGTGTTTTGATTCACAGTTATCTCACGGCTCTTCATCTGATGATCTAGTTTCCACTCTAGAACGCAGGAATTGTTCAGCTTCGGCCTTATGCTCGGGATTATTCATAACTTCCATGAAGTCGCGGGTTTGGCGTGCACGGGCACGGTACGATGCCGTACAGAACGACCTACAGCAACATAATAAATTAAGTTAAGAACTCGGTGGAGGTATTGAGTTAGCTTAATGAGACTTTGTACCAGGAAGTGCCACCGACGACTCCAAACGTGCCAATAGCCCAGTCGCACGACGAGCGGATATTTCGGGAGGTACGGTAGCGCTGTGCGCCAATGAGTGCAGCCACACCAATGCCCCACAACATGGCTGTGCGGAAACACGGAGGGTTCTTGAGCACCACATCCGTTTGGGCGGGGGAATGCGATGTGGAAGACGTCATTTTGATGTCTACAGAAATGTGCGGCTACATGGGATTGTGTACGACACACAAAATATCAGTGCAACTCTGAAAGATAAGATGTCGTTTAGAAATCTTATCTTTGCATCAAAATTGAGTCTTCCACCTGGACATTTGAGATCTTTTTGTAATCCGAAGGTCGCGACTGTTCACAATCTGTTTAGCCGTCCGTTCATTTCTAGATTTCACGTCTCGGTGCTCGAAGTGTAGCAATGAATCGACCAAGTACCAGCAAATTGAACTTGATCGAGTCCTCAACGCAACTTGATGTTGATGCCGCTAAGACGAAACCTCGCAAGCGTCCCAACTATCTGGAACACGAAGATCACTGCTGTATTATCAAGCGTGTTGCAAGGGGAGAAACCCTAGCAGCATTGGCTCGAGAATTTGGTGTCACTCGTGCTGCAGTCAACAAATTGTACAAAAAGCGCAAGCAGATCCTCTCACGCGAAGAAGAAAATTGTTGACGTCGGAAACTCCAGAAGTTAAAAATCCCGAAAGCGACGTTGACGTTCACCCCAGAACTGTTGAGTCAAGTTCCAAGACGGTGAAGCTGCTTTTGAAAAGTTGCAAGACCCACGAACCAGTTTGAACGATTATCGACGTGCTGCAGCGCGATTGAAATTGTACGTTAGCGAGTGGTTGAAACTTGTTATGAAGTGCGTACTGACAGTTGAATATGGTTAGTATCTTGGTCGAAGAAGTTCTGGAGCGTCACGACACCCAGGAAGGAGTTGCCGGATTTTGTGCAATTGCCTTGGGCGATGAAAGTGCGTCATTTTTGACGGCATTTGGTCAGATTGATCCAGAAGCTCCGACTGGTACGTTAACCAGGGATGACTTTAAGCTGCCTTTGACTGACTGATGTGTGCAGGTCAAATCTATGTGAGAACGACACAAGACAACGATCGTCTGCGCTGGGAACTCCACTATTTAGATGCACCAGACAGCATTGCGAATTTAAGAGTGCTCTTATTTTCCACTTCTGGAAGTGGCGGTGCAGAATGCAAGTCTATTGAGGTGGGTAGGATGTGGACATTTATCCTGCTGCTGGTCGTTGCGTTCTCACTGAAGCTGTTGAATTGAGCAGGCACTACGTAGAATTGGTGTACAGGATCACCGAATTTCTGTGATCATGGTCGTCTGCTCTTTGCATGGTTACGAGGAAATCTCGGGTCGATATTCAAGTGCGTAGCATCGATATTTTGGTGAACGTCTTGTCTTCAACTAACTCAAACGCGCTTGCACTACCAACAGACGTCACGGTTATCGTTGCATTAATTGACGCTGAGTGGACATTGGAAGGAGGGCTGCGCTCTGACAACGTGGGAGCTCGAGCCGTTATCTCCCCTTAGCAATGGATTAACTCGTCTTTGATACTGATGTATCCAAAACAATCTAAGCTGTTACTTTACCACCGGATCTGCCATCGACGTTATGTTTGCAGTACATGTACTTTGAGCTGTGGCCTCAAGAAAATGTAACTTGAGGCTGAGTCGGACCTGGAGTGCCTATCTTTCCTGGTCAAATCCCGTGCACGAACTGCGCAAGCAGCAACCCGATCCCAGTTCCAAAAACAGCCAATCACTCAACGATTGAGCTGGTCTGACTGAGCCGTGCCAAGTCATTTCAAAACGTGCACTCACCAGCTAACGTCCCAAGCAACGTCTGCGCAAGCTTCCAAGCGAGATGCGTCTAATTGAAGTCGTATTCGTAATTGTGGTCATTCTTCTGGCAAGCAGCGACGGAGTGGCTACTGCCAGCAACAACGAAGTCCCAGGACCAGTCGATGTCCCCGTAGTCGAACGTAATCGCAAGTTGTTGTCTACGGATACAGATTCCCGCAAGTCTACTGACCTTTCTCCGACTGAAGAAGAACGACTTAGTTCGGGAGTCATTACATCAGGGGAGGGGGGCCGAACTGCAGCAGGAGTCTCCACCACAACAACTACGAACAATGGAGATGGAACGATCACGAATTCGAAATACTACAACAATGGACTGGTGCAGAAGATCGAGAGATGGTGGAAAGGAATCTTTGGTTCAAGCTCAAGTCGTCGACTTCGCCAGGACTGAGCAAAGCGGAGAGACCGAGCACCAATTACCTTGACTGGCTTTAATGAATTAGTCACAGCACGATAATTTATTGCTAGCGTTTGATATCAAGACGGTCTTCATTAATCTTTTTTTGCTTCGGCAGAATCGAGTTCGCGTGGATCGCAACTAATCTTTTGAGCAATCGGGAAATAAGCACCTCAGTGACTCGAGCGCTTGTTTACGATGCCGAGCACTTTGAACTCCATGACGTCGCCCTCCCGTCATTTGAATTTGTTGAGGCGGTTAGCTACTTGCTGTTCCTACTACCGTACTAGTATTGTTTGCATCAAACATTTTGAGTAGATCGATATGGAAACCACCAACGAACCGCGATGTAGCGCTCGACCACCAGCCCGTATAAAGACAGCGTAGCCAATTTCTTTTAGTTGAAGAAACCATTTTTTTAGCTTGTAGCTATTTCACATACTGAACAGCGCACATGTTCCAAACATTTCTTACAATTAGTGCGGATGCATCCTCAAGATAATCCGGCACAAAAGCTGTCTGGACGTAACTAAATACATGTTGATTCATTCCATATGCGCATGCTCCGTAACTTCAGTTTTGCGTTCAAGAACTTGGATGTGGCTACATTAGTATACATCTTTTCGAGGTCAAATCCCATGCAAAAAATGCCGTTGTGGTTCAACCCGACCCCAGAAACCAATCTCTCAAGATCGTTTTTCTGCTTCGAGCACAACCTCAAGTTGAGGCTCAAGTGTCATTGTGCAACAACCACAACTCAAGTAAATCTGCCCAATTACCAAGACAAATGCGTCTGATTGAAGTTTTTCTAGTGCTCATGATCGCGCTGCTTGTAGTCGGCGGAAGCACTGCTGCCACCTTTGACGACCAAGTTCAAGTGAAAACACAAACCGAGAACCATCGCAAGTTGATGTCATTTGACAACGAAAATCTGACAAAACACCCCAAATCGACCAGTGACGAAGAGCGAACGAGTTCAACCTTGACATCCATCGAAGGAGGACGCATCGGAGCACGGACCACTTCGACGAAATCGACAGTGACGAAGAACGCTGATGGAACGCTAACCAATTCGAAATACTATAACAACGGTCTGGTACAGAAGTTCAAGAGGTGGTGGAATGGGCTCTTCAAGTCAAACTCGGCTCGCCGACTTCGGCAGGCGTGAACGAATAAACTGTGATCGAGTTCTGCCCTCCTTAATCGCCGGGCAACTATGTAGATAACTGTAATAGAAAACACGTATGAATGAACAATCCACTACAATGAGTTTGTGTGTGTGTGCTGCTAGCTACACTGAGGTAAGGAAAACCATTAATTTTCTGCGACCGACCCGGCGAATTGATATTGGAGGAGCGATTTCTCGTCGACGAGTTGGAAGGCAAGTTGTACATGTATCACAAGTACAACCCACAAAACGTATCCAATTGCTCTGTAAATATTGACTCGACTCCGAGCACATACGATTTGATTTTCTCTTATAATAGTGCCGTACTAAAGTCTCTCTCTCTCATGGTTCTATGATGCATATCTGAAGACCTACTTCTGAAGTACTAAGTAAAAAAAAACTGTGAAAGTCCCGTGAAACTGAATACTTAAGTACGTTTGTCACGAGTCTCACTACAGTAGTCATCACGTTGTTCCTTTTCAACAACAGAAGAGATCGTTGACAATCTTTTTTTCTTAAAACAAAAGCGGGCCTGGAATTCGCTGAGGCTGCAACATGCACTGTACAGTGTACCGACTTATTGGCTTGAAAAGTCTGATCAGTTCTTTCAAAGCGCCAAAAGCGTTTTGGACCAGATTGATCAGACCAGGAGATCTTGTGGTGTGCCAAACTATTTTTCCCATCACTATGCTAGGATATTTTTCAGCCCAGTGACGTTTACTACAACTTCGAGCATTACGACTGATATGTACATTGTACAACAACAAACCATGAACATTCTTCGTGATCCGCGCAATTTTGCGAGTCGCAAATGGTCGAATTCACTTTTTTTTCAAGACAAATCCGAAGCACGGAAAAGAAAGATCACAAGCCGCTGACACTTTCATCAGTGATAGCGGCATCTCCTCCACTCATTTCAGAATTTGCGTTCGCTAGTCAACGTCACCAAGTTCACTTTTGATCCAACCCTCAAGAAAGATGCGTCTGGTTGAAGTCGTATTGGTGTTCATGATTTCTCTGCTTGCAACTGGCGATGCCATCGCCACTGTCAGCAGCAATGGGATCAAAACGATAACCACTAACTCGATAGCTGCAAGTTTTCGCCGGTTGAGATCCTTCGACCATGCGAATCCTAGTGGTTCTCAACTATCGTCGACTGAAGAAGAGCGAGTAAATTCGCGGCGACTACGGCAGCTGGAGAAGGAGGACGCGCTGGAGCAGCGACAATATCAATTACTTCTACGATGTCAAACAATGGAGACGGAACGATCACTAATTCCAAGTACTACAAGAAGGGTCTGCTGCAGAAGGTCGAGAAGTGGTGGGATCACCTCCTTCACCGCCAATATTCCGACTAAGACTATGAAAGAATGAAATCCTCTTCAGAAAATAAAGATGAGTAAGTCTGTGTATAATTCCCGAAATATTTTGCTAGCTGGCACTAAATGAGTTTATGAGCTACCGATCATTCCTTCAATGCCAACGACGATAGCAGCAGTAAGTACAACCCCAAATGTAATTTCTAGAGCCTTCTTGATGTAAGGCCATTTCTTGGGGTTCTTTTTTACTGCCAGGGCAGCTTCTTCCGTGACTTTGGTCAACTTCTCCTCGCCAGCTTCAGTGAGTTTGCCTTCAGCTTTGAGTTTAGCTAGCGCATTTTGCCATTTAGCCTTCGCGGCGTTCTTGGTTTCCAGTTTACCTCCAGCCTCCAGCTTCCCAGCGGCATTTTCCCACTTTGCAGCTTCCGCACCCTTGAATTCGTCTGTATTCTTGAGAATATTGTTCGCTTTTAACTTCTCAACGACATCTTGCCAGCCTCTCTCTTCGTCCTCAGCGTTGAGCAATTCACCGCCGTCTGCAGCTTCGCCCTTCAGGTAGCGTGTTTTAGCGCCGGCATGACCGATTAAGGCTAAAGTGGCCACTATCAGTATTAAGAAATTACCCAGACGCATCGTTGTAATCTCGAAGATGACGGCCTGAGAGCTCGGCAAAGGATTCAAAAATGAATAGATGAGTGGAGTTCGGATTCTCTGCTTGAGCATTTGTATCATTTGAATCGCTTGATTCGTTCGCACGAGCCCCTTCAAAGCACAAATTCCTATCCTGATCATATTGATCTTGTTACCAGACCACATCGGGTTGCAATGTTGCATGCACTACTAAGAACAGCAGAGATCTCAACACCACGGGTTACAGCTGATTGCAGCTTCCCACGCTAGTGAATGTTTTTTTTAAAATCGTTTAGTAGAGCGAACTTAAAAGTTCTCTCTACTAACAATTTTTACTTGCTAAGCACTGTTTAGATGTAGTTGTTGTTCCAGACTGACCTTGATTGTCGACGGTCCAGAACAAAGTGTCTTAAAGGATACCAAAACGATACATGTACCATGCACTGCATTACTTGTAGAGCTCAGAGATCTGGGTCTTGTATTAGTGCACTTCACGTGAATGTACTTGATTCACTGTACTATAGAACAACCATTGTATTTTTTTCGACCACAAATCCCGTGCACGGAACATTTTGATCGCGAGCAGCAGCAAGAGGGTATGTCTTCCGCATTCCCACACGGTATTCCAGAGCCCACGGATAAATACATCTAAAACAATATTTCATATGAAATACGATCGCAGCACTGAAGCTTGGGTCTTCCACATGTAAGTACACTAGAATTTTCGACCATCCAAACTTGAATTCTGGCAAAGACATTGAATAAACTTTTCTTGGTGCTGATCCTTTTGAGGTATATCCAGATTTAGTCACGAAACACAAGATCAAAGAGTCCAGGCAGATCGTGCTGGTAGTCCCCTCCGAACTGGGCATAGAGCGGATAACTAGATGTAAATCTACACACAGCCTCTCGGCCGTGATAGTTTTAGAAAATTCTGGATTGCGTAGTATACAAATGAATGCTTAGTACTTGAAGTAGCACACTACTACTTAATACTACATGTACCGTAGACTAACAGTACATGTCCGATGTGCTAGTGTGTGGAGATTCGCATTTTCTACTGTAGTCCCATGCCCATAAAACTGTAAAATATCCGCATCCCGACAAACGACGCTACCCTGAAAGTGTTCAAACGTCTAGCATCGTTGTTTACCGTCCGTACTGGAATGGTACGGCATTGCTAGATTGTGAGCTTGCAGGCATGAAGAAATTTCATTTCGATGGCTCGCAAAAAAAAAACGTAACACTATTGAGCATGTGGATGAGCTCGTGTGAGAATAACTGGCCAAAAAAAATTGCGTTCCGAGATCTAGTTTCAAGCAAAGATGAGGTATATTGGCTATTATAACTGAACTGCAAGCAAATCTAGTTCAGCCAACTATGTATACCTTGCACGCCTTTCATCTCAGATGAATCATCTGCCACCATCTCTTCAGTGCCTGTGCGCGCAGTAACCTGTTCCAACATACCTTGAAAACTCAAGTCGTCATCATCGCATTGATACCAACGACAATGATACCCGCCATCGCTACTCCGAACGTGACCTTGCATGTTGTGTGTCGTCTTTTAAGCATAAACCTATTATCTACTCGCCGCCTAAGTTGTGTGGTGGCAGGACTGGTGGCACGAGTTGCTACTGTGGACGCTTGAAACACCCCTTTGAGTAAAACAAGTCACGACCAGCGATTCACAGGACTGTAGTTTTGGATCTGCAGACATGGCGCGATGGTTGGACGAACAAATTTTGAGTCACAAGTGGTGATTTAACAAGAGAAACTGCATGTATTATGGGATGGATTCGCCAAGGAAAGAGTCTTTTTCTTTTAAAAAGAACTAACCCATTTCTGAGTGAAGCTAACCAACTCACTTTTTTTTTGGGAGAAGCTTGTTCGCAACACCTCGAGCGCAACATTTCATTAACTAGAAAACCTTTCAGTGAAGGATCTCTTATTGCGCTCATACATGTAAATTTGGAGGTACCAGCAGAGTAAATATCTCACGTGGCATGTGGGACGTCTTGCCTCAAATTGGATAAGCATAATTTCTTGTTGTTAGACACACTCTTCCAACTTTTGTGATTTCCTACAAATAAATTCACGTTGTGGGAGATAAATAATAGTGGCAGCCAACTCTGCAGCAGCAACAAAAATAATATTTAAAAACATATTTGTTTTCTCGAATCCAAGGAATCATTGCCGACTTCTAAGGTCAAAATCTGGAGATCAGCACAATAAACACAATAAGCAGTTTGCAAAACGTATTTGTAAGCAAAACTTTAGAACAACTTCTTCACCTACTGCGAGGAATATACCATCGCATCAACCCGGACGACGATGACGGCAGTAATTGCAGCGCCAAGCGAAACCTTGAGCTTTCTTAATGGAAGGACAGTTCTTGGGGTTCTTTACAACGGCTTGTGCAACCTCTGCGGCGACCTTTGTGACCTTTATCTCGCTGGCCTCGGTGAGTTTGCCTTGCGTCTTGAGCTTTGCGGGGGTAGTTTTCCACTTGGTCGTTGCGGTGCTCTCAGTTTTGAGTTTACCACCAGCTTTTAGCTTATTGGCGATGCTTTCTACCTTCGTTGCAGACTGGCCTTCGACTTTTCCAGCACTCTTAGGAATGTTAAGTCCCTTCAGTTTCTTGAAAACGTCTTACCCCCCTCTCTCTTCGTCCTCAGCATCTACTGCTGGGATCCTTTCAGGCGACGAGTAGAAAGTTGGCGGCAGAATTGGGTACCGTGTTGCTGAACCCGACGGAATTCTTGGCAATGGCGAACTTGTTGCAGATTTGAGTCAAAATGACCACCACAATGAGAAAGAAATCCCTGCGCATAGTAGTAATCGGTGAAAATGACTGAAGGCCATGGACAATTGATGGTTAATTCGTAAGTGACGAGGTGCCTGTACGCTGAGGTGGGCAATGATCTGTTAGGAACCAGCACTTGTCATTGGATGAGGAATATATCGCCAAATTCGTTTACAAGACCGTACATTCAATTATCACATGTAGACCTCATAACCTTTTTTTTTTTTCAAAGTTGTCAATTCGATTATCAATTTAACCATCGCAAGGAAATGTCGAGAAAATAATGCATTACTGGAAGCATCGTGAGGTTCCGCCGTAATAGTAGGGTCGATGGTAGTCATTTCGATTTGCCTCGTAAGAGTCGTGCAAGAAACATTCACAGCACACAATTGTGTCGGTACATTTGCACCATCGAGATACAAATTCTAATGGATGTCGAAATGCAGGCGGCACAGCGAACGCAACAATTCGGTGAAATATGTCGTCTGGAAAGTCTGCTAGGATGTGGTTTCGTTGTTCGTTATCACCTCTATAGCGTGCGACACAAAGATCTCGAACTAAACTCCATCGCCAATCACTTGTGAACGGCTTTCCGATCAGTAAAAGTTCCTGTGGAACATGCTGGTCAATTTTGACTTCTTGACGAACAACCTTATTAACCATATACCAGACCGCTCGAGATACCTTCCGCCAATTAAATTCGTTCATCAGCTGGACTAACTCCAACATTTGCAACATCACCGCAGCTTCCGTACAAGTAGAAATAGTAAATTCCGATTTCGGTGCACCACTTCCTTGGTATCTGGTGATCTCTGGGTCTTGAATCGAGGCTCGGATCTTTTCGTGTCGTGCGATTTCTAGTGCGTGGTGCTTGTTACCACTGTTTATTGCTGTCTTGACGATTTTGAATGGGTGGTTGTGCTTCGCGTACATTGAGATATTGATTCTGTCCAACAGGAATAAAGTTACAGCAGTATCCTCCTGCTTTGTAGCTTGAATCAACGCACTCAACCCTTCAATGTCACAGACATGCCAGCGAAACTTTCGTCCGCCTCGACGCTCATTCCACGTCACAAAACTTTCAACTACAACTCGACTGGCTCCGTACTTGCAAGCATGAAGTAAAACGTGTCTTTGTCTGCTGTCACGAGACCCAAGCGTTGCACCATTCTCCATCAACAACTCAATCATCAACACAGCTTGACAACTATCTGGATGAGTAGCAGAGCAATCATCAACGCAGTCTTCTTGGTACCGTTACGAGCATTCACCAGTAGGGGGTAAACAGCGAGCAGAGACAACATTCCATCGGTGTCCCCAGCTCGGATGCATTGATGGAAGGCAGAGCATAAAGAGCGCGGAAGATACCACGACATGCTGTCAATTCTTCAGATATTTTTCAACTGACCGAGAGAATATTTGCTACCGAACTATGGGACGATGTAGCCACGTTCTTTGAAATGTACCTGCAATCAACGGTCAGGTCGTGGCACGTCGAACAACGGTAACTTACGAACTCCTCTGAGCAAAACAACGGCAACAACACTAACCGTTTTTTCAATCATGAGCACCTCGTAGTGACAAGGAGAACTACACACCACTTAAAAAGTGGGAAAATCTAAATATTTCCCTCATTTCCCACTTCCTGGCGATTACTAGAACTGATACAATCACTACTAACATCCCACTTACGGTGAGCGAGTTTAATACTAATACTCCCTCATTTAGCGTTGTACCCATTCTCCATATAACAGTGTTAATGTATGCATTCCCACTTTTCCCACTTCCTAACGAGATATATGGTCACTTTTTAGCTAAAAGCGGGAAAAGTGACTTTTCCCACTTTTTAAGTGGTCTGCGTATAACTATTTGCGAGTTTATCACTAACATCTAGTGCGCTGCAGTACTTCTTTAAAAAGGCCACCCAGGGTTGAGAACATTTTCAAAGAGTACATCTGTCATCGGCATCCAAACGGCGCTGTTGTTAAGTGCAGTCCTCGCTGGGTCAGAAAGCTGGTCCCACGTGATCAAGTCTTGATACCCACCCTTCTTCGATGTTGCTGATAGCGCTGTTTTACCTCCCCAAGTTTTGTATTTGTAGAGGCTCTTGAAACTCGATCCATCGATGTACTTGGTGTCTACTGGTGAATGTTTCTCGATCTCTTCTAGACCTGCTTTCAACGTGACCCCGCGAATTGTTGGCGTTTCCAGAGCAGGGTTATCAAGCCAAATGATAACGTATTCCCACAAGTTAGCTAGACCATCACCACCGAAATCGACTCCTTTGGGGAAATACCAAGCGTACATGATCGCCCAAACATCGTTGTGCCAAACTGACCGTGCATAGATCTGCTCGCCTAATGGAGATCCCCCACAGTCATCAAGGGAGGTGGATCCAGGTTCAGCTTCATACCAGCACTAATGTCACCGTTAGTATCCACTGCAGGGTGGATGACACACCTCAGAAAGCTTGAGTTGTGGCTTGAATTTAACTGCAGCCTTTCCCGAGATCGCGACGGGCTCAGGTTGAGCAAATGGTTGCACCTTATTAGGGTGAAGACTTGCGCTCTGGACGTGGAAGGAAGCGAAGAGGACGAGAGTAGCGATGAAAAGACTCTGCCATTTGGACGTTAGCAGTTGGGGCAAAAAAGTGAAGTGAACGGAACTGGTACTAAATCTACGATGACCCATGCCATACAATGTATGACATGTCGTTTAGTTTGTAGCAGCAACAGATCGTGACTGGAATCCATGAAAACAATCCGTCCGTAACTCTGTCATTCGCGTTGAAGTTGTTTCTACTGGTCTTATTCTTTGTGTGGGCCTTATTTATCAGCTGTATGGGCCTTATATTTCCGATAAGTGCAACTTTATTTAAGCTAAGCTCACTTATGTATGTAGCCATTTTTCAAATTTGACAATGCGCACCGTTATTTTGTGTGTTTGCACTTGAAATATCCCTTATTGTCGTTTTTTTTACAAATCCAAGGAAAATTTGAAAAAGCGTCTTAGGTCACTCGATTCGCGACAGAACTTAGCGACAATGCCGCCAATCAAGGTACATTCGGGGCTGCAGCTACAGGTGCTGTCGCTGTACAAGAAGGCGTTGCAGGAAGCCAAGCACAAGGACGTCGACACGCTGCACTTCGTGCGCGAGCGCTTCCGCGAGGACGTACGTTGAGTCACTGCTGTATTCGCTTTAGTGTCGCCGTGTTAAGTATATTTCTGTCGCACTATATAGGCTGCGTCTGTAGACCGCAAAGACTTCGTCGTGATCGAGTACATGCTGCGTAAAGGTGAACGCGACCTTAAAATGCTGAACAGGATGAAGTCGGCGCACATCACAAGCATCTCGCACCAGAATTAAGCGACAAAACTAATGCAGGATTCAGTATATTTGTGTCGCGGACAATAGTGCACATGGTGAGCGTGTGCTACTACTACAAGCTGTTAGACGACGTGTTTTGTGCTCTTATGTTGCTACAGGAACGATATACCAAGTGTCAAAAGCCCAACGACGGTCAATCCCATCACGTTCGAGAGTTTTGTCGCCGAGTTGGAACCGGAGTTCGAATTGGGCCCCAAACTGCCACTTGATGAGCTGGAGACTTGGGACGAGCTGGTGGTGGAGTTATACAGGTCAGCAGAGGAGCTTTCGGCTGAAGTTGATGTGCTGGTGGACGTGGACGAAGTTTCCGATGAAGTAGAAGACCCGGTGGAACTTTCAGAGGCGTCTAAGGACAAGCTGATGGACGCGTCCATGGATGTCGATGAGGAGGTTGTAAAGGTGCTACCAGAGCTGGAGAGAGACAGTGGATCGCTTGAGTTGGAGGATGAAGAGGAGGAAAGGAGGTCGGTGCTTGCGGACTCAGACGAGCTGGAACTGGTTGGTGTGTCAAACGGGAGAGAGCCGGACGAGTCACCGGCGGAGACTGAGCCTGCACTGGAAGAGGACGAGTCGCGAGCGGTGACGCCATTGATGGCTACGGCGGCGAGGATGAGGACTTGGAATACCTTCATTGTAGGGTCGTGGTGGACGAGTTCAGAGTTCTCGTGGCTTGTCGACTAGGCTGTAAAAGCGACTATGGCGTATTGTTCGCCGTGTTCGTTAGGTCTGCGGTAATGGCCACTAGGGGCATGCATTGCGAAGAAACATGCGGACTTGAAGCGAAAGGCAGGAACCAAAAGGTGACCATACAACACCCTACAGAAGAAGGACCATGTGTGTTTCTTATCCCTCACCCTACGTCAGAGGAAACCGATGCTATTGGTATTTGCGCGCTCCTGGAGGTGCGTTACTTGAAGGCAAATTGCTGTAACTCAACTCACCCACCCTTTCTGCTACAGTATTACACCCGCAACCGCGGGAGGTCCCGATAGCTTCAAGGCGTCGCGTAGTCAAGAAGATCCGTAATACTGGACAACATGTTGCAGAATCTCCAATGCATATCATTATATGAATAAACGGCGGAGGCAATCGTCGTGTGGGGGTGATGGTGGGTGGTGTGAAGTGCTGTTGCTGCCAACGCAAAGCAAGTATTGGCAGTGGTGGCAGACGTTCCAGAGTGCAGTTAGAATGAACATGGTTACCGAATGAGTAGACCGCAGCCGACGAGAGGAGGACAATGGCGTCGGTGGGGACTTGCGCATCCAACTGCGTGTCTGCAACGCATTTCTCCATAGTTCACTGCCCCACACTTTCCCGGAATTTGCTTATCGCTGAATCTGCCAATTGTTGGAAAAACGCCTTGAGTTTCTTTCATTTTCACTCACCGACCCAACTCGCAAGATCCCAATAAACGACAAGACCGTTAATGCAGGCAGATCTGAAAGAAGCCGCGAGCGTGTCGGCATTTCTAAATTGTCTGTGCTCCAGAATCAATGATTTGGTCGGTTGACCCTGCACCATATCTTCCGCAAGGTCTTTGCCAAGATTTCCATGAAAACGTACGCAACGGGAACATCGATGGGATGCTGAAGCCGCTCGAGGTTGAACCCAAGTTGGTGCACGCTCATAACGAAAACCTTAGCGACTTCTCTGATGGTAGCTACTAGACACCCTGATACCGAGCAAGCTCTACATACGATGAGTTTTCTCGTGGAGAAGGGGGCTTGTCTCGGTTCTCACGACCGCCAATGTCGACACACTCTGCTATACACATGCAGATATGGTGCAGACCGCAAAGTGATTAAAGCTCTTCTGGATTGGAATGACTTTTGTGGCGGAACAAAGTTTAGATGGTACGACCGTGACTATCGGGGGCGAAGCGCTTTAGTGCTGGCCAGTAGGCTGGCAAATACGCCCGTCACAATGTTTCTTCTGGACAAGATTGACATTGTTGCGCACGCAAAGCACAACCATCCCTTCAGAGTGCTGAAGGGAGCTATCAACTCGGGCAACGAGAAGCACGCGCTGGTAGTAGTGTTGCACGAAAAGATCCAAACTTCACTACAAGAACGGCAGCGGTACTCCTGAACTAGCGTGGACTATTTGAACATGCACTGAAGCTGCAATTGAGCAGGGAATGGTCGAGTTAGTTCAAGTTCTGAACCAGTTGAACCGACGAAAAGTCTCGAGAGCGGTGTGGTATCGGAATCATAAGCTAGCTTCCGATGGAGTTGAGATCTTAACAGCAGTGCCGCGTGTGCTTTCAACGATCGGAAGATATTTCACGGACCTCTGGAGATGGAACCAAGTTCGAGAGCTTTGTCTTGTTCGCCACGGCTGCAGGCAAGACGATTCGGAGGAACAACATTGTTTGGTGGTGCGTCTTCCTGATGATGTTTTCCATCGAATTGTAGCTTTTGTGGCCCCTCCAGCGTTCAAACACCCCTCGGATTTTGAGGAAAGGTGGTGCGACTGCGACAACATTTCTGCGTTTGGTGAATGTCGCTGGCACGACTGCTACAAGGCTAGACGCACAGATTATGATCGGCTCTTTAACTAGCGGCACCCTCTAGCTAATTGTCCTGAAATCACCATGTGGTTGTAGACACTAACACAGGCTAGCAATTGACTCAGAAATTACTTTCTTGACCAAGAATTTTCATGAACACTGCGGTGCTTAATGAACTTTCTGCAATTTTTTGAGCTGCAATCATAGTTACCGTGGTGATCAAATCCTTAAACTTCGTGAGTATTCCTCAGTTGGCTAAGAACCAAATCATCGAATTAACGGAGCACCTACACTGGAACTTTTTCTAAACGTTAACTGCAATCAACCGGCTTTCAATGATTAAAAAAGCAGATTGAAGATTGATTTGGGAGCTATGTTCCTGGTTATCACACACCATTCTCTGATGGCTGCACTGCCACCACAATTTGGATATTCGTCGAACTATGGTAAACATTCCCTACGATTACTGTAATACATGTACTCGTGACGGCCAGTCCTCGATTGTGAAGAAGCGTCATCTTTCGAACTTCATAATCTCAATACTATGTGTTATCCCAATGCACGTAATCTTTGGTGTTATGGCCCCACTGAACGTGCTTTGATCCTTATGCAAAGAAAACAAAATCTTTGCCATTAACACAACAACGAACTCCAAGGCCGACATCTTAAGCCACTCAATAATATGGAAATTCTTAGATACAATTGACAGTGATTTCACGGGTTTCCAAGATGAGCAAACCATTATTCCAAGTACAAAGAAGATCAAAGCCAAGAAGCTCCCTCAACAACGCACAGCACTGAATGAAGGTGAATTTGTGCCGTACTCGACGGATCTGCAACGCCGCAAGAGAGAAGAACTGCGAAAACTCCGACTCCAAGCGAAGGAGCTGAAGTTCCAACTCACTGAGCCGCAGAAACGACAGCAAGAGCATATCAAGGACGCGTCGGTGTCATCAGGAGATCAACGTTGGCGCATCATAGCTGCAGTTTCAAACCAGCAGCGACAAAGTGCAGAACGTATTAATCGGAAGCTGAAATCAATCATGGAATACTACTAAAATGAATGAACCTCAATCCTCAAACTGCTAGTGAGAATCAACGCGATCGAGGTGCGTATGTACTGTATTGATACAAATATGGCCAACTACTGCAAATTAACCACGTTTTCCTGCTCTTTCTGTAGGAGAGAGACGTGCAGTTTGTCGCCCAACTCCTACCTCGAGACGACAATTTACTCTTTCCACTCAGCTTCAGCGGTACGGTAGTGAAGAAGTTGTCTAACAGTTTGAGCCTTCTCCACGCGAAAACATACTCCATGTTCCCCGTTTTGGACCCATCGACAGCGATCTCTTATCGTTGCCAAACTTTTCCTCTCGGAAGTAACGGAAGTTGTATGGGGATAACTTCACTCACACCGATGACATGCACAGTTCAAGAGGCTGGAGACCTGTTGTGGCACTTTGTCACAAAGACTAACAACTTCGACTATGTGAGTGTGTGTTTCTTGGGAGCAATGTGTATCAGTACTTATCACGGTGATTTTTGTGTTTTAGGTGAACAAAACGACACCAGGCCCCCTTGACATGAACAGTATTGCGTCGCTGCGTGAAGGTTTACGGTGCATGAACTCTGTCAGCGTATTTCGAAGATACAACCAAGACGACAACATTGTTCTGGTTGGTACCACAAGGTGGTTTCTGCCCACCGGAGATTTCATGCTGCAAGATTACAACTGGACTGTGATTTCACCGTCACCGACACATCCGACGAATTCATGTTTGGTAAAAAAAATGCTACAAATTGGAAATGGTTTCTAACGAGTCAACTAAAAGTCACGCACAGAGACTCACTTTCGATTTGGTCAGAAACAGGATGCGGTTCATTACTCAGGTGAGTCAAGACATCCTACTTAGTCACTCGGATAATATTTCGCACTCTGACAGCGCAGGATGTGCGCTTCAGCAACTTGCATAATTTCGAATAAGATAATGCCACTTGAAAGCCCGCTTCGCTGCTTTTGCATTCTACTTGTTTAAATTTTTGTTATCGAGAAACCTCCTGTTTGGCGAATGAATTCACCAGATTGAACAAACGGGCTAGTAGAAATTTATTTCGGTTGCTCCACGTATTGGACGATGTTGATCCTGTCCAGAAGAAGCATTGTCAATGTTGCATCACGTAGATTTTCTGCATGGCACTGCCATGTGGCTAAGTTCTCTCAAGAGCGAGGACACATGAGGAACGGAAAGTGGTGGTCAACGTCAATTGTAAGATTTCCAATTGCCCACTTTGATCATACCAATTTCCATAGACAGGATCTAGGTCTAGGACCTAGATCCTTGCTAGATCAAAACGCGTAAGAAGTGTATCCTGCATCGCCTGGTTCACGATTCGCATCTTCTCGCCAACGATATCAAAAATCCGTCGCTGAGCTTGAACAGCATGTACCGGTAAACCCTCTGCGTTAGAACTTTTCACTTCAAGTTGGTAGCAGTTCCTACTCACTGAAGCTTCTAGTGGATCTGTCAGGGACCAGTCCAGCTTTGATCTTCAAACAGCAGTCCCTCAGTCGGGAGACACCACCTAGTTCTCCCCACGAGCACCGTTCGGCCACCTTCGTCGAATCGACGGAAGCTATTGACAGCATTTACGATGGTCGGGTTTGTCTTGACGACCTAGCACATGAAGGACATCTTAGAGTTAGATCCATCACAATTCACAAAGATATTAACGGACTCACGCTACCGAAGGACTGTTTGGCGTTCTCGTTGATCTTAGCGATGTAGTACCAGATAATATCCCCGGCTTCTTGGACATTACAGGTCATAGCAGTAACTGATCGTGTCTCCGTGCGCACCCCATTAACTGTCTGAACAGAGCGCTGAGAGCGGAAACTAGTGGTCACGGTGTTATCTACCACAGGAAACACTGTATCCGTGTCTAGACGAAGCCACTCCAGACTATTCGTCAGCTCTGTCAGCACCGTATTGCTGTAATTGAGGTGGAGTAGCGATCTGTCGACCAAAGACTGGAGACAGAACACAAAGTCATACCCTACTTACGATAACAAAAGCATGCATGCAGTGTGAGATACTATCATGGCACATGTACGTCCACAGCTCTTGAGTGACCAAACTTACCTCGAAAGCACCATTCTTCTGTAATAACTTGTAGATGGAAGCGCAAACATTCATCTGGTGAGCTAATATTTCCTTAAACATTTGGTTCGTGTGCTCGGCTCGTTTGCGTTTCTCGCTTTCGATGGCAGTCAAACTGCGCCACCGACTTGAATTCTCGGAGTTCTCATCCGACAAATCTATCGCATTCTCCACGTGTATTTGACGCGCAGGTTGCAGCTCAGCGACTCGACCTGTGAACATCTAATGCATTCCTGCATGCCGCGTAATACGACCTCGCAGCTATTAATACTATAACATCAATATTCACTTTACTTTCAGAAAACCCTGCCCTAACCCACAAAATTATCAGACAACTCCGGCTGTGGTAGCACTGGATGTAAGAGAAAAGAGGAGCCCCAAATTTTCCTATAGTCAAATCAAGTTAAACGGCAATAAGGTTAAAATAAGAGCCTTCTCCTAAATTGATATTCATGACTATTAAAAGGAGTTTCTCCTAAATTGATGACCAAACGTATAGTTTATAAGAGGACGTGTGTTTGCAGTGCAAACTTTGCACTCTAAGAGGCTAACATAAAACTAATGAATACTATTAGTAATATGATAAATAATACATGTAGGTGGAAAAGAAATGCTATGTACATATACAGAGTTTCCCTCTTATGTTTCCCTCTTATATTATACGTGCAAAATATTTATAAGAGAGGTTGTTTGGTGCGTGACCAACAACCTCTCCTATAACCGGAGTTGTCTGTAAAGTAAAGATGGTAGCGCAACCTGGAAGGTCTGTAATTTGCTTGATAAGTTTATCACCATGGTAAGTCCTTGTAGATGTATATTGAAGTACGATGATAGCAGATGCACATGGATGTAGGACACCAGTTTATCCTTGTTGGCATTGCGATGTCTTGGCACCTTTGACATTACCCAACCCTCATAGAGAGAATGAAATATATATGTTGATGTTGTTGTGGCCTAAGCCACTCAACTTCACTAGCAGCAAATACTTTTCGTGTTTCGAAGCGACGTCATTGCAGCTACAGGAAGTAAGCGCCAATACCAACGACAACTGCAGCGATAGTCCTCACAGACGCTGTAACTTGAGGCATCGCGTCCGAACTCGACAGAGCAGATCCGGATCGAGGTGCAATGGCACCACCTGAAGAACCAGATAACCACGTTGAAGATGACGAGTCCGAATCTGAAGTCGAACCAGAACTGCTCTGTGCGCTGGTCGAGTCAGAATTCGAGGTGGAGTCCGTCAAAGTGTCGGAGTCACTGGCTGACGAGTCCGACGTAGCGGATCCCGAGGAGACCGAAGCGGAGAAGGAAGAGCTTGAGGAAGAATCGGATGTGGTTGAGCTAGCAGATGAAGTAGTTGAGGAGGTAGTGGAGTTTGCCGTTGTAGCAGCATTGGAGACGCTGGAAACCACCAAAGCGGCGATGAGAAGCACCTGAATCACCTTCATATCGCCTAGGAGAATTGCAGACTGATCTCGGATCGAGTCGATTGCAGCAAAAGATCGGTAAGATCGGCGATGGGCATAGCGATCGTCTTTGTGACAAAGCGGCTAGAAAATGATGGACATTGTCCACATTTCGCAGCTCCATGGGAAAATCCGATGGATATTTCAAAAAATAATATTGATGTTGCTTGAATGTAATTGTACAGTACGTACTGCTTACTCAGATCATCAGTTTGGACTGGATAATCTTGCTTATGTGTGTAATCAGTGGCGGTAAGAGCTGTCGGTGTAGCATCTGTAGTGATCACTCTGGTATAAGAGCTTGGTGACGCGAACTGGCACTACCAAACCACTGACATGGAACTCATTACGATGAACAAGCCTCGTAGACCCAAGAGAAATCGTGAACTAGTGAGCGGAGTGCCATACTCAACTGATCTCGTTCGACGGAAACGACTCGAGACTCAAACACTTCAACTGGAAGCGCAGGCGTTGACTATTCAGCTAGCGGAGTTGCAAATTTCACGGCGAGAGCCGATCAATAATGTGGCTAGAGTGTCGAGTCCAACTGCTGTGTGTACGAGTGAATGGCGCAGTGTAGCAGCCGTCGAAAGCGAGAGACGAATAAATGCTGAGAAGGCCAATCTAAAGCTGAAGGTCCTGATGAAGGAAATGACGAAGCTTCATGCCCCAATTCTAAAGACACTACAGAAGACGGACGCACTCCAGGTATACACTAGTTTGCTACTTTGTGGCTAAAATATTTGTCCTAACAGTTGACTTTTATTGCAGGACATGAACTTTGTGTTCCAACTACAGCCTGAAGTCGAGCGGCCGCTGGTTGAGATCAGCTTCAGCGATGTAGTTCTGGAAGAGATGTCGAGCAGCTTGGATTGGCTTCGTCTTGATACCGATACAATGCTGTCTGTCGTGGATAATTGCTTGAAAGTTTCGTTTCGATGGCAGTTTTTGCCTAATAGAAATCAAGTTCGATTACACCGGTGGGTAACTCTACACAAGCGATGGGAGAAATGCTCTGGTGTTACGCTACAGATATCAAGAAGGACACCGATAAGGCATTCCGCTATGTACGTGAAGCAGTAAAACTCTATGAGATAACAAATGCTTACCATGTTTTACTTACAGATTCGGAGAACGACCCCAAGTCCACTCGACATGAACGCGGTGGCATCGATGCTCGAGGGTCTGCTCACTGTCAACGCTGTTACCACGTTTCGGGAGTACGATGAGGGTGATCAGATCATTTTGATTGGCACAACGAAATGGTTTCTGCCAAATGGTGAACTTCTTCTCCAAGACTACAACTGGACTGTACTCTCTCCGGCGTCTACGAACCTTCAGCGGTCATGTATGATGAGGAACTGCTACAAGCTGGAAATGCCGACGACTTCGTCCGAAAGAGCTGCCCAAACACAGAAAATAATGTTCTATGCAGTTGCCAACAAGATGCGCAGCTTTCACCAGTTCATGCAGGATCATCTTCTAAGTAACGCCAACCTCGACGTCTAAAACGATGTGCAGCTGTGGAAGATTTCAACGAAAATGAACGTACTGTATAACATGCGTAGCTCTCCAGCCAGCCATAACTAGCAGTGTAAGGCACGTAATTGTCGAGTATGTGACAAACTCAATGTGCAGAGCAGCATCGTATTCCGTTAGCATTTGCAGGAGAGCTGAGCACGTACGACACATCATCCAAATTGCCCAGCAACTTCAGTAAAGGGGTCACGAGGTCCGAGATGTAATGGGCGCTGACAATGCGAGCTGCTTTGACATCCCAGTCGAAGCACATTGTGGTATAAACCTTTTGTTGCTGGCCAAGAAGAGTCAACACAGTCGATGACCACTTTTGGCCCTCTCCGCTGGTCAAAAGGTGAGGAAACTCGTTGAGTAGTAGCTTTTCGGTGACAGTCGCCGTTCCTCTAACAGTGGCAACCAACTCGTCTCCTTCCCCGTATTCTAAACGTAGTAAACGGATCTCCAAGTCGTCGAGATTGAGAGAGAAAACTCTCCAATCCTCGAGCAGTACTTCCACACCAAAACCAGCGTTCACTGACACATCAGGCGACATGACGGCGTGAAGGAAATTCTTTAGTTCACGATTTGCACTTGAAGGTGTCTTCAGTCCATTCCAGAAGCGCTCCCAGTACTCCGCCACAATGCTCCAAGGAGTTGACTCTTTCGGGACTGCAGCGAGAAGAACTTGGTGCTGTATATTGAGCCATTGAACTTCGTATTTCAACTTGAAGACGTCTACTTCAAGACTTTGTGCCTTTTCTTCCAGTCGCTTTCCGCCGTAGGAAAACCCGACGACGCATGCGCTTCAACTCGACACCTTGGTTGATGAGGGCAAGCACACTCGCAGAAAGCTCACTATATGCTTCCGGAGAGCTGGACGGTACTTTGGGCGATTGAACATTAATCGGTTCTGTTACCTCTCCGTCCGACTTGTCAAGCGTAACGTACCACGGGATGGTGACTGAGTACAGTGAATCGGTAGACTCGACATTTTGGAGCTGTGGATTCGTGTGGCTGGAGGAACTGGGCTCTTCCATTACCGAGCGGTGTCCGCTGAGGCCATTTTGAACCGAGTTTTGACGGTCAGAGGAACTTTGCCTGCGCTGTTCAACATTGCCAATCACGCGATCGCTGAGATGTTGGCAGTCGGGAGGATATAATGCACTATTCGACATTTGGAGACAATGTTTTCCATGAATCCTTGGAAAGTTGGATGGTTCTGGCACGATGAAAGTTGTAAATTGGATCTCTAACTCTGGTTATCTGTGTTTTGAGACTTGATTGGAAGTCCTTCAAGAAACCGTAATCGATTTGAAAATTCGGACAGGGTTCATGTGGTAATCGAGTAACGAACATTACGTTCTAGGACATCAAGCACTCGACAAGTGTAGGATAATGACTATCGTTAAAAATTTTTACTACACTGTACATGTAGTAAGAAGAGCACGGATTGGAGAATAAAAAAAAAAACTTCTTTTTGTCAACAGCGAGCGCTCGTGCATGCTTAAAAACACCCACCAGAAGCTATCACGTGGGACCTATTGGCGTTGACCATCAGAGGTATTTCACTTGCCCTCTCTATTTCTAAGCAAAATAATAATGCTTGGTGGCAGCAACGACATGCTTACACCGACACCATCTCATTTTTGAATTGCAAGTTACCCCAATCACTCGCCCGTCGAGTTATTTCAGTCGAAGCGCACTGCGTTTATCATAGGAAGATAGATGCACGATTAAGGAGCTTCGTAATCACGATAGAAATGTTCCCTTCTTTACTGGTAAAATACGGGAATTCGTGGCACAGAAGCATGCTGGTGGTGGCAAAACAACATTTGGTTGTGGCGACATCAGACCCACCTTCATCATTTCCTAAGCGCACATGACGAAGCATGATGGGCCTCCAAATGTCCAGTAATGTGTCCTCCTCCGATCCCGATATTACCACGACATCGGACGCTATGATGCTTGCTTGCACTCTTAGTAGTATTAGCACATTTTTTCAAGGGCGACGCTGTCCACTGTATATCTCGACAGGCATTTCGTATTGCCATTGGAATCAGTCTTGGTTTCTCTGGCACTGCGCAAAGTGGTGAAGACAGTTGGACAAACCAAAAATGCTGCTGACGTTTCATGCAAGGTGTAGACGGTGCTGAGCTGTTTGTGGAGTGACAATGGTCTTTGAGCATTTTGCGTGTGATAGTGGTTGGACACGCGGGTGCTCAAAACTGTCTTTGCTAGCGCGTCAATCCAAGTTTATCTTCGCTAGTTCGTTGAGCACAGTCAAACAGGGCTCAAAACGCCTCATTACCATCAATATGCACTATATTCGTTCTGACCACTTTCACGAAACCCAAGCAGAGACTCCGAAGTGGTGGGTTCTTTTCACAGACACTATCAATTTATCTACCGCCATTCAGCTGAGCTAGGTATTGATGGCGTCGAAGTTGTCAAAAATCTTCGACGGCTTGGACTCGACGCACCTACAGCTCTAATACTACCTCCCCCAGAACGTCGAATTTGGATTCCCCGTACATAGTCAACCAGTGATTTCAAGTTTTGATACCCTGGTTACGTAGTTAGCAAAACGAGAAGTCCTTTATCAATTTATGTTCCTTCCTATATTCATTTTGATTTAAGTACCTGAAGAACAGGCTGGTCGTTCGATGGCTGTGTCGGTGAATCGAAACAGGCGAAGCCGTATGCAGAAAATAACATCCGTAACTCATCTCATATGTTAGGTTTTGTTCGTTGCATGACGTACATCTCAAACACTACTCACCATCTACAAGGAGTGCAGCCGACGCAACTCGCCGTCATCAGGTATAATCAGAGCGTTATCAAGATTTCTCTGACCTGTCGAGAGCAGAACTGGTTGAGCTGCCACTCTCAAAGTATCTACGACGAACCAACGTCTTCTAAGTATCCACGACCCTTAATCCGCAATGCACGACAGCGTACTTTGCCCTCCCCACAGCTTATTACTGTCGGACGAGTTGGTTTGTGGAGTGGTCCAGCGGGTGCAGCGTCAATCCTTCACCAAGGTGAACACGCAACTCGAGAACCCGTACACGCTCAAGAAAAATAACCCTTCTTTCTCACTCACGATTGGAGCACAAAAAAAGCGACAGAAGGACCAGAACACGGTGGAACATGGCATCGAATTTCACCGTCAGCGACGCCGGGTTTACCAGCAGAGATACAGGAAGAAGTTGTACGGTCGGGTCGCTAAATACGAGACAGCTATCCAAGAACTTCGAGGGGAGATTCCGAAGCTTGAGCTCCATCTCCTCAAACTACTTGCTGGGATCCCGACCAAGACCAGTCCATGGCAAGTGATTGCAGAATATTTCTCCCTCTTTCGGTGCGGGTTTAAACCTGCCATGGACGCGCAGAAGAAGTTTTTAGAGGGAGTCCTAATTCCAACTGTGGCTACCAAATCCTGATACGGTGTCGACTCGTTGCTAGCAGATTGGAAAACACTTCACGTTTGCTACGCAGATTTGGAGATAGAACTAGTGCGACTAGAAAAAGGCGAGGGTGGCGTTCTACTGGCAATTACTACAGGATATGCCACGATAACAGAACGCACTTTGTACAATGCGTTTCCGCACCTCGTTCAGGGAGGGAAATGGTCACCGATAGCAGTAAACGTTTTGGTCAGCGTCTTGTGGCTCCTATCATTGGCAGCTTCGAATGGGATGACACCATGGACCACATAGTTCGCCAAAACTACACCCCGGATATGTTGACGCCGCTGCTGAAGTTGCTGGGCAACCTAGAGGACGTGGCGTATGTACTTGAGAACTCACTTTCCATTCACCAGTAGATTAGTCGCAACGACCATGTAGATAACAATATCACTGCGTTGTCGAACTTTTCTTTCTCATCACAATGTCATAACTGTGACTATGATCGCTGGAGTTTGTGAGTTGACCGACTTTATCATCGCCAATAAGGTTTGAAATGTACCCATACTTACTGTCCGTTCCCCTTCTGTTTGTGGATCTTGTAAGCACACAAAGAGTAAGCGAGTCATCATCATCTATCAGTGGCATTCGGAGCGTCATTTTAAAAATCGCGCCGTCCAAGACACCTCAACTCAAGTTGAGAGGCAAGACAACGTGTTTTACCCACCTAAGGACCTCCGCTTCACTAACTGCGTGATTGGACGCGTGGTTCAACGCCCAGGAGCTGACTCTGGCGTCCTGTGCGATGGCCCCCGTGATAAGCCAAACGACAGCTTCGTTCAAGGACGACACATTTACAATGTGAGACAACCAACTGCATCCAACAACACCAATACTGGTCCAGAAGAATGTATCCAACATCCCGATGTATTGAGCAGCACCAAGCACTTGCATCCACAAGCGATAACAGTAAAACACACCGCGAGATCTTCAAATGCTGCAAACTCACGTCAAGCTCAGTCGCCCCAGCGCCTTACAGCTATGCAGCGATATCGTAAGCGAATCCGTGATCGTACAAGTGCCCTTGAAACGGAAGTCTACCGCTTGAGACAGGAGTTACAGAAGCTGCAACTACAGCGCGACATTATCCTTTCGGATATTCCGACGAACACGACCTCAAAATTGTGGTAGCAGAGTATTTTTCCCTCTTTCAACATGGCTTCAAGGCTCCAACGGATAACACAATTTCGGCCGTGACCAAAGCTCAAGTGCAGCAGAACCTTCTCAAAGCCACACTGGCGGTGGATGTAATTATTGACAATGGACACGGTGTGCCGGCCTTATTGGAGAATTGGAGAATGTTCGCACTCTACCATCGAAATGTGAACATTCGTCTCGTTCGCTTGGAGTGTGACGAAGACGATTCGATTATTGCTACGACACACGGTCGAACCGTTTTTACAGAAATGATGCTAGCAAACGCTCTTCACGGTACCGTCGATACGAACACAGAGGAAAAATGGCCCTCAATGTATTCCAAGGTTCTTGGTCAGGAGCTTGTGGTCGCCTGTTCAGTGCAGTTTCGGTGGGACGACACGAACGCTCGAATTAAAAGTATGCACCACAGTCCTGACATGATGGCACCACTACTAAAATTGCTAGGAACGTTGGGAGATGTAGCTGACGTACTTAGCAGTGGTCTAATTGCCCCACACTGGTAATTATGCAAAATACATACACATGATTTTAATTCCAGCAACTGCATTATTCCGAACTTCGGCTCCTTCTTTGAGTGATACTACAGTATTTGAGTCTAGCCGGACAAAGTAACATTACTGCTTTCAAGGACACAACTCTTTTAGAGGAGAACTTATTGCTTTCGCATGTTTGGGGTCGATACATTGAACTCGATTTCTCTACTATGGCTATAGAGAAGTCCCGGGAACACGATGGAAGTAAGCCATGTGATTACCCGTTGGCTCTCTCGACTGCGGTGGCCATGGGGTCAATCGCTAACGGGTACGGTAATCACATGGCTTTAAAGTCTGGAAATGTTGTTGCCCCATCCTTTCCAAATCAACACACATGACGGAAAGCCATTCGTTTACGCAAAGACTTCCAACCAATTAGATTGCGAATGACGGGACAAACTTGGAAAACCTTGAGTAAACTTTGTACCACAGGTTTTCGAATCAAGAACTGAATCTCTTGACGCTAGACTTGTCTTCCTCCAAATCTACTCACGTAGCGTGAGGTGACATTTTGCAATCCACGTCGCCAACCCAAAGTGTTCAAGTATCTACTTCCACCGCGAAGAAGTCACGCACGTTTGAATGAACACCAGCACCCTCTACCCGCCTCACAGTCAACACCTCAGTGACAACACAGTTTGTGCTGTTATTCAGCGCTCTGGTGTTCTCCGTCGTAACCAAACCGTCAAGGAATTTCAAGCACATGACATTTCTCCCAGACAACTTGCCGCAACGCAGTACATTGCCCGAGCTACAACTCCAGCGCGAGATCCCAGCATCCCGTCAAACATGACGTCTGAGCGCAGTCCAGCGGAAGCTGCTACTGGTAAGCGTGCTCGGCATGACATCGAGTCAAGTCAAGAGATCTACCCAAGACACGGGTCTACTACACAAGCAGAAGATAAGCAACATCGGACGTCAGTAAACGCTCTACGTGCAAAGATCCCACCGCACAAACTTACACCGGAGCTGCTCGAAGCTCTCATTCAATCGGATGTCCTTCTACGGGAGCGACGACGTATAACACAGCAAAAGTATCGCAAAACGATTGACGATCGTGCAGTTCGGCTTGAAGAGGAACTACGAGAGCTGGAAAAAGAGGTTCGACAACGTGAGTTGCATCACCAACGACTCATTTCTCATGTGCCTACCGAGACGACACTTTGGAACGTGGTGGCAGAGTATTATCGCCTCTTTCGCTCCGGCTCCAAAGTCCCGGATGCAACAGCACTGTCTTCCGAATCCAAGCAAAGAACGTCTCCAAAAGAAGCTCAAGATCAGATGGCTTTCTTGCTCAAGGCGATGACGTCGGACGTCAGTGTCAACAGCGGCTTCGGCTTGGATGTTCTCCTCCAAGAGTGGCAACTTGTCCCGCAAGTCCACAAAAACATAATGGTTCGGCTTGTACGTCTGGAGTACGATGAAGAAGCGGCAATGCTGGCAACCGTCAAAGTGTACAGCACCATCACAGAAACGATGCTACGCAACGAGTTCTCACCTCTCATCGAGTACGGCCAGTTGTCTTCACTGGCAAAGAAACTTCTTGGGAAGCGACTTGCGATGTCCATTTCGGTGCGATTTGGCTGGGATGCCACCACGGGGCGTGTTATAAGTATGCACTTCACAGTCGACTTGGTGCCTCCATTTCTCAAGATGCTCGGGAATCTGAAGGATGTGTCTCGCGTCCTAGAGACCTCTTGTCTGGCTGCGGCAGTTGGTGCGTCTAGGTAATACATGTAGTGCGAACCATTCGGCTGAAGAACTAGTTTCGGGTCACAATAGCCGGCAGCGTATCTCGCAGCGAAATATTCCTTCGTATACTTCCATTTCATAGATGTTTCAGTTCATTCGATTCCTAATACATCAATTCTCCAAGGTTACCACGACGATATATCGAGCACAGCCTTGAATCTCTCCTTCTGAGCTTATTCAGCATCGTCAAACTTTGGCTTCAAGAACTCTACGACGATACGGAACACTGCATCTGGGAGCTCAGCCACCACATTCAGCTGCATCGAGTCGCGCTGTTTCATTGATCGATCTGGCGCGTACCGAATCAAAAACACCAGTTTCATGCGTTCCCACACACAATCTCGTCGATGTAGATCTGCAATCTCGTCAAACCCCGGTCGTACAGGAACTGGTGTCCTCACCACCGCCGTCTTTCTTCCCTCACAAATCTCTCTATTCGTACACAACGCGAACCACGTCGCATGACCCACAGTGCGTCTATTAAGCCGATGCATATCCCTCACCACTTACACCATGTCAAGCTCCACCGCCTTAGCGACACAACTCGCCACAGTCACTTGTTCCTCCATTCTCTGGATCGGATTCCACTCTCCATGGACCGTTAATTTCCCCTTTTGATGATCTTCTCTCACCACCCACCGCAACTTTCGATTACGTAGTAATTCCAATACACACCTTTCATCTCCACTTTTCAGTGCCATATTGAGTGCATACAATGGACTATTAGCCCCCACTTGGTTTTCTGACTCCATAATGACCATAATAAAGGACGCTAAACGTCCATAACCATGAAAACACGCGAGTCCAAGTGCCGTTCGTCCTTGATCATCCTGTTCACTCCATAGTAAAATTTTATGTTTAGAGTTTTTGTCGTCCCAGTCTAAAAGACATTTAACAATGCTTGGATGAGCTCCAGAGGCACAAACTGCCATCAGAACATTGCAACGATGGTCGTCCTTAGTTCGGAGCGAAGCCCCTTTAACTAAGAGAAGTTTTACTAGAGTTAAAGTATTTTTCAGAGACGTTTGATGACTTGTAGCGGAGACCATGAGTGACGTTGCGGTGGGGGCTTAAATTGGAGCGTGCGTTGGCTAGTGAAGGGTTACGGTACACCATACGACGTACGACGTCCGCTTGGCCATAGTGTAGAGCCTCATGGAAGCGAGAGACGCTCGAGGCATCGGGGGGAGAGGGACGACGACATCTCATCGGATGACCGCAAATTCGAAAATGACAGATAAGAGGGTGATTTGTATGGGGTACGAAGGTTATATGTTAGTTTAAAGGTAGGTACGAATATGTTTACTTGGTTACTATAAGGACTATATATGATTATATAGGGTATTGAGGGTGATATGATTAAATAGAGGGATTAGTTTTAGGACGTACTTAGACGCCTGGAAGCTCTTCTCTCCATCTTTCGAAGACGTTTTGCCTTGCAATACCGGGAAGACATAGTTTAGAGCATGTTGGACATGGTCGAGCTTCAGTCAAGAACTTGAGGATCCTAGCTTCTCGGTTTTCGTGTATATCGACGTAACTCAGAATGATCTGGAACGCTTCGCCTGGGATCATAGCGACAGGATGTAAAGTGTAGACTTCTCGTTCTTGTCTTCTGCTAGTTCTACGTTGATGGGTTTTGCACTGTCGAAGCAGTAGGAACGCTCCAATTTGATCCCGAAGCCACACGCGACGTTGTGCTTGAGCGAGTTTGATGAATTCATGTGAGACTTTCAACTCAATTGACTCCGATTTGAGACGGTAAAGTGCATACCACGTCGCGAGTCGGACATCACCTGGATTGAACCGATACATTATCAGCACGACACGAGGTAGATTGTGCTGAATAGCGGCTTGAACACACGTGAAGACGTTGTACTTCTCCTGTTGCGGGTCGCTTGGTACTTTGTGCGTCGTGGTACTTTCGATGAGTTCGTTGCGGATGTGTTGCTTCTCTAGGATCTTCCAGATTGTGTTCTCCTCACGAGTTGCAACGGGAACTCTGGCGAACGGTGCTGAGCGGTATGAGAGATAGTGGGGAGGAATGACCACATTGACTTGGGTTGGTGGAATCGAAAGTAATCGACTGCAAGGTCCAAACTCATGTATCGCGATCCGAGCGCCAAGTCGCATGCGCATTTCTGTTGATTTCGGTTGGTTGAGGGATCACACCATCAGGGGACGATGGATCACTTTTGACATACCGCCACACCTGTATATCACTCGGCTCTCGTACGTCATGAGTTTGGTGGCTTCCTGACTGTTGGAGAGGGCTTCTAGATCTACAATACCGGTTCAATTGCTGTCAGACTCCGACAGCAAATTGAAATGCCATGTTAGACTGGCAATCCAAGTAACCACTTCGGCTTCGATTGATAGATGTGAACGGCACGAAACTCGAGGAGAATGCCACATCTGTAGTGTGACACAGCCGGTGTTTGAACCAGCGTTGCATCTGTGCAGTTGTGATTTGGTTGGCGATAGGAAAGTGTCCAACGAGGTGAGACAATTAGTCTCAATCAACTTTACCCATGACAAAGAATGCTTGAAAGCTAGACTTTAGCTGCTCAGGGCAACAATACGCCCCCCTCCTGGAGCTGTACACCAGACAAAGACGCCCGCCCTCGGTGATTTTTATTCAAGTCTAATGCAAATGTATGTGCATTTCCAGTGTCGTTAAGTATGCAGAAAAGCGGCTATACATGTAATACACGGAAAAGCACATATATGACATGAAAAGATTGGATACAGGACCAAGACCCCGGCCGGGGGTTTTATCTTTCACCGTCGTTGTCTGTACAACACTCGTATCGACCAGATCATTTCCTGTTATCGCATTTAAGCTCGGAACAAATGAAACGGACGATACCGGGGGTCTTGCGCCGTGTGCGCTCACGAACTCTTGATAGTCGTATCGAGGGTCATTGAGAATTTGCACGATATTAAGATCGATTGCAGCAGTGACGGGTGTGGGGCATCTCACTACTTTCACATAGTACTTCCACTAACCAGAAACAGTAGAACATAGTCATCCTCGCAGTAGGAGCAAGTAACTTCAGTGAAAGATTCAAAATTGAAAGTTTTAACTTTTTCCCTACCTTCAATCCCCAAAGTGAAATGACGTCAATTGATAGACCTCGACAAATCTTGTTCTCTAGTGCCTTTCCAAGAAGAACTCATTTGATCCGATGTACCTTCGTATAATATCAGTTTCCGATTTTCAGCGATGCCACCGCATCAAACTATTCGAGGTGTTACTACGTTTCCGGGTACCACCGATGAGGTTTATCGCTATGCGCTGACGCTCCACGATGGGAAAATGCGTATTTGGCTGGAGAATTCCTCGTCGAAAGAGCAGTGGTAAAAGGCTTCACATTATGCCAAAACATCTGGAATGAGTCGTTATTACCGGATATCAATACCTTTTACAGGCAGACGGTCAGTATGGACATCGAAGACATTACTGCAGAGCCGTACAACGTTGCTGACGCGACTTCAGAGCAGTATCTGAAGGTACAGCAGCATTTACTTGTTATTATAGTTTTCTTTTCAATGACCAAATATCTGGTTCCGTAGTGGTTTGCTGCAGTCCTCGACAGTAACTTGGATGAATCCCAAGGGGTCAGACGAACCCTTTATGCGAGCGATGAGGACTCAGTCGATCTACGACTGGCATTCAGCATTCAAGTACTGGGCTCGTCGCAGTGGGTCCCATATGACTTCCATGTTAAACCAATAGCAATCGCTGAGATTGACGTGCTGGAGTCGAAGCTGCGTGATCAGCATGACGAACTTGAGAGACTGCGCGCTCGAGTCGAGGATAAACCTGCGTCGTACATTTGTACGCAGAGCTTGGTGCGCGGCTTGAAAGATGAATTGATTGTCTGGGAACGACAGGAATCTGGTGATTTCGATATTGACGATTCTGGAACGCACGTACTGATTCTTCGGCCAGGACTTATCAACATCACCGTCTCGGTTCGTCATTATCCAAAGGGTAAACCTGCTATTGAGCTCTTGAAGAATAATGTGTGCTTACAACGAGATGCTCTCAAGAAGAACGGGTGCGCAATGGCGGTGTTGAGTTTGCTGCAGCTGATCGTCCACGTCGAGATAAATGACAGGATCGCAGTGAAGTGTGTAAACGCTACGGTTCAGGCCGCAGGAAATATGACGATTACGAGGGTCGGTGCTTAACGTTACGGAACTGGATCCGGTTTGCGAAGCATTGATCCTGTTGCGACGGTTTTCGTCGGCGAAAGTTCCGTTAACCTTTAATTTCCACCGTAGATGCAACTAAACATGCTCTCCGTTAGGCCGAGAAGTACTTTCATCCGAGGGCTGGCCGGAGGCGAAGAGTTCAATGCTGATCTAAGCAGTCCGCCATACACGTATTTTGTAAACTTTTACATCTACTGACCTTAAAAAATATTCCACCTAAAGCATCTCTTTGACCTGAGTATTTACAACATCGAACTTGTTTCGACTCTCGTATCAGGCTTAAAAGTCTACTCGTCCTTTGGTAACTAAAGATAATAATAATACTCACACCTGCGCAGTCGAAAGAAAAAGGCATCATGGTCGAATACAAGAAGTTACTCCAAGCAAGCAATGCGCCTAAATGGCATCTTTCAGTAAAAGTAGCAAAAAAAGAGAAAAAGTAGACCGGTTGCCGTGCTTCTTACTGCGTGGTTGGTGGAAGTAGAAGCACGTCCATGAAGCTGTTTCCATGTCGAGTGTCCCGCCTCCCAACGTACTTGACACTGATCATGTCGTTCGCCTCAACGGATATAGTGTGAACGTACGTCGTCGATATTCCGATGGAGAAGAGGCCGCAGGTGTAGTCGTAGACGCTAGCAATCTCAGACATTCCTTGATACACCGTGAACGCGATGCCGGATTGACAATTTGAGTGACGCAGCACAATGGACTTTGACTCGATAATGCTTCACAGAGAAGAAGTTCTCGTCGAAGTTGCTGCTTGGCTCCCAGTAGATGACGTTGTTACGGTTCCCAATCGTAAACGGCTTGAAACTTGCGAAAGCAATTCCTCGAGACGCCGGAGGTGCGGTATCAGCGACGGAAGTTATGTCGCTAACGATTGCGAAAAAAATTGCAATTGCAATCACCATGACGCTGCAAAGAGATACGCCTTTGTGTAGAGGGCTTGGATGGTTTTGCTCCACGCTTGTTGCAACAGTCGTTGCCTTGTTGCTCAACTCGGAGGCCATGGTTGCTATACTCGCTTGCAACTCAAGCTTTTCACGTTGCTGTGCCGTAGCTTTATCGAGCATAAAATTCAGCATAGGGTTCCAGTAGCAGCCTTCCAGCCCAAATCGAAGGCGGAGATGCATGATAATCAGCTCCTCTGGCTGCTCGATCATGTCCAGGACGGCATCTTGGGATTCCTGACCAGCTCCGAGAGCTATGAGGCCAATCTAGACAGTAGGTTAGTATCTCGGACAGTATAGCATGTCAACAGTGACAACACAAACCTTGACGGGGATTTTGTTGTGGCATCAGCGTGCAAATCCAGAGTGTCTGGAGTCACACTGCAAGCCCTGGAATGCACAACGAATTCTACAATCAGCATTTGTCAGTACTTTAATCGTTATGTTCGCGTACGCACCAGGCTTTCTCGGTGGCTCTGTCAATAGCTCGATCTCAAAGCCACGTTCTGTCAATAACACGGTAGTAGAATGGCGCGCCAGGATGCGACGGAAAACTGCTAAACACTTGGCTGCATGACACCATTTCTTCGGAAGTGTGTTGCTCGGAAAGATGTACGCCACTTGGGACACGAGTCTGGGAACTTCGGAGAAACGGAGAAACAACCAGTACATTCCTACGGTGAAGCTGGCGAGAAGCTTATGTCTTCAAGGGAAATGGCGTGGTTTAAAAGGCACGAAATATGCAGGAAAACAATGTATAAGGATTTAAGGAACGAAAATTCAAGAATCAAATGATTAAGGCAAAGAAAGCTACTGCTTACGAGCTACAACAGTAGCTTCCGTTACCCAGAACAGCAAGTATCGCTGGGTTGCTCAAGCATTCGCTGCATATTGGGCCAGCACAAGTTGACGAACAGCACCCGTAGCTTGCATCGCGGTCTCCCAAAGAATGGTCCAGTACTTGGCCACACAAGCAGTAGACTTGTCAGCTGCAGTCGATCCCCACTCCACCGCGGTCTCAACATGAGTTCCTGAGTTTTCCAATACTCGCTTGGCCAGGCTGCACAGATACAACCAGGACTGGGTACCTTTTAAGGCGACAATCTGCATCGCTGCTTCATTTCTTGGAACAGCACGATCACCAGCCTCCACCACCCACGCAGGAACAATCGAGTGGAGACGCTTCAAACTGTCATTGGCGTCTTGCAACTTCGCTAACAGCATTTGCGTCTCCGTAACTTCAATCGGTTGGAGCACAAACTGGTACTCGGGCTTCCACACGACGTCAGAGATTGAGAACTTCAGCAAGAAGTCGAGACGCATACGACCTTCGGTCATCGGGATCAAATCCACTTCGTAGTCGGTGTCACGACTCGTTTCCGACCGGCCAAGACTCATCTACACACAAAGATGTCAATATTAGATATAATATTTACGATAAGTAGAATAGAAATCCCTTACCGCGAGATAGTCCATAACGATCGCATGCGGAATACCAGCTCCTTTAAGCGCGAAGTCGTTCACAGACGACACAGTGCACTGCCTACACAATTACAAGTTACAGTTAGCACGATAACCGTTGCATCTTTAAGACAATTCAAAGACTCACCATTGTTGCTTGGTGGCTTGCTGTTCCAGCCAGATTTTCGCGGGTGTCACTGAAAACCGAAACACTGCGTTTCCCTGTGAGCTGAACGTCGCCTTGCCCGTTGTTTCCTTCGTCGACTCAGCCATGGTGGTCACTCGTGAATTTCCAAAGTGTGAATGAATTTCTACATGAATCACAGTCTCACTTGTGACCTCGTCCCAAGGAAGTCAATAGTGATCTTTGCTGCTGACGAATGAGCGTGGACTCTGAAGTCTCGGACAACATCAATTTTCCGATGTTACGTCAAGAATTGTCCGAGTGCCTTGCGTCACAAAGCATAGTGAGCCAAGTTGAAGAGAAGGGCTACTATTTAAAGTATCGGAAATTATCGAATGGATACGGTAATTCTGCACTACCAACAGTACAGTGTGACCTCGCAATTTGTCAGCGAGTCTTGAGGTCCCAAGACTCTGCTACACACGCACAGATGCCACATCTCGTTCAATTCGGAAAATCTACAGCCCATGTCTCTGGGGGGAGGGAGTGAAAACCCATTCTGAACCCATCTTGCTCGGCAAGCCGAATCAATGCCAGTGGTTTAAGGGGTGTGTTTGCAGCACGCAGGCTTCACCCCAGGACCAAGCATGGTCTAATAGCGCTCAGCTTGGCCTTCTATCGGCTTTCCCAGGGCTTCAAGTGGTTTAGCTGAGCGATAGAATCCACGTTTCCCAGCTACGATTTTTGAGAATTGCATAGGATTTGAAGCCCATGACACCCGTCCTCAAAACATGCAAACATGTTTTACATGTTTGCCCATGTTTGCTGGATCATTTGGTTTTATTATGGTAGTCTAACCTAACCGCGATAGAAAACATTGGCTGTAGCACCCATCCGAATCATTAACACTTCAGTTTTGTATACCGTGGCCAGCCCAGGATTGCCAACTGGTATAAACAGGCAACTTGTGGACAATGTGCATGGGACCGTGTGACTTGTGCAGCATCGCAGCGCCTCAACCTCAGCTCACTTCCCAATTTCCCCCCAAGAAGCTCAACCAACAGTCATGAAGTTCATCAGTTGCCTCGCCATTGTCACATTGACTCTCACTGCAACAGTCGCCGCTATTGAAGAGACCGGAGTCCAAGCTCGCTACATGCTCGCGATGGGCGACGAATCCGTCATGCTCGTGAGGGGATCACTACGCAAAACCAACGATTCCAACTAGAACTTTGGGCTAGAAAAGCTCTAACTTATTAAATCTATTGCTCGCCCTTTATTCCAAAATTAGTTTTTTTATCTGCCGTTTCAGTTTTTTTGTGTGGTAAAAAACAACTACTACTGTAGTATGCTTTAGTGATAATGAAGACGTTGTCGTTATCCGAGTTGAAAGACGCGTTGACGGCACTTGGAGTGGGAACGGCGACGGGGAATTTAAGAGGGGAAGCAAGACGTGATGAATTGGCGAGAAGACTGCATAATGCAAAGGTGGAAGCGGGTTTGACAGAGGAGGGTGAGGTGAATAGTGTGGATCGTGAACTGGATAAATTGTCATTGTCAGAGCTGCGTAGTGCCTTGGAGTTACGTCAGATATCGACACAAACCCCAGGGTTGAAAGGGGAAGCACGACGACACGCACTGATTCAGAGACTGGTGAACACGGGGTGGACGAATTCTGGTGTTTGTGGTGACTTTGGAAGTGGACGAATTGGTTCGAGTGACGAAGATGAAGTTGATGACACTAAATCGGAGACAAATTCAAGTGTGTACTCAACAGCAACGGAGTTTATCTTCTACGACACAAGAAGCAACAAGAAGGATGTAGATACTGAGTTACAGCTGAAAGCGATTGGTTTGACACCACAGCTTTCATTTACGAGACTTAAAAAAGATGAACCTGAAAACGATACTTCTGCTTCATCGGCACGCACGGAGCAACTACAGCGTGAATTATTCGAGCTACGGACAAAATTGCATACTTCTCGTCAAGAACAGCAGCAACTCGTTGATCGATCACTGAAGGAAGCTGGAATAGCGCCTACACTAGAAGAAATTTCAGCCAAGTTGCAAGCTCTTGAACGCGAACGGCAACGTTTACAAGAAAACTTCTTCGGCCACGAACTTGTTACGTCTGATACTTTGTCTTCAGGTGGTAGCACCGATGTTCCACCCGAATTTATCCAAGAGGATGCTCTGGTGCTAATTGAAAAACGACAAGAATCACTGAAGAAATTAGCGGAGAGAACGAAAGAAGCCATGGCTGTGGCTAAATTTCACGCTGTAGAGATTCAATCTGGCATCTCAAAATCTGCCAGACAAGAAGAAGTAAATTTACTCCTGCAGATCCGTCAAGCTGAATTGTCTCTCTACTCTGGTTCAGTTCAAACGCCGTCTTCTTGTACCCCGAAAGCTAGTGCTGCTACCGAAGCACACGTTTTGGTGCGCTGTCGATCCATAGCAGGAGGGTTACGTTCTGACCTGTGGCAGCAAATGAACACTGAAGAGCGTCGACAACTGCAAAACGAGCTACGGACTGCTGCATCGTTTCATATTCGACGAAATCGAGTGTCGCTAATCATTCCAGCGAGCAGTGGTGTTTCTTCACAAATACCACAACCTCCATCCCTAGCTGATAAACTCGGTATGAAGGCGCAATTTATGGAGAAAGCCAAACGTAATCCAGATGATATTCTTCAAGTCTACCAGAAAGCACTGGAAATTGATGACAGCCACGCACAAAATCTCGGTAACTACGCGTTATTCCTTTGTGCAACTTGCGGCGAAATTGATCTAGCCAGAGAGTACTTTCAGCGAGCCATTGCAGCTGATCCAATTCATGCTAAAAACCTGGCAAACTACGCAAACTTCTTAATGCGTCGACGAGGCGAGTTCGTGGAAAGTGAAGTTTATTATAAGCGAGCATTAGAAGTTGCTCCGAAGGACGTGAATATTTTGGGTGGATACGCAGATTTACTTGCTGCTAATACGCGTGGGAATCGTGAAAATCTGCTGTTGGCTCGTCAAGTTCTCAAGAAGGCATTGAGTCTATCACCTTCGCATACCAAGAACCAACTACGTTTGGCTCTGGTGCTTGTCGACTTAAAGGAGACACATTTGGCAGAACGCTGCTTCGAAAAGATACTGGCAGATTTGACACAACACCAGAATGCTGATAAAGGAGACCGTCTGATCCAGAAGCGAATGAACCATACAACACTGACAGCTATCTATGAAAACTATGCAAATTTCTTGCATCAACGCGGACTCTGGGCACGTGCGAAAAATATGTACGACGAAGCCCTTGCACTAGATCCTGATCGACCTTCGCTTTTGCGAAACTTGTGAGTTACTTTCATCAGCAGTGAGGTCAATTGCGTGATTCTGACACTTGTTGTGGGTTTTTGATCGGTGTAGCTCTTGTTTCTTGCGTGAGAGCAAACCATTTCTATCACCACGCAACGAACTGGGCGATCCAGCAGTTGTAGCTAAACAAGCTACGTCGACAAGCACTACAGTAGGAGACTTTCGAAAGCTACCAGGTAGTAAATACAGAGATCCAGGCAGATACTGGTGAGACAAGACAGACAACATCACCATCTCAATGATATAACCCGAGGTGTGGTGCATCGGTAGCCTGTTGGGGCTATGACGTAGCGCTGGCTCGACTAGTAAGTCGACGACTACCAAGTTGACTAAATAATCCAAGAGAGACAATAGGCAGCACCAACTGGTGTGAATTTCCACCTACTACTACGTGGTATGTTCATAATATTTGTAACTCACAAACCCCGCCCAAAGCGAAAGCTTTCACTCACCTCGTGGGAAGCATTAAGATGCGGTTTCTAGGAAACCCAACGGAGTCTGCGAGTTAGAGCTTCCCCTGGAACTGCGTTGTTGAAGTGCGATGGTGTGCCTAGCACATCGCTCTACGGATGGTGAGATCTGCGCATAATCCGCGTTGTTTCGAGTTACAGGTGATTATGGTGGCTGGTTGACGTGCTACACGTACCTGTGCTTCAGTGTCTCGATCCTGAGATTTATCTCGCCCGACTACCAATTCCTGAACTATCCCGGCTGTTCGAAGCCTGCACCGTTGACTGGGACTGCGTGAGCCCATAGGCAACGTTCAAAGCTATACCGATCGCTCTTGTGCTCTTGTCGAGGCTACCAAAGCTGAAGGACCCCACGAGCTGAAGCACATATCCCTCTGAAGAACCGTATCGTGTCAACAGCACCAGCCATTTATACGTTAAGAACTACGCATCCACATATCCGGATGGTTTGGCAGCACCCGCCGGACACCAAGCTACACGAGCTTCGTGTATTTTCCGTTCGCAATGACGTCGTCTGATCTAGACTCTGGCTGGTTCTAGGTAAATAAGATCCTAGTCAAGGTGAGATCATTCTCAAATTCACCTTCTACCGTTCACAACTACAAGGAAACACTAAACAACCATGAAGTTTATCTCGCTCCTCGCGCTCCTCGCTATCATCGCCCAGTGCACTGAAGGCCACCAAATGCTTCGTTCCGCCGCCACCAAGTCGGTCGGCTTTTCAACATTGAGCGCGTCCGGATCCGACGATGTTGCTTCCAAGAAGCTCAAGCCGCGTGATGGTCATGGCAAGAAGCACCCGCGCCACCCCAAGGGATCTTTCGACGGTAGTTGGGGTGGCCACGTTGGTGGACGCCACCACGGTCCTCACCCCCCGAAGGGTTCGTTCGATGGCAACTTTGATGGTCACTTCAAGTGGGCTGGCTCCTTTGACGGCAGCTTCCCTGGTCCCCACGGTAAGTGGCCCCGTTCGTTCGACGGCAGCTTCAAGGGTCATAGTAAGAACGTGCCGTTCCCCGGTAAGGGCAAAGGCAAGGGAAAGAAGAAGACATCGGACTCCTCGGAGGAGACCGAACAGCAGACGACGCAGCAGGACGACTCGGGCTCGGACTAAGTTTCCAAGCTCAACGCCTTGGTACACGACGTTTGTCGTCCCAGTAGATGTATATTTGTTCCGCTTAAGAGTGTGTTCGCATGAACCTTGGCTTCTAGTGGACACAGTAATACATTCATTGACCCTACATGAACTAGATTGTTTAAAAGTGAACGCTTGGTTCCAGATTCGGCTTTGGTAACTTCCCCTCTGTGTTCTTTTCTTTAATATAGCGTCTGTGTCCTGACCGATTTCTGGCAGTGCCGTCATGCTGGTGAGTTCAATTTCGCTTAGTCTGCATACTGGTATCATGGGGAAGTTTTGTCGTTTTAATGGTTATCATTTCTCGTCGATGATCCATCCGTTGTTATCCCAAGGTCTTGGCCTTCCGCTCGGTGGATATGTCTTGATTGGGCTTCCCAGAGTTCTAGTTTACCAATCGCTTGTGCTGATAATCTTGGTAGTCCATTGCGTTCTCGAGCTTCCCGACAGAGCTCTGAAGTCGGTTCCTTTGGGTGAGCTAGCGCATGCCAAGCTTCTGTGTACTGATCCGCCGGTGTTTGCATCCACTTCTCTGCTAAGTCCGTTCTTGTCGCCTTCAACGCGTGTGCTATATTCTGAAGTCTTAAGCCTCCTGCCGATCTCGGTGTGGATAGGAGTGCCAAATTGTGTTTGTGTGCTCTTGGTTCCGTACTTGCTGACGAGTACCATACAAATTGCTTTTGCAAGTTTTCGAGCTGGTTGAGCATCTTCTTGGGAGGTATAAACTGTTTCCCGGTGTATAATATTGCTGGTAATGCCACGGTATTGAAGAGCATAATCCTTTGAACCACAGAATTGCCCACTGTGGTCGCGATCCGAAGGCGTCTTTGTATTTTCTCGATTCTTATGTTCCAGTTTTCCATTGCCGAGTCTTGATTGTCCACCCAATAGCCTAACTGCCTCGTCGTTTCCTTCGGTTGAAGGACGGGGTATCCATGCCATTTTGAAGGTGTGCCGTGCGTATTTGTTCCAATAAGTATACTTTTCGCCGGTTGTACCTGAAGTCCTGAGAGTTCGCCAAATGTTTGGAGGATCTTCAGGACTATCGGTAGATCCTTTACCGATTTCATATAGACTGTGCTATCGTCCACGAACGCCGAAAATTTGTGTCTTAACCCTGTGCTTCGTGATATCTCGATTCCCTTAGGCTGTGGGTGTTGTTGTATCGCCCGGCTGAGCGTGTCAACTGCGAGGGTGAATAGCAGGGGAGCTAGTGGGCATCCTTGCCTGATTCCGGATTGAACTTCCCACTGATTTGACGTGTTGCCGTTTACGAGGAAGCTAGCAGTTGTACCATCATGTAATCGTTGTATCACAGATATAATTTTTTCCGAGAACCTATACCCCCGAAGCACCATCAGCATGAAAGTTCGGTCTAACGTGTCGTAAGCTTTGCGGAGATCTAGACAGAGGAGTGCTGCATATTCTGACCACTCTGTGTCAGCGTCGTCTCTACTGGCTGCCAGTACTGCTCTGAGTATTGAAATCGTTTTGCCGATGTTTCGTCCTCGGACGAATCCTTGTTGAGATGAGCTGATAAGTTTGAGTAGGTATTGATGTAGTCGTTCCGCTAGTATCCGTCCAAAGATTTTGTACGCTGTATTCAACAGCGCTATTGGTCTGTAATCTATCGCGTCTGCTGAATCTCCTTTCTTCCGCAGGGGGACTACTGTAGCTTCAAGAAATGTTTGCGGAATTCCTTCTCCATTAAGAATCGCATTAAATAGTTTAGTGAGTCCTGGTATCAATTCCGTCTGAAAGTACTTGTAAATTTCGTGGTTTAGTCCTGTTGGTCCTCCTGTTTTATTCCGTTGAAGGTGTTCAATTGCTGCCAGAGTTTCTCCTTCTGAAACGGGTGAAATTAAGACGTTAGCTTCCTCCACTGTCAGTTTTTGATTCTCTGGGATCTTCACGAATTGCTGGAATGTTTCATTCTACTCGCTGGATCAATTGTTGCGTGAGATTTCCAAAGATATGGCTCCACTCCGACGCCATCTTTTCTTCGACTGGATAATCATCCTTGTAGAAGTGTCCCGCTGAAGGTTTAATCTCTGTTACGGTTTGGTCCGTTTGCCAGTCTGAGTTCCGCTTAAATAGATAGCGGGTGTTTTCAGCTGTTGGTTGAAGGTTCCGTCCGAATGAGCGTGCCGCTATTGTTCGTGCTGATTGTCTTGCGGTTTCTTGTATTTCTTCCCTCGAGGTTTGTTCTGTGCGAGTTGCTGCCCATAGTCTCTCAAAGTAGCGCTTGCTTTGACGTTTGTCAGAATCTTGAACGTGCTGCAGTAATATCTGGATTCGCTTGACCACCTCATCCCATGCTTCTGTTGGGTGTTCTTCAGCCTCGTACTGATCCATAATTTCCACTAGTCCTGTTGAGATTTTTTCTCGCACCCGTTGAGATCGACCTGATTGGATGGGGTATCGGATCCGGAGTTGTGTGTGTGTGTTTTTTTTTGTACGGTCGTGAGTTCCAGTCGCACTTCACTGTGGTCAGGGTTGTGGGTAGGGTCTTTGGCTTCTATCCATTGTACCGCAGAGAAAGGTTCTCTTTTAACGTAGAATCGGTCTATTCTGCTTGCTCCGTTGCGGTTCCAATATGTAAACAAGTATAGCGGGTCATGGTCTTCGCCGTCGTTGTCTAGGTCCCGTGCGAGGCTTATTGCGTCCGTGTAGTCCCATTCATCCAGAAGGTTGGTAAAAAATCTGCTTTCATTTGCTGCGTGGCTGGGCTTCCCCCTGTCACTCTGTCTTGTTGTGGCTTTAGTACGCAGTTGAAGTCCCCCCCCCCAATGATAACCGATTTGTGCTGTGAAATCCACGGTTCTAGGTCCGCAAAAAAATGATCTTGATCTTTCTTCTGTGCAGGTGCGTACACGTTTACAATTAACCAACCGTCAAGCGCTACTGCCATCACACGCGATGTCCAGCTCGATAGCTGCCAAGGCTTCACTCGTGCACTTATTTCTGGGGACATAAGAATTCCCAGCCCTGCTGATTTGGTCTCTGTTGGTGTCCAGTAGCTTATTTCATGATCCGGTTTCGTCAGGTTCCAAGCTCGGTGCCAGAGGCTCATCGTTTCTGTAATTTCCTGCGTGTTATGTAGTTGTGTATCTTGAAGTAATAGGATGGATGGTGTTCGCTTGCCTTTTCTGTCTTCTCCAGCCACTCATCCAGTGTCTCCGTGATTTTGTTTTGCAAATCCCCTCAGGTTCTGTGTTATTAAAGTTAAACTTTTCTTCAATTCGTGATGTCTGCCGTGCGCGATTGGTGGTGTTTCAAGAGGTTTGTTATGTTATGTAATTCGCTGTAGTAGTCTCCATGTAAATGTTCTCCAGTTGATTCTAAATCCATTGTGAATTGGGTTGAGGTTCGCTTTCCACTACTTGTCCTCTCTCGTACTCCCGGATTCCGACTCCAGTATCGTCTCCAATTTCGCTCAGACCCTTACTGTGTCCTCTTGGTGAATAGCACGAACGTGTCAGCTACCTCGACCAGGATTCGTTTGGTGTTTATTTTTATTTTCCGTTGCCTCAAATTTGGTTTAGACTTGTCAGACGCTCATCAGAATTCATTCTGCAGAGCAAATGTGCAGTAGAATGCGGTCTTCGCATCGTACTTGCACATCTCTGGATACATCGTATGTAGCGTGCCTGTCTCTGACCAGCAGCAAAAAAACAGAGAACGGTAGAATCCCACAGACAGTATAGATAAACCGCACAGACGAATAGGTATACCTACAGACAAACAGAAGTACGCACAAGTAAAATAGTCATATGGTGTAAATCCACAGATACTTAGCTCAGATCGCCACCTACATGATGTGGGTCACATATAATAGTGTGCGGCTCCTACATAAGTAGCGTATTGCGCAACGGTGGCCATCGATCACCACTACACAACAGAAGCACGTGGTTGTACGGCGCTGTAGCTCAGGAAGTGCCGAATGAGAGCGCGGTGACGAGTGTGGTGGAGGCGACGAGTGCAAGGTAGGTGGCGACGAGTGTGGGCCAGGTGACGAGTGGAACTTTGTCTCGCTCTAACAATTGGGAGATGCTTGGTGAATTCGAGACATCTGCAGCTCCTAAAGAATTCCAGGATTTGGAGTTTTGTTGCGGACGCATTCCGCGCACCGACCCATTACGCTCATGTCGTATTGCGAAGGAAGCGACCACACAATCACGGAGAGAAGACTGCGCTGTGAAAGCAAAACGTGCAAGATGTAGGGCTCCTGCAAATTTGCTCGGAAAATTTGGATCTGTGAGGAGTCAAAGCGGAATCATATGTTTTACAATCGAATCGACTATACTCGAGACGAATGATTCAATTGCGTGGGTCCCCATAAAACTGTCGTCACCGCCGAAATGAAGAAACTTATCTTGCAACAGGATGAATGTGCTGTTCCACCTAAACGGATTCTAGGTAGAATGCGTCGGTCTGAAGATAAATTGCAGCCTACGCGAATGTACCCAACTTTGGCTCAAGTTTCGAATTGCGCCAAGTACCTTCGTCGTCTTCAAGGAACTAAAACCTCTGTCCATGTTGTTCGTCAGTTGATTTAAGAATGCGTATGATCCAACCGGTGACATGAATCGGGCATTTTGTTTCGCGCATCGTGATGACGAAAAGATCACGCATATGTCGACAAAGGAACCGATGAAGACTCCTTCGTGGTTGGTGTCACTAGTATTGCACTTGTCACGGCCTGTATCGAATACGCATCTCCAAGTCGCTTCACGCCCTTTCATGCAGATGCAACATTTAAGTCGAGTAACCTTGGCTACCCGGTGATTACATGCGGCTTCTCAGATTCATCGAGGTCGTACCAACCAGCGGCGAATTTTGTGGTAAGCCGTCGCACAGCTAAGGAATGTGCAATGTGCATGAGCGCCCTAGTCTGTATGATATTGCAAGTTCGCCCTTCGACCACTCTTCACGTTGACGCTGTGATGGGTGATGCCGAAGATGTCCAGCTGAATGGTTTTCAGCAGGTTACGACATTTGGCTCTGCGACCTACCTGATGTGCTTCTTTCACGTACTTAACAATGTGAGAAAACGCGCACGACACATGCAATTAAAACACCGGCGTGCTGTTATGGGCGTATTCACTACGCCGAGACTATGAATGCCTACTACACCCTGAAGGATACCGTACTGGCTGAGTGGCGAGCTATTCCTGAGTAAAAGGCATTCGCGAATTAATGCTCTGACAATGGTTAGACAGTCGCTATTGATGGTGGCAAGTGTTTCACACACCGCTCGGATATGCAACAACCAACAACCCCTGCGAGACATTCAACGCATTTTTTTAAAAAAGTACACAGGACGTTGAAGATTCTTCATGCAACGTCTTATTGCGGTAACGGTGACGGTTATTCAAGGTGCCACGATACATACTCCCACTGCAGATACACACATCCCCCTCCTACCACAGCGGCCGCAATGACATCAGCATCGATGATGGCGACTGGGCGAGTTGTCGCTTACGCTACTGAGAATGCAATGCTTTGTCGTGTGAAGCAGCTTCCCAAAGAGTCTGGACCAGTATCGTAAGATATGGAGGAACTATGCCGAACACTCGATGGTCGGTTTAGCGAGCAAAATGACTCTCCCGAGACTAGTGGTGAGGTGATTACTATAGGTCCCGCGCTCCCAGTGGGAGAACAACGTGCCCGTGCTGCTCGACTCTACAAAAAACACCGTGACATGGTCATTGTAGTACGCACACTCCGATTCAATGCCGAAAGAAGGCTGCGTGGTTGACGTCGAGAAGTGCGTATGTGGCTGCAAGTTCTACACTAAATTCAAGATGTGCTGTCATATTGTCGTTGGGCGAAAGGCAAAGCGACTGACCCATTTCGATGTCGAGGATAAAACGGAGAAGTTGTTCAACAGACAGATAAGGAGTCTACCAGTGATACTTCGGCAAAGCAGAAGAAAAGGCGAAAAAACACACGGACTCAGGGTTCCCCTACAGCACAACCATCTCAAGATCAAAACAACGCTCCGCTGCCGCTGAATGAACCTCTTCAGGGCCGGCCTCCCTTAGCTTCGCACAAATACCACGGATCCGTTAGGTATTGCTCTTCAAGCCAGTCAGCGTAATCGTCTTCATCTCGATCCCGCCAGAATTGGTCTTGGCTTCGAGCGCGTTCTAGCCGATCTAGTTGAGGTTTGATGACGTCGTCGTACCCCTGTTTGTCTTGCAACAATCCTTTCTACTCCCTTGACGTTTGGTCCAAGTGTGACCCGTAATTCAACAGGAGAATGTCCGACCAAAGTCTGCGAAATGCGCTTGCGGTCGCCCCGGAGTGATCAATGGAGCCGAATGCGCAAGTCAAACTTCCGCCGAAAAAGGCCAGAGCAAAGTCCTTTACAACGGTGAACAATCTTGTGTAGGCGAATGTTGTCTCTCCGCGAACAAACATGAAAGCTACATGGTAAAACTTGTGTTGATACTCGTTGGACTTAGTGTATCGGAGGCCACAAGTACCAAAATAAATCAATGCCCAGTTGAGAAATCAATTTTGTAGGCACCATCGGTAACCCTCAAAACTTCATGGTGCTGGCCCATCATCGCGAGCGCAATATTGCGGAACAGCTTGCGTGAGGTAAAAATGATGCCAAATGACACGTCGTTTCCTCTCAATTTCACTGTGCAAATGTCCAGAACTAACAACTCGTTTCGTTAGTTGAATGGCTTTTTCCGAAATCGCTCCTGGTACTTTTCAGCTCCGAATGTCATACCTTTTAGGAAAACATCTTTCGTCTTGCCCTGCTGGTGCTGCGTTAGCATCATGCCCTCCACAAGCCCCGTGTCCACCGCCGTTTTCAGATCCTGCGGGTAAGTGTGGCATATCCTCTCATGCCAAAGTTTCCATGAGCCAACTCCTTCCACCATCGGGTAGTTGCACAATAGGCGGTCCTCCAGCCTTACAATTCCTCCGTAAAATGGGTGCGTTCTTGGAAGCCCCAGGTGGCTTCTTGAGGCGTGGCTAAGACCACTCGTCTTCCTTCACCGGAGACAACAGTCCATACTCTGCGTCTGGTACGTAGAAAACGTTATTCACATACATGACGACTTGTTCTCCGTCAACCTCATTCACTAACGCCACCGTCCCCACACCAGCAGTCCGCGAAGCAACGCTTGGCGACAAACCACGCACGCTCCATATAGCCGAGAGGCCTCAGTGAACGACACGAAGTACAACCGTCTTCCGGTCACATGAGAGTTCGAAGCAGTGTCGAAATGCCACCAAGCACTACTGGTATCAGCATCTTCAACTTGCAGGCCTTCATCTACATCTTCAACTCCATGATCAGTTCCTGGGTCATCTTCCCTTGCGCCCTGTCGCACAGTCGTCGTGATGCCCGCCACAACGCCTGCAGTGGCAATTTCGACGTCACTGTGCGCTGAGCCCGACGACTTGCTGCCATCCTGGTGAAGTGTGCCGATTCCCCGCGTCTTACGTTTCGGTTCAGTTTCATCAGTACCGCCCTGCTTGTTCGCCAACTCCGGACAGTTTACCTTCGGATGGTCGGTGCTGCCGCACACGAAACATGCGTGAGATTTTCCTTGTCCTTTCGAACGGCCTTGCTCGTTCCCACTTTTGTCCTGTCCTCCTCCCCCACTCTTGTTCTGTTGACCAAAGACTGTTTTCCACTGCTAAACGGTCGGTTAATCTGGCTGTCAGCCTGGCTCGCTTTGTCGAACGTGATGGCCATCACCACCACTTTTTCCGGCGTGTCTACGCAGTCCATCTCCGCGTCCACAAAACCTCGCAAGCGGTCGAATCGCTCGTTGAAAGGTAGTGATGACACCAGCATCCCGCTGAACACGGAGTCGTCAAGAGCCATTCCAACCGTCTTGAGTCTCCCTATTGGCCGGCACATGTAATTGAGATGACCCTCCACGTTGCCGTTCTGCTTGTACTTTGCGGATTCTGGCTAAGCGTACAGCTACCGCTTGGTCATGGCCTTGGTCTGCTCGTTGGCTGTGCCCTCGTACCGGTCGCACATATACTTTCACATGGGCGAGCCATCCTCTAAGACCATGAGCTACCGGTCCATCTCGATGCACACGGACGAGAAGATCAACTCTTGAAGATCTAGCTGCAATCCATCCCAGACGCTCTTCTGCAAGGACAAGAAGTTCTCGCGGTACTTCTTCTCGCCTGCCATCACCTTGTGCATATCCACGTATTTCTTACTTGCAGCGATCTTCATGAGCTTTGTGTAGTACTGAAACTTCTGCCCGTTCCAGCGAATGGTCCGGCCGATCTTCTCAGAGACCCCGACCTCCCAAGTCTCATCCGTCGTTTGATTGGGCATCCTTGCACTTCCGCGAGAATAACCTTGTTGTAATGTGGATCCGATCCGGACCATTTCACATTTGTTGGGTAGCGACCTTTGCGTCGCTACCCAACAATACTTGTGCTGAGTTGACCCCATGAACTATTCTGTACGGTAAATGCGCTCTGCGCAGGGCTGAGACCCGCCTGGTGTGCGAGCTGGTAGCTCTACACTATGTTGTGCACGTCTCGTAGTATTGTTTTCTTTCCGGTAGAACACAATCACGCATAAAACAACAGTTAGTAGCCAGAACCAAACATGCACCAAACGTAGAAAATTTTAACCTGTCCGTCCAAGGGCATAACGCACATTTGCGCCAGCCTTGTGCAGCACTTGGATGTCCTTCGTCGTTTGAGGGTCCTTTACCGTTCATTTTTCCGAGTAGTTTCCCCTCTGGTACCTGTTTAGACCGTGGTTGTGACTACCGGTGGCTTTCACCCGCAAATGCCATTTCCCCCATAATTGATGCAGCCACGCATATGTTCACCCTCGCATCACACTTACTATAGCGCACCTTGTGGTGTTTGCGCTTCTCCCCACGTCTTGGCTCGCACGGCTGCCCATGGGTACAAACCATCGTCTTATGGTAGGTTTTCCTTGGGACGCCGCCCAAACCTAGCGTATCCACCGATATGCCAAAGCGTTCGAGATTTGATAGACCTAGCATAACTCCAACGCAGTCTGGTGAGACGGGAATCCGGTTTCGATAAGTTTCTGGAAATGTTACCTAACCGCACGCTTTATTTGGCAACTACATGTATTTTATCTTGGATTCACTATGCATCCACCGGGAAGGGCAGCTGTACGACCCTCAAGCGACAACCTATTATAAAATTTGGCATATATCAAACCTTTCACATATCGTACCTGTGCAACTTTTATATTTAGAGACAAGTTTAGAGATCGATTATGCCACCATCTTATGGCATTTTTGGTCGGCGTCCATTCCGCTGGGACAAACCTCACATCCGCCAAATCGAAGGTTGACAGTTCATTATCGATTATTTCGCCTGCTGCTCATATCCGAATGCAGAAAAAGTGTGGAAACGGTGGGTGCATGCTGCAGTTTGTGTTTGCTTTAGCTGGTATGTTGGCATGATGCCAGAGCTAATGAAGATCTCATCGATCTGCGAAGCCATATTGGAGCCAAGTCTGGTTTGTGTACATTTACGAGCTACGGAGGTGCTGTCTGTCATGCCCGACTCTGGCCTGCTGAGCAAGCAAGCTAGAGCGCGTAGGCACAAAGGCTCTGGCTTGCTTGCCAGCAGCCAGAGGCAACCTGTCGCTGCGACGGTTGTCTTGACGAGCCAGCAGTCGCAGTGACCTTGCATTTAGTGAAAGTGAACATGCATATCGGACAAATGAAAAGCATAGTTCCAAAGAAAAGAAGAAAAAGTACACGGAAAAATACCATATTGTACGGGTATTTTTTTTCAAGCTCTGGTCTGAAGGGCTTAACCCGCTCAGAAAACAATGCATTGGTACATGTATGTCTTTAGAGACGGGATACACGGAGCAACCGTTGTTGGGTCTTTGGGGGAACAAACAGAACTGAACAGCGAACAATAGAGCCGCAATCGAGGAGACGAGCAACCGTGATCACTCGTCAGCTTGTGGTTATGCTAATAAATTTTGCATATCGTATCCTTGCAGCGTGTATTGATTGAGTTGGTCAGAAATTTTGCTTCTGCCTCTTCATTGGCGCTAGGTCGATACTCTTCGTAGAAAAGAACGCAGGAGTGTACAAGTAATCGTCGTCGGTGGTCAACATGTTTTTGCAAGGTGAAGATGATGCTTATGCAGCATCCTGATAATCCTGATGCTAGTAAACTCTCCGAGACGAAGCATGTTCATAAAGGCCTGACACCTGGGTAAGGGGATTGATCACCATTGAAGGTTAGACAAAAGATGGTTCATTGTCAAATACACCCTCAAGTACACACCTCCGCCAACGCAACCAGCTCTCTTCAAAGCTCGATGGTCTTCGCTTCCCTCCCCAAACTCTTCACGGCCGCGACACTGGGCGGCAAGAAGTCACCCGTTCAGCTCAAACACCGCGTTGTTATGGCTCCCATGACTCGTCTTCGTATGGGCGACGATGGTGTTCCAGATGCAGTAGTCGTCGAGTTCTACTCGCAACGTGCCACTGATGGTGGTCTTCTCATCACGGAAGGCACAAACATCAGCGCCACTGCTCGCGGTTACTATGGCGCACCCGGAATCTTCAACTCGGCTCAGGTCGAAGGATGGAAGGTTGTCACCGATGCCGTGCACGCCAAGGGCGGCAAAATCTTTGTCCAGCTGTGGCACACCGGTCGTGTGAGCCACGAGCGCAACCAACCGAACGGAGGGCTTCCTGTATGCTCCAGTGCTGTTAGTATGGAAGGAGTTCATAGTCTCGCCCCGACGCGTGAGGGTCGACTGCCCCACCCTGTGCCTCGCGCTCTGGAGACCAACGAGATTGCTGGTATCGTTGCGGACTATAAATCCGCTGCTTTGTTGTCTCTTGAAGCGGGTTTCGATGTTGTGGAACTTCACTGCGCCAATGGATATCTGATTGAGCAATTCCTGTGTGACTCCATCAACAAGCGCACGGACAAATACGGCGGCAGCATCGAGAACCGTGCTCGCATCATCTTCGAAGCTCTGGAAGCTGTTCTTCCCGGTGTGGATTCGAGCAAGGTTGGCATTCGTCTGCCCCCCTACGGAACTGCTTTCGGTTGCACGGACTCTTCTCCGGGCGAGTTGTACAGCTACATCATTGGAAAACTCAACGACTATGACCTCGCCTACCTCCACCTTGTTGAGCCTCGTGGAATCCAAGCCCCGGCCCCCGATGCACCGGAAGGCGGTGTGCTCCCGATCTTCCGCAAAATCTACAAGGGTTTCATCATAACAACGTCGGGGTATAACCGCGATGAGGCCATTCAGGTTGTCGAGGAAGGCTCTGCCGACTGTGTTGCTTTCGCGCGCGATGTCATCTCCAATCCCGACCTCGTTGAGCGTCTGAAAACGGGAGCTGAGCTGAACGTGCGCAACAACCAGACGGCATACCTTCCGCTCGGAGTTGCGTTCGAGACGGGCTATACAGACTATCTGTTCCTGTCGAAGAAGGACTAACACCTGAGAAAAAATCCTTGCTGGATGCGACACGATACTGAATTAGAAGGCGTAGCTCGAATTCAACGTTGGTTCTCGTCTAAAAGCAATGAACACGTAAAACGTTTTACCTTCCACGTAAGATGATTGTCATTGAATTTTTACGAGCAGGGTTATCAATTCACCAACAAGCGTATCACTTGATACTTTTGAGTGCAAGTTTTATCTAGCCTTCCTTACGCAGGTTTAACCACAGACCGATGAACCCGATAGTGCGGAAACCGACGTTGATTGCCAGCAAAATGAGTCCGTCTCCGAGTGGTGTGCGCGCCTGCAGACTAAAATTCTTCAGTACATCAGCTCCCGTGTGCGCGGTGCAGTTTTCGATGGTTTCGTCGCAAGCAATCGATGGTACTTGCTCCCAAAAAATCTTCATCATAGCTTCGAAGCCGTACTTGATCGGGGACACGTACTGAATCCAGACAAAGTACTTGGGACAATCGTCGGAGTTGATGAGAAGGCCTCCAAACAACAGGAACGGAAGGATGATGATCATGCCAATGATGGGAGCGATGTCGATACGACGAACCAGACACGAAACCATGTAACCCAGACCCACAGCACAACTGTTGACGAGGATCATGATAATCTGCTGGTAGATGTAGACGTCGAATCCGTGGCCAACACCAATCAATAAGTAAGCTGGTACGAAGAAAATAATCGGCAAGAGGACCTGCATCGGGATCTCACTCACATTCTTCGAAAGGTACCAGGAGAAGAGATGATACAACCCCGCTCTGTATTCGCGAATGATAATCGGCAGCTCCATCGGCACCGAGATGAAAACAGGATTGGCCGAGCCGAAGGTTTGATTGACAATCAAGAAGAAGAAGCCACCAGTGAAGTTCTGAATGCCTTTCTGGTCCAGATCCAACTGCAGGTAGATGAGACCAACGATAAGAGAGATAAACAGCGTTTGGAAAATCGCAGCTCGGAAGCCAAGACGATCTCGTACAAATCGAACCACGTTTCGATGTGCCAGCACCCCAATTTGCCCGAAGAAGTTCAATCGTGAGTCGATATACTCGTCAACCTTGGCATCTTCGAGGGGCACCTCTATTTGAGGCAACGCCTGACGCTGTGCCCACTCCTTCTTCAGCTTCTCAACTCGTGCAACACCTTCAGCATCGGTGGCTTTATCCATGACAACAAGTTGCTTCATGAAGTAATCCGTCGGATTCATCAACGACGGACAAGCGTATCCCAGCGAAGCAAAATAGTCCACGGACTCCAACGCTTCACCTTGATATACAGGAGAACCATCCGACAGCAAGTAAAGCTGATCAAACAGTGCAAACAACTCCGACGAAGGCTGGTGAATAGTAGCAATCACTGTACGACCATCGCGAGCAATCTGCTGTAGCTGTGACGTCACCGTCTCCGCCATGAAGCTGTCCAAACCGGACGTCGGCTCGTCAACGAACAAAATGGACGGGTTCGTTAAGATCTCCGTAGCAAACGACAAACGCTTGCGTTCACCGCCAGAGATGCCACGAAGCGAGATGCCACCAATAAGTGTATCGCGGCATTTCATGAGTCCCAGCTCCTCCATCACCTCGTCCACGCGCTTCATGTACTGCTGCTCCGTGAACGTCTTGCCCATGCGTAGCTTGGCCTGGAACATAAGGTGTTCTTTCACCGTGATGGTTTGATAGAAGAGATCGTCCTGCATGACGTAGGATGCGAGTCGCTTGGTGGCATCACTCCAGGGTTGTCCATTCAGCACGATTTCTCCTTCGACGTCTTTGTTACGACCGGAGATGCAATCAAGTAGGGTGCTTTTGCCAGCTCCGGAAGGTCCCATGATAACCAGCAACTCTCCTGGTCGAGCTGATCCGCTCACATTCGACAGGATAACCTTCTCTTCAGCCTGCTTGGTGCGAGGATTAATGATGGTGGTCTTCAGGCTCAGGGTGCGCCATTGGAGAGTAAACTTCGGGGCTTTGGACGATACGAACTTGGTGTCGATATCTGGTCTGGGAGTCTCGATCTGCACGAAATGGTCTTGCACCGCGTTGTCTTGAGCATGCGAGGACATGTTGCAGTCCTAGTTGGATGTGTGCTGTAAACCGGAAGTTGTGTTATGAGACCAGTCCAAGCATGGCTGAGGTGGTCTCAGACGTCGCGTGCGACTCGAATCGGTATTTTCGGTCCAGCGCCGCTCCGATCAGAACCTGTCATCAGTGGTTGCGTTGCAGTCGTTTGGATGAGCTTTTTCATTAATCGTGCTCTATTTGTTTTGCTGTTTGTAACCGTCGGTGGTGCCGCAATTTTGTTTTTGACCAATCGTGAAGCGTTTAACGATGTTGAAGTGAGCGTTATCATTCGTGGATTAGGGGCGATTACTCGGACACTCATTCTTGATTTTAGTTGCAATCATAAAGGTACAAATGAACCCGTGTATTCGAAGTGAAACCTGTACACTACTTCTGTCTGCGGAGATTGAACCAAAGCCCAAGGAAACCCACCGCTCGGAAGGCCAAGTTGATGGCAATCAAGATAGCACCATCCGCAACCGCCGAGGGAGATTCCATACTGTAGTTTTTGAGTACCTCGTCGCCAGTCAAGGCGGTGCAGTTCTCGATGGCAGCATCGCAAGAGATTGACGGTACTTGGCGCCAGAAGATCTTCATTAGCGCCTCGAAGCCGTACTTGATCGGTGAAACATATTGCACCCAGATGAAATAGTCGGGGCAGTCGTTCGAGTTGATCAGCAGCCCTCCAAACAGAAGGAACGGTAGGATGATCACCACGCCGATGATCGGAGCAATGTCCACTCGACGGCACAGACACGAAACCATGTAACCTAGGCCGATGGCACAGCTATTCACTAGGATCACCACAATCTGCATGTAGATGAACACGTCGAATCCATGACCAATGCCCATGAGGAAGTACACCGGCACAAAGAAAAGGATCGGTAGCAGCACTTGCATCGGGAATTCACTCACGTTTTTGGAGAAATACCACGAGAAGAGGTGGTACAGTCCACCTTTGTACTCTCGGATGATGATTGGCAACTCCATTGGGACGGAGATGAAGACTGGGTTGGCAGAAGCGAAAGTCTGGTTGACAATTAGGAAGAAGAAGCCACCGGTGAAGTTCTGAATGCCATCTTGATCAAGATCCAGTTGCAGGAAGATAAGCCCCACAACGAGAGACACGAAGAGCGTCTGGAATATGGCAGCATGGAATGCGAATCGGTCACGGACGAAGCGGATGACGTTGCGTTGGACGAGAACAGCGATCTGACCGATCCATTCCAGATGAGAGTCCTTGAAGTGGCACTCGCTATCACTTGATTCGCCATGGAAGTTTTCATGGTCAATTTGGGGTAGTGTCTGGTGCTTTAACCACTCTTCCTTTAGGCTTTCCACTCGAGTGACACCAGCTTCATCACTTGCTTTATCCATCACCACCAGTTGACGCATGAAGTAATCCGTAGGGTTCATCAGTGAAGGGCACGGATATCCAAGCGAGGCAAAGTAGTCAACTGATTCAGATGCTTTGCCATGGTAGACCGCAGAGCCATCAGATAGCAAGTAAAGCTGATCAAACAGTGCAAACAACTCTGATGACGGTTGATGAATCGTAGCGATCACTGTACGACCATCACGAGCAATCTGCTGTAGCTGTGACGTCACCGTCTCCGCCATGAAGCTGTCCAAACCGGACGTCGGCTCGTCAACGAACAAAATGGACGGGTTCGTTAAGATCTCCGTAGCAAACGACAAACGCTTGCGTTCACCGCCAGAGATGCCACGAAGCGAGATGCCACCAATAAGTGTATCGCGGCATTTCATGAGTCCCAGCTCCTCCATCACCTCGTCCACGCGCTTCATGTACTGCTGCTCCGTGAACGTCTTGCCCATGCGTAGCTTGGCCTGGAACATAAGGTGTTCTTTCACCGTGATGGTTTGATAGAAGAGATCGTCCTGCATGACGTAGGATGCGAGTCGCTTGGTGGCATCACTCCAGGGTTGTCCATTCAGCACGATTTCTCCTTCGACGTCTTTGTTACGACCGGAGATGCAATCAAGTAGGGTGCTTTTGCCAGCTCCGGAAGGTCCCATGATAACCAGCAACTCTCCTGGTCGAGCTGATCCGCTGACGTTGGAGAGAATGACTTTATCCTCGGGTTGTTTGGTTTGAGGAATGATAACGCTGGCCTTGAGACTCAGGTTTCGCCACTGCAGAGTGAACTTGGGAGCTTCGTGAGACTGTAGTTTGTGGTTGCGTCGAGTTGGGATCACCTTTGGTGTCTCTACTTGGATAAAGTGGTGGTCGGGGGCTTCAGAGTCGATGTGAAGCGGAGTGGAAGACATCGTTAAGAGATAAAGTGACTTGATCGTGTTGAGCAGTGCGCGTTAGGCTGGAAAACAGAGAATGATGATGTCAAAGTGAGTACTGCCTCGCTCTATGGGTGTCACGATGACATATATCCGTTGGGCAATGATCTTTTGTCGCAACGAGGCTGATGACGCATATCGATGATGTCGAAGATCGCGGAATAGAAGGTTAAAGTATCCATACGAGTCACCCTTTGAGAGGGCTGAGAGGCTTGCTGTTAGCAGTGTCAATGCTGCTGCAGACCAAAGAGCTTTTACAGGCTGCAGCAATATGCCCCGTTGATCCTCATTCGTTACCAAGCAAACCAACCGCTCTAGACCGGGACACTAGAGAAAGTATAGGTGACAACCAACCACGACCAACCACGTTGAAGTTGGCGTCAACAGCCAGCGATTAGGGCTAAAAAGTAAACCAAGTGTCGTTCAGGCACATTCATTCCGGCGCACTTAAGTGGAAACGCAATCGCAGCTCGCGATGACATAACGGTTTAGAGCTTATGGATTTTCAGACACCGACGGATCGTCGTCTAATTTGAGAACTACTTTAGTTAGTGGAAACATGTCTCTCGTATTCCTACTACCATCCAAAACGATTCACTACAAACTCTGTAGTGCAACTGGTATTAATACGATGTAGCAGAGCTTTCGAGTGACCTCAGCGAAGTGTCAGCATCGACTGCGAGTCTCAACGCGAGCTGACGTCAAACGTATGACTTACTACCAAACAACACCGATTTGAACACGCTTCTGTGGATGTTTAAGGAATCACCAGCACGTCACATGCTGCACTGGTGAAGTGGCGAAAGGAGCGCCACAAGTATGAGGACACCATCCGCAACCGCGCGAAGGGCGAGACGAACGACCTGATCGTTCCGATCAAAAACACCTTCGACGAAGGATTACTGCGGTTGTGGTGCCGTTTCGGATGGAAGATGTCCATCGACGACATCACCGACGCCGCCATACTAGCTGAGGTAGACAAAATTATCTCCACTGTCAAGAACAACAGTATTCCTGACATCGACCAAGAAATGGCCGAAAATCTCCGAATGGACTTAAGTGAGAGTGATGTCCATGAGCGTGTCATCCAGTACTTTAAGCTGTGCCATGAGATTATTGACGATCATGGGTGGCGCATTTTCTTCACTGCTGATGACGGTAGGAAGCTATTGTGCTCCATCCTGATCAAATCTTTGGAACCGAAGGCTCTGAGAGAGGAAGTTGACCGGACGGCTCGTTTTCAAACGCGCAAAGCGAGAGAGGACGAGGTCGTTCTTCACGACTTAATTCTTGAGAAAGCCCTCGACCACGAGAAAGCTTACCAAAGCCATAGACGCGCCAAGTGCGACCGTGATCGCAGTAATCGCGATACTGAGTGTCCACCTCAGCGTGGCTCCGGTAAGAAAACGATCAAAAAGCCACGGTTGGTGACTGAACCAAGTGGTACAGGCCCTCGGCCACACACGAAGTCGCCGAACGAGCGCCCAAAAACTCCGCCAACGCCGTGTCCTCATTGCGGTGATCTTCATTGGCTGTCCGAGTGTCCAAAGCTACGGACAGCGAGAAAGCAGAGATTCGCAGAAAATTGCGTGCACAACGAGGCGACAGCAGCAAAACGGAGGTAGCTCGACTTAAACGGCTTCGAGAATGCATTCCTTCGGAAGAAAAGACTGTCATGTTGAATGACGTGATGGAGTTACCGTACTGTGGGGATACGGGTGCCGACCGAACCGCAATTAGTCGAAGACACGTTGAAGAGCTAGTGCTTCGTGACCCCTCGATTAAACCGACCCGGCTCAGTACGCCGGTGGTAATTGTGGGTGTTGCAGAGCATGAGATCACATGCACGACATCGGTGCATCTACGAGTGCTGTTAAACACGGCTGCAGGACCAGTAGCAATTCACGAACCTGTTGAATGCCTGGTAATTGACGACGGCGAACCTGAATTCATTTTGGGTCAAGACTTGTTGAAGGCACTGGACATCGACATCGATCGACAGCTGGAGCAGCTGGCCCAGCGCGACAACGATGACGGCGAGGACTTGCTGGCCCCTGACGACAATTTGCCTGTCCCTGGCTCGATGCCAACAGACGATGAGCTGCGTGATGCTGTTGAACAGTTAGTGCAGATGGCATTAGAACATGGGTTTCCGAGCCATCTAGAGGAGGCGCTTCGTGCCGTTGCATTCAAGCACGACATCTGGCGCATCGTGCTCGACAAGGACCCTCCGGCACGGGTTAAACCGCTGAAAATTCGCCTTAACGACGGCGTGAGCGCGGTGAAAAGCAAGCCCCCACGCTACCCATCTGCAGTGCGAGCGTTCCTTCGCGAGTTCAACGGTTGAGCTTGGCTGGGTCTACGAAAATCCGGCTAGCCGCTGGGCCACCCAGTGCTACCAGTGCGAAAGCCCAGTACAACCGATGACGAGTACAGGCAAACCTGTGACTTCCGCCTAGTCAATGATCTCATTGAGGCATTGATTAGCACCATGCCACACATGAGTGCTCTACTCGAGTACACTAAGGGCAAGAAACATTTCGGTCTTTTTGATCTCTTAAAGGGATTCTGGCAGCTCCCATTAGATGAGCTCAGCCAGGAATTGATGTCATACATAACTGACTCCAAAATATATACTCCTTGGCACGTACCCCAAGGGTGCTGCGATGCTGCTGTTCACTTTCAGCAGACAATGGAGCATGTATTTGAGTTGCTCTTGTACAAGTATCTTATCGTTTGGATCGACGATATATTATTGTTCGCAGAGGACATTGAGACTTATCTAGCCAAGTTAGAAGAGTTGTTTTTTTTACCTCGCGGCGGCCTCAGGGTGCCAAAAAGAGCAGTCTTTACCAACAAGAGGTAAAACGGTGTGGTCGGGTGATTACCAAAGTCGGTATCTCTCACGGCCCAGCGAGGATTGACACCCTCAGGTCAATGCCATTCCCGACAACTGCTGGACAGCTACAACAGTTTTTGTGCGCGACAAACTGGGTCCGTGAATCAATCGTGGACTATGCCCGTACTGTAGATCCGCTTCAGCAGCGCCTAGACTTAGCTCTAAAGCAGAGTAAGCGCACAAAGCGCGTGGCAGCAGGTATATCTATCGAGTTGTCAGAGTCAGAAAAGATTGCATTTGACCATGTCAAGGATCTCTTAGCTACGTCAGCTACACTCGCACTCCCGGATGATGCCGCCACAACCTGTGTGTTCTCAGATGTATCTGACACCGGATTCGCCGTGCTTGTTACCAAGTAACGAACTACGACCATTAGATTCCCATTACAACACAGCAGCACAAGCTTTTGACCTGTTTGAGCGGAACTTTAGAGGTTCCCAATTGAATTGGACAGTGATCGAAAAAGAAGCCTACCCCATCGTGGTGGCCTGCGATAAACTCGACTATCTGCTGTTGCGAGCACGCCCGTTTCGGTTATTCTGTGACCACAGAAACCTCATCCATGTATTCACGCCGCATACAAGCGTGAAGAAGCACATCAAAGGGAAACTCCTACGGTGGGCCCTCAAGTTGATGTCATTTCGCTACGTAATCGAACACGTCGATGGTGTATCCAATGTCTGGGCAGACATGCTCTCGAGGTGGACTGGCCAGCCAATCACCACGGTAAAAATGAAGCGTTTCACTAAGAAAAAACACAAGAAGCAGCGAGTTTCGGCCAAACCGCAAGCGAGACAAGCTCTCCGGCCGCTGGATGATGACAGTTTCACATGGCCAACCTTGGACGTGTTCAGGACCTTACAGCAGCAGCAGCAAGCACCTGCAGGTGCAATCCGAGGCAAGGACAGTATACCGCGGGTGGACCAGAGAATCTGGGTCCCCCGAGCATGTTCAGACCTCACTCAGAGGCTCTGTGTAATCGCCCATTGTGGGTCCCAAGGTCACCGCGGCGAGCAGGTCATGGTGAACTACCTGCGTCGAGTATTCCACATCCCCGACATTCGAGCGTCGTGCACACATTTGTGTCGACGTGCTTATTGTGCCCCCATGTAAAGGGCGGAAGGGTGATTCGTCGACCGTGGAGTGAGACTATTGACTGTAACGAACGGAATGGGGTCCTACATTGGGATTTTCTGTCTCTAGGAGAATCTTTCGGTGACAGCAAGTACCTATTGGTGCTAAAGGACCACGCCACGCACTTTTGCGAGTTGGTAGTGTGTGATGCTGCTGACAGTGCTGTTGCCACTGCAGCCATTCCAGACTGGCACAGTCGCTTTGGAGCTCCAACAATGTGGGTGAGCGACAATGGCAGTCACTTCAAGAACCAAGTGGTAGCCGAGCTTTCAAGAAGGCTCAAGAGCTAACAAAACTTTACCTTACAGTCCATGGATCAACGGCTCCGTGGAGTGCGTCAATCGCGACATGATGCAAGTGCTACGAGCTATGACTCCAGAGTACAAACTTTCCACCAAAGATTGGATCTACCTAGTGCCGTTGGTACAAGCCAGCCTGAACCACACGGCCTTACATTCGCTCGGCAATCGAGCACCCGTCGAACTATTCACGGGACTGCCGTGTCCGTCACCCCTGGCTGAATTTTACCACGCTGGCAACAAAAAGTTGGTCAAGCTGCCGACCAACTCGGCAGCCATTGACGAGCACTTGGCTGAGCTGCGAAACAGTTTGTGCTCAATGCACCAGCCTATTGCTGACCAACGCTTAAAACAGCGGCTCCTCAACAAGAAAAAGGAGCGGGGGGACAACGTAGTAAACTTTGAAGCTGGCGACTATGTCCTACGCTCTCGCGTGGATGAGAAAAAGGGCAACAAACTACCTGTCACATGGCAAGGACCATACAAAGTGGTACGAGCGGACTCACACTCCTTCCGAATTCATCACTTAGTGACAGGAGATGAATTTGATGTGCATGCATCACGTTTAAAGTTCTATGCTGACAGTAAGCTCAATGTAACGGAGGAAATCCTAGAGCACGTGGCTGCCCAAGGCATCCTTTTGGTCGTCAATGAGTTCAAAGACCATCGCTGGAACTCCTCCATCAAAGACTATGAGGTTGTAGTAAGCTGGAAAGGCTTAGAGTCTGTAGAAGACTCGTGGGAACCGCTAACTTCCCTGGCTAAGGAAGTCAAGGTTCTACTGGATCAGTACATACAAAAACAAGGCGCTAAGGTCCGCAAGTACTGGGAGAACCACCTATATTCAATACAAAAGCTTGCACAGTTTTTTCAAAATCACATTTTTTCTGCCAATGCGTATTGTATTTAGGCTACCATGTAGCCCAATCGTGTGCGAACATTTTGCACCAACTCCCATGTTGTCAAACCAAATATTGACGCCGAAACAATTCGGCATAATCGACTTCAACACATTGCACCTGTAACACTTGTTACATAGTCGATACATGGATACATCTGAGTCCGACTGTTGAAACCACATTACATAAATGAGGCATTTCTCTGGTCGTGACCGGAACCAACTACATTAGCTGGACCAGGCTTGGAGGGGCAGTGTAGTGCATATGTAACCAGCCAGCCCCAGCTAAGTACCATTGCGTCTGCACACGCAGCCGCTAGAAATCGCAATGCTGTTTACAACAGGCAGTGCGTAACGACAAACAAGTTGACACTGTTGGCGCATAACGACAACCATGATGACACTCACCGTGTCCAACCGTACCAGCGAAGCCACTTGAGTGCCTTCGGTAACTAGGCTAGCTGTAGGAACACTCACTTTGGTGTTTACCTTGAAATACACTTGACAATACTTCCTGGGAGCTCCGCCGGCTCCCCCATCGTGTCTTCATTCCTGCAGACACCACAACACTATAGCATCTTGCCATATTTAGCGCCGGTGAAGCTGTCGGGATTGATGCGATATATCCTGTTTCGTTCCAGCAATAGGAAGGGTGAGTTTCCATATTAAGCTGTTGGTTTAGCCTTACATACTAATGCATCTGTATGCTGGTGTTGTAGATATCGGAACCTTGGTATGGATCATCAGAAGATGTTGACGACTTTGTCGCTGCGTTGCCCGTGGAAGAAATGAAAGAGCTGTGGGAGGCGGTCTGTTTCGAGGGCGGAGATGAACAAATTCATAATTATATATGGATGATGCGCTGGCTGGACACATGCATGGAACTCTCCGAGGTATGCTACAATTCAGTCTCGCGATTGTCTGGTTACACGCAGACCACTTAAGAAGTGGGAAAATCTAAAAAATTCCCACATTTCCCACTTCCTGGCGATTACTAGAACTGATACAATCACTACTAACATCCCACTTACGGTGAGCAAGTCTACTACTACTACTTCCACATTTAGCGTTGTACCCATTCTCCATATAACAGTGTTAATGTATGCATTCCCACTTTTCCCACTTCCTAACGAGATATATGGTCACTTTTTAAGTGGTCTGCTGATACGTGTAGTGCTTAGCAGCACTTCACGTTTAGTCTCGAGTCGCGCAGCAGCGAGTCAACAGCTTGTGTAGTAAAGATAGAGTAGAGTGAAGTTGCTTGTGATGTCCGAGGCGAATTCCAAAGTAATTCATTGATCTGTTTGCTGTTTGCCTCGACACATGAAACGTACTACTTTGCCATAGTACGAGGAGGGAAGCCCCAGGCATAAAACCCCTTTGACCAAGAACAAACCCATCAAAGTCGACGGGTGTCAGGCCTTCCCAACCAGTCGTTTGAGGACTGATGGGCCTTGACAAAAGCGAGAGTTTCCAGGAAAGCAATCCAGGAAAACTAGCCGAAAGGCCCATAGTGCTAGATTACACGACCCCAAATTCGAGCGCGACTGAAGTTTTCAGCGCCTTCATAGACCGCCAACACGGACACCAACACAATCACGTCGAGCATCACATCGCTATGGATGGTGACCCATCCATTAGCAGCGATGCTCTGAGGCGCCATTGGGGCGAAGGCCTGCGCTTGCAGAATAAATTTAATCTCATCCTACGAGCCATGGACATCGTGGACGTCCTCGTGGACCCGTTTAAGCACCAACTACAGCTGAAGGAATGTGGTTGTGCCAAATGTTCCCATTACCGCTCGCAAAAATGGCTTCAAGAGAAGCCAACCGACTAAGCGTTGAAAGCACTCGAGCCAAAGCGGATTCGTGTCTAGTGTATCTTTACAGCGTATCGCATACAACATTAAAAAATAATATCCACAAACGGCCATCGTAACAATCTTCTTTTTATTTGAGTTGACTGCAGAGTTCGCTGCACAGATAACCGTCGATCATTCAGATAATGCCACTAGGCTGAATTTCATCGATTGTCCATAAGACCCATCCACGGCTCCAATCCGCTGTGCCCGGAATCCATCGTATTCTTTCCTTGCCGAGTTCGAACCACTTGTACACCTGAGCCGAGGTGATACCATTGTCCGTCAAAAACTGCGCAGCCTTGACTGGGTCAAGATTATGCACTCGGGATTTTATCTTACTCTTGAGGTGCTTGTTCTGCATCCAGACTGTATTTTTTGCCCAGTTTCTTATTTAGACCCGTACTCGCGCTCCTCGCTTCGTTGTTGGGCATCAATAGCTTGAAGAGATCTTCCGTTGTTGGCTTCTGCTTTATTCGATAAAATCGGAGTTTTCAACGTTCGTAAATTGCCTGTGAACCCCGAGACCGAACCTCCGCTTGCGAAAACAGCGGCCACAACCACGAACAGGATGAACTGGACATGCATGGTTAACTACAGTTCTTTTGTCCTCGTTGGTTCAAAGTGCTTACGTGTTCGTATGCGAGTTATGAAGTGGGAATGTCAATGGAGTCAGCTGTACTTGTTTGGAGAAATTAAGGAGCCACGATGCCAACCTATATCAAAGTCCTACACTTGGTGGCTTTGCACAGGAGATCACTGTGATGGAGAAACCAGGTTTGAGTGTAATCCAACGACATTCATTGATTTTTTTAAACCAATGTGACAGTGTCTATATCGGTATTCACACAAAACCACTTCAAGTTCAGCAAATTCTGTCGAAGCTCGCGTCATAGTAAACAGAATTTTGCAAAGTCGGAGCAAATCTCGCAGATTATTTCCTGGTCCGGATTTCTTTATCGACCGGCTATTGGTTAAAATTACATTGGTGCACAGGTATACTTAAGTACAGACCACAACGCGTATTGCCCACGACCAGCCAAGATGTCTGCAGGCGAGCAGCAGGCTGCAGCCCAGGACGAACACGAGCGCTCTGCGTTATTCCCCACGTCCCCCGAGGCTCCTACTCCTCATACAGACCAACATACACTCGTCCAGGCTCCTCCTATGGGTGCAACGACATTCCCCACTTGGGATGCGTTCTCCGTATACTTCGCCGGATACCAACGTGAAACGTTCCAAGTATACGTGAATAAAACCTCAACGTCAGTAGCTTGCCGAAACCAGCGACTGACTACTCCCCCCAAATACGGCAATTCCACGTATATTGACGAGCGAGTGTTGCCAGCTGAACTGAAAATTTACTCCAGGACATTGATCTGCACTCACGGGGGCAAACCACGTAGTCGCAGTCAAGGTATTCGACCCAATCAAAAGCGTCGTCCTATGGAGTGTCCTGCCAAGATCAATGTCCTGGCAAAAAAGCGATATGACGATGATCATTCCAAGGCCAGTGGGTGGCACATTGTGGTGACGCAACAAAATACCACACACAACCATCCACTAAACGGTGAAAGTTTCATGGCACATCCGCGTAACCGAAAACTCCAAGATCCGATGGTACTGGAGGCGGTGAACGCTCTTCGGAAAGCAGGGGTGAAACCATTGAAGATTCGCAAATATATTGAGGAAAAGGAACCGACCAAGCACGTGACCAGAAGCGACGTGAGAAATTTGTTGACCAGGATGAAAATTGGCAATTTTACGACGAACGCTGAACCCGAAACTCTAGCTGAGTCATCATCTGGACCATCGACTCCTCCGCCAATTGAGTCTACGCGGACTGACGTTGCAGGCACTGAGCAAGATAGCTCTGTTGGTGATGAATGTACCCGTGAACTTCGTGTTACTGGGTTCTCGAGTAAAGACAGTGGAGAAGTTCGAGATATACCAGCAGTACCTGCAGCACCTGATGTCGTCGTTGTGCAAGATGGCGCAAATTCGATCCAGGGTCTATGCGAATCCAGGCAAAGGGCTAGCGGAGGCTTTAAACTGCGATTGAAGCGTCTTGAGGAGCAGAACTTGGCACTATATAAGCAAAACTCCAAGCTTATTCTTCAAAATCGGCAGTACGTTTCTGATTTGAATCAAGCGCGGAAAAGAACTGCTGAGCAGGGTCTCCAGTTGATGACACTGCAAAGGTCGGAGGCCACTTGGAGAGAGGCAATGAGTCGATTAACACAAGAAATAACTCGTGTGAAGGCGGAGAATGCGACCTTGGCGGAGCTGTCTCGAGATCAAAGCGCACCTGGTTTTGCTGTACCAGAAACCGTCAACCGTAGTATGGGTGTGCTTGGTGCCAATAGTCGAGTACAGGCGTCCAAACGAGCGTTAGACAGTACAGGCTCCAATGGAACATTGGAGTCAATACGTCCTCAGAAGCGTCCAAGCAAGTGACGGAGGTGATGCAGTTTGAATTGGATGTCTCCAATCATAAATGCTTTTTTGAACCACAAAGTTTTTTTTTTCACTTTACAAGGACTTACGTAGGGAACATTTTCTTCGCTTGATTAGTGAACAAAGCCTAACTTGCCTCGGTGGGAATAAAGGGGCAGGAGAATCAGACGCTGAAGGGCAAACGGCGTTGCGGTCATACTTAGTATCGATCGTGGCTGAAGGAATAATCCACAACAATGCAATAGAGTACTACATTTACGCAAGCTTTGCAGTACACTTGGCTAACGCTGTTATGCTCTGCCATTTGCATGCAGATGTACTGATGATGAACTGCGTAGGGCCCAGTATCTGATTGCCATCCATGTTATTCCTGTAGATCACGCGGCAATACCAAGAAACCCGTGCGGTGCTAATGGCCGTTGTGTCCTCCCGTGTAATTCCTCAAAAATTGTATTAGCTCACAGTTCAACACATCCGATTTATAAAAGCTACATGTAACAGACAAATCTGATCCGAAGGTACACTGCTCCTGAAACTCACTGCGATCATATCCATTTCATATTGGAGATTGTTCTTGCTGTTGCTGTTGTACTAACGAAGTACTACGTTTTCGGGAACAACCACGTATATTGGAGATTATCCGTAGTTTTTTTTCTCATGTTGTTGCAGTGATGAACTTTACAGGCGGAAGGCTAAACCCATTTCTGGAAAGGATCGAGTACTAGAATGCTGTTGACGTAGTAGACGTAATAGTATACCTTTTGGAGAAAACAATTGCAGAATTGAGTGTATTCCTTGCGATTTTATTTGTTTAGGGAATTGATTCCAATTACGGTACGAGAATGGCTGCACGATACCCTAACTAGAATCCACCGAAGAACTTCAAGGAGGGACTGTAATCTCGCACGTTGAACTCGCCCACATCAGTCACCAACGCTGTTTGCCGGTCAAGATGCGAAGGTCAAACTTCAAGGGGAATTCTGATGGTCTGGAAGTTCCATCTGGCTCAATCCCTGATGAGTGGACACGCCTGCCACACTGAACATAATGTGCATGTATTAGTCGCCTCAGCTTACCTCATGGGTATGGGTGTGTTGTGGCACGTACCAGTACCAGATAGTTGTGGAACGGTGGAGGTCATCGGAGTCAAGGCCTGATGAGTTGTTGAAGCTTCGCGGTTGACGCGATAAGGAGTCTATCGGACCGATCTGCAATATCAATAACCTCTCCAACTTTGATAACCATGCAGACCCTGGCTTACGATCTGTGCTCAAGCAACCTTTTAACGGAGCATACGTTCTTGATCTTTTTACACATATATCAAACCCACAGGACTCTTTCAAATACAAAAGTAATCCGTGTACATGTAACTAGGATTATGAGCAGTGTCTAAGAATTCCAAAGATCTCGCAAACAAAAGGCAACCAAATGGCGGTGCATGCCAAGGATGTGTAAAGGCATCCGCTCCCATCTCCGTTTCCTGAGCCGTGTTTGCAGGCCTTTCTCTATCTTCGAATCGTTGAGGTGACGTACCGCTTAATTGCGGTACGTGTATTAATGTTAGTCTTTGCTTTAGTAAAGATTCTTCAATCTGGATAGTCCTGTTGGCATTCAAGGCTTCGTGACGACGAGGCATGGCCTGCCAGGCACCTGACCCCGCTGATCTCTGCTCCTTTTGCTTCGTTGAAGGGTACCAGCAAAGACCAGGTGAGCTAAGCGCGAAGGAACGCTGTGTTTTTAATCCTTCGGTTGGTAGCTTGCCGCACTCCCGAGCTCGATTCTTACTTTCGAATTCGCCTTCTAGCACCGACTCGGCCTTCCAGTCCAAGTTCGAAACCTGCAACCAAGATGCCTCCCTCCCCGGTTCCCAACCAAGGCACGGACTACGCTATCGCACTGTCCCCCGCTGCCGACAACATCAACGAGCCTAGTCTTGAAGGACGTGCAATTCGCGCACGATGGATCGTGTATACGTCTGCTGCCGTTGCCATGCTGGAGGCCTTCCACTATGGTTGGTCGAGTCACCAGATCAATCTCCACAAGTTCAACAACACCGAAGACTGCGATGCCCGCCCTGTTGTCGAGGGAACCTGCATCATGTTCCCCGGACACACCAAGACGACCTGGACGCTCTTGTCGAATGCATGGATTGTTGGTGGCATGTGCGGCAGCTTCCTGTCGGGTATCCCGTCCAACAAATATGGACGTCGAATGACTCTACGTCTCAACACTATCATCATGGTACTGGCCTCGGTTATCCAAGTTGTTGCGCCCACCGCTTTTTGGTTCGGATTTGGCCGCTTCGTCGCTGGTATTGCCAACGGTATCGCCATGGCTGTCGTGAACACTTTCCTGAGTGAGATCTCTACGCCACACAACCGTCACGCTCTCGGCACCAACACTCATTTGGCTGCTACACTCGGCATCTTAGGAGTGGCTACGACATTCTGGTACTGGAACACGACGTCGGGATTCCGTTGGATCGCTGCTATCCCAATTGTTCTGGCTGCTGGTTACCTCTTCTGTTCGTACTTCGTCATGGTTGAGAGTCCGGTGTGGCTTGTTGCTAAGGGCCGTGAACACGAAGCAGAGCGTGAAATTGCTCGTCTGTATGGCAAGGAACACGTTGAAGCCATGATGAGCTGGATCCAGGCCCGTGACCAGCGAACCAAATTACCGTCGACCATCAGTGGTGAGTCGGTGCAAGTGGAAGCCGAAAGTCCATGGACGATCCTGGTCAAGCCCAAGTTCCGTAAGCAACTTGTGGTTGCGTTGGGTTTGACGTGCATCAACCAGTTGGTGGGTATCAATGCTGTATTCTGGTACTCGTCGTCTATCCTGACTGAAGCTGGTATCGCGGATGCTCGACTGGGTGTGGTGATCATCGATATCCTCAACGTTGTGCCCGTACCGATCGCAGCATACGCCACCCAGTTCCTACCGAAACGCTCAATGCTTCTTTGGGGAATTGCTCTTATGTCGCTTTGCTGTATCGGTATGACGCTGTCCATGGTTTACAGTGTCGGCTGGCTCTCCGTTACAATGCTCGGCGTCTACGTGGTTGGGTACGACGTGAGCATCGGGCCGCTGCTTTGGCCGATGATTGCCGAATTCTTCCCCGACTCGGCGCGTGGTGGTGCTGTCGGCATTTGCGTCTTCTTGAAGTGGCTATGCGCGCTCATTATTGGCATCTCGTTCCCGTACATCCAGGACGCCATCACCGACTACAGCTTCACGCCGTTCCTGGCCACGACTATCCTGTCGATCATCTTTATCTACTTTATGGTGCCGGAGACTTCGGATTTGACGATCGCCGAGATCCAAAATGGTTTCCGTGGCGACCAGAACCTCCACTCGGTCAAGAGCCAGCAGTGAAGTGAGTGACGAGCGTCCAACCAGCATAGCGTGAAGGAGTACTTAGTTGGTCGAAATGTTTGCATTTTGCCTGCATATTGTAATGAAACGTGTTGTTTCTACTTAACTTCGACTTTTACTTGAGGGTGGTGTGGCAACACTTCTGAATGCGTCCTGAATTTCAGCAATTGTCATGTCGAACGTCTCTGGGCTATAAAGTAAATGAAGATAATCAATAACACCGTCGTGGCCAGGAATGGCGTGAAGCTGTAGCCTCTTTGATATAGGGAAATGCAATACCGATCGCGAGTGTGTCCAGCTAATTTACAATAATACAGATACGAACAGCAGCGCCACGAACCGAGTCTGGGAACAGTTCAGCGATAATGGGCCACAACAATGGACCAATAATCAGATCGTAGCCCGCCACAAAGACCCCCAGGAACACGATGGAGAGCCAATCAACGCTGTAGACCAGCGAGAAAGTCATCCCAACACAACATAGGACCATCACAAAGATACCCCCACGTCAGCATTGTACGCTTACAAGTACGTAGGATCTTGGTCAGAGCTGTGCCATGGCTGCTGAGAAGGTCGCTTCAGCCGAGGTCTCCGGTGTCTTCGTGGCCGCCTTGTTTTTGTGGTTGTGAGCCGAGACCATGCCCATCTCCGATTTGCTGGTCGGCACAGGGCAAGTCGATAGGGGTAGGGGATACATGTACGACCGTTGATCACATTCGGAATTTGTAAGGGTCGTCGAGTGTGCATGCACCACTAGATGTAGAAAAGAGACATGGTGAGGATATCGTGACTCAGAATTCGTCAAAATGGAGGAGCTTTTGTGCTGCTCATAAAGGCACTCTATCCTGTACGTGCTGATGCGTGCGTTTGTGCATGCAGATTTTTGCGGTGGTTCAAGTTCAAGGGCGATTACTTTGAGGCTGGACTGGACAGCTCGCCATTTTCAATAGACAGGACCTTAGGACGCTCTAGAAGCTGATCGGCATCCAGCGGCGGCTTTCCCAAGGCTCTAGAGGTTCGATAACGACACCGAAGAAGACAACACCACGTTATTTGCGTTGATGCAGACGCGTGTGTGGTAGCTATAGTAAATGGGGGAGGCATCATCTCGAGCAGCAGAATACTTCGCGCCAGTCATGTATTTAGTCGCTGTAGCGGCGCGTTCCAGTGTTGGAACCTGAACGAGGTGCATTAGACGATGCAGTTTTGGATGTACGTGTACAAGAGAGACATGTGTCATCAACAATAACAACATCTCACATTCATTTTCTCGCACATGCTTCTTTACGTCTGACTCTTGCTCGACGACTGCACGCTACGATCGCTGCGGAACCCATCCTGAATCTCGGCAATGGTCATGTCCGACGTCTCCGGCACCATGAAGTAGATGAAGATGATTGAAAGCACAGTCGAGCCCAGGAACGGCATGAAGCTGTAGTTGGTGATGGCCTCCTCGACGTACGGGAAGCCGATGCCGACGATAAGAGAGCAGATCCACTTCACGGTAATACAGATACCGACAGCAGCACCACGAGCGGAGTCCGCAAAGAGCTCAGCGACGATAGGCCAGAGCAACGGACCAATACTCAAGTCATAACCCACCACGAATATGCCCAGGAAGACAATAGAGAGCCATCCGATGCTGTAGACCAACGAGAAGGTCATGCCGATGCAGCACAGTACCATGACAAAGATGCCGGACATAAGCATCGTACGCTTGCGCATGACTTTCGTCAAGGCAGCAGCGATTGGCACAGGGACAACATTCAGGATGTCGATGATCATGAGACCAACACGCGAGTCCGAAATACCAGCATCCTTGAGAATCGACGACGAATAGAAGAAAACGGCGTTGATTCCCACCAACTGGTTGATGCATGTCAGTCCCAGTGCAATAACCAAAGGTTTACGGAACTTTTTGTTGGTCAGGATCGTCCAGTTCGTCTCAGTGTGAACCTTGTCGGACACACCACTCAACATCGAAGGCAGCTTGGATCTACGGTCGTTAGCCTGAATCCAACCCATCATGATGTTGACGTTCTCCTTACCATACAGGCGAGCAAGTTCCTTCTCAGCCTCTTCATCTTTGCCATTAGCAACCAGCCACACTGGACTTTCGACCATAAAGAAGAACGACATCACCACGAAGCCAGCAGCAAATACAATCGGCATGCCGGCGATCCAACGGAATCCGGGCGTCGTGTTCCAGTACCAGAACGTCGTCGCTACACCGAAGATACCTAACGTAGCAGCCAAGTGCGTGTTCGTACCCAGTGCGTGGCGGTTGTGTGGCGTCGAGATCTCGTTCAGGAACGTATTGACCACAGCCATGGCCACGCCGTTCGCCACACCCGTCACGAAGCGACCGGCTGCGAACCCCGTCGGGTTATTTGCCACCACTTGAATCACTGAACCCAGCACCATGATGATCGTGTTGAAGCGTAGTGTGGTGCGACGACCCCACTTGTTCGACGGGAAACCTGACAACAGACTACCGAACATACCACCAACAATCCAAGCGTTCACTAAGAGAGTCCATGTCGTCTTTGTGTGGCCCGGGAACATGAGGCAGGTGCCTTCCTCCACAGGTCGTACATTGCAGTCGTCTGTGTTGCTAAAGGTGCTGAGGTTGACTTGGGAGTTGGACCATCCGTAGTGGAAAGCTTCGAGCATAGCGATACCCACAGACGAGTACACAATCCACGTTGGCTTTAGTGAGCGTTCGTGGATGTTGAGCAGAGGCTCGTCATGGACGTCAGACGGTGGCGTCTGGATGCCGGCGTATCCGTTGCGAGGAGATTCGTGCGGCGCCATGAAGAACTCGATTGGCTGGGCCTCGAGCAAATTCGAAAGTGAGCGTCTCGCACACAGTTGTGCAGTACCGTCGGGAAAAGGCTCGAACGTCATGAGCGTATCGCCGATCTGACATGCAGACATCGCCAAAGACGATGACTTACTGTGCATCGCCAGTGCGTCTGGGTTGTTGCTTGCGTTAATCCTTGCTAGCTGCCAGACCGACAAACTGATGCAATTGCTGCATTCAAGCAGCTAATTAGTCGTCTAGGCGAGCACTGCGAGGAATCCTGCAACCACACATCATACAACTTCAACTTCAGAAACGGCCGACCGGCTCAGTCGGTCATTTTTATCCCCAGTTCAACGAGGCCTGGCTCATCAATCAGTCTTTAGTGAGATCAAGTGTAACGTATGGAAATGATTGTATATTGAGTAAGATCCGGGAAATCGCAGAATTGGGAAGACTGTAAACAAAAATCGCATTACGTTGTAAGTAGAAACTTTGCTAATGCCGCCCAGTTTGCGGGTGAAAGGAGCTAGAGTTCGAAAATAAGCCCAGCACTCCGTAATACGGACTGCCGACAAGTACGACACAGATTCAGGCGCCAGCGAAGTATTGATGCTGACAACACCAACGTGGTCTCCTTCGCTGACTCGAGCGGTACACAGCAGCGAGGTACTGATTTTGTGGCTCGCTGCGGGTTGACGCTTACGAAATCGCATGCGTTGAATTTCGACCCCGTTCACTTGCAGTGAAATTGATCCGCTATCTTGGTTATGTGGTAAGTTGTTCACGACGACTCCAAACACATAGGTACCGGATCTGTGCACACTAATCCCAATGTTATCTCTGTTCAGGGAGAAATTACGGCTCACCACTGGTTTCCACTGAAGGTTCGATCGGTTAAGTTGGGCTTTGCTGTCCACATACAAGTGCACTGGGTCCGGGTAAATAACCTTCACGCGTTTGGAGAGTAAATCGGGCTCTTCTTGCTGATCTTGCCGCTTCGCCTCGAGAATATCAATACGGCTAACGGCAAGTGGTTGGAGCTCAAACTCGTAGCGGATGCTGCATGACGAGTTCAAAAGTCGAATACTAGTGCATAATTCCATCCGAAGTTTGTCATCTTGAAGCTGTAGTAGCTTGCGCTGGACGTCCCATTTCCGTCTAGCGAACAATCCAGCAACTGCTTAAACAACTGATGGCACAACAGCAGTTAGACATTGTCGTTGACTACGGTATGCCACTTGGTTTCTTACCGACGCGTAGTCTGCGGGGGTAGCGTTAACGAACACATTGGTAGATGTGACGTAGTCGTCTTTGCGTAGGAAACTCGTTTGCCTAGGAAAATAAGATGTTAGCACATGTACAGCAAAAAAGAAAACTGCCCCCATTGTACGGAATGTACCAACGCTTTTTGCTGGAGCGATCTTCAAGCCAAACGCAAAGTTTCCTGCGCTGCAAGAATATTATATTGCGGTAATTAGTGGTCGGCGTGGAGGGGATAGTCGTCACCCCCTCTTCCATGGAGTCTTCTTGTCTAGCCATCATCCCTGCCAAATCGCTGGTAAAAGCTGAACTGAGCGCTGTTCCCGGGCACGAACGCTGTTATTTCGGATAACCCCCCCAGAATTTTTCAACCGTTCTTTTCCAAGGAAATTCGTCGATTTTGCAAGTGGGCGAGCCATGAATTTCGTGGAAATACTCGATGCCATGAAGTGCTTGTTAATATTTGCCAGTATTCAATTTCCCTCGTCAAGTTTTCAACTATTTTCCGTCATGCCAACTGGGGTCGACTGCGAAGTTGAAGGTGTTACAACGTTTGCTGTGTGCCCTGACGGAAGCTTTCGCTATTTGATCTCTGTCAAGAGTGAAAAGGTGAATATCTGGCTGGAGGACCGCTCGAGCAAGAAACAATGGTGAGGGAATTTGCTGTTGAAGTTTGAAGGGCGGCAACATCCTTACGAGACAATGTGTTATTCACGTTTTGACCAGGCAATCTGGATTTCTTAGCAAAGAAGACTATGTGACTGCTACAAACATCTTTGTGGATGCATCAACGGCGGACTACGCTTCGGTACGGTTCGCATAATGACAGGAAAGTATAAATTCCCCTGAGTTGACAGTTTTTTTGTTCGACAGTGCTTTCAGCAATGTTTGGAATGTCCTCTGGACAAGACCGAAGAATCCCAGCGCAAGCTAGTTTCACTCAGGGGTGGCAAACTCCAGTTTGAGATGACTATCAAGCTTCGCCTACTTCACTCCGTTCGTGAAGTCAGCTACATTTTCAAGCTGAATCCAGTTGCAGTGGAGCCAATCGACATATTGGAATCGAAGATGAAAGATCAACAAGGGGAGCTGGAGAGACTTCGTGGGCTAGTTGGGGGAGCTGACCGTGCCTTTTTGTACGCTTCAAGTGCAACCTGGACTTCGTCGACACTCCAGTGGAATGCCGTGAGCTTTGAGAATTTTACGCTGACGGCAAACAGCACATCGATCTCGGCCCTCCTTCCTGGCCTGTATGCAATCGGTGCGCTTGTGAACCACCTGCCAAATCAAAATGGCCCCACGGGGTCCATTTCGTTGCAGAAGAACGGGGTCTGCATTCAATATGCAACAACGGGTGCTGCCTACACAAATCACAATCCTCGCTACGTCAGCCACCAGACCAGCTCTTCGCTCATGTGCATTGTTCAGGTCGAGAAGAACGATACGATTGCCGTCGTTTGCTCGAACACCTCTGTCATTGAGAATTTTCCTTCGTATCTGAATGCGGTGCGTATCGGAGCTTGAAGAAACGGGAGACCCAGGTCATGCACTTGATAGCTTCGCCCAAGTAGCGTCTTGAATAAGTTGAAAAACACCTCACTTTCGATATTGAATGCACCCTTTTTCCATTAAAATGAATCAAACATGTTTTTATTGTTTTCAACAACTAGGTAGAAGACAGAGATTACGTACACAGTATTTGTGCACATCGTACACAGTCTCACACAGTCTCGCACAGTACTTTTGCATAACCAAGCCAGACTTGCCTGGTCTGTTGGATAGACAGCACAGCTGGTGATCATGTTTCCAGGCGAAAACAAGCCACGCTTGGTGTAGAACACGGTTCAATTGTCGGAGTTAAGGTCACAGTAGACCAAGACCGCATCGCGAGTTTCTCTAAGTCCCCACGCTGTTTATTTCCGAGCCAAACTTGCGGGAATGTGTGCTGTCGGCATTAGCGTTAGCACTGATATGGAACTGAAAAGCTATTGTTCTCAATAAGATTGACTATCAGAATGCTGCTTACATTGATGTTAGTATAAGGCTGAGGTATCTGAATTGAAAGAACTGCATCGCTGGCCTGATGTTCCTTGAATACCACTCGGCTCTTGTTCGTGAATGCACAGCTCGAAAAACATGAGCACAATGATTCCACAATTGTAGTTGTCGAGCTGCGTAACCCATTCAGATTGCTTGAATCTAAATCACTTGGGAGATTTTGGTTGCGGTAGCAACGGAAGAAGCTGGTCGATCAAGAACGTCCTCAAATGTTGAACTTTTCGTCGCTTTGCTGAGGGTCGTAGACCTTCACCAGATTGCTGTTGATGTTCACCGCTAATGCACACCAATCGTTCAACTCATAATTTATCGCTGCAAACAGTAACAATCTCTCGTTCACCAAGTCCATGCGATTCGCCGCATTCTCCAGCTCTTTCAACGCTTCTTACCCACTAATCATCTTGGGGTCGAACACAGGGAAGTGTAGAACGTCACCGAGAATCGTGAAAATGGTCACCGTTTCACTGTTTCGCTTGATAATTGTCCTAATAGTGAGTTCTAGGCACGGTCTTTCTGCCATTGTCCGTCCACACAACACACAAGGAAGTCACCCAGTAACAATCACTAAGAACATCAACGTCACGAAGACGCTTCTTGGCTATGTCCAAATTCAAAAGACCTTCGGACCATACAGGCTCACGTGCTTCCCACTCAAAACCATCAAAGGTGTCGACCCATTTCACAGCATCATCAATTCCATCAAAGGGAGAAATGCACGGTGCCACGATCGCATAGCTTTGAGAGCTGCTATATCGTAAACAATTGTTCCTGTCAACACGATGATGTCATGTTGAGGCATCCGTGCTTCGTGGTCACTAAACCATCGATTCTGGAAAAGTGCGATCTGTGAGTCGCAGGAATCGAGTCTCCATACTGGCAGTACGCTCATAATTTTCTCTGCAGGAGTTGGCTCTTTCTTCGCCCGCTCGCATACTGTAATATTTGCTCTTTTCGACCGTAGAATCGATATAGCACGTAGAGCGGCAGCATATCGGTGAGTCACACCCTCCTCAACAGCCTTCTTTAGAACAGGAACAGATGGACTCGCTGGCGGCAACAGCAGCCACAAGTCGACAGGTCTGGTTCAATTCTTCATTGGTCTTCTTTTTGCTGGCAGCTTGACTATCCTTCAGACGCCCTGATCTCTTTGTCATTGGCGATATCATCCATCTTGGACGAGGTCGTACTGGTTTGTCGATATCGCTAACGTCGTCCCCAGACGACGAGTTTTCGTTCTCGCGGCCGTCGCTGTTTTGATTCTCGGCCACAGTCTGAGACTGTTCAACAGTTTCCGTTTGATGAACAGTTTCAGACTGATGTACGATTTCAGACTGGCCCACAGTGTCGGTTTGTACCACTGCCTCGGACTGATGTTCTACTGCAGCGTGTGAGCTCGATGCTTGACTGCATTCTGCATTTTCGGGTATAGGAAAACTAGACGAATCCAAATCATCCATAAGCGAATACAGCGCTCGCCCGTCAGGAGACAGTTGAAGATCAGGAACTCCAGTAAAAACATCATCCCCGTCCGGAGGTTCTGCCACAGTCTCAGATTGTGTACCTGTTTTCGACAGAGACCCAATAACAGACTGTGTTACCGCCTCAGTGGGGGCTACAGCAATTGGTTGTGGACACGCTTTTGTATGTTCTCCATCTTCTATTCCAGCGCGTTCCGTACTCGGGGCGTCAGCGTAAGTCACAACCGGGCACTGTCCAGCTTTGACACCCTCCAGAAACTTCATCATAGACTCACCCAAATCTGCGTGGGCTCCAGTGCCCCACCGACATCCTACATCAGCAATTTGCCTCCCAATAGCGTTGAGCTTGTTGAATTTCTCGTTTTGGTTCATAACACGCTCAGCTGGAGGTCGAGTAACCGCACGGTTCTCGTACGGAACTGTCACGTCGTCGTCAATAGTAGACTCTCTCCGTAGTCGTCGATAATTGTTTACCAGCCATCCAGGGCGGATGATACTTTCAGGTACGAGACTGCTGCAACCCGTCTCTTTCCTGTAGTAGATAATGTTTCTGCAAGGCAGTCATCGCGTCACCCGGAATATGCACGAGCACGTCCAGCCACTTGGATTCATCATGAATTTATCAGGTAAATCGTCATCCTTGCCAGCCGAAACTGCATCATCACGTATGGTCCCATCGGATAGTGTCGATACTGGGTAGTCGAAAGCAGGGAAAAATCATATTGCTGCTTCACGAGCTCGACCACATGCCGTGAAACGGTGTTCAGCAACAAATTCATCTCTTCGTCATACTCGACATTCAAGTACACCCCAATACGATTGATACTCCGCGCCCAAATCTTTTCGTTGACTGCTTGTCAGAACAAATTCGAAACAACACAGTCATCAAGAGTTGTCGAGCGGTTCACCAACGTCTTCAATTTCTGCAAACTTGATTCCAGTCTACGGGCACAGGAGATAAAATAAATCAGTGAAATAGCACATGATATTAAGCCTTCTCTGTTGAACGCATCTGTTGTTGGTCTGGTTTCCCATATGTGGCCACGGTACACTTGACTCCACATCTCTTTACAGGAAGTCCAATTATCATCGAAGTAGCTCCACCGAAGTTGTGCCTTCCCCTCAGACCGCATTACCACCTTCATGGTCGAAATGATGTTGTCATACGACGCTTCTGTCGGCGCACTCACCAACAACTGTATCAATGGCTTCATCTCGTTTCTTGTAAACACGGCGAGGTTGTTGTTCTCGCTCGCCACCACGTTTGGAGATACTTGACCACATGAAAGTGGCAAAGCAAAAGTCGGACCCCAGGAAATTCATCTCGCAACACCGAGATCTCGGTGAAGTCGTTATCGATTACGAAGACTGCCAGGGAGTCAAACGATGGGCAGTATTCTTTGAACTGTTGACAAGCAAGACGCAATGCCACCTTACGCTCATTTCCCACCAGACAGTGCTACAAAAATCAAAGTACACAAACCAGAGTTGTGTACACACGTTAGACTTTTTGTACCAATGTCAAATCATCGCACAGACTTAGACTGGTATCCAGTATAATACAGTCATCACAAACGAACCTGTACGTGCCGCCCCTCGCCCATGGCATCGTGGATCATGAAACTGAAAAGTTTGTAGTTCGAGGAGTTGGTAGCATGGGTTGCGTCGATAAGCATCAATTCCGGAAAGTGCTCGAACATTGAGCGCGTGTGAGCTGACTGGATAGAGATACATTGGACAGCATTCTAGCAGCACAAACCAAATACAGACGTCATTTACTCGTAAGTCATCCTCTTCGCAACACAGCGTACCTCTTCCTTCGAGTAAATTCTGGTCACATTCCCTCTCTTCGACTCAAAGTCTTCCAAATCGCTCGAATAGGCTCCTCCATGGTAGGAAAATCATAACTCTCTCGCTGAAGGCGGGCAACGAGATTATGTACGTCTTTCATGGCAGGTTCCACCGCAGTATTCTCGGTGATGTACTCGAGAATCCGCTTTTGATTCGCATCTGCTCGGTGCAGCGTGTGCACGGTCGCGAGCACTTCATCATCCAACACCTGCCGGGCTTCATGGTAGTTTTGATAGGCTTCGCGGCTGACGTCGTGGTTATGACCAGTGTTTTGCCTTGTGATGCAAACTTCCCAATTACCACTGTCACGAACGCAGGCGTTGATCTAAAACAAATGTAATGTTATAAAATATGAAAAAAAACAATAATGACGCCACATACCTGGGCACCGTATCCAATTTTCCTTGAGTGCTGGTTCGGTCGCACACCTTGTCCTCCACCATGCCGAGGGGTTCCATGATGCATACAGACGTAGGTCTTGTTGTAAAATTTTACTGCCCCCTGAATCGGCTTGCTATAAGAGTTGCTGGTCTCCATTCTCTTGTTACGATTGCGTACAGTCGTATTAGTCCGTACTGAATAAAACTATAGTGCACAACACAACACGTGATTAGTTGATTACACAGAATCAATAGTAACAGACTGCCAACCAGTCGAGACAGGTACACAGTCTGAGACTGTGCTACAACTCGTGCTGTGCATGACAAATCTGGAATGTCCGTCTGCTGTAATTCTTCAAGAACGACTCGAGAGCGTCCCCGTTATCGAACATCTTTACGTCAATCTCTGGAACGTGCACCAAGCCGTCTCGGGCAGCGATGGCGGCACCGTCGTTTCCATCGCTCAAGTCGGTGGCTCTGCTTCTGCTTGCTGAATCTGACGGCTCTTCCTCAGAGCTGCTTAAGGCCTCATCCACAGCTTCTGATGATTCTGCGCGGCTTAGGATCTCCCTCGAGATGCGTGCCTGCAGCGCTTGGTTCGTGCTCATCCTCCAACCTTGCTTACCAATCGCTTCGCTGTCTTCTTCCTGCGCTTCCTTCTGCTTGCTGGCGGCGGGCTCTCGGAATCGGCGTCACTGCTGAAGCCTCCGCTGCTGCTGCTGCTGCTGGACGCAGCACTTGCTTCACTCTCGTCGGACACGTTGGTGAGCCGGCGCGGTGACCGGACGACCATACTCGATGCTGCTGGCTTTGCTTGGACCGCTGATTTAGAATGGGGAAGGGGGGAGAATTTCCAGCCATCAAATTCCGATTTGTCGGAGTGATGGTCTAAGGAAATGAGTGCCAACACATGCCGGTGGAAAGGGGATACATATCCCACTGTATTTGACTTTTAATACTGTGTACATAGCCGCTCTCCTAGGTAGAAGTACTACGTTGGCTGCAGACACGTCCATAAAGTTCAAGGATGGACTTGATCCATCTGGAGCGTCAAGCGGTGTTATTGACTGATCAGATCGAAACAAGTTCAAGCTTGTCGATCCTTGAAGTTATCATCTGGAACTGAAACAGATAGGACTTTCAGATAGCGTTACCCTTATTTGTCGCCATAAACAATCACCTTGGCTTACGTTTTTTTTAAATTTAAAAAAAAACGTTAAGAAACGTTTTTAACATGTGACGCTTGGGATTTGCAACAATCCGATAATAGAGATGCGGAAGTCTAGTGATGTGAATTGGTGCAAAAATGCCTAAAGGTCGGCCAAAATCTTCCTAAAATAGGGGAGGGGGGGGGGGTCTGATCCAAAATGAAAGGGACGGGGCCTCTCATTTTATATGGAGTCCACTCCTGCTGGTGACCATGGTGCAACTTCTCGGATCCACTACATTCTGCCAGACCGTGATGGAGAGCTCTGGGACATTCAAAACGATTTCTTCAGGTTCGAATCCCTCTGCGACGTGAAAATCTTGGAAGTGAGGAGGAATCTCACTTTAAATGCGAGACTCAGTTCCATTATAGAACATGTGACTACGACGCGTGGAGATTTTTGCTGGAGAAGTACTGCGACATTAAGTTTGGTACTGAGGGGGAAGAAGTGTACGAAGATAAATTCCAGCGTGATTTCGACCGGTCCTGGATTTTTAGGGAGGATGAGTGAGGATGACGAAGATTTTTTTGATTCGGGCCTTCGGTTCTGTGGCGCTAAGAATTATAATAATCCAAGTGTCGAATATTTAGACGCGGTGGAACGTTTTTTTTTTTTTCACTTTCACGGTGAGGTACATTGATGTCAAGTTACTTTTGACTTCTAAGGACCTAATCTGGCTTGCGCATCTACATCGCAGACGGTGGAACGTATTGCAACTATGGTTGGTAGTGAAACTGCTGCCAATATTCCCGGCTACGTGGGCTTTGTGGCCGGTTGGGAAGGGTCGACGGAAACTTCTGAAGGATATCTGGCTGAAAAGGTGGTAAATGAACAATGGGAAAATTGTGAACTGAGCCCAGAGAAGAACCATGTTAAGTTTGTGAACCGATGCTCGCTGACTTCATGGATTGAACAATTTGTTCAGAAATGGTGGAGACAATAGATGAGTTAGTCGTGAGTAATGCAAGGTTCTCGCAGTTTTCCTATTTAGTGAGTCCGGGTAATGAGGTGTCTGACGAGGGAACAAGAAAGACACTCGTTGGACAGCTCATGGCTCGAGTCTTTGACAGAACACGCCGCTCTCATTACCCCGCGAATGTTAACTACTGTACTGAGCTGAAGTTTTTAAACCAAGATGCAGAGCGGCTGCAACTTGGTACAGTTCACCTTGACTGTACAGAATGCCGAATTGTTGACTTGGAGGCACTTAGCTCAGCTATGGTTGTCAACCAGATCACCAAGACACTCTCCATCAAATTGAATATCGATCCAGAAAACCACGTAAGGACACAGCGTGAGTGGGAATGGATAGGTTACGCCTTCTTTTGAAACGAGCTGTACACTTCGCAGTAGCTTGGATTTAAAGGAAGATGGCTACATCTGGGCCGGTCTGCCAACCTTCCTCGCTGAGGTAGGTCCTTCGCTAACGTTCTTAGGACTGGACTCATGAAGGAGGGTTGGAACGCAATGTTCGCAAACTGCCCCAATCTAGAAGAGTTTACTTTTTGTGGTGGCTTCATATTTGTGCGACTGAATTCAGTGGTTACCATGCACGAGGGGAACCGCTACCAACACTGAATTATGACTGGAATGATCCAGTTAAACTCTCCATTTCTCTAAGCGATCCCACAAGCCTTCTTGCACGATATCTGCGTCGCCTTCGGATCCGTTTGAATATTTTGTTGGATCACACCACCAAAAGTGGAATGTGTTATGAGCTGCGGCCCGTAGAGAGTTTGGAAGCTGCTGCAAGTAAATCAACATTTGGCTCGAGGAACGATCGAGTAAGAAACAATGATAAGTCGACGGCAACTAGCTGTTCGACCTACTTAGCGTGTAATATCTAAGCTTACAAATTGTTGTGCGCACAGGCAAACCGGGTTTCTGAGCAAGGAAGACTACGTCACGGCTGCGAATGTTTTCGTCGATGCAACTGCTGCAGACTACGTATCGGTGAGATTAATAAAGGACACCAAGAAGCGAATGTTGTATACTACTTACATGTTGTTTATGTGTTTATGTTTTGTTTTAGTGCTTCAAGCAGTGCTTGGATTGCCCGCTAGGAGAGGAGGATGCCATACGCAAGCTGGTACCGCTAAAAGGTGGTAAACTTCAGCTCGAATTAAGCTTGAAGATCCGACTTCTCCGTTCTGCACGCCTCATCTCGTACACTTTCGATCTCCAGCCTGTTGCGGTCGAAAGGATTGACGTATTGGAGTCGAAGTTGAAAGACCAACAAGAATTGTTGGAAAAGCTTTCTGCAAAAGTTGAGATGGGTGCAAACTGCTCTCTGTATGTTGAGAGTGAATTCTGGACATTTTCTAAGCTGGAATGGAAGGAGGTGAACTCGAATTTTGCGCTGGACGATGAAAAGACGTCGATTGTAGTTCGTGTTCCAGGTCTCTATGCCTTTGGTGCCGTTGTGAATCACGTTCCTAGGGTTGATTCGGCTGCAAAAGGATGATGTCGTGGTTCAAAAGGCAGCTATAGCCCCTACTTACTGTCAGAACAGAGATGTTGTTTTGGGGACTACGTGGAGAATTACACCGCTGAACAGGCTAGTACCACAATTACGTGCCTTGTACAAGTACAGGAGGGGGGACAAGGTTGGTGTGTTTTGCAATGGGACGTCATCTAGTAAGGGTATCCCTTCGTACCTGACGGCGGTTCGTATTGGAGCTTGAGTCGAGGTGGCATTTCGTGTGAGAGTGCCAAGAAGCGAGGAACACAGATAATCAAACGATGGCGCATCCTAATTTTCTGAAGGAACGACTATGATATATTTCACTCCAATGCTTACACACACTTCGACCTCTTCTTCTCGAACATACAACGCAACTTTCTCAACGCACTCTTGTCACATCCAGAACTTGGACACTCGACATATAGCCAGCGGAACCCATTTCAGCCCGATGTAGCGACCGAGCTGGCAGTGCTAGTAGTGGTGGTAGCAGGAGCAGGAGCTTCACCCGAACCATCTGTGGGGGCCTCACCCGAACCGATGGACGGGACGTTGCCACTGAATGATCTACCGAAATCACCAACACCGAAACCAGAGCCACCGAAGCCGCTGTGGCCTCCGAACGAACCGGCAAAGTTGCCGCCCGAGAAGGGGCCGCCACCCCTGCCATGGCTGCCGTGACCGCCGAAGCCACCGTGGCCACCGAAAGAGCCACTACCGAGTACGAAGCCTTCACCTGAGCCAACGTTTTGCATGCCACCGTGACCCGATCCGCCGTGGCCACGACCGCCACCGCCATTGAAAGAACCCGATGGCCGGTTGCCTCCTGTGGAGCCGTCCTGGTCGAGCGCACCGAAGCTGCTCTCAGCGTTGACGTTGCCGGGTGTGAAGCTGGAGCCGGAGCCGAGTGCCGTGAAGTCCGTTGTGCTAACAGTGGAATCCGTCTCAGCCGAAGCCTCGGCACGCAGGAGACGCTGTGCGTCAACCGTTGAAGCGATAGCGACGATAGCGGCAGCTGTGGCAAGGATCGAGAACACTTTCATTGTGTGTTGGGAGTTGAATGAGTTTCTTGGTTGGGTGTTGAGAACAAGGCCAATTGGAAAGTGAATTGACCAAAACCACGTTGACCCCAAGGGTGTCGAACTCCTCTTGGCCACGTTGATGATAAATACACGTGCGACTGGCATGAGTCACACATTGCCCAGGATCATATCGGATCGTTGGTTCCGCGTAGTCAGGTGTTGTGGCTGTTGACTGGTGGCACCACTCGGTTTGTTGACAATTTATAAGCATCCGTTGTCAGCAAGAACTTTCACCACACGCTGCCGATCGTCAGTGCAAGATGTTCTCCACGTGCCACTATTACTTGTCAACACTCATGATGGCCATCCAGCGCGATGTTTGGAGCACCCCAGCAGTTCGAGTCATGTCAACTCGGACACCACGTACAGGTGAGGCGGACCTGCTGGTCGTGCTTGACAGATCCCCGTCGACGACTAACTTTTACAGATCCCAATGCTAACTTTATAATTATGCTGACAAACCAGCGCCGGAGATTTTGGCCGATCGCCAGCACGTTGAGCTCCAGTGGCCAACATTGTCAACAAACCGAGTGGTGCCACCAGTCAACAGCCACAACACCTGACTACGCGGAACCAACGATCCGATATGATCCTGGGCAATGTGTGACTCATGCCAGTCGCACGTGTATTTATCATCAACGTGGCCAAGAGGAGTTCGACACCCTTGGGGTCAACGTGGTTTTGGTCAATTCACTTTCCAATTGGCCTTGTTCTCAACACCCAACCAAGAAACTCATTCAACTCCCAACACACAATGAAAGTGTTCTCGATCCTTGCCACAGCTGCCGCTATCGTCGCTATCGCTTCAACGGTTGACGCACAGCGTCTCCTGCGTGCCGAGGCTTCGGCTGAGACGGATTCCACTGTTAGCACAACGGACTTCACGGCACTCGGCTCCGGCTCCAGCTTCACACCCGGCAACGTCAACGCTGAGAGCAGCTTCGGTGCGCTCGACCAGGACGGCTCCACAGGAGGCAACCGGCCATCGGGTTCTTTCAATGGCGGTGGCGGTCGTGGCCACGGCGGATCGGGTCACGGTGGCATGCAAAACGTTGGCTCAGGTGAAGGCTTCGTACTCGGTAGTGGCTCTTTCGGTGGCCACGGTGGCTTCGGCGGTCACGGCAGCCATGGCAGGGGTGGCGGCCCCTTCTCGGGCGGCAACTTTGCCGGTTCGTTCGGAGGCCACAGCGGCTTCGGTGGCTCTGGTTTCGGTGTTGGTGATTTCGGTAGATCATTCAGTGGCAACGTCCCGTCCATCGGTTCGGGTGAGGCCCCCACAGATGGTTCGGGTGAAGCTCCTGCTCCTGCTACCACCACTACTAGCACTGCCAGCTCGGTCGCTACATCGGGCTGAAATGGGTTCCGCTGGCTATATGTCGAGTGTCCAAGTTCTGGATGTGACAAGAGTGCGTTGAGAAAGTTGCGTTGTATGTTCGAGAAGAAGAGGTCGAAGTGTGTGTAAGCATTGGAGTGAAATATATCATAGTCGTTCCTTCAGAAAATTAGGATGCGCCATCGTTTGATTATCTGTGTTCCTCGCTTCTTGGCACTCTCACACGAAATGCCACCTCGACTCAAGCTCCAATACGAACCGCCGTCAGGTACGAAGGGATACCCTTACTAGATGACGTCCCATTGCAAAACACACCAACCTTGTCCCCCTCCTGTACTTGTACAAGGCACGTAATTGTGGTACTAGCCTGTTCAGCGGTGTAATTCTCCACGTAGTCCCCAAAACAACATCTCTGTTCTGACAGTAAGTAGGGGCTATAGCTGCCTTTTGAACCACGACATCATCCTTTTGCAGCCGAATCAACCCTAGGAACGTGATTCACAACGGCACCAAAGGCATAGAGACCTGGAACACGAACTACAATCGACGTCTTTTCATCGTCCAGCGCAAAATTCGAGTTCACCTCCTTCCATTCCAGCTTAGAAAATGTCCAGAATTCACTCTCAACATACAGAGAGCAGTTTGCACCCATCTCAACTTTTGCAGAAAGCTTTTCCAACAATTCTTGTTGGTCTTTCAACTTCGACTCCAATACGTCAATCCTTTCGACCGCAACAGGCTGGAGATCGAAAGTGTACGAGATGAGGCGTGCAGAACGGAGAAGTCGGATCTTCAAGCTTAATTCGAGCTGAAGTTTACCACCTTTTAGCGGTACCAGCTTGCGTATGGCATCCTCCTCTCCTAGCGGGCAATCCAAGCACTGCTTGAAGCACTAAAACAAAACATAAACACATAAACAACATGTAAGTAGTATACAACATTCGCTTCTTGGTGTCCTTTATTAATCTCACCGATACGTAGTCTGCAGCAGTTGCATCGACGAAAACATTCGCAGCCGTGACGTAGTCTTCCTTGCTCAGAAACCCGGTTTGCCTGTGCGCACAACAATTTGTAAGCTTAGATATTACACGCTAAGTAGGTCGAACAGCTAGTTGCCGTCGACTTATCATTGTTTCTTACTCGATCGTTCCTCGAGCCAAATTTCAGTTTCTCACTTTTAAGCGAAATTCCATAGCGGTAGCTTGTGGTGAAAGGTGAGACGAACCGCGTAACACCCTCCGCTTCGGAGTCGAGTAGGGTTGCCATAACAGGAAACCGGAGGTGTTCACAGCTTGAAGACTTCTCGATTATGGCGAATTTGAGATACTGCATATGGATACGACATTTGGGAACAATGACGTTGGACAATTAGATTCTGGTGCGACACAGCGAAAAGAAATATTTTGCAACGTCACCCTTTCGCTCGGTCTCCTTGCCAAGTACTACTAATCTCACTCGATCATGCGAAAATCGTAGTAAACTACTAATCTTACTCGATTTTTTCGTAGTTTACTATGAGAACTCTTAAAAGATAAAATATCCGTGCGCAACAGGGGACTACAAAACCACAGATCGATGCAAAGCTTATTTCCGGTCAAACACGACTTAGTAAGAGATATCAAACCTTATACAGTAGCTACTATACCAAGTTACGCAAACGAATTCTTACCGATGCATCACGCGTTACTGTAAATTTTGCTCGAGACATAATCGTCGATTGTCTTGCCACTCTTCAACCCGTTCTGAAGTTCACCGGCAGCCTTCGTAAAACCCGACACGAAATCCTTCTTCTCGTACGCTGAACACGGCAAGAAGCGGGTCGTGATGGATTTCCATTTTGGTATACCGATGACACGATCGCCTGACTTCAGACCTTCGAGTACCGTGTAACAACGCGTGTGACCTTCAATGCCGAAGTTGGTTTTGTACAGCTGGGAGAAATCATCGACACCCCCGAGACAGTCTTCCTGATACTGACACGCGACCATTTCCATCTGCTCATTGGCCGCAGTTTCTTCATAGCCGATAATTCGAGCAGATTCATATAGCGCAACATTCCAACGCTTCACTTTGTCATCAAAAGTCGTTCCAGGTTCGATGATCGGTTCTAGACGATTCCCGTATCTGCCATATCCAATATCCGATAGTAAGGAAATTGTGGTCGTATTCACAGTCGACTTGATCGTATTCGATGCCCAGCAATTCTGATACATGTTAGCCAGCCCACCACTGATTGTGTACGTGTAGCTGTAATTGCCCAAATCCTTAGCATCAATGTAGTCCGTGTACTTGTAAGGTAGATCCTTGAAAAATGGATACAATATGTTCATAGGGTCTTGCCTCACGTTAACGTACGTCTTGCCGTCGAATGCCAAAGCTCGCATCGTGATATTGTCTGCAGGAGTATACATTGCCCCACCACCTTTCCGGTTACAGATACTGTACCAACGTGAGTCGCTGCTCTTGGCCGCAGCAGAGAGAAACACGTTGGAAGCTCCAATTTGACATTTCAAGTAAATCGTTTGAAGCAGATCTAAGAGTGCATGATGAGAATAGAAAATGGGGTCTGCAGGAGCTTGAAGATACGCCATGGTACCGCTAAGTGCATTGTGAATGGTATCTGTAACAGCAAAAAATCAACAAGTTAACGCAAATTTACATCATATGCAGCAAATAATTGATACTTACTGTGAACACCACGCTCCACCGCGTTCGAGAAGCTGGCCGAGTCGTTGTACGTGAAGACTTGTCCATATACTGAAGAAAAGGACGCCTCAGTAGGGTAGGCCGTAGATGCCATGGAGGAACTTTTCCTTCGAGTGACACATTGAGCACACACGGAATTGTTGCCACAGAAGTGTGAAAGGGGACCTTGGTTGACACACAGCATCGTACTTGACGCCGAGATGCTTGTACCGTAAATGTTCAGAGTTTTGGTCGTGCCTGACGCAGTACCGCCGGAGTCTTGTAGATATGGCGTACAGCTCTGGAGATTGGTACAATTTCCAGCAGCACGTCGAGCTGTTGCTGCGAGATGGTCCCAGTACGGAATGGTGATGCACTGGTACTTGGGTCCGAGACTTCGTAGCATATTCTCGTAACCAAGCAACATCATGCGGTGCCAGTAGATGAACATGCAGTTCTGGTGTGCTTCATTGCCCGACACGGCCTCAGTGTGCACTTGGATGAACTTCATGTGGTACCCCTTGTCCATAGCGATACCCACTGCTTCCAGGTACAAAGCCTTCTCGGAATCATTGTAAGAGTCCCAGGAACGTCGAATCCGAGGATCTGTGCAAACGGTACCCACTTGTTGACCACTGGAAATGGAATTTGTGAAGCACACAACCAGCAGAAACGCTAGTGAAGACTTGAAACGCGTCATTTGGGCAAAACACGAGAAGACACTTGATGCCAATCAAGCAGATCGCGAAATGATAAGCATCCATGACACGCAAAATGTAGGGACACCGTTGAATGATCTTGGATCGCTCGTGAAAGGTCGCGAGGATCCTACGGCAAGATATACGACGAGTTATTTTTGTATTTTGGTTTTCGATTTTTATGGACCCTTTCTTTTGAGTGTCTGGTTCATATCTAACTAAACCAACCACGTAATGAAAAAGATCTCCAAAATAGAGAAGTTTCGGAATCACACTTACCCTCGCCTTCACCCTCAGCGCAAATTACACAAAATCCGAACGGAATCTCGTAATCGGCAAATGCTAGATTCGCATTTATTTTAACAGTTTTTTGTTGTTGAATATTGATCAGGGATAGTTAAACTCGATGCGAACTTAATCAAATGATGCAGATGATTGTGAGGATGAAATTCTGGTGTTTTCAAGAAATGTAAGGATTTTGCGCGAATTCCGCACGCTTGTGCACAAAACGTACCAAGCGTGCGAACTTAGCGGCGTGTGGAGGAAAAGTGAAGGTGATGAACGCTACGAAACCTCTCTGATGATTCGATGTGATTTACATCGTGCTTCTACATGTAGATCTTCTTTTAACCGCCTTACTTGCTTGTTGTTGATACGAGATAACACTTCGAAACGCTGCCTTGATGTTGATCAAAAGTGCTTGAAGTGGTCGATTGATCAACCATAAGTCCGGAGTTCAGACAAATATTCTCTAGGTTTTGATTCATATGCAGCACTCGAGGCAAGTCAATGTCGGATGAGTGGTTGATAGTGCTCGCCTTTTGTCCACATAAGAAGCGAATCCGTCGATACCTTCGTTCTCCTTCACGGGTTGGTAGAACTACGCAAAGTTCACGCTTTTCGATATCCAAACTTTCACTTTCCTCATTTGTAAATTATACCGAAATCTCTCGTTTAGACCTTTTCACCAAGGCGCTAAGAACCCCTAATGTTTCTTTATTGACAAGATATTTTGAAACGGCCTACCAGACACCTGTTTTTCTAAAGTAAATTCTCTGAATTTTGGACTCTGTGAGTATTTACAAGGACTTGACTAAAAAAACCTATTTACTCTTATACTGAAAACTAATGAAAAATCTTTTCCTCCACGTTTTTCAATAACAGATAGTCTTGGAATTTTATGAACCTGTTATCTTCAAACTACGGATCGTTAGAAAGCGCGTAGTTCCCTCTTAAATTACGTTCGAATGGCTAGAAGCGTAAATTTTGCATTCTTCATTCTATACAATACTAGTTCGACATAACCTGCAATAACGAATAGCCGGATCACAGTGAAAAAACTAGTGAATGTTGAATGGGGCGGCCAGCAGCAACATCAAAACCCTATCACCCAGTGAATGTTGCGAGAAGAGATGTGGTTAAATTAACGTTAGGACACCGCGGCTGCGAAGCAGGCGGAGTAAATGAACTATTTGGCGTAGATTGAAATGAATGAAACGATATAAACAACAATGGCTACAAAAAACCAGTGGATTAAAATCCAGAGCCCCCCCCGTGCTAGCTTTTCGTGCTGGCATGGCATCAGTTTATAAAACAGAAGGGCTTTTCTTACGGAAGAGGTGCCACCTTGGAGAAATTCTGGATATAAAACTCAGAGAATACCAGGCTTCTATAGGAATTACATACAAAACAAAGCCGCGCTACGCACGAGGAAGCTCTGAAATTTCTACATGTTAAAGTGGTCAGAGATGTTTTTAGGTGGTTTCCGCAGTGTGAGCGATCGCATAAAATTGTATATGGTTTAGACGCACCGCTCCCTCAAGCGACGACTGCGAAGAACTACAGTGATGAGGATATGCCTTGATGATGAGGTGTACAATGCAAGCGTCAACGTTATTTGATTTAGAGCCCCAGTACATCTGTTCATGGTACGCTACACTACATGCAATCCCTGTTTACAATACGTTCCAAAAATATCCATTACGCCGTTGCATCCTTACCGTAATGCAGTTGCCATAGCATATAGCATCGTATTATAATGCTGGGTCATGTTGCTCTTATCGTGGCTTTGCTGTTAGACCTTGTCTCAAATGGCATCAAAGGCTACATCGCAATACCATACAGTTTGTCAACGGCGTACACATGCGTATGTGAGTCGTGATAGCGTCGACGTTACCTGTTGCAGCTCTAAGTCCGAATTTGGGCAGCCTGGTACAAATTGCCGTCGCTGCAGCGCTGCTGTGTGTGTTACTGGTGTGGCAGGAGGAGTCACTCAATGCCAACGCGTTCCCTCACAGCGCATTGGTCCTGGTGCATGCACCGTGCGACGTCACCGAGCAGCACCGTTGTTCCTCCGAGCGAAAATATTTGTTCTTGCTGCTGCAAGCCTACTGGTGACAGCACGACTTTTCGTGCAGGTGGGCGAACAAATTCTGACCAATCAGAGAGCTGGAAAAATTCTTCTCTCGTTGCCACAAAACCAATCTTCTTGCTGCTGTGCAATTGACTACCAATCAATGAATCCATTCTTTTTTATCATGCGCTAAAATGGCAAACTTGCTTCCCAACATAATCATGATACGGTTCAGGTAGATAGACTTCGAGGTTTCGAAGCTGACGATCTGTTCGGACTTGACGCAATTACGCGTGAGAAGCACTGCGATGTTGTACTGGTTGGATATTACTGTACGAATTGGTTGGTCGTGGAGCTGTACAGGTTATTACAGAGTCTCAAGACAAGCTCCTATCCGATTATTTCTCGTTTTTGGCACAGAATCAAGCAACATTGGCCAGAAAGGCATGTGAACCACCACTTCGTCATGGTTAGACCTAATAGTGCTGCATAAGTTCCACCAGCTCTCGCTCGGAATGCATCAGGTGCTAAAGTGAACATGTGAATATTGACTGGGGTAAATTTCTATAACGCAGTACTGTGGAATCAATCTTCGTTTTAAACCTAATATATCCTACTGACGATTACCTACGAAACTCTGTATCATTTAACCCATCTTCAAAATGCAGAGCTTTCCGTGCAGAGCAATCCATTGGTATATGTACGATGCTTTGATAATATTTAATCAGTAGTTGGGCTAGATAAACGAATCGATATCTAAGTGGTTGCCCAAATCATCCATGTACTTCTCGCGAACGTAGCCTTTCCGCAGGACTGGGGAGTTCGCGAACGCAACAATATTTGTGACCACAAGCTGGTCAAGCTGGTAGATCGCTTGAGGCGTTTTGCGTTTCTGCTTCTTGTTCTTCGATGAGCTAATACGACTCTGGAAACTTATGAAAGCGAGTTTGGCTTGTAGCGGCAGCTGAAGTGTCCGTAAACCGCCAACTGCATGCTGTTCATCGTAATCGTAAAAGAGGCTCAAATCGTAAGCGCCGAACACACCTAGCTAGTGGGGTTTTCATGTTACCCAAAATCTCAAAGACTAGTTCGATCTCATCCCAATCGCAACTTAGTTCAGGAAGGGGCTCTATCTTCATGTGGTAATCGGCAAAATTCAGTCGTACAGCGAATTAACACTGTAGCGCACCAATCCCTGCAAAATCGGACAGGTCTCAAGAATTGTGCGCATATCTATCGCCACATCCCAGTTTTTGAGCGTCAAATACCGCAGCGACGACCCTATTGCTCGTAGGAAATGAGGAAGGCCTTCTGCAATGAGAGGATCAAAATCGTCAAAGCCAATAGTAAGCGCCGTTACACCACCTGAGCCACATGAAGCTATATTTGCTAAAATTCCAGATTCGCACGTTCAACCTGACAATGTCCAAAACCAGGAATCAGAACATTCACCCACTCGCTCTGTCCATCATCGCTGAGTGTCCTCACCATTGGAGCAGGTGCAGGAAATGATAGGACATTGACACGTGTCACAACTTGATTTTGCACATCCGCACGTCATCGGACAGCAGCACCAGGTTTTAGTTCTGCGTCTCGTTCACCAACGACCCCATGTTCAAGACTAATGTAGATTGGCTTGTGCAATAGAAAGCAATATATGAAGCGAAGTGTGTTGGACTTTGGACAAACCGTTTGACGTAAGCCGTTTTACAGTTGAAGCTGGGCAAGGCAACTTGCAGTATTAGACACAACCAGCTGGCTCATCGAGCACTGTCTGTCACCAACACTAACACCTCCCCCGCAAGCGTGGCAGCCTTAACTGGTGTGGGTGATCAGTCCACACAGGCCACGTTTGCTCACGAGTTCGATGCGTCCGAGTGATTTGGTGAGTAGATCAGCAGGATTACTGTGCGTCGGCAGATACTCCAAAACCGTGATGGCTTGCCGCCAAGCATTCCTCAGTGCGTGGACCGGATATCAACTGCTTTCTGTGCCCCTGAGCATCCTTCCTTCTTAATGCGGTTAAACTCTCGACTAACAAAGTCATGGTGACCTTCATCGGCGTCAGGATCTCATCCACGACCAGTTTTACCCACTCTGCTTGTAATAGTCCGTCATTTGCCGCGATGAATTCAGCGGCAGTACTTGACTGAGCCACCACCGTTTGCTTTGCCGAGCCCCAAGCGACAGGTGAACCAAAGAGGAACTGCACATACCCCGATATCGACTTTCGATCTTCAAGATCATTGGCCCAGTCAGCGTCTGTTGCGAGTCGTAGACCTTCCTTCAATTGCGGCTTCAGCTGCTGGCTCATCGAGCAACAGTGACACGAGGTAACTTCAAGTTTTTATGCTGACGTCGACCTGTCACGTGCTGACTGTGGTGAATACTGTATTGTGATTAGACACTTGGAATTTTCGACCGGGCTGCACCCGTATGACGTAGGGTGAGAACTGGGATGTGCGTGAGTCGTGGAAAGAATTACGCCTAAGTGCAGATGGGTCCAAAAGGATGGAAAGTGTGTATCGTGGTGGTGCACACCCACGATGCGTGAAAGCACGATGTCCACCACTGGATTTTCCCTTATGAGAATACCTAACCGTGGTGGAAAGTTAACCTAGTGAATGTATCCCAGGATGACATCATCTTGCTGCACACCAAGCGTGTACGATAAAAAGAAGACACGATATTCATCCACACCAAGATCCCAAGTCATGCGCCGGACGCCTGAGAGTCGAAGTGTTTTCAGGATGCACCTGCCAGGATGCACTCTTCAGGATTACCAACAAGACCTTCGACATTGAGAAGTCCATGGTCAAAGAAGAGTGTACACATAAGAACTTCAACGATCCCAAGCCAAAATCAAGAATGCAAGTTCACTCACTCAAGGGTTCAGTGGTGACCAGGATGCCGGGAGCCAGTGAGCAATCACATGACACGCAACTTGAACTTCAAGCCGAACCCAGCCAAAACTGTTGAGGCGACACTTCCAGCGTATAGTGAGACCAAGACACTGTCAGCCGACATAGTGAAAAGAAGACGTACGAAGAAGATCTCAAGAAAGACGGAAGAGAGAAGGGAAGAAACCCGTAAATCATTAACAGAGTTCGTTTTGCTCTCAAGGAGTCAAGTGCTTCGCGGGAGTATTAACCTGGAGGAAGCGTCGTCGCCGGAACAAACCTGCTGGAGGACCGTCGCAGTCGTAACAGCATTCCGGGCAAGGTGAGAAAGGACCGTCGTCTGCTGGAACTCCGCCTACTCAAGTCCAGCTAGGTGGTGACCAGAGACGCCATTGGCATCCTGGGGTGATCCATCTATTCCATATCCTAGTTGGGTCGATAACTCGTTGGTGTTTTGCCCATTTCATATTAACGCTTGTGTTCTGGGGTGCTAAGTAGTCGCCTCTGGAACTGTGAACTGGCTGCTACAAGTGAAACGAAGGTAATTGATTGTATTTGTATCGTCTCTCTTAAGTGAGAGTGGTGCGCGTGAATTGCGAGTGTTTGGGCTTGGCTAGGTGCCCAAACTAAGACTCGAGTGAGCCTAGCGTGTGTGACCCCCCGCTCCGGGTCCTAAATCTTCGGATAGGTGTATATTTGTGTATAACTCAGTTTATATTGGTTGTTTTACGGTGCTTTCTGGAATCCGCATTCTGGAACTCACATCTTGGTGATCCACATCCGGAGCATCCACATCCTGGTGCTTTCGCATCTTGATTACCTTCTGTCATTGAGAGCACATCTTCCGAATAGACGTACGATCGGTGTTTTTTCTCGGTCATATAACTACACTTGTGATCCCGGTGGTGCTGCCCGTCAAAGATAAACGAGCCAACGAGGATTACACGAGGTACTCACGCCAACCTAAGGATTGTATCTACATCTTTGGGTCTGTCTACTCTCGGGTGTGTGTCTACGCTTCTATCCCAAGGAAATTTCAAGCCACATCATATGGGCTGTCGCTATACAAAAACCCCTGGGCGATTCAGGTTTCACCGACCTCGCCACAACAGTCTGTCACCAACACTACCAACTAAACAATTTTTCCTCGGGATGATTTGATGCCAAGACGGCAGTAAAGCCTCAATGTCGGCAATACTCATGCTTCGAATCAAGAACAGCGCAAGCTTTTTCACCGATGAATGTTCGCGTGCTCGGTTTGAGAATAGTCCATATGCTATCCATTTCCACCGGTACGCACTATCAAGTTCTTCAGTCTCGTCGACGCGTCTCATATCTAGAGAAATTGACAAATTGGCTGTAGTTTGAGTCAATGGAATCGCAGATAATATCATTGGAACCTCCGCATTTTGCAATGTCCAATCGCATTTCAGGTGAACAGTCTCAATCTGATGTGAGTCTTGTATCGGTAGCTCATTCCCGTGGTGGTAGCATGTTCTCACTATAGGTCGCTCGCGGCGTGCGCTATCAAAAACATGTGCCATCATCTGCCCATACGCTAACGACGATTCCTCGTCTCGGCTTATTCTTGTTCCAACAACCAACTCAGCGAATCTCACATTGCTCGAAATTGCATCCCCCATGATCCGCATAAGTCTAGGGTAAACAGTTGCATACCTGCTAATATCCGTGATCATTGGAGTGTGCAACGCAGCGATCCAGGCCGTACACACTTCTCCGATTCCCAATCAAAATCATCCCAGTGCTCTCGAATAACAGTTATAGCTCTCCAATATCCGTCGATTTCATATGTCGCCGCCAGTCCAGCATCGAAAAATACTTGCACTGGTACTTCAATATCCACTCCTGGCTTGTCCAGTGGCAGTTTACCGGACATGTTTGCAATTGTTCTTAAAGCTTCCAAATAGGTATCTCAGGGACGATATTGATCAACTCCGAAGCATTGGATAAGACACATGTCCACTACATTCCCATCCTTCATTTCGGTTGGTTGAGCATTCACATTCACCACAAAAGTTACTGGAATTTCCTGTTCGAGAATTTCATCTCCAAATTTTATTCCGCACTCCGAAAGAAGAAATTGCCACTGAGTTGGAGCAACATAAGCCACTGCTGCCAGCAACTTTAGGTCTTCGAGGATCTTGGCCCAATACGCCTGGGGCTGATTGTCTGGGCTTCTCAAAAAGACGGTACCTGTAGGGAAACTCACACTTATGCGGGGATGATTGCCCCATCACCAAACTTGGTCAGCGCTTTCCGGTGGGCAATACCTGATGTAGAACTTGAGAGCCAACAGCCACGGGCGAAGGAACATCCAACGCTTCTCCATCAGATCTGCGGGTCTTTACTTAGCCCCAGTTTTTATTACCGTATAGTTTCGACTAATTGCGATATGAACAGTCTTTTTCGTCCGTGGAGCACAGGAAGTATCACAAAATAAGCGATGCATGATCATAAAAAAAGTGTACATTTTTGAATTAAAATTACCTCTAGGAAGCTTCCAATCCACTTTTAGCAGCTGATGGTACATAACAATGCTAGCAATGGTTCTTGTACTAGGTCGAGATACCCATTACCAGTGGTTTCACTCAATCAGCATTTTTTGTTGCGATTCCTGTTTATCCAATGCAATCATCAAAATTTCAAACATGCGTGGTGTTTGCATGTAACCGAACCACTGCTAGCTTGGATGTTGCAATTGATTGCATTTGTGCAGCCAACGTAATACGTCCATGAAATGACCACAATAGTGTAATCGGAACTTTTGATATCTTTGAGCCATTCTGCCTTATCGAGCTGCCACTTCCATGGTGGGGTTAAAAATCGGAATTTTACGGACCATGACCCAGCATTGAATTCAGTGCTAGGAAAATAAAATATGAACTTGTACTGGATTCTGAAAAAAAATAAACGGTTATTCCGATCCTAGAGGTTCCCGTAATAAGTAATTGCTAATATCATTGCGTATTATTGATATATTACTGGCGATATTGTAGGATATTCACTTCGTACAGATACATTTTATCTAATTTTAGTATGTCATTTTACTTTTATTCAGTATTAAAGAATCTGGTATAAATCCAGTATACTTATTAGTGGTACAATTTGATATTATACGGGGAGCCGGGAAATCCAATAATCAATTATTCTATCAATACTATAATTATTTTATTATAATTATTTTTCCGATAAACCGATTTGAAGGAAACTCTCTTAAGTGCGTACATAGAGCAATTGGAAGTCCTTAAGCTCGCCCGACATAGTTACCAGAAACAGTGACAGTTGACTGACAGGTTCTTAATTTCCCCCAACCCGATTGATGGATACACTTCGAAGAATTCCAACCCGATTGATGGAGTTCTTTGAAGTCGATGCCTATCATGATTCTAAAAGTCTACTCCCAGTTTTACATCTCATTCGCAATTTGGACTGCCGAGGAAACGATGCCCAGAGCTAACCTTGTGTTTGAAGGCGTGGCAAGCTTTAGACATTCCTTCGAAACTTCTTATCGTTATTCGCTGACATGTAAGGATGATACACTAACCATTTGGTTGGAGAATATGACGAGCAAGGAACAATGGTTTGTATTGTCCCTCTGAACACATTGGTGGATATATTCTCGTATTAACCGCTTATGATGATAGGATCTCCGAAGCGTTGATCAAGGAGAACTTCGTGAATTCCTCCAACGCTTTTTAAATGCCGAGTTGACTGATTACGTGTGGGTACGTTTATCAGTTGTGAACCTGACTATCTGGGACTGAGGTATCTGGCGGTGTGATTGACAGTGCTTCAAGCGCATTTCAGACTCTCCCCAATACGTGTCTGACGAAATGTTACGCGAGCTCCACCAAGAAAAGGACGGCAGGCTCCAGTTGAATATGAGTGTGAGTGTACGCATACTTGCGTTTCTCCGCGTAGCTGTATTTGCCTTCAAACTCGCGCCAGTTTCGCTCGACAAGATTGGCGTCATTGAATCCAAGCTGCGGGATATTCAAGACCATGTTTTGGCTGAACCGCAACAGCCAGTTTGGTTGTACCACGAGTCTCAAAGTGTGTTGTCCAAAGCACTTGGGACATAAATTGCTGCGGAGAGAGCTGCATTCTAAAATCTTCAAGGTCTCAGGGAACTCCAGCGCCATCGAGTGGATTTTGCCAGGACTGTATTCTGTCACCATGGTGTTGAACTACATACCGAAGGGTCAGGACGGATCAATTCGTCTGGACAAGAACGAGGTCAAGCCATTCCTGTTGGTGGGAGGATCATCGAGGCTAACGAATACATAACTCAAGTGTGCAAGATGAGTGCTACGCCAGTGTGCGTCGTTGAGATGCAACGAGAAGACCAATTATCGTTGACCTGCTTTGAAGTTGCGTTGAGTTCGTCAGCGTATCTTACTGTGGTCCGTGTCGGTCAGTAATGGGACCTGACACAATACTGAAACAGAGCTATCGTTTTGCATGCGTAGTGAACTTAAAGTAAGATAAACGTTACCAGTATACTTCTGATTTTTGGAGACTCAGCGAGATTTTGTTGGGGGTGAGGAAGATAAGTACCTTAGTATCAAAATGCCAGGTTTTCTCCAGCACGTCTGTGTTATCCACCTTCTTTGTACTCATGTGAGCTGTAGTACTCAGTTATTGACCTGCTGTCAGTTCGGATACATCTACCACCAAATGGTGATGAAGCCCTTAACGATGCCATGCCTTTAGTAGATTAAACTTTTCCCGACACTCAAAATGAGAAATGCTCACAATGCACGTCGTAATGGAGGTTCATCTCCCGCGTCAACTCCAAGTCACCTCTGTCGTCATAGCATTTGCCACGTGGGTTGCCACGTTTTGTTGCTTGTTGGCCCATTCCCCGTAAATTTTGCTCGATATCTGGTCATCAAAGACATGTTTTGAGCTGAGGCTCCAGAGGTGCTTGGGATCCAACGAGACCTCGCGTCAGGTAAATTTTTATGAAGAACGTTTTCGTCGAGACGTTCAACGTCGTAGGGCTAAGAAACACATCGGGTAAATACGGAGCGTTTGGCTTACTTATCCATCGGTCCGCGTCCAGATTCATCAAGGACAGAAGACTTTCGCTGTCATTCACAGACCACACAAACCGTAGGTGATGGATAATAAGAAATAAATTAGGTATTTCAACAAAAATATGTATTATTGGCCCACCCTGTTCCCAATACAATATTAAATTGGGCCAATATTGACAAATAAATATGACAAAAGCGCTCCCAAGAAATCTTCTCACCGTGGTATCCCCCCCGGCCTCGATGACAAGTGCATAACACCTATCAGCAAGTTTGAAGCAGTAGGAACGCCATTTAGCTATTCTATTGGTACAATGCCAAGGATAAACAAGCGGCATTCCCAGCTGAGCCGACTGGCCGAAGTTAAGCGATCCATCAACCACCACCACCAGCAACCAGAACCCCGACCAACCTTCACGGAGTTAGCAGGAGTGACTGAACCCGCAAGTCGAAGCTCTTCATTGCCAAACATACTGACCGGCGACACTTCTTCGGAAGGGCGACGGCTCAGAGCTCGAGGGTCCTGACTTGTTCATCTCGCGAGAGAAAAAAAGCAACACTGGTGAAGTATATTTTTTGGCTACTGCGTGGGATATTTTGTCCAAAGTGGCAACCGGAAGCCGATTTACCCCTAGTTACGATAAGTAGATTTGAGGAAAAGAAGTTGGGGGCAATGTGGCCAGACTACCGAGTAGTCATTCCTGTAAGTGGCTACCTCCGAGGTAGTAGAGGTAGACGTCACCAGCAATTCAATAAAAATTGCGGCAATATTTTTTATTGGGTCATCCTGAATTGCCGTTTTTATTACTGAAAAACCCATCGCACAATACAATTTGATATTGTATTGGAGGACGCCTGGTCCAGTGACTTTGATATGAACTTGACGAGATCTTCGTGAGGAGAGGATGAGAAACTACACGGATGCCATTCCAGTGAAGACAGTGTTGGAACGCACGGAAAGGCAAATTGGCCAGTGTATACTTTACCTGTACGCGTGGAAACTGGATGCAAGTGATGCCGTCTGGGAGTTGAAAAATCTTCAGTTGATCTTGTGCTGCAATACCCCGTCGTTGGTTTCTCTTATTGACCGAAATTGTTGTGGACTCCTTGATGTACAAGTTATTACTCAACGACCGAGACTTACAACCACATAAGGTCGCATTGTAGTAGATTCTGGAGCGATAAAAATAGGTTGGAAGTCCATGTCGATCTCTCAAGGCACCACTCTGATCAACACGATGACGCCACCATGCAGCGCTGCAGCCACATGTACATGTACCAAGACCACTACGAAGAGAATCAAATGCGTCCTTACAAATACTTCATGGAAACGACATCGAATTCATTTAAGTGTACACAAATACGGCACAATCGAACGCGATCATTGGAGTCAAAACCTTGGGATTCTGCTTCATGACGCCATCTCCACGTGCAAAATATAGGTCAATCCATGCAAGCTCGTCAAAATAATCATCACAAACGCGAACAACTTGTGATAGAACAGCGCTCGTTCGAAAGAAATCCCCGTTAATACCACTAACAACGAGTTATTCCTCACTGTAAACGCAAACACAGTGGCGAGAGCCATGGATGGCAGGCAGCCTTAACAGCAGAAATCTTGGTAAGCGCCATAACGACCGGGAACATGACCACAAAATCGCCAACTTGGACACCAAATTCCACTATGCTGAATAAAGGGATTGATACGGAACATAAGTCTCGTGAATGCTGCCTCACTAAATTGTGATTGGCCAGGATCAGACCATTCGCTGTCCTCACACCTACAGGCGTTTGTGGACTTGGGGACACGGAGGGCTTGCTGTTGCTTTTCATCGCTCTACGCTCTGGAGTTGAATTAGAGTTTTCATCGGCGAATTTGACAATGGTCGTCGTTAGCGAAGCGCAATAGAGGAAAAGTGGTCGCACTTCGTTTCCAACCTAGCTAAATTCCTTAATACAGATTAACTAAAGCTTCATACAAGCAAAAAAAAATGTCAGCAGCACCTGTCGATCCTGACTCAAGAGTTTGACTTTCCGCCAGCATTTTCAGCAGCGCCGAGATGGCCGAAGGCACTTGAGTTTCGAAGATTTGGTGTTTGTTCTCTTCTCGATGTGTCCAGACACCATCTAAATGAACTCGCAAGCGACGTAAGCACGTCGCGTGGGGACTGTTGTTGTCGCTTATGGCTTCATCCAATTCCTCCGTATTGCCCCAATTGTAATCAAACTGATCGGCAGCACAACAGAATTTGCTGAAGTTGAACCAAAACATCGACAAACCACCCAGACTGTCAGTTCTTGAAGGTTAGGACAGTTCTGAAGAATATCATCGAGTCCTTCACAGTGGCAGTCAAGTCCCAAGAACTCGAGCGAGGACCCTACCGTTGCTAAGAACTTTCCAAACCTTCCCAGACGTATCCATTTTCTTCTGCATATCCATGCTGCAGCGACGTCAGGCTGCAAGGGCAATCGTTTTCACGTTCGTTTTGCTGAAATATCAAGTCTTCACGCTTAACTTGGCACCGACCACAACCAGGAATAATCACGTCCACCCATGTACTCGTTTCATCATCGCAGAATGTACGCACAAATTGGATTGGCACGTGAGAGGATCCCAGCTCAAAATTGGTTCACCTTGATTGTCAAACTTCCACCTAATTGGAGACCCAGCTTTCAACGTACAATCTCGCGAACTTACTAGTCCAGGTTGGCGGTCAAATCGTTCTTCTTCTGGGTTGTCGGAGCTCACAACCGCAGCAAAGCCGTCCATGTCCTCCAAACTCATACTACCGATTCTCATCATTTCAGTGCAGAACACCTCCGAGCTCTCTTTGATAAGAATGCGTAAGCTATCCACTTCCACCAACGTCGCGTCTTGATCGGATCGGACGCTCTAAACTTTTGCTGTAACCCGACGGTTTGTTAGTGTGTATCTAGATCGTTGGACATTGTTAAAACGAATTCATAGTTATTTTTGTGGTCGAAAGATTAACTGACCGACTAAAGTATAGCTACCAGTGCTACACCGTTGATTCTATTGTTGACGAGGTCCGTTGCAGCAAGCAAGGTCCTTTGAATCATGCTCTCCCATTGAGATGGGGAGTGCCCCATTTTACAGCGTCGCACCGACGGGATCTCTCTCTTTGACCTATCGTGAAAACTCTTTTCATGTTTCGGTGGAATCAGTCCAACATGAAAGTTCTTGATCAACGCCACAAATGCACCAATGCATTACATGCATCTTCCGTATCGACAACGACAACCCAGACGAGAACCGAGCAACTTGCATCAACAACCTCGAACGAGATTGATGGCTTGAAACGTCTTCGACTTCGGCAATCGACTGTGTCCTGGATAGACGCGGGACCTTTTTGACATCCGTGAAACTCATCCAGATTGGGGGACCAGGCTCTTATTGCAGAGACGCTCGGGCTCTAAACTTCAGTCTCCCGCAGAGACCGAGGACACAAGGCTACAACACATTTGACCACAGATGGTTTCGCACAATGTTAGACTCGCTCGCTGCACAGAGCTTTTGTATCAATCGTGCATAAGACAGGAGATGGACGTCATGTTACCAGCCACCAGCCGGCTTTCCCGCTGTCCTGCTGGCGCACGAAAAGAGGCGTCAGTCTCTATTGCTCAGTCAAAGGCACCAAGCGTGACCTGCACGGCGGACTCACTCGAAACGCGGCACAGGCTGTTTACCGCGAGGTTTTTGGAGGAACTGGGCATTGTTAGCTGGTCTACGCACGTGTCGACAGCACAGTTGAATTCCCCGGCAGATATCGCGGGCACCTGGCGCGGCCAGGACTCAAACTGTACAGGCAGTTATCTACCCCAGTAGCTAGTTTTTAGGTGTTGATGAAGCGTTCTCGACGGACGCATGCGTCGGGCTTCCGGTCGGCGTTGATCGTGTTGGCGGTGCTTCTGGTGACATACGCGACGGCGCAGAAAGATGAGAGCGCGACGGTCATGCCGGCAGATATAGCAGATTCAGGAAGTACAGAACCTCCGACGGCGACGGACGCGACGCCAGCGACGGTGGCTTCTGCTGATGGAAGCCATGACACAAGTACAGCGTCTTCGTCGGTAAATACGCCTGCACAGACAGGAGCGATGGTAACAAAGTACCCAGCAACGACGACGGCACCTCCTGTGGCGACAGAAAGCCCAGCTACGACCAGTCCTTCAACGACAGCCCCCGCAGCCACAGAGGCGCCGATAGCGACGGAAGCGCCTGCAGCAACGACAGTTGCGCCAACGATCACGGCGTCAGCGGCGGAGACGGCAGCCCCGACGACGGCCCCTGTTCCTACTGAAGCACCTACTGCTGCACCTGTTGCAACCACGGCAACTCCTGTGACGGATGCTTCTTCAGCAACGGCGGCTCCTGCAGCGGCGCCTCATGCACCTACGCCAGCACCAGCCGCAACAGAGGCTCCTACAGCTCCCCCAGCAGCAACGGACGCCCCAACAACAGCTCCTGTCACTCCCCCCCCCTCCACGACGGCACCAGTAGCGACCACCCCGACTCCAACAGCTACGACTCAAGCTCCAGCCCCGACTCCGACGACAGCTACCCCCTCTCCACCACCCGTGACACCTCAACCTGGTTCGTCTTCATCTTCTAGTGCTTCAAGTTCAGCGACAGGTTCATCGGACGCAGCCTCGAACTCAGCAGCATCCTCGACGTCAAGCAAGTCTTCAAGTGTGACTCAGTCTTCAGGTGACAGCGGTGCAGATACGTCGACGTCAAGCAAGTCTTCAAGTGTGACTCAGTCTTCAGGTGACAGCGGTGCAGATACGTCGACGTCAAGCAAGTCTTCAAGTGTGACTCAGTCTTCAGGTGACAGCGGTGCAGATACGTCGACGTCAAGCAAGTCTTCAAGTGTGACTCAGTCTTCAGGTGACAGTGGCGCGGACACGTCGACCAGCGACAAAGTAGGAAACTCCGGCGGCCTCACACTTTCCCCGATCGCCTCGGACGACGGTGATAGCAATACGGATCCGGACATCACTGACAGCAGCCGCGAGTCGGACCCGTCCAAAGCCAACACCTCCTCTGGCAAATCCGAGTCTTTTGGCGGCTGGAAACTCGCGTTGGTCATTGTTGGTGCCGTGTGTGCAGTGCTGGCATCCATTTTCTTCGTACACATGCGTCACGTGCAAGCAGCAGCGGCTAACAAGCGTTCTCGCGGCAGTTCACAGCAACGTGCGTTGGATTCGTTTTTCAGACAGAACCGTGTGACTGTGGCGCGCGATACGGGCGTATCATCGGGCAATTTCGTCACCGATCCGCTCACCCCGCGTGACGAAATCGCAGTGACGATTCCGTCCAACAACGCAATGGAAAGATCCCGTACGAAGACAGCAGATCTCATCGCAAGTTCAGCAGCACAAGCATTCAACAGGAGGACGCGACCAGGTAGCGGTGCTGGCTCCAACGCAAGCATCGAGACGCCGACAGAAAGCTATCATGGAGACGAATACGACTCGTTCACAGGCAGACATAACGCGCCGTCCATGGTGTCTACAGGTCCCTCGAACTTCTACCGCTCAGACTCGTCGAACGTGTATGGATCGGACTCGATGTATTCGGACACGAGTTCAGTGTCTCTCGGCAGTATTGCACCGTCGGTCTCGTCCAGTCATGGTTCAATGCAAATGCCGGTTTTTCCAACTCGACTCGAGACCGTCGCATCTTCAACAACTCGGAGTTCCAAGCGTGCGTCGTCCGCCACATCGATCGGCGATGTTCGAGACACGAACCGCTCGGATCGTTCCGGTAGCGACTTCTCCGTCTTCAACTCGTCCTCCTTAGCATCGGAAGAGGACATTTACCGCATCAGCACGCAACTCATCGATGTATCTGCAATGCCGGCCACAACGTCGGAGAAGTCAGAGCCGAACAACAGCTACCCGAGTAGTGGCCGTATGAGTGAAGCATTGAGTGAATTCAGCGTCGACGAAAGCTACACATCGGAAATCGACCACGAGAGTTTCGCCACTGAATTGAGTCTCGACGAAAGCTATCGTACTGATGATAGTTTCGCCACCGTCGACAGCTTCGCCACACATTCGACACAAGACACTGAAGACGATTTATCGGACTTAAGTATTCTTCGTAACTCGAAAGAGTCCGAACTGAGTGAAGGTGAGATTTAGTTAACGTAAGTGTCATGTGTTCGTAACCTGTAACTTAACGAGACAAAACCATTTCAACAGCTAAAAATAGGCTTCTTTTTAGCAGTTTTATCTCCTCTTTTAAGCGTCCGTGTGGACCAGGACCTGCTCCGTAGCTCCGTCTAGTGCAGCCAGCGCCTCACGGACGCGGTCACGGGTCTTGAGTCCCTTGACGCCGAGTTCACTCTCGTTCTTGATGCTCAGCAGATAGTTGTCAAGTCCGCCGCACTTGTCCACACAACGCAGTGTGTGCGTCGTCACATTGAGTCCAACCTTCTCGTCCAGAGCCTCCGAGTACAGAGTCTTCCACTGGTGGTTGACCTTCCAGGCGCGACGCGTGCGGCGCTTGGAGAAGGAAACGTTGTTGCCGAACGCCTTGTCGCGACCGGCGAAGAGGCCGCGCTGGGCGCGTCCGGACACGTGCTGGCGCTTGGCTGCGCGCGTGAAGGCCTCGAGGAACCGCATTGAGCTGGACGCCATAGTGATCGTTGAGTCCACGAGTCCGTGAGTGGTTCGAGGCTGTGAAGTGTGCTGTCAAAATTGATATCATTGAGGAGATCGAGTTATAGAGGGAATCTAACGTACTGAATTGTGTTAGAAAAAGTACTTATTTAACGTTAGATGCCAGTAGCTTACCTATAAAAAAGGTAGGAGCTTTGGGGAGCATGGTGGCAGCTAAGGTTAGCAGTTGGGTTGATCGATTGAATCTTCTTGCTCGGGCGGAAAACACCAACTGCGAACTTCGGATTTGGAGAGATTCTCAAATAGCCACTCGGTCATATCCGCTGGTGCTAGCTTTATGAATTGCGAGTAGTGGGCTCATTTCGTCAAAAAATGGTGTTTTCCGGCACCCAGAGCAGCAATTTGAGCCACTTCTTCTGTGAGGCTTGGCAAACGAGTGCCACACGATCACATTCAGTAAGATGCAACCTCGATGTATTCCGCCCCTGCGGCAAGTTTAGGATACATGTAGCTGTGCGAATATCCAACGGTGTTCAGTTTCGATCAACCACCTTACCAGTATGATGCCTCGATTTAGCGTTGGCGCTCTTGCAAGCAATACGAAGGCAATACGAAGGTAGCAGCTATCCGATTGATGGAACTCTTCGAAGTCGATTTGTATGGTACTTCGCACGACGATGTCAATGGTAACCTTGCGAGACGAGCTTTGGCTATTCCGCCGACGTTTCTTATGCCAGGAAAGATAAAAAAAAAAAAAACTAACCGTTTGGATGGAGTCGTACGACTAGACACAATGATTTGTATTGCCCTCTGTACAAATTGAAAAATAATTCTTCAGTAAGCTTCGTGTCTAACCGTTCATGAGGATAGGATTTGATCGATGAGAACTTCGTGAATGCCTCCAACGTGTTTTAAAACGAGCGTTCCGACACGTAATTAGTCAAATCGACAATTAAATTTTTAATTTGAAAAAAATTGTCGATTTGACTAATTACGTGTCGGAACGCTCGTCAGTTGTGAACTTAACTATCTGGAATTTGATGCTACTGCTGTATTTGGCGGTGTTGTTGACCGTGTTTTCCAGTGTATTCTAGTCTCTTCCCAATACGTGTAGGGGCCAGTAAGCCATATTTGAACTAACTTGCGAAGTTTTCGAAATTAGTAAAGCTTATCAGTTATGTTTTCATCTCTTGGTTAGTTCCATGACGGGACTAGGACTGTTGTCCCCCTTATTCTTCGAAGTACATGCATCTCCATCAATGATCGATGACACCAATCCGGTTGGAATTCTTCGCAGCAAAAAACATGGAGTTGCCAAGGACGACCCTTCTTCACGAAAATTTGGGAGGGCCTTCAGTATGGATACTGCCAATTGCGTAAATACATAAGTAGTATACTTGATTTAGCGTATACAAATTTCTCGTCATTCACGAACTTGCTCAGAGGGAAGCACGTGTTCCATTGTGTTGCTTCCCTCCGTACATACGACGCTGACACTAGCTTGCTGATAACAACAAACCTAGATCCGATGGAATTGCGTTGGCGGTTCCTCCGCCCGAGGCTGTCGGCACTCAAGCGCTATATCAGGTGTCACCAGCCGGAAAGTGCTTGTATCGGATATAGCTTGTTACCGGTAAGGTACTGGCAGGTATGATATAGCATAGGCTCGGATTTGACTATACTAAAAGTCATAGTAAAAAAGGCAGATGCAGAATGGTCTGTGGAAGCTTCTAGAAGCTTCCAACCATTTGAACTGCGGGGACGGCAACTCACTTCTCGATATTGCCGCCCTCCCCCAAAGCAGTTTTGCTTCTTTCTGATAAACTGGTAGCACTTGTTGGTCCCAGCAACCTGACCACAAGTAGCCCATACCGACGAACGCCCAGCTACAAACTGAGATCGACCGCCAGAACCTACCGATGGCAGACCGCACGCGAGTGCCCAGCAACCTGCCCAAGTTCACCGGCAAGAGAGGGGAAGACGCGCGCGAATGGCTATTCCAGATCGAGAACGTCGCATCAACAATATCCTGATCGAAGACGCGAGTACGCGCCTACCAGGAATCGCGAGGTCGGCGATGGAGAAGCCGGCTTCAGGCTGGTTCCTGCACTGGTCTTCGACGACGCGAAACGAGGAGCACACCTGGGGAATTTTCCGTGAGCATGCGCCCAACACTTCGAGACGTCAAACTACCAGGCTGTTCTGCGAAAGAAGCTTCAGCGCCTCAAGAAGACAGCGGATATAGAGACCTACAACGGAGTGTACTCGGCCCTCATCTTCCGAGTTGAAGACATGAGTGTGCTTGACCAAGTGCTGAGCTACGCAAATGGTGTCAAGCCCCGCACGCGCAGCTATGTTAAGCTTGAGACGCTGAGCGACGCTATGGACTTAGCTGTGAAGTACGAGGTGACGCACTTCGTCGATGACTTGCGCGAACGCCAGATTCGTGGAGAGAAGAAGAAGTCTTCTAGTGACAACATTCCCAACCAGGGGAAACCCTTCCGTGGGAAAGGTCGCTTCGAGCCAAGGTCGGACAACAAGCGTACCGAAGGCCGTAGCTGTTACTTCTGCAAGAAGCCAGGTCACTTCAAGGCCGACTGCTTCGCCTGGAAGAAGGAACAAGGCAAGCAGGGAAATGAGCAACCACGTCAGTGAAAGGGGGTCCTGGCGTGGCCGAGAGTGTAACCAGAGCACTTAAGTTTGAGAATATCAGGCTTAATGTTCTGTGTGAAAACCCTCTGGTCTGCAAGTCACGCCCTTTGTTCTCCGTCTCCGGTGAGATCAACGTCGGTGATACGAGCATGACTACACGAAGCATGTTGCTGGACTGTGGGGCTACCACGAGCTACGTGTCAAAACGGTGGGTCGAGGAGCACCAGCTTCAAACTACGAGGTTCAGCAACAAGAGCATCCGCGTCAAGCTTGGAGACAACCAAATCGTAGAGGCGGGGATGGAAGTTCTGCCCCTCAGCATCACGGTGTCAGGACTGGACGAAGCGTACAAGTGCGTCGCTGTAGTCTACGCGATACCTGATGGTTTTGACTGCATCCTTGGAATACCATTCTTCGAGGATATGCAGCCACAGATCGCTGGAGAGGTCGGCGGATTGAAGGAACAAAAAAGTAGACTCTCCATTGGGAACGGTCGGGGGAAACCTGCGGACCAATCGAGGAAGGTGGACCGGCGATTGCCGCCGGGCCTCGGAGATCTGTCGAGGAAAAAGGCCGTTCGGCGAAAAGACCCGATTTCTGTCGAGGCGCCGCGCTGGAAACGGATGTGAAGTCCGCGGTTGAGCCCGTTCACGACTCAGTGGAGAAGGAAACCCCAAGTGTTGTTTGCGAGCAACTGGAAGACGCGTCCGCTGGCAAGAGGTCAGCTGTCGAAGGCGACGTGGAGTCGTCAAGACGTGCAGGACACGCTGATGGCAGAAGCAGTAGCAGGGGGAAAGACAGCGTCGTGGAGAAGATCTTCACGATGGGTGTCATTGACGAGACCGGTGTACAGACCAAGTACATCACGCAGAAGAAACTGCAGTCCTGAGAATCAAGACCAAGACGATCGACGAACCGGACTTCATGTTGGTTCTGTCGAACGAGAGGATCAAACAGGTCATCCGTCCGTTGGAGCGGCGCGATCAACCTGACAATGTCGGAAGTGCCAAGGGACAGCGTTATCTGGAGACAGACTGGGAAAGGTTTAAGGACAACCCAGTCGTCGAGCTTTTCTTGGAGTATCAGGACAATGGGTTCCGTCCTGAACTCCCTGAAGGTCTCCGGAGAAGCGAGAGATCGATCACCGGATCGACGTGAGAGATCCAATTCTAGCCATATACCGACAGCAGTGGCGACAATCCCCGGAGCAGCAACGCGAAATCATACGTTGGGTCATCAACATGGTGAAGAAGAAGCTCATTCGGCCCAGCATCAGTCCACACGCTGCTCCAACGTTCTGCGTACGCACGCCAGTCGGCTGGCGTATCGTACACGTATCGGTACTTGAACTCCAACACAGTGCGCCAGAGTATTCCGATGACGAGGAAGGAAGGCATCTTAGACGCCATGCCTGGAGGATACTGGTTTTCGACTATGGACTCGATGTCCGCGCACTACCAAGTGCGCATGCGCGAGGAAGATATCAAGTTCACCGCGTTCCAGGCGCCGAACGGACTTTGGGAGTACCTTGTATTACCCATGGGGTCTGCAACGCGCCGGCAACGATGCATCGGTTGACATCAAAGCTATCTCGAGGCTTGGAGAGCACGAAGTCGTTCTATGATGACATATGCATCTTCACGAAGTCACGGAATATTGAGGGTTATCTGAAAGCCTTGCGTAAAACCTTGGATATTCAACGGAACAACAAGTTGTACGTCAAGTTGTCCAAGAGTGTCTTGTGCGCAGACGAGATCCCATGCCTCGGTGACTTTGTGGGACGTAACGGAGTACGGATGGATCTGGACAAAGTGCAGACATTCAAAGACTGGCCGGTACCACAGACACAAGAAGGGCTTCACAGCTTTCTCGGTCTAACTGGTTATGTCCAGCGCTTCTGCCCGGAGTACGCATCTCTGACTGCTTCCATGTTTGCTCTCTTGAAGAAGAAGAACAAGCGCAACGCGAAGATCCATTTCAACGACGAGCAGTTGAAGAACTTCAAAGGGTTGAAGCGACGGTTGTGCAACCCGCCAGTGCTGCATCTGCCAGACTTCACCCAGCCAATGCACCTGCGTACAGACGCCAGCAAGTTTGCTGTTGACGGAGTGCTGTTTCAATACGTCGACGGAGTTGAGCAGCCGATAGCGTACACCAGCCGGAAGATGAAGTCGGCGGAGCTCAACTACCCGACGCAGCAGCAGGAACTCTTGGCGATTGTCCATGCGCTGGCAGCTTTCCGGATTTACTGCCTGGACAAACCTCCAATCGTTGAGACGGATCACAGGAGTCTTGAAGGTCTGTTCACCCAGAATATGGCTAACAGTCGACTAGCGCGCTGGTATGATATCCTTGCGGAGTATCAGCGGACGATCTCGTACCTACCGGGTGCGAAAAACGGAATCGCTGACGCGTTAAGCCGGAGACCGGACTTGCAACCGGAGACCAAGTTCTTCCATGACTTAAGCGTGACCAGCTTCGATGACACGTCGTTTAGCTTAGCGATCAGTGAAATGACCACGGACACTGAACTGGTGGCGAAGATCAAGAAAGCGTACACGAAAGACCGAGTGGCGCAGGCAATCTTCGCAGCTATCCAGAGACGCACGGCAAAGCTAAACCAGAAAACCGAACGCCGACAGAAGAAGTATCGCTGCTACTCGGAAGCAAACTGTTTGCTCTGGTATCAGTCTCCATTGGACGACGTACCACGCGTCGTTATGCCTAACGACGTGAAGTTGCGGCAAGCAATCATCAGCGAGTGTCACGACACCAATTACGGATGTCACCCTGGTGCAGAACGCACATACTTGACGCTCACAAGACGCTGGTACTGGCCCAAGATGTTGACGTCAATCCAGAAGTTCATAGCGGACTGTGAGCCCTGTCGACGGGATAAACCTCGACTTGCCAAAGCGCCTGGTCTGCTAGAATCGCTGAAGATACCAGACGAACGATGGCGGTCAATCTCCATGGACTTCATCACGGACTTGCCGAGAACTAAGCGGGGGGGGGGACTCCATCTGGGTCGTCGTGGACCGATTGACGAAACGATGTCATTTTGTGCCAACTACGAAGAAGGTGACCGCTGAAGGCGTCGCCCGTCTCTTCATTGACCACATCTGGAAGCTACACGGTATGCTAACGAGCATTGTCTCGGATCGAGACCGGAAGTTCGTGTCTGCGTTCTAGCAACACGTCTTCAAGTCGATCCGGACGAAGTTGAGTATGACCGTAGCGCATCGAGCGCAAGGCGACGGACAAACGGAGCGTATGAATCGAACCCTTGAAGAGTATCTTCGTAGCTTCGTCGGGCCATCGCAGGATGACTGGGATGTCCACCTTGCTAACGCAGAGTTCGCAGTAAACTCAACCGTCAACTCTAGCACGAAGCTAGCACCGTTCGAAGCGGATCTCGGGTATATACCATTGAATCCACTGCAGCTAGCAGCCGAACAACTCGAAGCCGTACCAAAGAGTCGGCGCGGCGCTGTGTTTCACGAGCATCAAGCAACCATCCTTCTTCGTTGCCGAGAGGTATTAGCTCATACCCAACAGCGCATGCGAGACGTGTACGACCGGAATCGGGTGGATCAAGAGTTCAAGGTTGGCGATCGGGTATACTTGAGCACGCAGTACCTGGATCGGAAGCACACATATCTACCAAACTCAACCAAGTTCGGGCCCAAATGGATGGGACCGTACACCGTCACCCGGAGAGTCCACAGCCACGCGTATGAACTCAATATTCAGTCCAGCGACAAGCTCCACCCCGTCATCAATACTGGATCCCTCAAGCCTTACACGGAACCTTCCCGACTGTCCAGACCTCACGAAGTCATCCTCGCGGACGGTACTGTCAGGCAACTGGTCAAGCGGTTGAGGGGTAAAAGTCGCCATAAGCACCATACGCAATATCTTGTGGAATGGGTGGGTGAAGAGACACCTACTTGGGTTCCGGTGGAAAATTTGGGCCAAGTACAGACTTGATTGCAGAGTTTGAAGAAGTGCGACGCTCCAAAAGAAGGCGACGAACAAGGCAGCAATGAAAGGGAGCCCAAGGCCAACATGCCTTGGGCTACACGCTCCTAGTTCTCGCGCGCCCGCTTGTTTCGCTTCTTGGTCGTCTTCGACTTGCGTTTCTTGGGTGGTTTCAACACGATCTGGTAGATGCCAATCCCCTTCGACAGACACAGCAAGACGTCATACGGCTCGCGATAGCAGAGCGGATCGTAATCAACACCGTAACCATCCAGCACCTCTAGCGTCTTGAGTAGCTTTCGCTTCGGACGGCTCACAACGAGGGTGAAGCAGTGCTCCACGAGGTCGTGAGCAGCGTGCACAAGGTAGTGTCCTGGCTTCAAGAACGTTTGGGCGTAGCGACTCAGAAGACGGATGTCGGTGATGGCCTCGTTTTGCTGGTTGGTTTCCAACTGCAAGTAATCCAGTTACTTGCAGTAAAGCAGCAATATCAGCGCGGGCGACGCCATTCGACAGGTCCTTTTCGTATTCAACACAGAAGCGTTTCCAGTGGTCATCGGTAACCAGATTGGACTGGTCAATGTCGAAACACGCGGCACGGAAAGCTTCCAAGAAGCATAAGCAAGTCTCGGACGCAGTAGCTCCACGGAACGAACTGCGGTAGAACGCGTTGAAACTCTGTGTCGACTTGGACGCCTTCCACTTGTTTACCTGAACCGTCAGGTAGTCCTCGTGGAAGAAATGTTCAGGCCACTCCCAGCTGAGCTGACACGGTTTCACGTCCCATTCAACCAAGTAAGCAACGTGATGTGGAGTTCCCCACAGCTTCTTGACCGGGTACATAGCTTCGGTATCGACAGCTGCCTTAGGGTTAAAAGGGTTCCGCCATTTGGCGGGCGAATGTCGGGCCGGAACTGGTGGGAGTCGTGGACGCTCCTTTACCGAAGCCACAGCCGCAACAAGAGCATCAACGTCGAAGTCAGCAAGATCTTCTTCTTCTTCTTTCTCTTCTTCCAGTACATCGCGCACGGGCGACACAGGCGAAGAAGCAAGCGAAGTGCGAGCGAGTGCGAAGGAGACGCCACGGGAGAGCCAACAAGGGAAGCCGGATCATCCCGTGTTGATTCAGCAGAGACGTCACCACCAACGCGAGAATCCACAGGCACCGTAGCAAGCACAGACGCAGGAACCCCAGGCGAGACATCTCCCGCAGCCGGTACAGCTTCTCCTGCAGCAGGCGTCGGCGTGGAATCCCAGGGAGCGTCGAGAGACTCGGGCAGCGGAGCAAGTCGCCGTCGGCGAGGGCCTCGTTAGCTCATCCATCGTCATGTCCCCCAGGTCGGGCGCAGTGACCGCAGGCACCAGCTCTGGGTCCACCACTAGGTCCATCTCGAAGAAGTCAGCGGGACTTGAACGCTGCGGGGAGCGCAGAGCCGCATCGGCGGGAAGGCTTAGGTCGTTGTCGCCCGCCACGCTTCGGTCGGGCAGCGGCGTAGCCTCGTCGAGCGCCACGAGCTGAAGCATCACTGCCAGGCCAGGCAGGCCGCCAGAGAGACTTATCCGTTCCATGTGAAGCGTTATATCAAAACTCCACGGGTCGGGACGAATCTCTCGGCGATGAAGACCAAGGGCTCGCGATCGCAGCAAATTCTCGACTGAGCGACTGGTACAAGTGTGGGGAGGCCGGAGCAGCCTTTTTCACCTCAGGGTTTTGCGTAGAGTGGAGCCCAGATACAAATGGGGGGAGTCAACAAGATATAACCCAGGTTGCAACCGCGAAGTCACAATCCTGGATGTAGTCTTGGGCGTAGTGTACCTTGTGGTATCCTCGTTGGCTCGTTTGGCTTCGACGGATAAGACCTATCGTCGGGAGTCTCTTGGTTGTGTCTCTAAGCGCTGACTACACGTCCACTCCAGGATGTGCTTCGATTACACAGAGAACGTCAGGATGGAAAGTTGGAGAGTCTGACCAGAATGTTACCCACTTGGATACAACCCAGGTAGTTACCAACAAATGCAATTATACAGAGTTCACACAATACAAATAGCCGCCACTTATTCTTTTGGACCCTTGGACGGTGGGGCACTCAGGCTAGGCTCACACGAGTCTAGTTTGGGCACCTAGTTAACCCAAACACTCACAATAGCGCACCACCTTCTATTCAGAAGGAAAACAGTCAAATATAATACTTTACCAGTCGTTTCGCGTAGCCGTCAGTTCAGAATCCAGAAGGCGACTACTTAGCGCTCCAGGATATCGATAGGGAATATGAAATGGGCAAACACCTACAGAATCAGTGACCCAACTAGGATATGGAATAGGTGAGTCACTCCAGGATGCCGGTGGCGTCTCGGGTCACAACCTAACTGGACTTGAACTAGGCGGAGTTCCAGCGACGACCAACTTCTCTCTTGGTCTCGTCCGGACCGCAGGTATCAGCGGCAACGATCCTCCGGACCCTCGTGGTAGGTTTTCTCCGACACGCCGTCTCCCTCCAGGCTTCAACGCGTCAGCGGGTAGTCTCCAGGATGTTAGTCAACGACCAACGTGACGGCACTTGTGATCTTCGGCGCAAAACGAACTCTGTTTGTTGGGTTAACTATCTAAGGTGTCTTCTCTTTGGGTTTCCCTCTTCAACGGTCTTCTGTAGCGATCTTCAGCGATTTATCTTGGTCTCATTATAACTCAGGTTGAATATATTGGATTCAGTATGATTCTTGATCATGTTGACTCGACAGGAATAGTGACGTCGACTGCGTAGACTCTACAAACATACTGGGTACAGGCCTTGAACTTCAATGGGCGCGTACCACTGTCTTTGTTGTCGGTAGTCAGTACACCATCCTGGATATCTCGATGCAATCCTGGGCAACTTGGTGTCATTTCTGGATGTTGACTTGATAAACTTGTATGTCGGCTTGGGGAACATTGGATTCACTGTGCAGTGGTGCTGTACGCGGTCAGAATCCAGGATGGAACTCGACATCCTGAACCACATCTTATATCCTGGGTCAGGAGTCCGCTATCCTGGGTTCTGAGGCAGCATCCTGGATGTCCTTGCTTGTACTGCGTATATCCAGGGAAATATCCACATCTGCACGCGAATCTTGGCGTACACGGCCTGCAACACATGTCTTGGGGTATTCTGGAGTGCTTGATCTTGGTTCTTGATCTTCTTCATTCATTCCTGACTGCAACAAGACGAGGTGTGTATGAGATACGTTCTTCAAACACACTTTCCGCCAGGCTTTAGGCACTCGTCCTAAGGGAAAGTCCGGGGGCTGGACTGAATGAGTGCTTCCATCCAGGATATGCATCTCCAGGATGCTCATTTCCAGCCAGTTGGGCCCATTTGCACTCAGGATGCAAGATTCTTCCACAGATTGATGTCACTTCCCAGGTGCACCCACTGTCGCACGGTTACAGCCGAGCCAGATATTCCATCCAGCCAATCACATAGTCCAAAACCATACAAATCACAAGTGTGACAGCTACGCGTCACCAGAGAAATTGAGCTACCTCGTGTCGCAAGGGACGCGTTATTTATGGAGGGTGTGTGTGTATCGGATACAGTCTATTACCGGTATGGTACTGGTAGATATGATATAGGATAAGCTCGGATTTGACTATACTAAAAGTCACAGTAAAAAGGCAGATGTAGAATGGTCTGTGGAAGCTTCCAGAAGTTTCCAACCATTTGAACGGTGGGGACGGCAACTCACTTCTCGATTTGGCCGCCCTCCTCCAAAGCAGTCTTGCTTCTTTCTGATAAAGTGCTGATCAAGTATGGGCCTGGCGTCATCCGCGCTTGACTGTGAGATTTCCTACACGCGCCGTCTTCCTGATAAATTCGGACAATCAGTACCAGTCGTACTTGTCCGAGATCCTCGAGGGCCTAAAGTTGCTGGCAGCAGTGGCTTATGTTGCTCCAACCCAATGGTATTTTCTCCTTTTAGAGTGCGGAATAAAATTTGGGGATGAAATTCTCAAACAGGAAATTCCGGTAACTTTTGTGGTGCATGTCAATGCTCGACCAACCAAAAGGGAGGATGGGAGTGTAGTAGTCATGTGTCTTGTTGAGTGGTTCGGAGTTGGCCAATGTCCTCCACGGGGTACCTACTTCGCAGCTTTGCGGGAAATTGCTAACATGACTGACAAACTGCCACTTGACAAGCCTGGAGTGGATATTGAAGTACCAGTGCAAGTATTTTTCGATGCTGGACTGGCGGTGACAGATGAAATCGACGGATATCTGAGAGCTATAACTGTTATTCAAGAGCAGTGGAATAATTTGATTGGGAATCAGAGAAGTGCGTACCGCCATGATCACCGCGCTGCAAGTTTGTGATGGCTCCGATGATCCCAGACATTAGCGATCACGAAACCAGTTACTCTTTACCTACGCGGATAAAGCGGGACGCAATCTCAAACAATGTCAGATTCGTGGAGCTCATTGTTAGAACAAGAATGGGCCGAGACGAGGAATCGTCGTTAGCGTATGGGCAGATGATGGCACATGTTTTTGATAGCGCACGCCGCGAGCGACCTATTGTGAAAACATGCTACCACCACGGGAATGAGCTACCGATGCAAGACTCACATCAGATTGAGACTGTCCACCTGAAGTGCGATTGGACATTGCGAAATGCGAAGGTTCCAATGATATTCTCTGCGATTTCTTTGACTCAAACTACAGCCAATTTGTCGATTTCCCTAGATATGAGACGCGTCGACGAGACAGAAGAACTTGATAGTGCGTACTGGTGGAAATGGATGGCATATGCACTATTTTCAAGCCGGGTACGCGAACTATCATCGGTGAAGGACCTTGCACTGCTCTCGATTCGAGGCATGAGTACTGCCGACATTAATGCCTTCGCTGCCGTCTTGGCGTCAGACCATTCAGAGGAAAATTTGTTTGGTCTTGCACGTGGGGTCGTTGATGAACGAGACGCAGAGCTAAAAGCTGGTGCTGCTGTCCGATGGCATGCACATGAACAAAATCAAGTAGTGATATATTCAGATATCCTATCATTTCCTTCACCTGTACGAATGGTGAGGACACTCAGTGATGATGGAGAAAGCGAGTGGATGAATGTTCTGATTCCAGGTTTTGGAAAATGTCTCGTTGAGCGTGCAAATCTGGAATTTTGTCAAACAAATTCTGCTTTGTGTGGCTCGGGTGTAACGGCGCTTACTATTGGCTTCGATGATCTAGATCCACTCATCGCAGAAGGCCTTCCTATCTTCCTACGAACGATAGGGCCCACGTTGCAGCAATTGACGCTCCAAACCTGGGACGTGGAGATAGATATGAACACAATTCTTCAAAGATGGCTGAATTTGCAAGGGTTGGTGCTTTACAAGACTGAATTTGCTGTACGACTAAATTTTGCCGATTACCACATGGACAAAGAGCCCCTTCCTGAGCTACACTGCGATTGGGGTGAGGTCGGACAAGTCTTTGAGAATTTGAGATACATGAATACCCCACTAGCTACGCGTGTGCGGCGCAAACGATTCCAACCTGCCTTGCCAGAAGATGACAAAGATGATGATGAAGAAGTAGTTGGCGGGTTGCGAGCACTGGAGCAGATGGTAAAGGTGAACGAATCCCTCGAATACGTTGACATTGTTGCACCACCAAAGTATCATGTCCTCAACAACTTCAAACAGTATCATCTCAACATAAGCCGGATACTTCGGCTGCCTCCACAAAGCAAACTTGCTTTTATAGGTATTCAGACTCCAAGAAGTCCATCGATGAAAGAGATCAAGAAACGGAAACGCACAGTGCCTCAAGGGCTCTGCCAACATGACCAGTTCGTGGTCACGAACATTTTTGCAGACCACGCTGGTGCGACCAAATCTAGGAATCGGATTCAGTGTGGATTTTGTTGGATCGTGTGAAGGTTTGGTGGACCAGATAGAGTCGGTTTTCGTGGTTCGGGTTGAACTTGAGATGATGGGTGCAGGTAAAATACCTTATAGTTGGCTCCAAGTTTGACACTTTTATTTTTCGAAAATATCGTCACGCGCGTCCGCTCCCTACGTCCCACTGGCATTCGTCAAATCCCCCTTTTCGGAAGAAGATCAAGCGTGCAGGTCGCTGGACACACATGGATCAAAAGGTACGAAAGCTGCTGTCGCTGTTTTGATTAATGACTCTAACTATCACTGCGCAACTTTGCAAACGCCACCGGGCACTCCGAAGCCGAACCATGGCGCTGTGACGAATGCGCAGCGCGCCAGCGCGGAGATCGAGCGGCAGCGCATTCGCGATCCGCAGCGCAAGCTGCAGCAAGACACTCAAGCGGCTCTGCGCAAGCCGCCGCCACTACCCGTCTACAATCGGCGCATTGGAAGCGCACCGGGCTGAGAAGGTTGCGCGCTCCAAACGGGAAGAGCGCGAGACCCGTCTTGCTGTGGAAGGACGGCATAAACGGACTCGCAACGCAGCCGCCATGCTGCGAGACGAAGATGGTGAGGCGACACTTGGGCAATCTGGCGACAAGACGAACCAGGAACGATGGGAGAAGATTGTACTGCGGAAGATGTTTGGCATTGAAGAAGATTCTTACGGTTCCGAAGCCAGCCACGTGGGTGAAGTCATTCGTGCTAGAGAGAGCGCGGATGATGAGCCGTCTGGAAGTGGTAGTGACTCCAGCTACGACGAGAAGGCAAAGGGTCCCGGCGATAGCACGGAAGACGGAGATACGGCAGCTGAGGTGGCAGACGGAGAGGGTGGTGATGCGGCGGACGGTGGAAGAGACGAAGAAGCCGAAGCAGCTGAGATGGAGGCTATGCACCTTAGTTATGTGGAGGGCGATGAGTGTACCGAACGACCGAATATACACCGAACGATTGATCTTGTTACCAAAAAAGTTGTTCCAGTTTGGTTTTCGGGATTAGGGACTACGTATGACTCTTGGAAGGAGTTCCATGAAGCTTTCGACGAGTACTAAATCCAGACGTTCCAGCAGTTTTCGAAGCGGATAAGTACGTCCGTGGAGATAAGAAACAAGCAGATTGTACAGACTTCTGCGACCAGGAAATCCGCCGGCAAGAAGTGCGTAAGGAGATCGCGTTGGTTCCTGAACAGTGGGAGACGTACTCCAAAACTATGGTGTGTACTCACGGCCGCGCTTATGACCCACGTGGAGACGGGAAGCGCAGATACAACAAAATTCGGGACGTCAACCGCAAGGCGAGGGTGAACCTGTGTGTGAGGTATCTTACCTACGGGGTAATTTTGCTCATCTTACGAACAACACCTACAACCGAATCGAGTCTAAATGGGGGAAGATAAAGATCATAGATTCCTTCTCGATTGACCAGTTGCTGTCAACGCTCATTACGGTACAGCACTACGCAGAAGAACAGTACTTGGCGGAATACCACCGTGTGGGGAGCCGTCCGACTCGAGCAGGTGAAGATCCGGAACTCTCGGTCCTGGCGTTGCAATTGAGTCCGTTCGCTTTCGACTTGATCGCGAAACAGCGCGCGCTGACTTCGGGGCCTGATGCAGACTACAAAGTGGGTCTTGCAGTTCCTGGCAAGGTGATGGTGACAAGCCCAAGGACTGGCATCATTCACGAGGTCAACACAAGGGTAAGCAATAATATTGTACAAATTCGGTGGCGTTGTATAGATTTGGTATTCGGTGTACATAATCTGACCGTACGCTTCTGTTGACCAGACGAATTCTTGTGGATGCATCTTCACGCAAACCTGCTTACTCCCGTGCAGCCACGTCATGTACGTGCGAAGAACTTGCAAGTTTGAGTCTGTGGTGCCACCAATGCGGAGCTTTCCTACTAGATGGATCGTCCAGAGTCCTGAGAACGACATTGGCGTTGGCGATATTCCGTGTGGTGGATTGAAGCAATGTGTGAGCCCCCCGTTGCCCAAGGAGACAGTTTTGTCCAGCGCTGCGATTTATTCCAAAGCCAAGGCCACTATGAAAGAAAATTATCGACCGAATGACGCTTCAGTCTACTCCTACGTATCGCCTCGCACTACGTTGGCTCCAAGACTTTGACGACGCGCTAAATTCTGGTCACGTGGTTGACTTTACGTAGACCGCGAAGGTGACGTTCCCCCGGACTCTCTCAGATTTCCTCTGTAGGTGGAGCTAGCCTCTCACAAATGCCTTTCGCCAACACGTCTCCAGGCTACTGAATCTTGAGATCAAGTGCAGGAACCAGAAGATGATGCACTAGTGGACGCTGCAGAGGAAGGGTGCTGTAAGGCTTTAGTGGACGAAGTGAGTGCGTCAACATCCAGCCAAGACGAGTCTACAAGGGCACCGAACGGTACCAAATCGGCACCGAATGCAATCGAAGCTGAACAAAGCGCCACCGAACGCGCAAAATCTGTTACTTGGAAATTCGTGCCACGACCCGTGATCAACGGTATGGAGAAGGCAGAGCGCAAGGAAGCACATGCGAAGAATGATCGAGAGATGGTTCGTGGATTGGCGGACAAGTACGGACGAGGAAAGTTGTCCAAGTTTGTCACCTTCTCTGAAGTTGCTGCACTATTGGATGGACCTTATCGCTACTTCCATTCTAAACCTATGGTCGACGCCCTGATCACCCCTACTGTTGACGTGAATGGCACACTGACCGTCCGTCCATTCGAGAGTGGGCAAAGTAATCCGGTGATTAAGGCGCTGCCTCAGCTCACCAAGGTGGCAGAGGCTATCGATGCGATCAAAGCGGGGGACAATATTGATTTGCTTGCTCACTGGACAGACAATGGGTATGCTACATTCGACCAACGCGACGTAATGGCAAGCATTGTTGAAGCGCGCAACCGATTTGGGCTAGTAATGCGTACAACCAAGTGGGTCGAGCAGGTGGAGTGTCTGGTTAGTGACGTCTACAACCTCTTTCGTGATACGCTGAGCGTGACCAAGGTAACATTTAATACTGTGGTTTCAATCTGGACTTGTGTTAACCAAATTTATTTATCGCTGTTACGTAGAATGAGCACAAGGTATACAACAAGACGCTAAACCTCTCTACGAATCGGGTGCCGGGGGACGTTCTTCCAGGTCATCAGCTTTTCGACTTCCGTGAAAACCAATGACTTCATACCACTTCCGTACTTGTGTTAATAATGGTCCTACGGAACGAATATCCGGCCGTGGGAATCATTAACCCAAGTTACCACGATTTTGCGTTACCAGATCAGAAACGTCGCGTCGCCGGAGGTTTGGGTGCTAGTGATCCTCGCTACAGCGAGTCATTGGCATCTTTAACATCAGTGGACATCGGGTGGCCTTCCTAATTCACAGAACGGATGGGGTCTGCTACATGTTTGACCCCCTCGAGCTTGACAACAACTACCGAATCATCGAAAAGAGCGTGCGCGGTGTTATTGTGGACATTCTGCAAGTGAAAGACGCGCTGACGTACGAGAGGGTGGACTGGTGCACCCAAAAAGACGGCAGCTCCTGTGGAATATGGTGTATTGCGATTCTGGAACCGCTGCTGAGTGACTCGCGTTGGTATGACCGCCTATACAAACTAGTTCCTTATCTACGGATGCGCTTCCTGCACAAAGCAATTGCTTTTGTGGGGAAGAACTCGGATGTCGACTTGTAACTTCAATGTTAATACACGTGATCTTGCCTTACAAAGTATTGTGGTGTCACCAAAAATATACCGAAAATAGGAACCGGACTTACACCAAATTTGGTTTCACGCACGAAAATACGGTAAGTCCCACGATGCCCAATTCTAGATTTGTCGCGAAAAGATTGATGCTAAGTGGTGTATATTTCACACACGAAAACGAAGATTAAAATATGTTTACCCTAGTTGATGGGTAGCGTTTTCGGCATCTGTTATCAGCAATCACGCTTACCGTATTATTTGAATTGTTGGCCGTCTAGATTCGGTCTCTCCAACATCGTTCCATTTTTGCTTTAGCGAATCCTCAAGTCCAACGAAGAGTCTACGTTCGCGAGAAGTACAGACAACGACGGAAAAATCCGACCCCACTGAATGCCATCCCCCATAGTAAAATGTCGGGTGTATCTGTCGGGAACGGCATAAAATGCACATGGAAATTTGCATAGAATACACGGAGCGATGCATAAAGTACATTGAAATCCAAAGAAGATACATAAAAGCATATGATTTACAAAATCGAAGTACAATACTCAAATCGGATTGGCTAATGGGCTTCTCCACTGTAAAAGGCACAAATCTTCCAGTCGGGGTTTTGTGTTGGTCGGATTTATCCGTCGTTGTCTGTACACGGATTCATGGGGCTACAGCTTGGATATAGCTAGCCAAATCTCTACTTCTTGAGCATTCGGGTACCGGTATGTAGATCCGGTACGTCTGTATACTTCTGCATTCGTTTTCGGAATATGCATTTCAGTTACCAAAGGGAGACTACGCCGTGCGGCACAACTATCGGATATCTCACAAAAATCTACAAGTTCGTGTTTTTAAATCAGCGTTTTCTTGTACACTGTAGAAGCATAGTGATGGTTTTTACCAGGAATTATCCGCTATGTCCTACTTAAGTATCAACCTCGATAACGTTATCACACTTTCGTGTTTCATTTTTTTGAAAGCAAAAGCCGTCGTGAGCTGGTGAGCATTGTTGGGAGAAGTCCCAATGGTTGCGTTTATCCGTTTGATCTCCGCAGTCTGCGCAGCAATCCATGGCGTGTATATTCACAGTTTGTACGAGACTTTCAATCGACGATGCATATTTCACCATCTGATTGGTTTACACGAACCACTCTTCATTTGTCGTAACATGACCTTAACGTTGCTGACCACAAGTTGGATCTCTTTTCCTTGTTTGGAATCAATGGTGATTAGTGCACATGAGAAATTCATCCTTTCATACGTTTTTTTATTGAAGAAGATTTAAAAACTGCAGTTTTTTTTTTTCCGATGTGTCTTTGGTATCTGTCAACGGTTGAATTCACCTCTCTAAGAACACCTTTGAGGATTTCAGTAAAACGGTCGTCCACGTACTCGATGCTGATCGTTTCGAGCTAGCTCGAATATTCTTACAAACCAGTTAGAAAACTCAGCCCGCCATGAACGCGTCCTTGGCTTGATTTGCACGTTTGATTCAAGGGAGATGCACTCGACAGCTAAGGTGCTAAGAAAAATAAACCAAGACACCCAGCATTTTCCTCTCTTTGCGACGTTGATTCAATAGCATGTTGCGATTGCGAATTTTACAAAAGTTGTTGGTATAGGATGCAGTGGTGTCCAAAAATTTGGAATTAATGTTGAGACTCCTCGAGGCAGTGTTGAGTGGACGGACGCGTCCATTTCTCCTATTTGAGTGCTTGTCCACAAGTTCAGTATTGTTGGGAGGATCGTACCAAAGTTCTTCATGGATTCGTGCAGTAGCAAAAGAGTGTGGTGATATCGCTACCGGTATCTCGGTTCTCCCTAAAGTAAAGTTGCCGAAGAGTAGGTGGTGAAAATCTTTGTTAACAGGGGGTAGCCCACTTCCCTGAGAAGGGAGAGTGCTGAATTCTTCCCATGCTGCCGCGACGAAATTTCAGCGCTGAGGGTTCGTAAATTGGCTTCATGGTGATGTTCCTAAATTTAATGATGCGGTGCTAGTTAGTTTCAAGTATCTGAGCATTCGTGTGAACTTGCTTAAGTGTTTTGGGTGTGTATCAAAGGAAAAAGTTGTTCCATCTGCGTGCGGGATAACGGTAAAAAAAAAAAAATGAAGGCACTACCAAAGAGAGCAAGAACACGCAGTTGAATTCATAAGGATCTCTGTTAGCGTTGTCTCTATCTAAAGGAAGTCGGTGTTCACCCACCACTCGGATTTGTAGTCTTCGCCTAGGATCGCCGTGATATCCACAGCTTTCTTGAGCTCCAGACTATACTCGACCCTCTCATCCATCGCAGCACCGGCGCCAGTGTTATTGAATTCCCTGAAGTGAACGTCATCAGTGCTGGAGGTAGCGTCCCACGCAGACCAACCACGGCGGTTAATGACGTCGCTGAGTTCGCTGTTCTGCCACACGACACGAGCAAATGGACGCCACGGACGACCGAGGTACGAAGAACCTTCGGGGTTGGAGCCAAACACTCGCGCGTTGTTGAAGACATAATAGGACGGATTGTCTTCACTGGAACGGCCATTGGCAGTGATACAGCCCTTATCCACAGTCTCGATATCGCAGCTCTCGAACCAAGCAGTGGCCTTAGAACCGAAGATGAAATCAACAGCACCACTGATGTACGACTGGACGTATAGCTGACGTCCTTTGTTGGCGTACAAAGTGTCCTGGTAACCCGTGAAATTGCAGCCGTAGAACCCGTAGTCGGTACCGTCGACAGTAGCAGCCACAGCTTGTCCGACGTTGCCAGCGGTGTTGGCGATATTGAGGTTGTACACCGTCACGTTGCTCGCTTTAAATCGCACTGTACTGGTCAAGTCATTACGTCCCTTAGACACCTCACGGGGGAGGTCCTTCTGTGCCGTAGCTTGAGTAATAGTAGACTCGTTGTCTTCATATGACCTCGTATCACACGTTGAGCCTTGCAGTACCAAAGCACCTGCCAGTCTTGGAACAAGTACCTGTTCCTTGTAGATACCCGGCATGACAAAGATTGTCTGTACGTCCGTCGTAGCGATGTCCAGGCTTTCAACACCCTCCGACATTGTCAAATAGCTGCCGTCATAGTCACCAGTAGCATCGACGACGATCGCTCCTTTAGGAGGCTCAATACGCGCATTCGGGCCACTGCATGTGCCACTCGCACTTTCACTCTCGATTGCGCTGGCACTGGCATTGTCGTCCACGACTGCTGCGGTTGTAGTACTGGCAAGTGCTAGGAAGGGCAGCACAAAGAGCTTCATAGTCTTCGGTGTTAGTTTGAGCGACGAGGAGAAAAACACGAAGTGAATCCTTACGCACTCTTCGACTCATTCGGTGTTCGTCTAGGATACATCTTACGGATGTACACAGCATTACTGTGTTGTGTGGACAAGCCTAAACTGTACTTTCATCTTAAGATCTGACGATGGATACATGTTTCCATACTTGAAAGAGTACATTTAGTGCAGCTAGGATTGTTATCTCGACACTCTATCATAGAGATAAAATTTTATCCTTGCATAGACCGCGAGAAGACGTGTCGTCGAAGTTCTCTACAGAGAGATCTTTGTTGAAGATGCAAGGTTCATGTAGTCATTCCAATTTGCATCATAGCGTGCGTTATAGTTTGCCAGTGTGAATACTGTACGCTGAAGCAGGTATTCTGGTTGCAGAAATTACCTCCCTGAAGCACACTGAACGTGCATGTACTGTATCGTCCACTCGCTCGACTTACATGTTACGTAGTCCAGTTTAACGTTGTATGTGGGGTGGCCTGCTGTGCGAGTTTTTCTGTTGATTGCGTAGAATAACAATTCTCACGTCTTACAATCATTTACAGCAGCTCGAGTATCTCCAGTCAAAGTAGAGCCATTGTAGTGCCCTTAGCATATCGCTACCGCTATGGACGCCTGTAGACATACGTCGAAGTACTAAGTATTCCACGAGTAAAGTTATTTGGAGGGAGATTCATGGTTTCGGACGCAGTACTGTAGCTAGAGATTCCAGAAATTTTGAGTCTCTTCGGCCGTATCACACGACTGAACAGACTCAAATGCAAAATTATGTCTTGGGGAAGATCCTCGCTCTATCAGATCTACTTACGAAGTTCAGTCCAGCATTTACTCCTCATAAGATCACCGGTACAACCACGAAGATTTCTTCGTATCCATGATGTTTTCAGTACTACCAAGTCATATTCCATTTGCAATCTGCACAGCTGACAAGTAGTTACTGTCCGAGTGGAGACAGCGAGTGCTGTAATGGTCTACCCGCTTCATTCAGCAACCACGCCGTTCGCCGGGAAGTTCCTCAAAGGTACAAATGCGACGAATCCAAGCAGAATCTACAATAATTATTCTCTAGGCCACGTGTTATTGGAATAACGCATATCATCTCGGGTGAAGATGTTTATAATGACTTAGAAAAGGGAACGGATGCGTAGGATCAAATCAGTACCAGCTCTACATGTAGTTGACCATTCGTATTTGGTGGCAAATATTTTTTTTCGAACGTATGTTGACTTTGTACGTACATGTTACACCTGAGTTTCCTTTTTTTCGACGTTTGCAATGATGATCTTACTGTACATGCAGATGAATAAATGTAGTGGCAAAACTGTGCAAACAAAACTCCAACTCTTCGCTCCGTGTGTTCCTGGATGAAGCATCATATTTGCACGTCGACATTAAATAGTGTCAGAAACTTCGCGATGAATCTCTGTGCGCTCATACGTTTTTTTTTTACCTCAACAAATATAAATGCATGTTTGGCTAGATAAACGACTCGGTATCCAAGCTGTGGCCCCATAAACCCGTGTACTCCTCGTGAATATACACTTGTCGTAGGACCGGAGGATTCGCAAATTCAAAAATGTTCGTGACGATGAACTGATCTACATGTAGTTTGCAGATTCCTGCAGATATTCTGCATTTCCGTTTCTTGATCTTTTCCATTGATGGGATTCTTGGACTCTGAAACTTACGAAAGCAAGTTTGTTTTGTAGCGGCAGCTGACGATCCCGGTGTATGGGCTTGAAGTGATACTGTTTATATTCGTTGTGGTCGTGATACTTCGATGGTGCAACAATGTCAACGTATTCGAGGGATTCGTTCACCTTTACCATCTGCTCCAGTGCTCGCAACCCGCCAACTACTTCTTCATCATCATCTTTGTCATCTTCTGGCAAGGCAGGTTGGAATCGTTTGCGCCGCACACGCGTAGCTAGTGGGGTATTCATGTATCTCAAATTCTCAAAGACTTGTCCGACCTCACCCCAATCGCAGTGTAGCTCAGGAAGGGGCTCTTTGTCCATGTGGTAATCGGCAAAATTTAGTCGTACAGCAAATTCAGTCTTGTAAAGCACCAACCCTTGCAAATTCAGCCATCTTTGAAGAATTGTGTTCATATCTATCTCCACGTCCCAGGTTTGGAGCGTCAATTGCTGCAACGTGGGCCCTATCGTTCGTAGGAAGATAGGAAGGCCTTCTGCGATGAGTGGATCTAGATCATCGAAGCCAATAGTAAGCGCCGTTACACCCGAGCCACACAAAGCAGAATTTGTTTGACAAAATTCCAGATTTGCACGCTCAACGAGACATTTTCCAAAACCTGGAATCAGAACATTCATCCACTCGCTTTCTCCATCATCACTGAGTGTCCTCACCATTCGTACAGGTGAAGGAAATGATAGGATATCTGAATATATCACTACTTGATTTTGTTCATGTGCATGCCATCGGACAGCAGCACCAGCTTTTAGCTCTGCGTCTCGTTCATCAACGACCCCACGTGCAAGACCAAACAAATTTTCCTCTGAATGGTATGACGCCAAGACGGCAGCGAAGGCATTAATGTCGGCAGTACTCATGCCTCGAATCGAGAGCAGTGCAAGGTCCTTCACCGATGATAGTTCGCGTACCCGGCTTTTGAAAATAGTGCATATGCCATCCATTTCCACCAGTACGCACTATCAAGTTCTTCTGTCTCGTCGACGCGTCTCATATCTAGGGAAATCGACAAATTGGCTGTAGTTTGAGTCAAAGAAATCGCAGAGAATATCATTGGAACCTTCGCATTTCGCAATGTCCAATCGCACTTCAGGTGGACAGTCTCAATCTGATGTGAGTCTTGCATCGGTAGCTCATTCCCGTGGTGGTAGCATGTTTTCACAATAGGTCGCTCGCGGCGTGCGCTATCAAAAACATGTGCCATCATCTGCCCATACGCTAACGACGATTCCTCGTCTCGGCCCATTCTTGTTCTAACAATGAGCTCCACGAATCTGACATTGTTTGAGATTGCGTCCCGCTTTATCCGCGTAGGTAAAGAGTAACTGGTTTCGTGATCGCTAATGTCTGGGATCATCGGAGCCATCACAAACTTGCAGCGCGGTGATCATGGCGGTACGCACTTCTCTGATTCCCAATCAAATTATTCCACTGCTCTTGAATAACAGTTATAGCTCTCAGATATCCGTCGATTTCATCTGTCACCGCCAGTCCAGCATCGAAAAATACTTGCACTGGTACTTCAATATCCACTCCTGGCTTGTCCAGTGGAAGTTTACCGGACATGTTAGCAATTGTTCTTAAAGCTTCCAAATAGGTATCTCAGGGACGATATTGATCAACTCCGAAGCATTGGATAAGACACATGTCCACTACATTCCCATCCTTCATTTCGGTTGGTTGAGCATTCACATTCACCACAAAAGTTACTGGAATTTCCTGTTCGAAAATTTCATCTCCAAATTTTATTCCGCACTCCGAAAGAAGAAATTGCCACTGAGTTGGAGCAACATAAGCCACTGCTGCCAGCGACTTTAGGCCTTCGAGGATCTTGGCCCAATACGCCTGGGGCTGATTGTCTGGGCTTCTCAAAAAGACGGTATATGTAGGGAAACTCACACTTAAGAGTGTCCGCAGCGGTAGTGCTATTGCTATGCTATATTTGGCAAGAACACCACCTGCTTTTTATAACTGTGGCATTGACATTGACATGACGGGGTTCTCACAGCGGTACCGTTATTTTACTGCCATCTTTGACCTCGAAGTAATGGGCGCTAGCGCAGGTGCAGAGTGGGTGGACGCCTTTTTGCAGGGAGCCGATGAAGAAAATACTGTATTCATGGCGGCCATTGAGGCCAGACCACGGGGAGTTGAACTGCCTTCAAAATCAGGTGGTTCCCGGCCTGGCCGCGCATGCGGATCTGATGATTAAGAGAGGTTTTACAGCCCGTAGGGAACGCTTAAATACAAGTCCACTACCTGAACTTCGACGGAACGAAGATATTTCTTTACAATCAGCACGAGGAGTTCATATTGAGAATTATGAACCTCCGTATTTTGTTTTAAACGGAGTTGAACCGAATACGAAGTCGTGCCTCTTCTTAGGTATCGCGCTTATATTCCCTTAACTAATCAAAGCGTAAGTGAAATCTTAGCGTCGTGAGGCAACGAGACGACTTCGAGTTGATGATTGTAGCCAGTGTTGGTACTGCTTGTCGCCAATCTGCCTCGATGCGGTTTGACGGATGGCTCCTGTATCGCTGTACTAGACACATCAGCAGAAGTACCTGTATTGACTGTTGTGGTTGTTCGTGCAGTGTCTGTTGCAGCAGCTTCCCCCGCTGCTGCCTCCTTCCGTAGTCGAGCTAGTACAATGTTGCCCTTTAGCGCTATGTACTCCTTTGTTTATTCGTCTGTCTCGTCGGGTTGCATACTGAAGCGATTGTGCTCGACCTGATGTTGAGCGACACGATTTCGAGCCTCTGAATTATTGGCCATGGGTTCTGCTGCCTGGACTTGGCGTGCGTACAGAGCTAGATTGGCACGTTCAAGCTTTGTTTTCTATTGGCCAACGGGGCGTTCCAATCGCACTGTGTAGGTAGAAGTTCCGCCCTCAACTGGACTTGAACAAGCCGTATCCACCATTTCAGCACTGCCCGACATTGTATCGCGTGTGCGTTTGTTGTTAACCTTTTTTATCTTCGATACTGGAGCTCCATGCCCCCCATTTGTCTGAATCACGCAAGTTTTTCCAGCAAGTGATGAATTTAAACTTGCCATTCACGCCGTCTGATTAAAACCTTTCGACGGATTCGGCTCAATGTCTGCAACGGAACTCCCACTTAGCTCTAGTGCAGACGCCTTCGCATGACAAGCAACAAACTTGGAGACAGCAGCGGAAATTTGCTGGAACCAGGTGCTGAGAGAAGTAATAGAGCGTTCGGCAACAAACTTGTTTTCCTCACGGATAGTCTCATCAAACACCGCCTCCACACGGTTGTAGAATTCCTCGCCACTTTGGTTTATCCCTGTTCCACCCTCACAACTGACCTCGAGCAAAACTTCATGAAGCGTGGCGGGTGAACTCCTTTTGTCATCCAGATGGGTGTATAGCGTGCCAACTAGTCAGCTAGAAAGTTGTGGATCCGCAAAGAGCGAGGAAGTTTAGATATAAACTCTGCCTTTCGGAAAGCCCAGTTGGGTCAGGCTCCAAATGTCACGTAAGCATTCCAAATAAAGTTTGGCGTGTGACCTTGTGATCATCCCCTTAGGCTCGTTTGACTTCGGCAGCTTCGGAAGCTCCACCTAATGAGTCGCTTTAATACAAATATCAATCAGAAATGCACAGGTTCCAGATTGCCGTAACGTTACTTTCAAACGTAGCCAATCTGGATGGGGTTAGACTATTAGTAAAGCCGTTCCAAATAACCAATATCAATACAGAGAATTATACACAATATATAGCCGTTCTTATTCTTTCGGACCCTTGAACGGCGGGTCTGCGGTCCAGTTAACAAAGCTTTGTTCAGAACCCTGGTCAGTTCCAAACGCACTGGCAAATCTAAATGTCAATCAAATGCGCACCACTTCCGGAAGGAAACTAGTTTCGGTCCGGAAGAGAATTCGCTCTCAACACAAGTACACAATCCGCCACACAGCAGTTATTCGATCAAGTTCAAGGGATCGACCACCAACAACCTCCTAAACCGTAAGTTAATATGAAATGAAGTTACCGTTCAGAACGATACCTCCAACTGGAATATGAAATGAAGCGGGTAACTCCCCAGCGCGCGTCGCCGAGGTCTCCGTCCAATTTGGTCTTGATGATTCTGAGAACTCCACGCCGGTCTTCGCGTTCCGAGGCGTCCTTATACGCAAGTTCCTTGACTCTGGGCCCTCAAAGCGGGCTTGTCCAGCAGCACTTGTCACTCACAAGGCAAAACGAATTCTCTGTTGAATAAAGTTAATGCAAGACGCTCTCTACATTACGGTCTCTCCGAATGTCGGCGTCGCTAATCTTGGTTTCACTATAGGTACAGGTGGCGTAATCAGCTCACTCATCAGAAGTCAGGTGCTGCACATCATCCGACTCTTCGTGCATAGCAGATCCGGTCGGTCGTTAACATCTTGGCCGGAGTATACTTGGAATCTGGGACGTCGCTTCGTGGGTGCTGACAGGATACATGTTCCCGTCCGTGGGTGCACTTTGACTATCGGGAACCTGGTCATCCGGAAGCACACCGTTTGGACTCTCGTCGTCTGGAACACTAAGTCTCCATCCGGAACTAACTTGGGCGTGGGGCTTGTACATCATCACCGGACTCCGAAGCAACTCTTCACTGGTGGCGACTGCAACTTCACGTATATGGAGTACTCCATTCGCATCTCTCAATCACTTGTTGTCTTGAATGCGGCACGCTCCTCAGTCACAATACATCACTCCATCAGTGTAGCTATTACAGGTAGTCTAGATCCAGATATCTTCACGTCACATCTTTCCACAGTCTTCACAACCGTTACACTTGTCGCACATGCCCAGACGGTCATGTCCAATCAATACCCATATCTCCGGGTGCGAGTTTGGGAATATCTCGAACGGCAATTGAGCAGCCGACAGCCCCATTTGCTTAGCTGGTGAGGAACCTTTTGAAGATCTTCGCCTGCACGAGGATCTTCTCGCATGAGCGAAGAGCAGCGAAATGACCTGCCTACCGGTTACACTTGAGTACATCTCCACCTTGAAGAGTCCCTCCGAGTGCTCACTTTGAGTTGATTTCATTATTGGGTGCAGCGGATTCATTTTAGGGGGCAGTGAATAACCGTTCCCCTCCAACGCTCCGTCATTATTGGTCAAATAGTAAGTACCCTATATTTTCGAATAAATGCGAATTTTGGTTTCGATTTCCGATAAACTATTCAAGATCTGTTTTTCGGTTGAGACAATTTCGTTGTACTTCGAAATATTTGGGCAGAAAGTATTGTGGAGATAATAGCAACACAGTCGAGTAAATCAAAACACGGTTGTGTATGTATCACCGTTGTGAGCTACTACATACCCAAGGTCCCCGGACGGATCAATTTTGTCACTTGATTTTCCCTCCTCACTCACAACTTGGGCTCCCGCTCCGAGCATTTGCGCCGTCACAAATGATTTAACTGTATCAATGGAGAAACGTTGGGAGTTCTTAGCACCTTGGTGCAAAGAACTGAACGGGAGGTTTCGGCATAATTTACCAAAAGAGGAAGGTGAAATTTGGGATATCGGAAAGCGTGAACTTTGCGTAGTTCTAGAAGAAGAAGATTACGAATTGACCTCAGAAGATGAAATCAAGTTTCAGATCAAGTTTTGCCGTGTGCGAGAAGCGTTGGCTCTAGTCTCGCCAGTAGCTATGAAGCGTGGAGATATTTGCTGGAGGAATACCGCGGTCTCTACACTAATCACAAAAACACCATCTCCACCTTTGGCCAAAAGGAGAAACCGAGGTATATAGATAAAATTCTACCTCGCTTTGAACTATGGATGCACGTGAAGGAGGAGATGATTCTCAAAGACTCAAAGGGCAAAGCAGGCCCGCTTTTTGTGATGACCAAATATTGGGCAGGTGGTCATAGCATTGAGAGAGAGAGAGAGAGAGAGAGAGAGAGAGACCTCGTTAGGATATCAATCTAGATGTCCTCTTTGTTGATTGTAATTGTTGTAGGTCCTACAAGCTGGCTCGGCCTAGAACATGAAGAAAAAATGAATCAAAGTCAGAGGCTCGCGATTTAGCCCCGTTTGTTTACTCGGAAGAGCGGACCATAACTTGCTTTCTAGGTGATCGTGCTTCAGAAAATGGTGATCGTGCTTCAGAAAATGGTGCTCGCTAGAGTGCCTCGCAATAGCCACAGTAGCTGTTCAAACTCAGCTTATCCTTCACCCCGAAAAAGCGAGCGTGTTTTTCTATCGCGAGAGATCCTCTATTTTGTTAAGTTTTAGCTATAGAGTCCTGAATTGTTGGAGACAATGCCTGATCGAACTGTTGGGGTCAGGTGGCCAATTGGGGCTTGTGTCCCGAAAGCGATTGCTTTTCAGCAATGTCTGGAGTCTTGGTGATCACGAATGGATTCCCACTGGAAATCTTCCAGATAGTGCCATCTTGATCAATTGTGTAGTGGCTGAAATGTATTTGATTCGCGTGGTCTTCCCCAAGTACGAGTTGATTCCAGCGAATATATATTATCCTTTTGGTCGATGTGCTGGAGGCGATGTTCCTTGGAGTACTACATGCACGGTGTTTGAATTAATAGTCTGCCGGATTTGATTCAGCGCTTTCGATATAACTTCTGTTAGCAGGGTACTTGTAGACGTTGGGCCCACTGAGTGAATGTCCACCGCTTCAATGTTTTGCGAGATTCCTTCGTTTGGCGCGAGTACTAGTCAAGCCCCGAAAGTTTATGTTGATTTCTTGACTGCGTGAAATTGGATTATCCACGTCTGAACAAACATGGACCGGTCTTATGGGTGGGCCTCTTTCAAAACACTGTAGTATTGAGCCAGACTATATCCCCGCGAGTGTGTTGCTGCTCTAGATGTCCAACAGTATCCGATCGTATATACACATTTCAAAGTGACCGAATCAATATACAAAACTAACCGACTCAAAATTTCCACCCCATGTATTTAATGGCCATAACATGTAAGAAATTGTCACATGACAGCCCCCCGATCGTCACAACCAACAAACTATTAGCTGAAATGCGCGTCGCTCCTTCAGCGCTACAACCTCTATACTTTTAAATTTAAAAATAGTAACCGCCGTATTATTTGGTTAAAAGATGTATACGAACTTCGGATTACGAAAGTCTTCAACCCATATACGGACCACCGTGTCGCGAACGAAGAAATTGGTGTCAGTTTCTCACCCACCGTCTTGTCAAATCCTCATACAAAGGAAGGCCGGATATCACGCAGAGACATTTGGTCGCGTAATACTTCTATTTAGTGGGGGCCTGTTGGATGCTTGCTCATCCAAGACGGTAGATTCACGGTCCTGCCCAGCGCCCAAATGCGTTTTTCTTGCCATGCACCTGAGCTTCCGAGAGTTTTAGACTCATTTATTCCAGGTTGAACTGTTTCAACGATCAATCGAGAATATCTGGGGTGTCACGAGATGGTGAAGGCAGCACTGATGTCTCTATCGACTGACTCTTATACTGCTCTTCAGCAATAACTCTAGCGTGACGGAGCCTGGACAATACTGGAAAGCGGTTCAAGCCAAAAGTATGGATGCTTCGGAAAAATTCGGAAATTGTTGAGGATACGAGCAAATCGCAGTGATGCCGAGTGGTACAGGCTCTTATGCCACCTCGGGTGCCCTCAAACTCAACTATACCTAGAACTAACGAGTCAGCGGGCGATGAAATTTCAAGCTTTAATGGGAAACGCTACGATGATCTTCTTGATGTTAAGGAGCTTGAATCCTCTGGGTGCGCAGCTCAATCAGTTCGGCGATCTGTCGAATCCAGGATTGAGTTAAGACCACCGACTTCCGCAAAAAAAAAAAAGTGTATGAGTTTGCTGTTCGCACGTGCTTAATTCTACGCTTATCTCGGCCCAGCCAACTCGCTGCTAGGAGTAAACATAAAAGCAATAATCGGTATGCCAAGAATTACGGGAAAAAATGCTAACGATGGTAATTACCAACTCCGTCTGACGACGGGTATGCCCCCTCGACAAATAGTTTTGCATCTTTCTGATGCTCTGCCCAACAGGAGCTTTTTGTAGCAACTCGATGACTGCGGGACGTTTCTGCAGACTCTCGAGCCTTTTCATCATCACCCCGTCTTTGTTGGCTTTCTTGAATTCGTTGATAAATGCAGGATTGTTCTTCAATTTCTCGACTTCCTTGATAATGGTGGGGTTCTTTTGGAAGACCACCACACTTTTCGTGTTGCCCCGTACGAGCCTTTTTAGTTTGCTGAGGCTTGAAAGACCGATCAGTCTTTCTTCCTGGTCTGTGTCGGCCGTTTCTTCTTCTGCGTCGGCTACCTTCATTTCGTCTCGAAGATTACGACGTATGTTGTCGCCGTTGACAATTGTAGAGCGGAAGTTGGTTTCTTTGTTGGATTTCTCGGCATACGTTAGGTCGGTATTGCTCGCAACAAACATTGCCAATAGTAACATCAAGAAGATGCTGAGACCCATTGTACTTGTTCCAGACTTCACTGCGGTACTTCGCTGTGTTCAGGCAGGTTGTGAAATGAAGAGAGCTCTATGAAGAAAGCCCAGGAGTCTCTGTCCAGCGTAGTTGACTTAAAATGAAAAATAATGTATCATTGTTCACAAATGGGCCCTCCTTAACGTCAATGAATTATGTACTGGTACTGGGCTAAAGCCAACAGTAACTTGGATGCAATGGTAGCTGCCGAGCGGGCTGTAGCAGAAAGACGTGCAGCTTCAACCTGATACTGAACGCAAGATAAATTGCACCAGATGACTTCGTCAATCAATCAGTTGGTCCATTGAACATGTAACGCCCAGTTACGTGCTATGCGTAATAAAAAACAGGGGTCGGAATTAAATATCGCAATACAGTAATTGATTGGGTTCTTCAATAAAAATATTTATTGCTGGTCTAGCCTGTTTCCAATACAATATTATATTGGGTCGAAATTGGCAATATAATATGGTAACAGGTCTTCAACCAATCTTTCTCACTGTGGTATCACACTCCCCGCCTCGATGGCATCAATGATGAAGGAAACAACATGTATCAGCAAGTTTGAAGCCGTAGGAACGCCATTTAGCCATTGTCGTAATGCCAAGGAAAAACAAGCGACTGTCCCATCTCAGCAGACCGGCCGTAGTTGGGCGGCCCAGCAACTACCACCACCAGCAACCAGCATATCAACCAACGCTCACAGAGCTAGTAGGAGTGACAGAACCCGCAAGGCGAAGCTCTTCATTGCCAAGCATACCGACCGACGACACTTTTTCGGAAAGCGTCGGCTCAGTGTTCGAGGGTCCTGTCTACGGGAAGAAAACAAGCTCCACTCGTAAAGTATATTTTTGTCAGCTGGTGAGAAACCCTCGCCCAACGTGGCGACCTGAAGCCAATTTACCCCAAGCTCGGATAAGTTGATAGAAGAGAAGTAGTTGGGGGCAATGCGGCCAGTCGACTACCGAGCAGTCATGTGGCTACCGGCACCTGAGGCAGAGTAGTACTGTAGAGGTAGACGACTAACAACAATTTCAATAAAAATTGCGGCAATAGTTATTATTGTTTCTCCTTGAATTGCCATTTTTATTACTGAAAAACCTAGCGCACAATACAATTTGATACTGTATTGGCGGACCCCTGATAAAAAATATGAAGCTTCTGCGAGCAGTGTCCTCAAAGAGCAATATCTGGGTAAACAGGCCGAAGCACTGACATAAGAAATGGTATGCGCGTAATGGAGAATATTACGGTACGAAGAAGATTATTTGATACAAAAAGAGTGTGCGCCGTACGCATAAATCCCCTTTCTAAAAAAATTGGAACCTCAAAACTACTCATTCGAAATTAGTATACTCAATTGACCGCCGGAGTCATATCAAAGAAGCTTCTCCACCGCTTCTCGATGCCATCATGCTTCCACCTCATCCAGAGGCAAAATGTGACTGGATCCTCCACGCGAACAAACATCTTCATCATGAGAGGATCGTCGGTCTTGGTCGATCCTTCTTTCAAACGACTGAAAACGCGATCTGCGCACTTCGCATCTAATACCTTCACGAACATATCCACCTACGTACGCAAGCGTCAGCATACAGTATTTGCACACACACACAAGAGTACTACGTGCACACACATGTACCTAGTGTCGGTTGCCAATTGATCGATTCTCTTCAACAGATCCGGGGAACATGTTGACGATGGGAACGCCACTGTTTAGACCATCGTAATAACCATGCATCTCGCGAGAAAGTGCAAGCCAACTGTTCGGGTTACGATCGTACTTGGCAAATTCTCGTTTGTGGTCTCTGCTTTGCTTCCTCGACACTAAATGGCAGCTTTCTGCATTGCCGTAACGGTTGAAGAACTTATCGTGCTCAATCCGTTGATAACGAAACTCGTCAGTCGAGGAGTTCAGAATCGAAACGGTTGTAGTCAACGAGATGATTTATTGTGTCTTGCGGAGAAACCGACTCTTTTGAAACACAAGCGTCTGAGTGCGCCTTCAGCGCACCGGCGCAGGGCACTGTACTCCTTTGCCACAATTTCAGGAAACTTTGCTCAAAACGTATTGAAATGGGTTAGTAATATTATCCAATCAGATGTCCGGAGTGTGACCACAGATAGCGAATTTATTATCATAGATAGTCAGCGTATTAGACGCGCCGTAGTCTAGTAGACACGCGACTAGACTTGTGAAACACGCGTCTTAATCGCTTGGTCACACAACAAAGAGCCCAGTGTTACTGGCCCTCTCTCAAGTATTTTTCGAATGTCAAAGCATTCTCTTCTGTAAACGAAACACGAGTTAGAACGCCACATAAGCAGCACTATCACGTAACGTTGCGAGATGAGCGTACCTGTCTTGAACAGAGTATGGATGTACAACGTTATGTCTTAAACGCGTCATCCTCGTCCATGGTGCGGTACGTAGGATCGTAGGATCCAAGCGTTAACCCTTCCAGTTGGTGCAGTTTGCAGCGAATCCCTTTCGTGTTCAACGCGTTTGCAATCGATCCACTGACGGGTACAACTTCGCTTGTGATTGTGCTTGCTCTAAACCACCAGCAGGTTTATAAGACCATTCCCAGCTACTCCTTCCACTTCATCCACTTCGCCCAATTATTAGGCAGACAACCCAACGGCGCGCAGCGTTGCTCGCCCAATTTCCAACCGGGTCAAACAACTGCTGCCATGCACTCCTTGATTCACGTCATTTTCTGTCATCCACTCTCCTCCAGCCTTCTTCGCCAACATAAGCTGCACGTCTTTGGCATCGACGTCCTTCAATTCGTTCCGGATCTTTTTCTTGATCACCTCCTTCAATCTAGATACCTTCTTGGTATCTTTGATCATCACCTTGAACGCGGTCACCAGGAGAGTCCCCGCCAGGCGCAGTAGACCTTCACCATCTTTCCTCGACTCGGCAGATTCTCGAATGACAAAGGGGAGGGAGATAATTTGCTCGTAAGGCGTGAGGGAATTTGACAAGAATAGCATAGATTCAACTTAAGAGAGAAGAGAGAAGAGACTGGTGTAATTTGTCTTGGTTTCAGTAGAGATCAAGTTGAAGCTGCTGATTACATCTTTCGCCATGCACCGTTACGCTCCCACTACATCCAGATCAAAGTTAAAGTTGGTTTAGCTCGCTAGTACATAATTGATAGACGCTAAGGAGGGCCCTTTCGTGAGCAACGGTATCTATACTTTATTTTTTCGAACGCTGCAAGTCTACACCTCCCTCAGCAGAAATAAAGGCGAAAGACAACTACAAGAGCTACGATAACTGTGCGTGCGTCCCTTAAGCGTGTGACTTATGGGACGTGCGTGTGGCCCGATCTACCTCTGGCTTTACTTGTCCTCCGCTGCTTCTGTCGAGTACGTTTGCTTGCCGTCGCTGCCAGTAAACGTGGACGGTAGGCTGACATGGTCAGTGACGCCTGAGAAACTGTCCGTGACACCCGATAGACCATTACCACAAATGCCCCTCAAATGGATGCTGTCACGTGTTGCATAGCTTGGCATCTGCATCAAACATCAAACGCAGCCACAAGCTGTTTTGCGGTGCTGATGGCTGCACCGACCTCAAACAAAACGTAAGATACTATTTGGGCCATTGTGACTTCAATCACGTTATTTATAAGGAGCGCTATGATGTGACACTCTGACATTTATTTAATGATATGATATGATATGATAAGGTGTGATGTAATACTAAACAGGTAGGATATGCAATGTTCATGTGCCACACATTCATAGCTCAGCAGGCAGCTTCAGCTTCATGCCCACTACGACTGCAACGCTTGCACTCCATAGCACAATGATTTACTACTTGCAGATAAGCACCCGGAACAGATGAATTGCGTTGCACGGGGGCAACACGAAAGCGAATCTCTAACGCGGCTGTCGTGAATCTTGCACGGGTGATACTTACTTGCGAATACACTTCGATGACTTCCATCCTGAATTCCGAGTAAAGAAACCATGTTATCTGCAATTACGGGAAAGTGGGCACTGCGACCCACCTGCCCCTTAGATAACGTGAGGTGAGCATCAAAGCAAATGACAGAACTCGTCGCCCCCACTCCTCCCAGCCTCGGCAGTTAGAAAAAGCGTTGTCCAGCCTCGGTCGTTTGGTTAACCAGATCCGGCGAAGTATCGCGTGGTTAGCTTAAGCAAAGCGTTGGAATGGCTTAAGCAATGCGTTGAGAGAGCCCCACCGTGGTTTTGCTCGCCCCCGCTTCCAAGTGATCAATCTACATCGGTTTAAGGTGGACCTTACTCGGAAGTCAGGGCTCTTACTTGATTACTCGGATGTCAGGGAAATGTACTCGAAAGTAAGGGCGATCCGTCCAGCACACGAACGTTAAACCAGGCGATAACTATCTTCTGGTCGGCTAAATCGCACTATGTTCACCAGTTGACCAGTTGACCCTCTTATCAGATTGGCTAAACAACAGCGCATACCTCCGTCAAGACACGCGCAACTTGGTGGAGATAAAGCCAACACGGACCAGGGCCAGCACGGCATTGACGCCGTGGTACCCGGTTTCTCTGGCGTTGACTCTCTCTCCAAGAGCCTATCGGGCGTCACAGGCGGTGAGGTCGGCCTGTCGAAGCTGCTGCCGTTGGGCCTGCCCAGTATGGAGGCGCTGTTGTCCCTCACGAAGAGTGGCGTCCACAAGAACAAGCTCCTTCCCATGGACCTGAGTGCGCTCAAGAAAGGAGGCGTGTTGTCATCACTGAACGGTGGCAGTGGTCTAAACTCGATCACAAGCGGGGTCACCAAGGGAACCGGCTTGGGGTCTATCACGAGCCTCACGAAGGGCGGAAAGCTGCCGTCACTCCCGGGCTTGCCTATCGGTTGTTGACATAACAACGTTGCAGATGCAACCAAGAGTATCTCGCGGGTCACGGATAGCGTTTCGGGTCTCACGGACGGCGTTAGGGTACCATCCACGATTGCCGTCAGTAATGGCACCGAAGCAGCGGGCGACAAATGAAGCCACACCCAGAGGGACATCCCCGTCGGACCACTTGTCGTAGCTGAAGTAGTTTTTATGTTTGTTTTCGCCTTTGTTTCTGCGTAAATGCTGAGATAGGCGTTGGCGTTAACTATGATAAATAGCCAATGAACATATAGGGGGTTAGGTGAGTCAAAAAAGTTTGAAAAATATGTGTATTGCCCTTAGTTTACCAAGTCAACTACGTATCCCTTGCATATTTGCCTTTCATCCGACAAGGACCATGGGTTTAGAAGAATTAGAGCCTGGCAACACTAAGCGTGCTAAGGCTACGGCTGTGGCAACTTTTAAGAAGTTCTTAAAGTCTGAGGGTGTTAGTGATGAGTACGTGCGTACTTGTATTGCACGTGATGATAGTGGAAAGTGTTTTGTATCTGTAATGGATAAGTTTGGTATGTTTCTTGCATTTACCGAGGGCAAAAAAGCAAGCTGTTGGCTCGAAACACTTCGATGCAATACTATCGGCAAGCTAAATTATGGCTACTCGAACAGTTCCCTCAGCACCGAGAAGCACGGTTGCTGAAAATGGGGAAAACACTTGACAACTTTTGTTTGAAGAGAGATGGTGGTGGCTTAATCAGTAAGGCGCCGCCATGTTCTAAGACAGATTTGAAAAGAATGCTTGCATATTTGTATGTTAATGCAAGTTGTTCAAGTGACTACCAAGACGCTGCCATACTCCGCTAGCTCTGGTACGGTTTTGGCCGAGCGTCGGAGCTTGCTCTGCTGCGGAAGCAGAAGATCTCGATCGATGCCGGCAAAGCGCTCTTCGTTCGCTTCGTTCGCTTCGTTCGCTTCGTTCGCTTCGTTCGCTTCGTTCGCATGAAGACGTCCGAAGAGCAGGGCCTCTCGCTCTTCCCGGACTCAGACTTCACCACTTGCCCGCTGCTTGCCGTGGCGCTTGCGCTTCTTAGCTAAGCTGCGGTGTCTGCGGATGACATCGACAACCTCCCCGAGCAGCCAAGCCAGACTGCCATCCAGCTGTCTCCGGACCTGCCGCTGCTGGAGATGCTGGACCATCCGACAACGACCTTGGGACTTGACGCTCCAACGACCGGCGGCGTGGACAAGACTCCGACCATCTACGCCCACGTGAACCGCGTGCTCGATCGTGTCGCTAAGTCCGCTGACGTTGAGGCTGCTCTGACCTCTCACTCGTTTCGACGGGGAGGAGTTCAGCACGCGAATGCATGCGGGCAGCTGACAGCGCGTTGGATCTTCGATCGCGGTGCCTGGAACAAGACAACAACAAACGAAGGGTTTAATTACAACTTCAACACCAGTGCACAGGACCACAAGATCAGCAAGATACTCAGCGGCCACGGTGCTGAAGCCAAGGTCGCGCTCCAGACGCTGAAGGCCTTCGACTCCCAGACGCGCGCCAAGATCGACGCTGTCCAACGTCTCCTGTTCGCGACCTTTCAGAACCTCGAAGCAACAAGACACAACGTCAATCAGCCCGTCCTCGATGTCCTTACCGCCTGTGTGCTTCGACACTATCCGCTGCTGAAGGAACTCAACCCAGAAGCTCTTGCAATTTAAGCGCGTGGAAGCTTGCGTAGTTCACAGCGGTAGCTCGCGGCAGACCTCCTTGGCTGGTCGACGTATCTAGAATCCGCGGCCGCTACCTGCCCCAAGAACACCAACAGCAACACAGAACCCACAACAGCGCAAGCCACCAAACCAACTGAAGTATTCGAGGTGCAGAAGATCATTCGTCATCAAGCTGCTGTCATTAACCACTTTATGGAGCACATCCAACGCCAAGATGCGCGGGTGGACGTGTTCGAGGCCAGGCAAAACAACGATCCTGTCCAAGCTACAAGCAAACGTAAGGAACCAGCGAGCACAGACACTGATGTTAGTAAGCCAAAGAAGAAGCAACGCAGGTCGTCGGCGACTCACCTTCACGCTAACCGGTTTGCACAAGAGCCGAGGGTGCGGCAGGCGCCAATCTCGAAGCAGCAGAAGTCCGACGCCAAGCTGTTCGTAGCCTTCATCAAGCTGGACGCGACACCATCGGACTGTCGCGATCGAGTCTTGGACGTGGGTAAGCAAGCGGAGACGGCGGTGCTGGCTTTCCTGGTCGACCGCAAGATCACGTCGCGCTGGTCCGGCGCTGTCCTCAAGCACCTGCGTACCCTTCACCGCTCCGGAGCTCTGAATGCCAAGATCGAACGCCATCAACGCCTGCTGTAGACCGCTGTCATCAAAGATCCTACTCCTGGATACACACAGGACGTACTAGAGATAGTTAGTTAGTTAGCAAGTAGCGACAAATCATGAATACATATTAAAGCAAGTAGTGACAACGGCTGGAATCGGACCAGCAGCCTCAGAGCTTAGCCCTGCGCTCTACCACTGAGCTACGTTGTCAGAAGGGGGCGGCGCCAGCGCTGGCTGAATGCTGAGCGTACAGGCTGTACAGGCTGTACGGATTGAGAGGCCGAGCCGGAGGTCTGCGCAGTAGCGTTGAAAAATGAAGACTGAGCGCGAAGGCTCCTCGTCGGCCCGCGAGTGTTGATACGTGTGACTGGTAGCCACTAGTTGGCAGCGTGTCTGTACACTAACAAGGGGCAAGTTTTTATTGGTAGATAAATAGCCAATAGGCTAATCCCAGCAATGACTGGTGTCCGGCATCCTCTTAATATCCGGACAGATGTCTCGTTATCCGGACTATCTCAAAATTCTGGCCTCGTTGTCGAATTTACCGGATCGAGAGCCCTGTGCTCTCGAGCCAAATTTGCATGTTTATAGTAAAAGGCGTTTTTCTCAGCCCACAGGCCGTTTCAGGCGATTTCCTGTCGCCTATAGACTAGGCTAAAACATGCTCCCTGTCGGTTCCGATCTCGTTATTGTTTCCTCTAAACCATAGTACACCACTTACACATAAAATACAGATCCCAAAGATAAATGTACCAAGATAGTGCTACACGCGGAGAGGTCAGCAGTCGGATAAATTTTGGTATGGAAGTAGTTAAAATAAAGTAACGTGGTTCATCAATTCATGACCTCATCAATTCATGGACCTTTGATTTGATTGGCTGCAAGACATCTGATTCCAAAAATAAACTTACTGTTCGTATTGCAAATCCAATAGCTCATGAATTGATTCCTCAGATTGAGGGTAGGGGGGGTGTTTCGGGCCCATTTCTCTATCAATATCACTCTGGTAATGCCGGCAACCCTGCCAAATCAAAGCCCTAAGCGCAGGCTTTTCGGTGGTACCCATATCTTGGCGATTGGAGCAATTCTCTAGCAGGTATGCCCATTTCTGCTTAACATCCCAAAATCGACTCATGAATTGATGAACCACGTTATATACCGCTGTTCACGAAAGGGTCCTCCTTGGCGTCTATGAATTATGTACAGTACTGGCGGTCGGCTAGAGCCAACAGTAACAAGAATGCAATGGTAGCTGCCTGCGGGGGCGTATTGTAATGCTGCAAGACGTAACGAGCAACTCCAACTTCATCCATACTGAAACCAAGACAACTTGCACCAGTCGATTAGTATCTACACATCAAAAACAACTAATCAAGTAGACCAGAGCACCAAATTAAGACGCTGCCTGTAGCGAATGGAAGCTCTCGTGCCCACATCTCCCGGATATGGTTTATCGTCGTTTATGAGTCAGAAGTTTAGAGCGCCAACATGGCACAATTGATGTTGAAGTGCCTAGCATATCGTTCTACGAATGGTGAAACGATCAATACAAGTACATGTATCGTGGTTGATACATGTATATACACAGAAAGATGACTGTCAGTCGCTCGATCCTGAATTATATCTTCACCCAGCTCACAATTCCTGAACTATATCAGCTGTTTTGAAGCATGCGCCGTTGACTGTTGCCCAGTAACAACGATCAAAGCACCGCCAACCAACCTCTCCTGTGATCATTCAAAGGCGATTAAAGGTGAAGGACCTCCTCGAACGGAGTCCCGCACTCCGTATACAAACCGTATCCAGTCAACCACAGCAACCATTTTGTTTGGAGCAAAACTTCGTACTCCCACCTCGTTTGGTGGCAAACATCGTACAGCAAGATGTATGAGCTGCGCATTTTTCCCTCAAACAACATGCTCTCAACCAACTGTCGGATCGGGTCCTGCTTGGTGTTCCTCGACCTGAGACGCTTCTCAGAACTGAACAAACTCATTTTCAAATTCACCTTCTTCCGTTCACAACTCCAAGGATCATTAACGAGCAAGTATGAAGTTCTGCCCGACCATTGCTCTACTCGCCATCATCGTTCAGTACGCGGAAGGCCATCAAATGCTTCGTTCTACCTCCACCAATTCGGTCAACTTCTCGGCATTGAGTGAGGCAGGCTCTGATTTTGTTGGTTCTCTCAAGCACAAGCCCCGTGATGGCAGCTGCGGAGGCCACGTAGGTGGACGCCACCACGGCCCCCCCGCGCCCGAAAGGATCGTTCGATGGCAGCTTTGATGGTTACCACAAGTGGGCTAGTTTTGTCGACGGCAGCTTCCCAGGCCCCCACGGCGAGTGGCCCGGTTCATTCGACGGCAGCTTTAAGGGCCATGGAAAGGATGTCCCGTTCCCCGCCAAGGTAAAGGCAAGAAGGCCAACAGCTCCGATGCCTCGGGGGAGACTGAACAGCAAACGACGCAGCAGTAATTTCCCTCTCAAGCTTAGACATCATCGACTGTAGCTATACTTTTGTGTTCAACGTAGCGTTAAGTTTTGATTCAGGGTGGTCGGTCTAATACATTACTCTGCATCAACTCGATTGCTTTTTTTTTTTGAAAAAAAAAAAGCTCTGGCAAAAGGGAATTACATTGATTTACAAATGCTTCGTTTGTACACATACTTTATTTATCTTTACTCAACAAAATACAACATCAACAAAAGCAGATGGAATCATTGTGCTACATGGCTTTCTTGGATGTTGACACGTTCAAGCACGTTCGTGTCTGGTGCTTAGTCTGTAGGCTGTCCGTCGCGCAATGGTTGATATCCACCCCCCGTTTCGACCAACAACAACAGTGTTTGTCTTACTGCCATCGCGCAGTCGGCGTCCTTGTCCAGTCGATGGTCCATCTTGGCCGCTTACCGGCGGGGGCGTTGGGTTGCCGAGCGTTGAGAAGTCGACAGGGCGGTGGTCGTTGGACTGCACGAAATCCAGCTGTGCAGTTGAGCACGATAGCTGGAGAGCGACGACTAGGAGGGCGAGCTTCGAGATGAACTTCATTCAGGTGGTGATCGACTAGGTCCGACGAAGGTAAATTGGAAAATGATCAACTGCTGGCTTTTTGCTGCTACATGTATTTGTATTGGGAGGGTCATTTGCCAACAAAGATACATAAGAACTTGCAAGTGTCATCTGCACTGCCAGAATCGAGAGCATAAGGCGCAACCAATAGTATCAGATCGTGGCGCCTCTTGACTTTAAACATGATGGCAGATTCACTACAGAACAACAAGTTTAATGATCATGTATTATCCATACAGTACGACACTATTACTCACGAGAAGTTAGGTTCGAAGCGGTTGAAGCAGCATTTGTGCAAATGCCTTTGAAGCACGTATAGTTAGTAGCCTTACTTCGACGAAGCTTGCGTGGCGGTAGCAGTGGCATCGGAGCCCGTAGCCTCGGTGGTGGACGACAGGAGGCTGGTACTGGTCGAAGACCCCGTAGCGGTGTCCACGAGATTCGTGAGACTGCTGATACCTGTGCCAGTTCCAGTGGTTCCGGTTGGAAGGCTCAGTGAGGATAGGCCACTCGAAATCGAAGACATGTCGCTGAGGGTCGACAGCGCACTGCCGCCAGTAAGTGAGGTCAAGCCGGATAGGCCATTGTTGGTCGTCAGAGACAACAGGGAATTCGTACTTGGCAAATTGCCCGATGTTCCGCTGCTGGTCGGCAACAGATTAATGATCGAGGAGAGGGCTGCAGTGGCGTCACCAGTCGTCGAGCCCGTGAGTGTAGAGAAGTCGAGCCCCGAATCGTAGCCCGCTCGTAGCAGCGTGCGCTCAGGGGCAGCTTGCACGCAGTGAACAGCCGCTGCCAGAATTGTGATGCTTGAGAAGAACTGCATTGTGATCGTTGAGAGTATTGGGATGGTGTGTCGGGGTGCGTGCGACTAGGCAAATGGGATTGTGATCAACCAGCATCGCTTTAATGTCGGAGCAGCAAGAGCTGGTTGGTATGGCGGAATGATATGGACACTAGTATCGCTCATAACGTAAGTACATGCACTTAATGGGGGCGGTGAGAATGTGACGATTTAGCAGACGGTAGTAGTTGTTTGCGGGTTTCATGCTGGCTGAGCCAGGACTTTAGTGGTGTAGTTGATGAGATCTTACGCCAGTCGTGGATAGTTCAGGATAGTGCGATGAGGTATACATGTAAAAGACCCGGTTTGGTAGGAGTGACCTCGAAATGTGAGCCATGAAGGTGCGTGATGTTGGCTAACTGTCTGTGCTCGAGTCAACATCATTGCCCCGGTATGACGTCAAATACCTCGGACGCTAGCCTAAGCTGCGTGATATCACGCACTCGACATGTAAGGCGAAGGTGCCTACATACACAGGTACTCCTGCTAGCCACGTATATTGTGTGAGCTTCTGGCATCGAGCAAACTGTCTAAGAGACCGAACCGAATTGGCGAGCAAACAAAACTGTATTTTGACACTAACAAGTGGACGTGGCTCAAGTTACACAACTGAGTGCTGGAACGGGGACTTCTCCGGGTCGGGCTTCGGGGTCGGCTTCACGTTCGGCTTAGGTGCCTTCTTCGCACTGGTTTTCGACGAATTCTTGGTGGTCTTCTTCGGACCTTTCTTCTTGGTGTTCTTCTTCGAGCTCGACTTCGGGAACGACGGCGGGATCTTGGGGCTTGTCAGTGTTCGGTCCTCGGACTGGACGCCTGGCTTGTACGTCTGCTCACCACCGCTGGTGGACGTCGTCGGGAGACCCAGACCTTGTGTAATACCCGACACGCTGTCCGTGGCGCTAGCCGGCAGCGACGGCAGTTTACCGTCCTTCGTAACGCCATTGGAAATCGAGCCCAAACCACTGCCACCCGAGAGCGATTGGAGTGAAGGCAGACCACTTCGACCTGTAATCGTCGTCAGATCAGTCGGCACAACGTTCTTGCCTAGGTTGGTGCCTTTGCCCATGGGTAGTGAGTCCGCGCTTGACAGGATGCCGCCCTTGGTGATGGAGTCGACGCTGGGTACTGCTGCGCCTGCTGGGTAGTCGAGTCGGTTGTCAACTTGGAGAGGTCGGAGAAGTTGATGGGACTGTCGTATCCCGCCCGTAGCAGCTTCCGCTCGGAGGTCGCGAGTGTACATTGGACTGCAAGGGCCATGAAGGCGAGGACCGATACCATCTTCATTTGTTTAATGTTACTTGTGAAGCTGGTGGTGTGATGTCCGAGACGGAATGGAAAATGAAGCCTACATTGCACAGCGAATGCAGCAACAACGTCAATCAAGTGGTCTATTGATCTGTGTCGCCTACAAGAAGTCTCTACCACGCGTACTCCAAATGCGCTCCGCAGCCATGGTCCTGCCAACTAGTGCGGATAATCCTTGGCCTTCATCGTTTCGCTGTTCGTGGGTACCATGTTGGCCACTACAAATGACCAGCTGCAGTTGCAGACAACTTCGGCGGAGTAGTGTTGGATAACACCTCTAGGTGCTTCTGCCAGCGCTTTATAAACAAATGGAGGCGTGGTTGTATGGCTCCGGGACGTGAACTTGCTGCTCATTGTGGCCCCTGCCTGGTCCTTATGGTCGTGGTCACTTGCTGTGAAGTAATGATATGGGTCAGACCAGCTACTGTCGTGGGCTCTCTGGACCCCATAGGCGGGGCCGCTGCACCGGCGAAGGAACGTGTTAGGAAAAAAAAATATCGGGTGTAAGAACATCTTCAACTTGGTCCATACTAAACCCAAGTTAATCAACTGGAAGATTTAAGAACGTCTGGGTCCGAAGAACGCGTCCAACACGCCACGTCGGTTCAACTTGTACGTGGTAAAACTACCTCGCGAGGCGCCACTCATGCTGCAGACGTGCTACTCGAAAATCTACCGAGCGATCGCACCCCATAGCAACCTGACGCTCACCCGAGAAGTTCTTGTACGAGCTGACGTACGAGGACTTTGAATGGGACGGAGGTGTCTCCAAGCTGCGCACGTGTGGTAAGGCTAGTGGAATACGCGTGGAATCGACACTAGTGAGTGTCACGGCATCCATGTAGCCCAAGCAACGGCGAGTTCACACCGCGCATATACACCAACCACAACATCGCAAACTTGTATGATGCCGAGTCGTCCATGTGCATCACGTACATGAACGACTGTGCGTCAGAAAAGTCCGTTTATCACCTCAACAGTCTGTCGCTCCAAGTGGAGGAGTCAACTGGGCAAGACTCGATCACTCTAAGCGGAGGAGTCGGTAGCTCCCTCGGTGAATTGTTGGTGACGGGCGAGGCGTACTCCAGCGGGATTCAAATGGCGCTACTGCCGAAGGAAGCGAATGACGGTACTTTGTGTGGCGAGTACGCAGCAAATAAGGTTTTTGACTAGTGTTCTCCCTGTACACGAACAGTATAGTTAGCTATACGTGTTAATATAACAGTTAGTGTCTAGTAAATTTAGCAGACATGTCAGTACCAAACATGCCATTCCGATTATGGGTCAATTTTTAATCAGATGCATAATTAGATTTTTTTTTCGATCGAGAATGCTACGTCACTCTCAAATTTCCAAGCTAAATGTAGCATAGCCACAGTATCTGGTGAAGACGTTCGGATGCTGCACCAGCATCGTAATCTAAAATGTATATATATATATATGTTTCCCTTTTTCCTAACTTCCTCACTGACACTAAGGTTACTGGGTCCTAACAGTTAGTTAGTGTGCAGTAAATTTTACTAACAGCTAATCGCCACACACTATACTTGACGGTAGTGTGGCGAGCCGTGCAGGGGCTACTAGGTGCACTGGGTCGTCGAGTGTCTGCTGCCAGAAGATGAGCGACTGACGATGCTGTCTACGGCAAATACGGCACGTGTATGGTGCTAGACGGTAGTGTGTCGAGCGAGTCGCCCACGTTATATCCGCTGCACTGGGTAGTGCCTGTTGCCAGAGGATGCACCTGCCGATAACGTCTACGCCAAGTACGGTAGATTATTTTTCGGGTCGGATTCGGGTGGGGCCTGAAAATTGGGTCTGGTGTTCAAAAGGCAACTGTGTAGCGTGATCTAGCTACCAAAGAGCAGTTAAGCCCCCTCTGAGGGTGAGGATTTAAATAACAATGAAGGCGACGCGGAGTTGTACGATTCTAGAAGTGACGGCGTGAGAAGTAGCGGCCATGGTGCCAATTCAGGTACGTATGAAGACAGCAGAGATAGGAGAGCCTTCCACAGTCGTTTAATGCTCGCAGTTAGCGACGATACGGCTCCATTTGTATCTCACTTCAAGTACAACGTGAATACAATTGCTTTTTGCTTTGAAAGTCCTGGTATCTGTCAACATGTGGTTGAAAGTCTACCTGACCTCTACATCATGCCCGATCCGTACACGACCCGGAAAATAGCTAACCCCAAGTACGCAGTGTCTGGTAGAACACTCAGACATCGAGTCCCCACGTCAACGACACGCTCGCAACACCCCCTCCTCGATCGTATTCAGGTCGCTATCGCTAAATACAGACACGAGGATGTTGACAGCAGTCAATTGGAACACATCGACTTCCAGATGCCTTCCGAGCATAAGTACATATCCACCAGAGGGCTGGTCACGACTTCGGGCTTCTTGAGCGCTAGCGTGATGTATTTCCAGGAGCAGTAAGTGTCGACCTTGTCCGAGTTTCAGCCCAGCAGGGCAGCTTGTCCGACATGACGCATAGAATTTCGCCTACAATACTGGAACACTTGGATGCTGACACGAGGGCAGGCTAGAGGGTAGGCTACAACATTGCGGAACGAGGAGGAATAGTATGGTAGCGTGCAATATTGTAGGGACGAGAAGAAGTAAGATAGTAGCGTACAACACTCCAGCATTGAGGAACGTGCAAAAGTATACTAGTACTAAGTAATAATATTATGGTAGCGTACACCATTGTAAGGAGGAAGTAACATGACAGACTACAACATTGTCATCACGGCTCCCGAATGTTGCATTGTTCACAAATGAAGGTGGAGCGAGCCCGTACGTTTTAGTACGTTCAAGCGATCTGACCGTAAATTATTGCAATTGCTAAACTTGCACCTGTAATAACTATACACTCCTTCATTACTTGGGGTTCAAGAGAGCGTTGTTCAGTCGCAAAAAGAAAATAGTTTCAGGCATCGCCCGCTGGAGGCTATGGCGGTGCGTGGCATATGTAGCTTTTACTAGGCTAAAGAAGCTCTCCATGACATTAGAGGTCGGCGGAAGCGAAGGTATTTAAGTAAATAATTGGAACTTTTAAGCGACTTACTCAATAATTCCGTTTTGTTTTGATTTCGCCTGCATGTGCCTACCGGTACATGTATCAACTGCACGTTATTAGTTCCTAAATTTTCGTCCAGTGAGTCGTACGTAATCAGTACAGTCGATCTTCCTAGGGATTGACAAAGCGATTTGAGAGGGAATAACAGATAGTGCTACAGTACATGTACAGTAAGGTACTATGCCAGTTCCGTGCCACATTTGATAGCTTCGTTTTTGTCCAAGCATAACTTATCAAGGAGAAGTCCAATTTCAAAAATACAAAAACTTTCGGAAAGATCTCGATCTCGTTTGTTTTCTGGCTTTTACACTTTAAAACGTTCGTAAAGATCTCGATTTCGTTTGTTTTACTGGCTTTTACACAGGGTCTGTGTCTATTTCAGAGACTTTATGGAGTTGTTATGAAAACGCCCTTGATTTGGCCTTGGTGGCCTGTTCCCTGCCACTTTTTCACTGTAAGTTTGTATCTGAGCAAATCAATTTTGGTGATCCAGACAAAATATGCTTGGAATGAAAACTAAATAACCAATAGTATGCGAGAAGTACGAAAATGCGACATTGTAATTGGTTGAAATCGGTCGGCACGGAACTTGTGCACAGCACGGAACTCGCTCAACACCTTATATGCTAGCAGATTTGTACCCTCCCGGACGATCGGATCCGACGGTGTATTTGAAGATTTTAAGGGTGAGGTGCGCAAGGATCGACTGTACAGACCTCTCTTCAGTGTCGATTACAGCTTACCGTAATCATGCTGGAAACGTTTTCACGATGATCGCCATTTCGATCTGCTCAACATGTTTTCCCATCAACCATGGGCGCGTGCTCTTCAGGAGGATAGGCAAAGTTACCTCCCGAAAGAGTCGGACTTAATTTGTTCGCTTCGCCGAGACCTCACGTCAAGTACATTTCCCATTTTTCTCTACCATCGACGCAAGTTGTTCGTTTCGTGTCAAACAAATGTGGTTCCCTGCACCGACTGTGGGCTTGCTGCTGCTTCAATTTGTTGCAGCAGCAACTGAGCAAACGGCATTAAATGGCTGGTACCAGTGTTCCGACTTCACCTTTTCCGACGCAGGGAGCTCGACTGGTCAGAACGCAGAGTGTGCCATGTACAATGCGCCCTTATGTCACTCCGGTATCTGTGAGACCTCAGCACGGTGGATTCGACCATCGAGATTTTCGCTAAGTGTCTACCGGCATCGAATGACAATCCCGATCTGGCATCGAACGTGTGGCTGCTACAAGGCGGTCCTGGTTACTCTTCTACCACATGTGCGATAACCCATATTTTTTTCTGTCAATTTGAAGCAACTACTGACGTTGATTTTATTTGCTGTTTGAATAGTGGAGTCAACGATGAAGCAGCTACATACGCAATTGGGAGGGATGGTAAACGTTTACACGATGGACCACCGGGGTACCGGTCGTAGTACCCGCTTAGACTGCGTTGCAAGTCAGATAACCACGACGGGCTCTCCGTCGGGTACGACGATCAATCCATCGGAAGTTGCTGCGTGCGCGAAGGATCTGGAATACAAGTATGGAAATCTGTCCTCATTTTCCATGGCCAGTGCGGCCACGGACATTGCGATGTTCATCTCCAAGTACACAAATGGTAAAAACACAATTGTTTACGGCGTAAGTTACGGAACGGCATTGGTGGAGAGACTCATGCACTTGGCTCCTGCAACCGTGACTGGGTATGCACTGGACGGCATCGCCACAACGCCAGGGACATCATCGGATAAATTCCCGTACATATCGTTGTGGGACACCGACTTTGGGGAAGTAGGTGAGACGTTTCTCGGCTTGTGTAAACAAGATAAAGCATGCACAGCCCACTTCACGTCTGGGAACCCGGCAGCTACACTGGAACGCGTCATCAACGATTTCGACAAAGACCCCAACTCGACCTGCTCTCAGCTAATGACCAGTGTGAGTGTTGGTCAGAAAAACGAACCGCCGTCATTCGCTCTGCGTCGCGCTCTAGGTTTGTTGCTGCCAGATTCCACCTTGCGAGCTCTCATCCCTCCAGTGATCTATCGACTAAACCGCTGTGCGCCCGACGATATCAATGTTTTGGCTCAATTCGTCACGAGTCTCAACGCACTCGCACAAACGAAAACCCAAGACGAAGCCTACAAGTCGATGCTGCTGTATTATCTCATCGTGTTCTCCTAGACGTGGGAAACGCCAACGCCATCGAATCTGGTTATGGAAACTCGATTCGTAGATGTGAAAATCTTGGACGGCGGATTCTACGAAGATGGTGGGGGAGGCATTTACAAGTTGAATGCGCTGTACTGCGCTTTTTCCAAGGAGAAATCCGAGACTTGCAACAACTTCGACGTTGGCAACTATGATTCAAGCGCTATCATCTACGAGCGAGATGGATACTGGAACAATAGCGCGGTAATTCCGAGCCAGGCAAGTGTGTTGTTGCTGAGCGGCAGGCTGGACCCACAGACTCCACACAAATACGCCGAGTACCTTCTCGAAGTGCTGGAAGGTGACAACAAGGAGCTAATTGCTTTCGATTACGCTTCACACGGCACTATCATAAACACTCAGCTTGTAGAAGGGGATCTGTACAGCGACACTTGCGCAATGAAGGTGCTTGCGTCGTATGTCAAGAATAGTGGAGATCTCGCCAAATTCGACAAGTCGTGCGTGGATGAGATGCCTGGGTTTAATATGGTGATTCGGACGGAGGATCTTTACAGCTATTTAAGCGTTGATGACGCGTACGATGGCGTGTACAATGAGAGCTTAAGTTCTCAGTAGTTCCATCATTCGTCAGGGCAAAATACTACTTGTCGGCCGGAAGCGTGAAACAGACTGTGTCAAACAGTAGATAATACGTGTTCTTCTTCAAGATAGGCTAGTGTTAGCATATTAACATGTACAGCTGAAGCTATTGAAGAAAATAAGGTATTGATCTGGAGCGTGCAAAATAACGTTCATGTACAAAGTCGCGCTGTGCACGAAGAAGCTCTAAAATCTAGTGAAGTGAATGCACCCTGGATGATCATTCTCGGATTAGAGCAGCTCATGTTGGCCGACATCTTCTTCGCAGTCCACTTCTGAGAGCATTTCCAAGATGTCGGCCGACGTGAGCTGATCAAATCTGAGAAAGAATGATCGACTAGGGGTACAGGTCCGGAGCTGGGATATAATATGAAGGGGGTGGGGGCACGGGTGGGTGTGTTTTTTAGGGGAAAGGAGGCGAAGTATATCCAAAACCGGGCGCTCCTGAAGTATAGTTTGTATAGCCTTTATGATATACAGATTCATGTTATTGCATTGAATGCAGTCTCTACCCACTCAAGTGGCATGTCCTCTCTTCATTGCACCTGCCCCTGCTTCCCAATGTGGTTTAGAACGCGAGCAACATGCAGTCAAAGTGGGTGACCTCCGGTTTGCAATGTTTTTGTTTTTGCTCAAGTGCAATCTACCCAACAAAATCTGTCCAATGAACAGCCCACACCTTCTTCAAAGCTTCCTCTAAGCCTACAAAGAAGTTTTAGGGGTCAAATTGCTATGAAGCAACACTTAGAGCGCCTAGGTACGCTCTAGGTAAGAAGTGTAAGTTCGTTGTTATAAAAAGCAAATATCGGGTATAAGAGCATCTTCAACTTGGTCCATACTGAACTCAAGATGACCTGCGATAGACCAATATGGAACATGTAGTGTGGCTTGTCTTACTCGTTTGGGGTTCGAGTCAACTGTTGTACATGAGACTTCTAATTTGCCACCACACCAAAAGAATATGCATACCGCGTATTAGTTAGACTTGGCTCAGTATAGGTCTGCAAGACGAGAAGTTCACATAAATTAATTAATCAACTTCTTCTCCACTTTGACGGATCATCAAAATCAAACATTTAACTACGCTTCACTTGCCTAGCTAGGGGCGACCCATTTCGTTACCCACACTGTAGCCACGACTACTACAAGGACCAATCAGGGACCGCATTGAGCAGCAAGTTCACGTCCCGGAGCCATACAACCACGCCTCCATTTGTTTATAAAGCGCTGGCAGAAGCACCTAGAGGTGTTATCCAACACTACTCCGCCGAAGTTGTCTGCAGCTGCAGCTGGTCATTTGTAGTGGCCAACATGGTACCCACGAACAGCGAAACGATGAAGGCCAAGGATTATCCGCACTAGTTGGCAGGACCATGGCTGCGGAGCGCATTTGGAGTACGCGTGGTAGAGACTTCTTGTAGGCGACACCAGATCAATAGACCACTTGATTGACGTTGTTGCTGCATTCGCTGTGCAATGTAGGCTTCATTTTCCATTCCGTCTCGGACATCACACCACCAGCTTCACAAGTAACATTAAACAAATGAAGATGGTATCGGTCCTCGCCTTCATGGCCCTTGCAGTCCAATGTACACTCGCGACCTCCGAGCGGAAGCTGCTACGGGCGGGATACGACAGTCCCATCAACTTCTCCGACCTCTCCAAGTTGACAACCGACTCGACTACCCAGCAGGCGCAGCAGTACCCAGCGTCGACTCCATCACCAAGGGCGGCATCCTGTCAAGCGCGGACTCACTACCCATGGGCAAAGGCACCAACCTAGGCAAGAACGTTGTGCCGACTGATCTGACGACGATTACAGGTCGAAGTGGTCTGCCTTCACTCCAATCGCTCTCGGGTGGCAGTGGTTTGGGCTCGATTTCCAATGGCGTTACGAAGGACGGTAAACTGCCGTCGCTGCCGGCTAGCGCCACGGACAGCGTGTCGGGTATTACACAAGGTCTGGGTCTCCCGACGACGTCCACCAGCGGTGGTGAGCAGACGTACAAGTCAGACATCCAGTCCGAGGACCGGACACTGACAAACCCCAAGATCCCGCCGTCGCTCCCGAAGTCGAGCTCGAAGAAGAACACCAAGAAGAAAGGTCCGAAGAAGACCACCAAGAATTCGTCGAAAACCAGTGCGAAGAAGTCGCCCAAACCGAACGTGAAGCCGACCCCGAAGTCCGACCCGGAGAAGTCCCCGTTCCAGCACTCAGTTGAGTAACTATCTTTTCTTGCCGTAAATTTGATGTCATAATAAAGTTGTCTTGGCTTGCTTACCTTCCATCATTGCTGGACTTCCTACTATGGGCAGCGTCAACCGAGGGGGCTGCGTTATGTGGTCGATATCACAGTGCTAGCGGCAGGAAGGCCTACACTTCCAAAGCAATGAAACGTGCTATAAAAATTCAAATTTCGGGTATATTAGCTTCTTCGACTTGGTCCATACCGAAATCAAGTTAACTAGACCAATAATGAAACAGGAATTCCGGAACTTTGAAACAACAACAAGGCACGACCACGCTCTCTTTATTCAATGCATTTTAAAAGCCCGTTCGAGACGCTCGCTAACGCTCCCAACAATGTGTAGTACTTCGAAGTAGTAATTACATGTTGGTATTTCCTATGACGATGCCCTCAGAAAGAAAAACTGCGCAAACAATCTACTTCGCGAGGAAGTACACATCTGAGGGAAACTAACCTCGTGCAATAACGCAGTTCCACTATCACCCTCAGCGCACAACGTCTAGCGGTTTTCGGTCGCTTCTGGCATTGGCTTTCTAGCGTATCTGCCTTAGATGCGAGAACCAACGCGTCGTTGTAGTATGTCCGTAGATTATAGTGATGATACATTATTTCCTTAAAGCAAGTTCTTGCATTGCCCAGCCTAGACCACGGGAAAGCCTGCCCACGTCGCGAGAAGGACGATAGAGCAGCTGCATTGTTGGCTGATTTGTATCTAACTATTCTCAACTAGAAAAATGGATAGCCAGCCAATCAAAATGAATCTACGACTAGAGGAACAGCAACTCAACGAACGATAAGAAAAAACGCATTAGAAAGTGGAGCAGCTACATACTGCACAGCGTACCATGGAATCAATGGGAACTTAACAAGAACGACATTCAGCCTACAGCAATACCAGAATTGCAAAATCCGCTAGACTGGCAAAATGATCTAGTGCTCGAAGGCAGCGTCACGGCGACATTCAAGAACGAACCAGGCGCTCAACCAGTAATGCGATTCGAACTCACTCAAGATGGATGGACACGGTACATCGTATGGGTATCGAACTCATACAAAGATTCGAGAGACCATCACGAAATTCTGGCGTGGCAACGAGTAGTGGGGATCGTGTTTGAAGCTAACCCACAAACAGCACTCTACCCATGGGCGGTAAATCTAGGAACAACAGCTAAAAACATAGCAGATCAACTACGACGACAGCGAACCAATTTCTTCAGACAAGCGCAAGGCATCAAACTTCAGCCAATCATTAACAAAATCGAACGCAGAGCAACGACTTCAAGATGGGGAAAAGCATTTCTCTCTCAAAGCCCAGATAATCTGTGGGACCGGTATGGATTATTCACAGACTATCAGAATTGGACAATCTACAGGATAGCTATCGGCACTCTCAACCTATGGCACCAGGGACGTCCTGATAACCCGGAATGTCAGCAATCTTGCTGTACATGCCCAACGGAAACAATTGACCATATAGCGTGGGAATGCCCAACAGCCCAAGCAGCATGGACAAAATGGATCAACCAATGGCGGGGAGTCAACACCAGTGACGACCAATTGAACCAACTGGAATCGGCTGTGGCATCAAGAGAAGCACCGAACATTACTGTGGAATTTCTTACGAAGGCACAACAGTGTGTTGTCGATGGACTCCGCATCACACAGCAGCGATGGTAACACTGTGGAGAATCTGGACAGCCACTACGACAGTAATGCTATGGCGACTACGCAACAAACTCGTATTTGAGGGCGAGGAGACATCAATTCAAGAAACACAATCAGCGATTTACGCAGCAGGAACATATCAAGTGGTAGCAATATCGACTGCCTGGAAAAATCACAGAAAACCAGAATCGCAGGGCTATGCCTCGGCATATGCCATAGTATCATGATGACGGTGGACCCAATGGTATCGACTCCAACACCCTCCAAATGGATGATACAATATCACTTCTATACAACCTGAGATGAATACGAACAAGGGGGCTGGATACTGCTGAAAGCGGGGGCAAACAACAAATGGAATGGAATTGAAGCAGCCAGTTGTATCTTCTCAACATTAGAGACACGGTCAGCTAATGCAGCCAGAATCCTGGACGACTGCTTAACGGCGTTCGACAGACATGACAGAGCAGCCCAGACCCACCTCAGGGTAGACAGTGTGAACAAGAAAATGCAGAAAAGTCTCAAAGCAGCATCAGAATTCAAGAACGAAAACGATGGAATACAAGAGCTGAACAACGACATACAAAACCTGGATCAACGCCTCCAGCAGTTTTTCGTCGTACAATGGGGAACACCACCAAGAGCAGATCTGGCAGCAGTCAAAATACTGGCCAAAACAGAAGCAACAAGAGCATACAACCTCCGGACAACACCTAGAATGGTAAAAGACCCACTCCACGGATACTTGATACAACTGACGATTCAAGATCAACATCAATCGACACAAAAACAGAAATACACGATATCATGCATATCACAATTCCAGTCTTCTATAGGAAAAAAACACATAAAAATCAAATAGTAGGCCAATTTCCATCAACTGACACGTTCGAGTTTCGTACTTAATTTTGACTGCAGCAACATTCACCATGAGGCGAGCATACCCCTATTGCCTCAGGTTTCCGATATCCTATTCAATACTGTAGTATCATTGATGCTGTAAATTTTAGAGAAGATCGTGAGGACAATATTGATACCGTATCAAAATTTCCTCATTTTGTCCTCATGCTTTTCTCCAAAATTCACACCGGTCGCACCTTCCTGCTAGGCGTCCATTATTTCTTCAAAAGCTGGCTGTCGAACGAGTTCCGCCTTGGTCCTCACACCATCATTTTGCCGTTGGTATACGAGGAGATGCGCTCTACCCAAGAGCATCAAACCCATGTAGACTGCTGTACCTGCAGCCGCCATTGTCGGCGAACACACATATTGCCTGGTGCCTCATACGACTTGCCAAGCATGGTCTTTTTGGCGAATGGTGTGCGCACATTACTCGTAGGGTTCATAGCCCTACGAAACTAGCACCATACACGCAATAATCAAGGGTCATACAAAATCCAAGTGATTTAGATCAAACGTCGGCCAAAAATCCTACGAATCCATAGATAAGCTTACTTCCTACGAAACAACGACAATCGAAATATGACGACAATAATACTACTCGAAATGCATCTCCACCGGTTAAAGCGAAGCTCAACGACATTTATCGAGTTCGTAAAGACACATGAGTTAACTTTCAATTACTATCGCAACGAAACATTTTCCGCTGTCCGTACTAGCGCTGACAACTTAGGCTGTCACCTTAAACGTGCTTGACGTGGCTACATAAGGCTTTAACTTGCCCAGCAACTTCGAGTATCCGCTGTGAACGAAGCGATATGTGCCAGGCAAGCTCGTTCGTCCTCCAGAACGGATGTTCCATTCGCACGTGTTCTTGCTCTCAGACACGAGTTTGCGCTCCCAGTGATAGCGGAGGTCCCAGTGAGCATCCGTCATGACAGTAGTGTACGACCCGTTTGAGCCAAGCTTCTGAACATCGCAGAATGACGAGACCAAGGTCAATCCATTTCTTGGGTGAGCACCAGCAAACATAGCCGATGCCACGCTGCCAACAGCGTAAGAGCTGGAAGGCTGAGTACGGACGTACGTGGAGCTACGCAGCAGTGGCGCTGTATCCAGCACCACGCCGGTGTCAAGAGTAGCGAGAGACTTGCGGTTCATCTGCAACGGGATGGGTCCCACATCCAGTGACACAAACGGATCAACCACCGATGCAGCAACTCGAGCGAGTTCCTGCTGCACAGCAGCCAGTTGGTTCGGCCCAAAAAGTGTAGATGCGCCTTCGTAGTTCTGCGTCAGATACTCCGCTTTCGTGGTCATGTACCCGGCGTAACCATTGCTGACAGAAGCCAATTCAACTTCAGTAACACCAGCTCCTGCTAGCGCTTTCTGCACAGTGTTTCGAATACGTCGGCCCGACTTGGTAGTCGTCTCGAAGTTGGTCACAGCAATACCAAACTGACCAATTTTGACGATCTGAACGGGTAGGATAGTCGGCACCCAGGGCTTTGGCTCCATAAGACCGACTGCTAGCAGTGGCACTTTTTTGACGTTCTGACAGTCGTGAACCCACTGCGGTGTCTTCTTGAGACTGCACCGATCGTCTCGAAAAGTTTGCTGGCCTTGAGATTACCTTCTGTGAACATGCTGTACCCTCGACCATCTTCTGTACCGGCACCGAAGTTTTGTCCTAGAATTGCAGGACAAGTTCTGTTGGCGTAGGGCTCCGCAGAAGTCACGTTAACGCCCTTGAGGATGACTTCAGAAAAGTCAACATAGGAGAGATTGGCCACAATGGAACCCTTGATAAGCTCAGAGTCTCCCTTGATGAGCGCCGAGAACGTGTCACACTGCCGTTTGCCCATGATTTCTGCAGATTCAATCGTAGTCTTGCCCTCACCACCGAAGGTTCCATCGCCGTTATCAATCCGGTTAGGACTCACATCGCCAGCATTCGCAATGCCGATTCCCACAACGACATTATCCAGCTTATCTTCCAGAAGAAACTCGGCGTATTCCTTGTTATCGCCACTAATGAGATGGTTCTTCCCCGTGAGACTAGTCGGATAAACTGGGTAAAAAGCGAGAACTCCACGAAGCTTGCCCACGGCGTTGAAGAAGTGCAACACACGCATCGTCGTATCGATGTTGCCGTTATACAGCGCTCGCTCTGACGATGGATTAGCAAGGTATGCCTTTGGTGATCGGTTGGTACCTCCTTTGGTTACATCACCCTTATTCCGTCGAATTGTTCCGCTCTCCACGGAATTATGTGCAGCATCGATAGCGGCTACGATGCCGCTGACGATCTTCTCGAAGTTATCATTGATGAATTCGAAGATGGATATGTCGTACAAGAAATACCCTGCAGAACCTCCGGGACCGGCGTGAGTGTGTGAAGCATGAAGGATAACGTTTTGTGCGGTGTACAGGCCGTGGTACTTCGTGGCAAGTTGGGCGAGGACTTCTTGGTGAACGAGTTGCATCACGGTCATTAGGTAACAGTGTACAAACATGACTCTGCTGTTGGTGTCGGGATCTTCAATCAGGAAGGCACGGGCATACTGGCGGTTCAAAATTCCTGCAGTTGTCTCGGTTGAGTCGGCGAATCCCATCATGACGATTTTAGCGGCTGGACCCGTGATGTCGCTCTTGCCCATACCAATGTTGTATGGTGTGGCATGTTGGACCAGCAAGACAATGAGGGAAAACAGGGTGAAGATACTGCAGTTCCTCATTCTCGATTATTAAGTTTCGTAGCTGAAGCTCAATGAACACCACAGTGGATGTTCAGAAATGAAAGAAAATTAGGGCCAAGGCGGCTTCAGCGCTGCGCAGCCAGCACATGCATTATTGGACTTCCTGGAGCATGCTATGAGAGAGAATATTGATGGGGGCCAAGCGTTCCTAGAGCAGCAAGTACCATGTGCAGTATACGAGTATAATGCGACATATACGGTAGGATCTGATTTCTGGTCGATAACGACAATTGTGTTGACTCGAGAACCAGTCTCATTTCCAGCAGATTTGCATTTTGAGTAGCGCAAGTGTTGATGACAATGAAGCAGATGCTTATTTCGAAGACAGGAAAGTCAGGATTCGATGTCAAAAGTTTTGACTCATAACTGCATTTATTTTCATGGCCACCAAGTGAGGTGGAGGAAGTGTACTCGATGTTATTAGAATATAATCGTCGTTTCAATGCATATGGTACACACGTTTTCAATGTATTGGACACTTCAAAATATCAAGACAGTTAGACCCTGTAGCAGGAAAACATAATAGTGCTGATTATTCAGCCCCAGCACTCGTAGGCTACGAGTCGTAGCTCAGGCTGTATATGACATTAAGTTAAAAGACATGTAAGCCCCCAAAGCTCAACGGGTTCTCGTTTAGACGAAGCCACTCACTGATGTCAGCGTAAGCGATTTGCATATATCATACATGTCAGGTTAGTTCGAGCAATAATAATAAGCAACAGAAGCTGGAGTGACCGTGCGTACAAAACGGGTAAGATACAAATTCGAGCTCAAACACGTACTTACCGGTGGTGTGCTCCAACCTACTAGATCCGTAGAAAACTTTCCCGTACGTTAGAGGCGCTGGCCTCGGTTTCGTTGGCCACAAGAAGCATTCTATGTCGTTAGACAAAGATGGCAAGCCCACCAAACTTAGTACGGCTGCACAAGGAGAAATAAATGTCTACAAATGTGATTTAGCGCTGGAAATGTCGTTCTGGGCCGATTTAGTTTTCCTTCATGCCATGACATCGGCATTTTTAGACACCTCTTCTGTGCCTGTGCGCCAGGAAACTAGTGTAAAGTGAGTGATTCGTTGATTTCACTAAAAATCAGCTACATGTACCACGACGCTTCCGTGTGCAGTGCCTGCAACGGATACCCTCTCGACAGTGATACGACGCTCTTCAGTATGCGTCTAGTTACTGATCAGTCGTTTATTTGGTTTTCGGGTCTATTTTCTGGATTATAGATCCAGAGCACTTACAGGAACGCAATTCTGCCTAAAAAACCTCGTTACTCTTATACTGAAAACTAAGGAAAACTTATTCTTCCTCATTTCTCCATCACAGATACTCTTGGAATTTTATGAGCCTGTTATCTCAGAAGGCATGATAGATTTTCTAAGTCAAAAGTGCGTAGTTCCCTTTCAAATTGCATTCGTTGGCTAGAAACGTAAACGTTACATTCCTCAGGCAATACAAGACTTCATGACGTAACCTGCAATAACAAATAGTCGGCTCACAGTGAATAAAATCTAGTGAATGTTGACTGAGGCGATCAATCACCCAGTGCATGTTGCTTGAAGAGACGGGGTTAAATTAGGAAGAAGAGTAAAACACCGGTTTTGGCGTCGAGTGCGCCATCGGCGCAGATGATGCAGCTGCGAAGCAGGTGGAGCAAATGCATTATATGTCCAACACAGGCTTCGAAAGGTGTCTAATAAAAACCTCCAAAACTGTGGAACGTGCAAAATCCAGAGCTTCCCCGTGCTAGCACGGCGTTAGTTGTAATTGTTGGAGTGTTATAATTGTTAGGGTACACTACAATATCTGTATGTACTATCACTAGTGAAAGATCGTCTGTACCAGTAGACTCTCAGGACGAAATGGGGCCAAAACCTAGACAGATAGCTCAGGGCTACTGTACGAAACTGTGGCTTTGGGTTGTGGATCTGCTCTCATCGTGAAGCTCATCTTGACACGAAGTGTTATTGCCTGCCATTGCGTATCAGTCACCGTTGACAAGAGGAAGCATTGAGTCGTCTTCTGGTCAGCAGCATCGCGGCGCTGGAAGCTGCAACGCAGAGTATTGTGTGCTTTTCCACAGATCCATCAGAGGTTGGCGAGGATGATCTGATATTGGGTCGACTTTCCTTATGGTCTTGTGAAAGAGTGAGGGGCGAAGCTTAGGTCTCGTCATATTTGCTTGCTACATGTGGACACCTTCGACCTCGAAATCAAGGTGATTGCAGGCGAGTGCCATCATTTGGCGATATTACTAAAATACTGTCATCATTTGAAGAAGAAGAGGGTTACATGTACATGTATTACTGTACCCTTTTTAAAGGGCTTTAAAATGCCTAAAGTCGCCCCATACTGTAGGAGGGTATCCGTACATGTACAGCACGGAACAGACGATTGCGAGACGCGATGTAGCGATTCATGAGGTAGTACAGGACGGTGTCCCATGCCGTACAAAAAGCGACTCGCCATATGCTCACCTGGCTTGACCTGTGACTCACAAGAGAAGCCAGGTTGTGACCACTCAAGGCGTGTTGAGTCACCACACTCTGCTCCGACGCGCCACACTTGTGTAATGGTATCACAACGAAACTGCTGTTCAACGCTACCACCAGTTCTGCAGCTTTTCCTCACGCCATTGTTCATTGTTCTTCGCGTAGCGCTGTCCTAAGCGTGCTGAGAGTACATGTACCCAAATGATTCAGTGTTTACTGTTTTAAAGACAAATTTCGTAAACATGCACCATTCTTGCGTTTGGATTTCTTGCGCCCAGTACATGTACTCGCCCGTTGTTTCGCGCTAGGTAGCATCTGAACGATCGAAGTCTAACTGAACATGAAAACCTCTTTCTTTCACTTACCGCACGCGTATTTTGCTGTCCGATTGTACCAAATTCTCAAATATACCTTTCATCGTAAGCTTACCAGAACGTCTGATAACAGTTCGGCATAGGAACAAAGACCGAAGTTGAGGTTTGAGGGCATCTGCGCGTTGTGTGCTGCTGGAAAAGGGTCGTTTTAGGCTTACAGTACTGCGCGGAAAGAGTAATCCCAGCAAAACTGATCAGGCCAGAGAGCCAGACAATTGGCAAATCGGATACAGATTCCTCCAATTTCCCAGCCACTCCTGCATTCCTCCGTCCAATCTACGGTTGCCAAAGTTGCGACGTATGGCTTCGTGGATGGCATTCTCCGTCTGTCCTCGTTTGTGATAAGACTGCTATGCGGTCTCCACGCTTTTTATTAGCGCTGTCACTACTGGTGTCGGTAGCTTGGGGTTCTTCGTCTTCTTCCTCGACTGAAGTCGCCGATGGAACTTGTGACTCCGACTATGGACAATTGAATGCATCCGGTAAATGTGAGTGCCTCGACGGGTTCAGTGGCTTAGGTTGCCGCATGTGCACGGTAAGTGCCGAAGGCGATGACTCGGACCAGTGTAGTACCGCTTTAGGCTCGGGCTATTCGTGCGTCTCGGGTTTCACCTACGACTCCAATTCGTTGGGCAAAACCTACACGTGCAAGCTTTCCAGTGACCTGCAAGTTCTCTTCCCTGATGGTGCACTTGATGTGAGCTGTGAACGTGATGAAGATGGCGATGCCAACTGTATCGCTGCTGTGTACAAGTCCAAGGAGACGGTGAACAGTGAACATGCCATTGACTGCAACATGACGCAGTGCTCATTCCCTACTGGAAGCGGCAATGGAGAGTGTGGTGAGATCAACTGCAAGTGCGGCTCCGAGTGTTCGTCAATGACCAAAACTTTAGTGGAAGGATCACTGGATGGTAAACCAGCCAAGATTCAAGTGAAAGAGTCGTCCAACGAGCTCTCCATTGTAATCGAAGGTTCGCCACTTCCTTTGTCCGCTACCTGCAAGGCGTCAGCGTGTGAACGCACTGGAGGTAGTGGTGAAGCTAGCACCGACAGTAGTGGCACATTGAGTACCGCTAGTACTGGAGATGCAAGTGACGCTAATGGTGTGGGGCTGGCTGTCGTGGCTTGTACAGTCCTCGCTGCTCTTTTGCTACTTGGTTGTTTCTCATTCTGCTGTTGTCTGACGGGTGCTCGTCGAGGCCAGAAGGAGGAAGACTTGGAGACTGAACTACTGAAGGTCACCTCGCGTTCAGCGAAGCAGCTCGAGTTCCGTAACATTAGCTGCTTCGCAAGTGCTGACAAGAAGTCGACGGAGCAAAAGTGCATCCTCAACAAGATCTCGGGAAGCGTGTCACGTGGTCAAGTGCTTGGTCTCTTGGGTCCCAGTGGCTCGGGTAAGACGACTCTACTCAATGCACTTGCGGCGGTGCAAAATGGTACTTCCAAGTTCTCTGGAGAGCTTTTGCTGGACGGTAGCAAGGTCACGAAGGAATACCGACGTATTGCTGCGTACGTGCAGCAAGATGACACTTTGTACTCGACGCTTACTGTGCGCGAGTGTATCGCGTACTCAGCTCAGCTTCGCCTCCCCTTGTCGATGACTGGGTCTGCGAAGAATGCCATGGTGCAACGTGTCATCGCTGAACTAAACCTCAGCCACGTCGCGAACTCACGTATTGGATCAGTGGGCGGAAGCACTTCTGAACGTGGCATTTCTGGTGGAGAGCGACGTCGTGTGAGTATCGGCATGGAACTGGTTACTTCACCGCAGATTCTCATCCTTGACGAACCTACTTCGGGTCTGGACAGTTCGTCGGCTCATTCTGTTGTCAGGTTGATTAAGGAGCTAGCAAGTCACGATCGCATTGTGGTGCTGAGTATTCATCAGCCTAGCTCTCGATCATTCCTGCTCCTCGACAAGATCATGCTACTCGGCAAGGGTCAACTGCTTTACAGCGGAACCCCTGCCGATTCCAAGCAACATTTCCACGAGCTTGGATTCAAGTGTGCTGAAGATGATAACGTAGCGGATTTCATTCTTGATGTTGCGACGGACCCCGATAGTCTGCCTGTGATTCAGAATACCGGGAACGCTGAGAAGGCAGCAGTCACCGTGGCTACGCAGCCAGAGAATTTCTCGCCTAAAACCCCGGTGGGAAGTCCTGCGTTTGAAGCAGAATCACTGCCTTTCGTCATGGAGCAGACTCCGGAATCCAAGAGCTTGATCACTTCATTCCAAGCGACTATGATTGAGATTCGTGTGCTTTTTACACGCACTGCGCTGAACATTTTCCGCCACCGTTCACTGTTAGTGCAGCACGTTGTGCTCAGTTTGGTGCTGGCTCTGTTTGGAGGACTGATCTTCAACAACGTGTCCGACAACCTCGCAGGATTCCAGAACCGTATGGGCGCGTTCTACTTCATCTTGACATTCTTTGGGTTTGCCAGTATGAGCTCGATGGACCTGTTCATCAGTGAGCGCCCGATTTTCCTTCTTGAGACCGGTGCCATGTACTACGGAGCTTTCAGCTACTTCCTTGCCAAAATGACATTGGACTCGCTGTTGCTTCGAGTTCTTCCTGCGTCGATCTTTGCGTGCATCTTCTACTGGATCATGGCACTGCAAGCTTCAGCGGATCGATTCTTGATGTTTTGGCTGACGTTGGTGCTGTTCAATGTGGCGGCTGGATCGATCTCCTTGCTAGTTGGAGTGCTTTCGAGACGTGTGGGCTCTGCCAATCTAGCTGCTACCGTCGTGCTGCTAATCATGCTGCTATTTGGTGGCTTCCTGCTCAACGCTCAGACGATGCCAGGCTCAGTAGGCTGGTTAAAGCACCTGTCGATTTTTGGCTACGCGTTCGAGATCCTCATGGCGAACGAGCTTGAGGGGATCATTCTGTCGTTTGACGCTCCAGGATACCCGGCTGTTCCGGTGTATGGTGAAGTGTACCTCAAGACGCTGGGCATGGATTACACGCAACGCTACTACGACATTGCGGCACTGGCGTTGATTGCTATCGTTCTGCAATTTATTGCCTACCTGTTCTTATCGATGCAAGTCCCATCGCACCGAGCCATGGCTAACTATGACAAGAACAACGGTGCTGCGACATCTGGAGACAAGGATGAAGGATACGAGGCATGCAGCTCGGGCCGCATTCGCCAGTAAACCCGAGTTGGAACTGATTTGTCTTACCTAAAGACCACCAAATGAGGACAAGTTGAGTATCATTTTAATGAATCCCATTACATATCCGGATATAAGATGTGAGGGCGTTTGTTTACAATTAGGTTCACGAAATTTGGATTGCCCAATGATGGCGTTTTTCTTGGAATATCACTCTTATAAAGACGATGAAGACTAACACAGTCGGCCCAACGAGATTTCATCCCAATAGTTGTTGGCGAAAATCTAGCTGCTCCTGCTGCACGAAATACATTAGTAGTACTTCCCTAACTAAATGAAGGTTTGTTTGGCTTTGTAACACACTTGGTAGCCGGTTATAATGACAGCTACGTGTACTAGTATTATGGCATGTATACCATTATGGTCATTGGATACACTGTAGTTAATTTTGCAATTATTCAGGGCTTCAACACCGATCAAAATGCTTCCTGTATGCTTTATTGATAAGTAAAGCTTGTCAAAAGCTAGAACAGCAATGACTTCTTCTCCTCCTCCTCCTCCTCCTCCGCCTCCTCCTCCTACTGTAGGTCAGACTAGGACGCATATATTTTTTTCAGCACTTATCGTCGATGAAAATACCTACAGTGTAGGTTGTCTGCGCGCACCATAATTGCGAGGCCAGACTGTGTTGACTCATAGAAAAAAGTTACATGTACGGTAGACAAGCTACAAATGGGGTACACAGTACAGTAGTCATAACGCATACGGAGTGTACATCGCTAAATCGCGTCTCGCAATCACATTTTCCGTGTGTGCATCTTCAGCTTTGCAAACTACACAGACCATCCGGTTATCGGCATCTTCGGAAACATCTACGTGTAAACACGAAGAAAGAAATCAAGACAAATTACATACAGAGAGCAGAAAAGGACTTTTGACTGCTTTTACTTGAGCTCACTATGCTTCACGATCTTTTGCCTTGAAAACCTCGTCAACGGACACGGCTGCAAGCCCAAATTTCTTAGACTCATTTCCAGCTGTACAGTACATGTATCCATAGCCCTAAAATCATTATTATTTTAGTCCATGTTTCAAGCGGATACACAGAATAGTACGTCGGTTCCTGCGTGATTTAATTTTAATGTACACATACGGATACTAAATTCTATCCAAACTGCCTGATACTGGCACTCAACTTCCAATTATCCACTAAAAGTCGTGTTATCAAAGCTAAACCAACTACTTCGAAGCACACGTCTTAGGAGGAAAAGATTTATATGCCGTCTTCTTTAAAGACGTTGCCACGATAATTGTGTAATTTGTTCCTTCAGCTACATTTTATTAAAATACATACGATCCACGTTCTCGCAACGGATCGACATCATTTCCGTATGTTTGTGTGTCGTCCAGTACATCTGTTGTAATTTATGCTGTAGGATGGGAGGACACCGTACACTTGGAACCACCCTGTAGTGTTGCAATCCAGCAAGTGCTGCTTTGTTGCCATTTCCTAACTTTTCTTCTACAGGAGTTTACAGTTGTTCGAAGCAAGTGCAGTGAGGATCAAGAAAGATGCAACTATGGGGGCTTTTCAGCTTCTACTTCCTTGGGCTGTGGGTGAGCTAGCTTGTCACTGCGTACAACATTGGCATTGGCAAGAGCGACATCACTGGGCCTGCTGCCGAAATTGTCATGATGGGGTTCGCTGACGCCAATGAGACTACATCTGGAATCTGGAACCGTCAGTATGCTCGCGCCTTCCTGATTGAAGACCCCGACCCCGACAGCAGAATCATGTTCGTGAACTGCGATCTCATGTCGGTCATGCAACTTGTTCACCAAGAAGTTCTCGCTGAGCTCGCCACCAAGTACAATGGTCTGTACACCGACAAAACGTCATTCTTCATGCAACGCACACGCACGCTGGTCCAGGAGGCACTGCTGGTTACTTCCTGTACGATGTCTCTGTCTCAGGATTCGTTCCCGAGAAGTTCGTCAAAATTGTGAGCGGTATCGTAGAGGCCATCGATGCGGCACACAACTCGGTTGAAAGTGGCAGCATCCACTGGAATAAGGGCGAAGTTGTCAAGGATGGCAAGAACCGTTCGCCCACTGCGTATCTTGCCAACTCCGAGTCCGAACGCGCACTATATGATGGTGATATTGATACAACCATGCGTGCGTTGCACTTCCTCAGCAGCACTGGCAAACTTCGTGGTGTGTTGGCCTTTTACCCCGTTCATTCTACGAGTCTCATTGGTAAAAACCACCTAATCAGTGGTGACAACAAAGGGTACGCCGAGTTCTTAATGGTAGAGGAGTTCGACGGTCTCGTCGCAGGAATTGGTATCTCGAACGCCGGCGATGTGAGCCCGAATTTAATCGACAGTGGGGATGGCGCGTTCGTCGGCGAAGCAAGTTCGAAGATCGTGTCCGCTGAGACCATCGGCAAACGTCAGTACGACACACTTTCGATGCTAGTCAACGACACCTCGGAGCTTATCCAAGGTTCCATTGAAGCCAAGCTTTCGTATGTCGACTTTTCCAACGTTACACTGGTGGATGCAGTCAACTCTACGGACCCGTACGCGAACAGAACGTGTCCTGGTATCCTGGGACAGAACTTCGCTGCCGGCACGGAGGATGGTCGCGGTGTTGCCAATGTTACGGAGGGTGACCTTAAGCCGAACGAACAGTACGTGTCTATGGGCGCCATGTTCCAAGAGACACCGCGGCGGGTGAAGGACTGTCAAAATGTCAACAAGGTGCCGATGTTAGCTGTCGGACTGATGGAGCCTACCCCCTGGGTACCAAGCATTCTACCAGTGCAGATTGCGACCTTCGAGGTCACGACCATGGCAGGACGTCGAATTAGAAACTCGGTGAAAACTATACTGGAAAGCGTCGGAGTCACGGAAATTGAGTTGGCGTCTATCAGTAATGGCTATGCGGGTTACATGACGACGAAGGAGGAATATCTCACGCAGAACTACGAAGGTGCATCAACGCTTTTTGGACCGAACCAATTGGCTGCAGTGCAGCAGGAGCTGGTTCGTGTGGCATCGTCCGTTGTGGACTCAACTGTAACACTGGATGTGGGACCAACCCCAGTCCAGTTTAACCGATGCGATCTCGCCGCGGTGGAGTTGAATACGACGGACTCTGCACCGCAGAATCAAGCCTTCAGCTTCGTTCGTACGCAACCTTCAAGCTCGTACAATACCGGGAGTGTGGCATCGACTGTACTTGCTGGTGCGCACCCCATGAACGCGTTGACACGTGTATCATCGTTCTGCGATGTCCAGAAGCTCGAGTCCGATGGGTCTTATACCACCATCCTGACGGATGCCCACTGGGATGTACGCTATCTCGACAGCGAAAGCAAAAACACGTGTAAGTGGAATATCCGCTCTGGCGGCCGTACCAGTGTGGCTGGAACGCATCGATTCGTTCATCGTGGCTATTCGAAAGACTCGTCGGGTACGCTGACTGCGTACGAAGGCACGTCCAACACCTTCACACTAACAGCGTAAGACTCTCGAATTTAGATACGTTTTGCGGTTTTCAACGGCTAATATGCATGGGTGCAAATTGTTGTACGTCGAAAAGGTTGCTTCGGGTTAACGTATCAAATTCAGCTAGTTGGTGCGGTTCTCAATTCAGGAGCGAGCGCAGCATGTAGTGTTCTGGTACCTTCCAAGTACTACATGCTGTGCTCGCTACTTAAAGCGAGGTTGTTGGTGGCTCACGGCTTCATTAATAAGTTCGTGACAGAATCGGGTACCCACGAGCATTTATCAGACAGCAATAGTAGTGTGGCCTTACAGGTACTGTCGGATACTTGTGAATTAAGATTGTCGTCAGTAAACTAGACTCACTATCCCCTTATACTAATCCTGTCACTTAAATTTGAATCTATACTATTTTTGTCAAATTCCCTATTGTGTGTATCAGTATTTTTCTTGTTGTGTCGGGTTTCGACCGAACAGTGAAAACTCGGTCGCTGTGCCAACTGCCGCAGCACTTTTCGGTGAAATGTGGTTCTCGGTCCTGATTGGTCCCTTCGGCGTAGTGTTGGTGACGCGCCGGTTACATCTGTAGGCCTCGGTTGTGCACAATATAATCTGGCTGAGGTACCCAGAATAGGCTAATTTGGGTTTGTACTGATCTCAGGTATCCAGTTCCCCAAGACCTTGGTCGTACCTACGCGAGGTCCCAAGAGCTCCTACCGAGGATTTGTTTATACTTGATATTTGTATATAGGAATAGGACTCAACATAAGATCGCATACCGAGACTCCCTGAGCCTCAGATAAACAGAAATAAAACGCAGTCTTCCCCCTAGCCAAACGAGGGTCAAGTCCGTCAACGGTAAGTCTAGCCAGCTAACTGTGGGGCCAGGACACGCTCGGTTGAGTGAAATGCCTGTTGGTGGACTCGAGGTACATTAAACCGAGAGTTTATCTAGGTAAGGCAAAGAGGAGAGTGTGGCCGAGAGTTCGGCCGGCCAGAGCGTGTCGGTCAGTGTGTGTTCGTGGGACCCGATGGTTCCTACGTGTATTAGACTCCCCGCTGAGGCTTACCTCGGCACCCCCTGCACTAGGTCTGAACAGCCGGTACCCTTCCTTCTGAGGGACTGCGGTGGTTCGCGCGAAAGCGCAATATTGCATCCTAGTCCTTGCTCGTGGCTAGAGGTACAGGTTTAAGGGTTGACCAAAGACAACCTCGGTGTTCAGAAGCGCTTGCGACCAACCCGGTGTAAGGGATCGTTCCCGGTCTTCAGGTAATGATCCAACAATCGCTGTCCATTACGGGGAAGCGTGTGTTGTTAGCGGGGACTCACCCGACTTGTGGGAATTCTATCGTGTTTTCCTACACGACATTGTCCTAGCCAGCCCTTTTTACCTGTCTCCTACCAAACGTTGTGACTGGGGTTAAAGCCATTTTTGACGCCGTAACGGTTGAACATCCAAGCTGCACGTAGTTATCACCTAAACGCTCTTTCTAAAGACCCCTAAGGGGCTTGTCGCGCTGGCTGGTGCTGGTTCTCGGATTGGTGTTCCAGGGGTTAGGCTAAAACGACGTAAGAACTCGACATAATTATCGTTGGGATTGTGATCGAAGTTGTATGGACTTTGTATGGATCCCCGACAAATACCGCAGAGAACCAGGGAACCAGCTCGGCATTCGAGTTCTCGGCTTCTCTAGATTTGCATAATCTTCTTTGGCCAATCACAGGCAACTTGTAACCTTACCATATTTGGAACACCAAACCGAGAACCAGCACCACCCACCTACCAGCCCCTTATGACCGGCAGTTTACTAAACTAAAGTCGAATATACATCTATCCTCTCGTTAGTACTTCTCTGTTCCATCTCATATCTAACGTTTCTCATTTCCGTGAGATTTTATTGAGCTCATCTCTGCACGTGATTGATCTAAAATATTTTTTCGGTGGAAAAACCACAATCTGTCGTTTATTGTAGCATTGACATTTCTTCCGTGTGATTGGAGCGTTAATTGTATTTTTTTCCTTACGATTTCAATGCAGAAACTCTCGTTCAAATCGGATAAAACGTTTTTGATTGGCGACAATGTTTCTTTCACCTCTCAAAAGTGATCATGCATCGTGACAAATTTGGAAATGAAGGAACTTGTTCTGTTGAAACAAAAAAAAAAACGCTACCGTCTTACCTAGCACTAGCCGCCTAGGCGTTAACTCGAACAAATCTTAAGATTACAACTGTTCGTTCGATTCTCGAATTGAACGCATAGAAAAATAGAACGGGTACTTGAACAGCTGCTCAACTTTCTAAACCAGATCGTGGCCTGAGCGACTTCAAAATGGAGAGGAAAAGGCAGGTGGGTTGGAATTGTTCGCCGCGTCTCAAATGCACTGCTGTAACATTCACGTTAAGACGCTTAACTACGACTGCAAAGTCATTGAGTCATTCACGAACACGGCGAAGAACGCAGCGAGAACTATTTGCGTCGCTCGAATTGACTCGTTCTTTGTGCTTGAAGTGGACGGCGTGCTTGTTTAATCAATTTATCATCGATTCTTTGTTTGCTTTCTGGTTTGACCTGCAGATAGCTAGATTTGCAATTGAGCGCCTATGGCGTTGCACATGAATTCAACGCCTAGTGGGCGCACAAATTTTATTAAACGCTTAAGCGGCTAGTGCGGGGTAAGACGGTAGCTTTCGCCTACAGTAAGACCCTTCGCGTGGTATTCCACAGAGTCAGTCGAATGCTACAGCGTGAGAAACGTTAGATTTGAGATGGAACAGAGAAGTATGAAAAACGGAATTATCACTAAACAAAGGTGTCTAACTATGGTAATGAGCAAGTTGGCTGAAAGACGGCCCAAGATGTTCAGCATCGACGTTTGCACCTCGCGGCCCTGCTTCGTCCTATCTCTGCTCTAAACACTAGCTGCATGGAATGTAACCCGTTTTCCGTTCTGGAGGGCACCCCCATTGAATCAGCGCTGACTAAAAAGCTGCGCTATCCACATCAGGCGCTCCTTCAGCTCTTTTGAAGTCAAGTGGGCGCAATATAAGCTGCTTCATCGCTATCGTCTTCAGTGTTGGCTTCCTCGCCAACTGCATGACACCTCGTCGTCCTGGTTTTCGTCCATAAAAACTTGGTCCAAACCTCTGAATGTACCCCAAACTTGCTACACGAGATACCTGTACCGTTGGACTGGTACACGCTTGACTATACAGATCATCCTCGCCCACCTGATAGACAAGGGTCCCATCAGGTATAGGAGGATCATCAGGTTTAGATTTGGGCTTGATGCAACTTCGTCAGATTTGGATACTGTTAGTAAAAAAAAGCTAGGGATAGTCCAAGAAACATTTAAAATGTTTTTCTGCGTCATTTTAGACCCATACCGAGCTGTTTGACCCGTTTTAATGGACTTCACCAAAATGTGTGAAATCGGGGATGTTCTCATCCTTTTGTTAAATATCAACACCAAACAAATTACTAGTCAAAATCTCTAAATCTTGCATCAGATTTCAGAGTTGGTAGGTATCAGCTTTTTCCTATACATTTATATAGGAACCGATCCCGTAGAATAGGATTTGCATCATGTATAGCAGGATATCAGGTTTCTGGGGGATCAGGTTGGCGAGGATGATCTGTAATGATTCTAGATAGTAATAATTTGGTGGTTCCCACAGCTATCACAGCTGCGAGGATTATCTGTACGCGGAAATTTGGAGTTCCAAAGATACATTTGCGACCATAAAATGCTCGACCAAGAAATGTTCTTGGTCTCTGGTCCGGTTGGATCCTAAGATACGCCGCATGGGCGTTGGCACGCTATTTTCTCGTATTTCGGGCGTAAAACCACTCCAAATGACGTCGTTTACTCCGCGTGATATTACAGTAGATAGTCGGGAAACTTGCTGGATGAGACGTTTGATCTAGTGTTATTATACGGGTCTGCTTTTAGCCAACCCAAGCACACACCGCTACCAATCCGCCTTCTACAGCAATAATGAACTTCAAGATCTGCTTTGCTATTGTCCTCGTCTCCGTCGTCGTCACCGCTTGTCACTGCCGAGGACACGCTGTACTGCCAGGCGCCGGGCTGCCCGCCCTCTTCTTTGAGTCGAACATCGATGTAAGCAAAGAATGCCGTGACGAGGGTAACACCGAAGCCGACAGCTTATATAAGTGCTGTGAGACGAAGTGTGGCGCGGCCGGTACCCCCCGCTCGCCCCCCCCCCCCCTCTCTTCCTCTACGGAGTAAAACCAAACAGTCTTATCCAGTCTTTTCGTCTGCTGTGAATGAGATCGGGTTAGCTGCGTCGAGGAGAATCGAAAGTGACCGTGTGCCACTCGATCTCCCGCTCTGCTTACATATAGTACAACTGCGACATCGGGAAACTACTCGTCAACTACTCCAGACGATGATGAGGTGTATTGGATTACTAAAGCTCAGAATCCTGATAACACTTCTCCCGGGCCTCCCGCCCACGAGGTGTGCAAGACTAGTTGTTGTACATGCTGGCTGGACCTCGTCTGACCTCGTCTGCACTAAGGCAGCACTGTCCCGACGGTTTGCCGATATCAGCTCGGAGCTCGTCAACTACTCTAGTTTTAGACAGTTGCCGTTGCTTCGGTAACCTCCAAGAGAGATATCGTAGCCATGTAGGTTGGATGTCTGAAAGTTCTGGTGCTCATGTCTTACGTTCAAGAAAATCATTGGTGCTCATTTCGGTTTGTAGAATTGCACATGATTTCTACACCGTGTAACTCGGCAAGACGGATGCCTTCTATCAGAAGACATAATAGCTGCCAGATTACGTCGCATCAAATTGCTGAAGCAGCGATCAGTACTTTAGTCGGAGAATCGCACCTTCTTACCACCATTACCACGCCTTATCACTTGACCTCCCGCTTTCTTGTATTCGTTTAAGTAGCTTAAGAGTAGTGATTCCCACTGTCGGTTGCCTGGATGAACGTCCAGTGTTTTGCTGATTTGTCCGACAGTGTACGCTTCCCACTTCTTGAACATCTTGTCTTGAATCAATTGTTATACTTCATGAGTGTCAAAGTAATCGTGGAAAAATCGCCTCTTTCTTCATGAACTCCACCAGTCTTGCCGGTGGCATCGCGAAGGTATCTCGTGATGTTGTTTTCGAAATCAGCGTCTGAACCATCGGCGTTCAAGTCGCCAATATTAAAACTTCCCGGCTTTAATTCGGATGCATCACCGCCGACTGCGAGAAGTGTCAGGATAGTAACCACTCCGGCGAAGATCAGTCGCATAGGTGGCGTGGAAAGCAGGAGAACTTCGGCGCTAGCTGTACGTGACGAAGCAACTTCGAAAGTGAGGACTTCCATTGAATTCAAAACGGACATCGTTGTTTGTGACGTATCAAGCAACTCACTTCCTAGATCCCGGATGGCATGGCGATTTTTAAATCTTCACGGCAACCCGAGGTTCCCAGAGGCAGGGTCCATAGAAATTGAAGTACATGTAGCTAGTTGTCCTGTGCTTTTTGGTGACAGCCAACTTTTTCCTAAGTGATATTAACCGTTTTTCCACTCTAAATTCGGTTAAGTACGGGATGTTTTCCAACACCGATGACTGTGCCGTCTTCGCCTCGGGTTTTGCTGCTGATGCGGCTTCAAATTATTTTCGTAATACGCAGCGTTTTGATGTTCAAAAGATACCTCTGCGAGAATTTCGTTGCATTTGGTCCGACGGTAATTATCTCCACGAAAGTCGTTCAAGGGACGTCCAGCGACCACGATGGAAGTGCGCTGGGGCTCTTTTATGCTGTGACCTACTGCTGCATTGTCGAATTGGACTGTGCACGAGGTTCTCGAGACTATCAACTGGCAGGGACATCCACCGTCGTCGCTATATATGTTAGCATGCTGAGTTCATGTGCTCGTGACCTTCGACGATGATCAAAGAGGCCTATTTAGCCCATTTCCATGTACCCTACATGTATTCCTTCTCCTGTTCCGAAGCAAGCGATTGTAGTGCAGATGCGTGGCTTCGATCAACGTTACGATTGCAGTCTATAGATACAGACTTGGACACAGATTGATATCAATGAAAATGCCAAAAATAACAAGACAAAAGAGATTTTGATCTGCGCCAACCAACGGTTTTCTCGGGTAGTTTGGAAGGCTGCTTATAACCCTACCGACATAGCGGCATTAAGTCACCTTCTGGCAAGCGTTTTCGATAGATTTCCACCGGAAACCTGAAGTTGCAATACTGAGTATTGTCTCTTAGAGATCGAACTACTGAACCTACTCCTTCGGGTTGAGGCTATCCCAAACGACTCCACACAGGATGGCAGAAAATTGGCTTTTGGTGGCATTTGATGGGGCATGTTGTCGAAGCTACGATACGGATTCAAGGAAGGTTAATTCAAGGTAGCAGATTGCTATCTGTTCGCGTTATGATTTGACCTTCTTGGTGCGTCTGGTCCAAAGCCAAAACGTTATACATGTACTACAGCTGAATCCGAACCCACCGCTCTGATGTATATGGCCGAGTGGAGGAATCAGTGTTTGTGACTGACGCCCACCTTTTAATCTAAAACTAAAACGCTTGCCCTAGTTTCGTCTCAAAGTTCTTGTTAAAAAAAGGGGATCACGATATCTCGCAAATCCGCGGGTTTGAGGGTTCGTCAGTAAGTTGTTCCCACATGACGAGAACTTGAAATGGGCCACCAAAGTCCAAAACCGATAACGCTATCCAGTCAAGTTTGTCAGGATATCCATGAGCTACCCTGGTAGATGTGTTGGACTCACCAATAAAGGTATAGTTCCTGTCACCAGATGCGGTTTTCTGAGTGAAAATTGCGTGGAAGCTTGGTTCCATGTTTCAGCCGTGTTCTTCTTCATTGTGGATAATTTTCTGTCGCCAATCTTGAGGTGGAGCTGCATGCTGTTCTTGTCGATGTTAACTTTATTCGAGATGGTTTCCTCGTCCATGGCAAGGTTGGCTCGAAATTGGAGTGTAGGTTGCGAACGAGGCTTGTTGTCGATGTGAGCAGATGAATAGAAATCTGAAAGTGAGTTCAATTGAGTTAATGTATCTGCCTACTTGCTTCTCCTACACATGCACTGAATGCCCTCTGTGTACCCTTGGTATCGTTGATGGCACGGCCCAAACGATTAGAGTTACGGGCCTAACGGTCCGAGATACGGCCCAAACGGTACAAGATACAGTCCAAACGCAGATCTCATTATTGGCCAAATTGAAGTTGTCGACCAATCACAGAGCACGATACCTAATAATCCGCCGATCCGATTGCAGCATTCGGTCAGCTTAACTATTGCCCCCACAGGCCACGCTCCCAGCGCGTGCAGGACGTGTGCCTAGCGGTAGGGACCAAGTGAAGCAGGCGGCGTAGTCCATCTACAACATCCCACTCAATTCGATGTAGAGAATGGGGTCGATGTTGCTGCGTGTCATCAAGTAGTGGACCGTTTTCGACGACAAGCCCTTGGTTAGGAAATCCGCGAGTAGGTTCTTGGACTCCTCGTAGACAAGTTCAACCTCGCCGCCTGCGACCTTCTCTTTGATAAAGTGGTAGCGGATGTTGATGTGCTTGGTGTAACCGATGTTCTTCGCCAAGCCATCGCACCCTGGTTATCCTCGTAGATCACCGTGGGATCAGTTTGTTCAGCACCAATGTCCTTGAGCAGTGGCCGCATCCACACTACCTCCTTGATGCACTCACTAAGAGTAATGTACTCGACCTCAGTCGAACTAAGGGCGGCCGTCTTCTGGAGGGCGCAAACATGCTTTTACGACTTAATGACGATGTGTATACGGTACAGGATACTTCATATACAGCACAGGCACGATTCCGCGCATCGTCTACCACACTAACCTATTCAATCCCCATCTCGACGAAATATCCTAGTATACAAACTTTCATATTAAACGGCGCTGTATATACAGCATTCGTCACCCTCAAAATCGTTCGGCTTAAAGCGGTTAAGTAAAGTACTTTCAGTAAGCAACAAATACGTAAGGCTGGTAATAGAGGGTCCTACTAAGTAATACTACAGTACTACAGTACAAGTAGTTTATCAGCTAGGCACACAGCTATTATTACTGTGCTGTTATTGTGCTTTGCAATGATTTTGTCAAAACGAGATTAGATTTGCTGGATTTATTAGCACCCGGTGATGGATTTACGATAAATCGAGCCGCATAAAACCGTGACCCCTGATGATTTACGCCAAAGAGGCCAGAATTGCACTTTTGATAGTGCAATTATGGCATGGATACAGCAATTCGTGCAGTCGCACCCGTAGCTGCACAATCTTCCACAGATGGTTTATCAGCTTAACCACAAAGCACTGCATTCTGGCATAGCCACCCGATATGTGTAGAATTAACCTCCGCCTCCAGAAAAGCTTCCTTCCGGCTGCCTAGATGTCGTGGTCACATCGATTAGTATAAATGCAGGTTTAGACAAACCTTTGGCTAAATGTTAGTAGCATGATTTTTTTTACACACATTGACGAACAGGGGATGCCGTATGCCACCTTCCTCCGCTTGTAGAGGACAGCTCCATATAAGAGCGACCAATCACCATGAGATATTTCACATTCCTTTCCTCTTCCACTTACAAATTCCGGTACAGAAATGCAACAGACATATCAATACATTTATACCGGTAATACAGTCACCATCCATTTTGCGCATTCGGCCCCGATCACACGGCTCAACGACCGCAAGAAGCCATGAAGCTGAGCGACGCTCAGCTTCAGTGAGCGTAGTCAAAGCATTACAGTAGAACTCGAGTGATGTGCGGACCTGTTATTGTCATCTCAGTGCAGATCTCGGCGGAAGCCGAGAAGGAGCTGGTGTAGTGGGTTAAGGACCTCTGTATAGAGGATGTTACCTCTACGTAGTTAGCGAGAGAACTAAGTGGAGCGATTCCCGCGCTTTTCAGGCAAAACCAGATCCTAAATTTGCCCTACCCCATGCATAGCCGGTCCTATTCTCGCCGCCCTATCATCCAGCAGCGGCACAGATCCCAAATTCTGTGCGACTCTCAAGAGAGTAGATACCCTGAAACACAAAATTCCACACTTGTAACTTCAACACTCCAACACTACAGTACATCTGCACTTCCGTCACTGGCCTCGCAGCCACCACGGGCGAGCGCCATTCAGCACGGAGAAAGGTGAGCACAACAACACCGTCGACGTACACAAGACGAGGAAGAAGGGGAGCCTTATCATGTAGAGGGTCCTTCACAGCCCGAGGAGCCAACGCATCCGCCCCAGTTCGAGGAGTCCACGGCTGCAGGCCCAAGCGTAGCCTGCTGCTACAACGTAGACACAAGTTACTCTCCTACGATGAGTGGAAACTCACCTTCTGTGTATGAGCCTGTGGATTTGCGTTTGGGGACAACTGCTGTGTCCCGACGAACATCAAGCGCGCGTTTTACGATGCGGGGCACCCGCTAGACTTCGGCTTAATCCTATCCACAGCTGCAACGGTCCCAGGGACAAGGGCATCATGCGCAACGCCAACACGCTCGAGACTAACAGCAGCACCGATCGACGGATTGCAAAGTTCAAGTGACGTTGTACACATGGAAAGGCTTGGGTGTATGAGGCCGCAGCTCGCTAATACTAGACTCGAGACAGGTTCTATTGCCCTCCGCCACTCAGGTCAGCAGAAGTAAGTGAAAGTGCAGCAGTAAGACTATGTAATGACGTTGCACGTTAGACTTTGCCTTTATCCGTTGAGTGATTGCCTGCTCGACACTACATATGTGTAGTACGCGGTCTCACGGTGAGGGTCAGCCTTTGTCAGGTTGTTCTTGCCCATACTGCTCTATTGCCGGTCTTCAAGCCAGCGTAAGCGTGAGAATCACCATCATACTTCCACCATTGCTCGCTTCGCTCTTGAAGTGCGAAACAGATGATTGTCGGTGCTGCGGGTGGAGCGCATTTTCCTAAATTTGAGTCAACGTCGTAAATGTAGATTTAGGACGATTCACAGTGCTGCGGTAATCGCTCCAGTATCCAGCGTAAACTACAACATGCACAAGTTTGATGCATCGAACATTGTGAAGTTGGGACGGCTCGCCACATCTTATTGATGAGCCGAATACACCAGCAGTTGCTGTGCCCTTCACCACGGAACAATACATGACTTAATATGTGTACTATTTGGACCAAAAATGTAATCAATTTGGACTAAATCGCAATTTCGGTACTGACACCGGTAGCTAAAACCGGAACGTTTTTTTTTTATGAATGGTACATTGTACCGGCATGTAACCTGTCCTCTACAAGCGGAGGAATGCGGTATAGCGCCTAAAAATGTCGTCTTCTCGTCGCAATGGCGATAATCGTCTCAGCGGCCGGAGTGGACGAAAGCGCGCGGTGTTCGGGCTTAAGGCGCAGTAGCTTTGTGAACGCTTTTCGTCGCCTACTTCTGCTGAGAGAACGCCATGGCCACCTCCTGGGCCGACGCGTGCCAAACTACTCTACTGCTTAACTGCTCGTCGGAGTGGACTGCTGCTTCGGGTGTGTCTGGCGGTGACTAATATTGGTGAATTGGATTGAGAGTGTCTTGTGCACAGGCAATGGCTGCGGCACGGGTTCGATCGGAGAGCGCGCCAAGCCCCGCTGTGGTAGAAAAGAATATATATACCACTCCTGTCGAGACAAATCACAGCTCAGTCCAAAAGGTTAGGTCTTACTGGTATTGTCAGGGAAATTACTACTCTTGTCAATTAAGTTTGAATCTATACTATTTTAGTCAAATTCCCACACACAATATACAAATCGAGTATAATGTGATTTTGTCCTAGCATTTGTCCTACCAAAAGTCGTCACTGGTGTTAAGACAACAGTTCCATTGGCTCGTGCGACATACGGGAATTAGCCTGGAAAACACTTACATTTATAGATCTGCAGCACTTTGCCAAACGACTTGGATGTCGAGCCTCACGTTCTGATTTCTCTGGCAGCTTTGAAGCCCGTTCTTACTCCGCGTTGCACCAAGCTAAGAATAACTGACGGAATCACGCACCAATGGTCATTTTCCGGTTCAAAGATAAGCAAGAGAAGGAGCTGGTGCGGGAGCTTATCGCTAAAATGCCGTTTGCAGCGGCCTACGGCGAAACGATGCAGTCTAGGAACGCTGTAGCTGGATCTCTATCTCAAGCAATCGGAGTTGTTGTAAACACAAAGCAAGTGCGTGATCGACTTGCAGTGTTGAAAAAAGAATGCAGCTGCTGGAGAGCGTCAATCGGAACTTGAGAGTGACACTGAGGAATCCCTTGATGCAAACGACGTCCAGAGTCACTACGATGAAATCAACGGATTGGTAGCAGAGTATGCGGCTCTGGAAGCCTTCCACCGTCAAAATAAGCAAGCGAAGGCTGACAAAAAAAAAAACGCAAAAAGAAGAGTCTGAATGTTTGTGCCTCCAAGATCATGGCGGAGAGTAATTGACGCCGCTCCCAGCGCACTACAACTGAGAGCGAAGAAGAAGAGGAGGACGACAGTGGGTCAGTGGGTGCAACTGGTCGTGCAAGTGGTGTTGCAAAGGACGCCATCTCTACTTTCTCAACTTCTCCGCCGCACACGAAAGTTAAACCTCTCCAATTAACCGCACAAACACGTTCGCGTTGAAGTCGCAACGGCAGACAGAGGTGGCAAATCTACAACACCAAAAAACTACAATTGGAGCGTCCGCTTGTTGCTCAAGCATAGCACCACCAGAATCGGTTGGCCTTCGAGCGTGAGAGTGCTGCCCTACAAATGGAGTTCCTGCGCGAACAAGCCAACATTCGAGCCGAAGCCGATGCAGCTTTCGCGAAGCAAGACAAGAGCTGAAGTAATGATAGAAAAGTGACAGGCACGCGTACATTTGCATTAGAATATACATACGCTGACCACGGTACTGGGCAAGGTTTGGAGGAAATAGGTCAAAGTAGTCGCTGACACTGTTACACGGACACAGGTAATGCAGTTCGTAAAAATCACTGCAACGCGATACATGTGCGAGACTGGTGTTGTTCCAGCACGTTAGGCGCGTTTTTGAAGTCAATACCTGTTTAGTAGTTGACGACGTGGCTGTACGAACACTCCACCGACACGCGCACCCTACTCATCGACTTGCTCACCTTTTTTTCGTCTGCCGTCAGATTTCCAATAGCTTCCGCAAAAGGACATGCCATCAAATCGTCTCGGCCATAGCCATGGTCACCATACACGCGAAAATCACTGAAGCGCATGTCGTTCCTAATTTTTGTTGCGATATCTGATTCATTGTACATCTTGATGTCGTGGTTTCGTCCAGGGAAACCACCAGACACGTGCAAGATCAATCCATCAAGAGTAGCCAAACTTTGGTACTTGAGAGCGGTCTTGCGCTTGTGGCCACTGTACACCGATTGTCGACTCAGAAAGTTGCCGTCATGGGTAGCGTTGCGAGACGTCGGCCGATATAAACCTCTCACAGTCCCGTCAATGAAAGCCCAAATATTCGTCAGCTCACCTCCTGCCTGAAATACAGCATCTGCATACTCGTTAAGGTGTTGTGCAACATACCCACCATTGAAATACAACAGGTTTGAATAGAGAGGTGTAAAATGTACAGAAAGAAATTGGACAAACCGCTGGGAGGGGGGAATGTTTCCCAAATGTCTTCTTCATGTCAACACACCACATTGGTACAGCCAAGCGGTACAACACGATGCATAGACCTTCTACACCAGTTTTACAAGTTCCCTCTTTTGTCGTTATTCCGTTGAGACCCAGAAGTTGAACGAGCTGCACAAGCTGCTCTTTGCTGCCCGGAACTGGGTCATGCATGCATCACTACTGAACACGTTGAAGTTGAAGGGATGCAACAGAGGCCTTTCGATGACCTCCCTAGAATTGAATTCAGAACGAATGATGATGGCGTCAAACGCTGAGCCGCTTTGCATTGCTCGATGTAGTAGTTGAACGAGATACGCGTCCTTGTGATGGCGTGACACATCCCGGGTGAGACGTCGAATGTACGGAACAATGTCTGCTGATACTTCGTCGTCTTCCATGGCTTCGTGGTGGCAGTTTTGGGAATGCCGGTGCACACAAGACGACTTCAGCCGCGATCCTCTCCCAAAGATTGCCTCTACATTCCTACTATCAACTTGGTTTCAACTACGAATAAGCAAACCGTAAATACTTGCTCTATCACCGTAACTTTCCAGTTGCTTTGTGCGTTTACGAAGCTGTTCTGTTGAGGTTTGCCTGTTTGAACATCTGTAAAAAAAGCACACGATTTTCAAATGAAAAGTGAGAGTATTCGGGTGCGTTAAAGACCGCTATTGGGAACCCACCTGTATGCAGTGAATCACTATCCAGGATAGTACGACCGAGAGGATTGTCTGTGTTACTAGTGGTATTGGAGCATCGCAGTCGTGTTGCTCCGTTTAGTTGCTTTGTGGGACGACAATCTTCAGTGGGTTTTGCGACTGAAGGCCGACGTCCCCGTCAATCGAATGACAACATCAAATCGGTAGGTGTGTAGACTTTAAACTATAAACCTGGCTCCACTACTCGTTGGGTATGTAGTCATCACGAGAGCTCAATCTCGTCCGTGTACTGATCGGAAGTGTCAAGTTTAGGCTGCGCCATTCAAACCACAGTGAATTCTCCTCTTTCTACATGGACGGACCGTGACTATGGTCCATTGATACTACAAACGTGATGATTGGAATAACTGCATTTGCCCCCCACAGGCGCCAAAGTATCGCTTCGTGATTGCTCGTCACGCCGGGAAGCTTCAGCTTCCCGTAAGAGCAAAAACAGTGGAAAAGAATACATCACAAGGACCAACAATACGCTGACTATGTTAAGGTAGTACTCTAACAAAAGTTATATTAGTACTTCAAAGTACACTTTAAAATAATATTTTTTCTGCTGTGTAGTTGTTCAAGAAGCCTTGATGGAGCAACCAACTGCCCATGGGGTAAAACAACCTTGCAATACACGCCGGTAGCTGTCATCGTGACTTATTATGAGGGATGTTGCTTGAACATTGTGCGAGTACGAAGGAACGATCGACTAAGAATATCAAGTCGGCAATCACGTATCACCTGACAATTACCAGGAGGGTACAGCTAATATTTCCTTTGAAGATCGAACCAGAAAAAAACAACTACGGCGCGCAATAAAGCACAATACGAGGAAAGCTTAGTGTATGATTCTCAGAACTTACGCAGACTTCTAAAAGTCAAACTATTCGGTGTGAACGTCCAAGCTGGTGTTCATCTCCTTCGAAAGCGCAAGACTCGCGGTCAAAACGCCATTCACCAGTAGCTTGGGTCCGCAAACCAGAACAGCCACTCGTGAGTTACCATCTCCTTGTGCCTTCTCACCCATAGCTCGTAGGATCTTGGTCGTGTCAGGGCGAGAGCCGTACCGAAGACAATTACTCAGCTGGCGGTCAAGTTGAGCCTCAACGTCCCTCTCACCTCGCGTGAGGAAAAATTCACTAAAGAACTTACTGTGAGGTTCGTTCAGTGTCGCTGTGTCTTGAATATGAGCTGGGAAGTACGAATCATGGTTGCAAGGCTCAAATTGCGGCTCCGAGCTATTGATCATCGCTTGAATGAGGTCACGGTCACGTTCAGACCACACAAAGTGAACGTTCTTGATGTCAGAACGGTATCCCTGGTTGTGCTCGATGTACAGCCAGTTGGCCATGGAACGCATCGGGGTCATGCCAATACCACCAGAGAATAGGACGTAGTGCGAGTACACAGCCGGATTATTGATTTCGATGGACACATTGCCGTTAGGTCCATCCAGCAAGATGTCGAACGGAGATGATTCTGCGGCGTCGACTGCAGCAGTTCTGACCTTCTTGGTCCAGTCTCCCCGACTCTTGATGTGGAAAGTTACTGACCAGCTTCGAACTCGAACGCGTTACCGGTTTCTTTGCAGGCACGAGGGAATTGAATCCGTGTGATGTTTCCAGGCAGTGCGTGGACAGAGACTTGGTCGAGAGAAACAATACCCGCTGATCCCTTTTTCCCCTTCGAGTAGGTGCGAGCTCGGAATACGAGTCGGTAGAGCATGTCGACGAACCACGGCAAGATGCCGAAGAGCGCGAACAACGCACCATGCAAACGACAGCAACGATCACCGCGATGAAGAGGATCCAGTGCACGCGTACGAAGAACTCGAAGTAGCGACGACGAATCTTGTTCAACGACAGCAAGTAGATGAAGATCATCGCCACGAACGCGATTACTCCCGTACGCACCTTGAACTCCTCATCCTTCTCCTCGCCTTCATCCTCCGCCAAACGGTGTGAGAAGGCGTGTAAAGCCGTCAAGATGATCGTCGCGTAAGCGAACAATTTGTGGTAGAACAGCGCGCGCTCAAATGGAAGACCCGTAAGCGTCAGCAGCAAGGAGTTGTTGTAGACTGCCATCCCGAACTCCAGGAGCATCGTGACTGTCGGTGGCATACCCGACAGTTTGACGTCGTGTTCACTGGTAGAAACCACTGAAGCCGCGAGGAGGATCAAGAGCAGTGGTTAACGTAAGCACCAAGTCACCTCGCTTGATGTCGAATCGCGCCGTAAGAATCGGGACAGGAACCGAGTAAATGGTGCGCGACAGTCTCCAACGCGTTGCGATCCACGAACGCACCCATTTCTGCGTACATCTCGGTTCTTTTGATTCACTGTGGTGTTTTGGAGAGACGGCGCTCACGTACGGATCCGTAGGCGGTATGGCAGTTCCCGTGTGGTTGTCTTGAGTGTACCCGACTTGGGGTGAGACTGAAAGCTGCAATGGGTGATTGGGACGTTGGCATTTCTTGGTCGTTAGCGGTTGAAGGTGTATTTGGCAAATGGTGAAATTTGGAAAGTGAGCAGTGGAAGGCACCACCGGCGTGCTCTAGTCCATCAGCTCAAGTTGCCGAGATTCTTGAGATTAGTCGTTGCTACATGTTGTCGCCACGAATCGCGCAAAATAATCAATTGAAATAAGCGCATGATGACCATGAAATCGGTCGGACGCTCTCCAGATGGTGTACCTACATTCGACATCAAACAACATCATCGCTGACTAACTCAGCGTTTTTATTGTTAGGCGTGTTTCACCGTTGTCTGTATTCCCAGAGCACACTGCTTTGAATCACGCTTTCAAAAACATTCGATTGGATATTCATAACTTTTGCAGTGCCTGTAGTAGACATGTCCATTGTGTAGACTTCACCTCAATGAAGAAGGTGGTGTATATTCTTTTAACCAAGAGCTGAGTAATCCTCACTATAGATACACCTTCGAGTCGATAGACACTCTTGGTGGCATATTCTTAAGGATCGTGAGCGGAAAACGACCCCAGCGTTCGATTGCTACTAGCGCGTACATACCTCTCGTGCCTGTCAAGGCGGACTCAGAAAAGGTGGGAAGTAGCGCGCATTCCTCAGTGGGGTTCCTGGTTTAACCACGACTAGCGAACGTACCATATCGTCACCAGCGAATCACTTGCTCCGTAGTCGGTTAAGTCAATGGGTGAACTTGAGCCTTAAAGTCGAAGTGAAATAACGCCTTCGTTGGTGGCAGGTCAGTTCGTGGCATCTGGGCCTGGACAGCTTCATGTGTATCAGACAACCGGTGTTAAAACCAAGAGGAGTACAAAGTAGATGAATTGTGGTGGACAATGTATTCGAGTGATGCAGTGCTAGCAAGCCGTTGTATAGCAAATAAACCTGGTTTGAAGATGACAAACACCTCCGACGAAAGTTGGCGGGCCATCACAAGGGCTTTCGGGGTGTCGTGAGCGATCTGGTGGTGGTGGGGGGGGTGACACCACTTTCATTCTGGAGTTGAAATCGATTGAAGTGTGTGCCTAAGGTTTGTTTAAGTTACTTACTCTACGCTGATTGTACATGTACCACCGCACCCCAACACCCTTCCGATGGGGTGGGAAATTAAAATGTTGGATTTTAATATGAAGGTCAATTTCAACAAATAAATAATTCAATGAATTCTATAGATTGAAAGCAATTTTCTGCTGGCCCAATTAACCTTTTTTACAGATTTTAACCATAAAAGGTTAAAATGTGTACTACGTAGCAGTCCATTTTGCGATCAAATATGAAAAACGATGATCATAATTGCAAGAATGGTTGACTACGATCAAGTATTCATGATAAAACGATGTAGGTATGGCTGGTACATCCCCATTGAACCTTCGATATAATTCTGAACAGTTCATGAACAAATTAAAACGCTCAAAATTAATCATTAATATTCCAAAAGTATTTTTTCAATAATTTAATTTTTCGCACCCTGATGTATATTATTCGAAACTGGACAGCATACATGTAGACAAAAGGACACGTCCACCTTGGTACATGTAGCAATAATGAATATGCAATCGAATGGTTCTGATAAAGTGGCGACCAATCCAAGTGGGATGCAAGATATAACTGGGATGGTCATCACGAAAGCGTACAAATCTGAAGAACGTCCAATCGACTGCATTGATCGGTGGTCATCATGCACTTTTTTCAATTGATTATTCTGCGTGGTAACGCTAGCCGGCAACAAGCAAGGCTGACAATGTTTTAGCAACGACAAATCACAACCACAGCTTAAAAATTCCGCCGAGTTAAACTCGTAGATCGATGGGTAGTGCACTCCGAAGCTCACTTTCCAAGTTTCACCGAAGACATCCCACTCACTACGAGCAAGCAGTGATAACTTCCGAGTCACCCATTGCTGGTTTAAATCATATCCCGAATTGGAGCACTCAAGCCAACCACACGGGAACTGCCATCCCACCAACGGATCCGTATGTGAGCGCCGTCTCGCCAAACCACCATGGAGAATCGAAAGAACTGAGAACTGGGTGCGCTTGTGGATGATAACGCGTTGGAGACTGTCGCGCACCATTTACTCGGTTCCCGTTCCGATTCTTACGGCGCGATTCGACATCAAGTGAGGTGACTTGGTGCTTACGTTAACCACTGCTCTTGATTCTTCTCGCGGCTTCAGTGTTTTTACCACTGAATACGACGTCAAATTGTCGGGTATGCCACCGACAGTCACGATGCTCCTAGTGTTCGGGATGGCGGTCCGCAACAACGCTTTGTTGCAGACAATCACGGGTATTCCCTTTGAACGCGCTGTTCTACCATAAATTGCCCGCTTATGCGACGATCGTCTTGACGGCTTTGCACGCCTTCTCGTATCGACTTGCGGACGATAACGGTGATGAGAAAGAAGAAGATTCCAAGAAGCATACGTGAGCGATCGCGTTCGTGGTGACGATCTTCGTGTACTTGTTGTCGTTGAACAAGAATCATCGTCGCTACTTCGAGTTCTTCGTGCGCGTGCAATGGATCCTCTTGATTGTTGGTTGCTGCTACTCGCGCTCTTCGGGATCTTATCGTGGTTTGTCGACATGCTCTACCGAATCGTACTGTATTCCGTGCCCGCACATACTCGAAGGGGAAGAAGGGCTCGACTCGTCAAATGGGTATTGTTGCTCGCGACCAAGCCTCCGTCCACACACTGTCTGCAAACATCACACGAATCCAATTCTCTCGTGTCTGCAAAGAAACTGGTAACGCATTCGAGTTCAATACGCTTTCCTGTGCATTCCGATGATCTCATCTCTCGAGTGGCACTCGTTTACGATCTCTTCATCTCCAAATGAGGTCATAATAACTTTCCACATCAAGGTGGTGGGAGACTGGACCAAAAAGGTCAGGGTTGCTGCTGTCGATGCTTCTGAATCATCCCCGTTCGACAGGGTGGACACTACGGCAACGTGCCCATCGGAATTGATACCCCAGCCCCAGTCGTGCACTCGCACTACGCCCTATTCTCTGGCGGCATTGGCGTGACCCAGATGCGTTCCATCGTCAACCGGTTGTACTCTGAGCACCACCAGGAATACCGTCCTGACATCAAGAACGTTCACTTTGTGTGGTCTGTACGTGATCGCGGCATAATTCAAGCGATGATCAATAGCACGGAACTGCAATTTGAGCCTTGCAACCATGATTCGTACTTCCCAGCCCGTATCCAAGACACAGCGACACTGAATGAACCTCACAGTCCGTTCTTGGCGAGTTATTCCTCACAGAGACGTTGAGGCTCAACTTTACCACCAGCTGATTAACTGTCTTCGGTATGGCTCTCGCCCCGACCAAGATTCTACGAGCTACGGGTGAGAACGCACAAGGAGCGGGTAGCTCACAGGTGGCTGTTCTGGTTTGCGGACCGAAGCCGCTAGTGAGTGGTGTTGCGACCGAAAGTCTTGCTCTCGAAAGAGATGTACATCAACTTCGACGTTCATACCGAATTGATTGACTTTTAGTTGCCGGCATAAATTCCGAGAGCCATACACTAAGCTTTCCTCTTGTGGTACTTTGCGCACCATTGCTTTCTGTTGGTTCGATCTTCAAATGTACATCGAAGTATCATAGCATTCCTCTGCATCAACAACTCGCAAGTTTAATCTCCAATTTTCACCGCCGTCAGTTCAGCTCCAACATCAGCTGCAGGTCCGGTGGCAACAACTGACAACTCGTCCTCCATCTCAAAGTAGTCATTGTAGGTGATAGAAGCGCTGGAGCGCGCAGATGAATCACCTTTTTGGCTTTTTCTTCTTCAAGAGCCTTTTTCGTCTCCTCGAGTACCTCCTGGACGTCGCGAAGTTTTGCTTCCAATATACCCATTCTATCAAGTGTCACAAGTTCGAGTTGGAAGAGATATTTGGCGTTCCAAGCCGGGCTGAAGATCCGGATCTTCACCGTGAGTTCCAGTTGGAACACGTTGTTCTCAAGTGGGGTCAAACTTCGACGAATTTTGCCTGCTTTTGAGTGTCTTTATCTTCTTCCTCCGACTCACCCTCCGAGTCGCCAGATTTCTCACTGTCAGTGTTCTCGTCGTAGTCACCATCCTCCTCTTCGGTTGGTTGATTCATTAAATACTCCAGTGCCTCCTTGAACAGCTGCAATAAGAAAATTGGTATTTTTTTAGTAACTATTGATACCTAGTGCTTATATAACATGTTAATGTTATATGTAAGCATACTGTACTGTACTGCTCCTTGTTACCTTAACATAGTCAGCTAGGGTAGCATTCGGGACGTTGTTAGTACTTGTGATGTATTCTTTCTCATCCAAGTAGCCAGAACTCCACTGTTTCTTGCTCTTTCGGTCAAAAGAAGCTTCAGCTTCTCAGCCTGACGAGTGGTCACGAAGCGATACGTTGGCGCCGGTGGGGAGGCAAATGCCGTCACTCTCCAACTCGTGTTGCTTCACAATTCTTTGATTGTGACACGCAACATTCAAGTAACATTTCGAAATGTATCCATCCTGGTGGCATCGACGAGGCTAAAGCTTTACCGAGGTTGACGTGCATCCAGCAAAGTATATATCCGCCTTTGCTGCCATCAAGAAAATATTAATTGATACAGTGTATGTAGCTCAATAGACAAGTCTGAACGTCGCCAGTAATGATATACCGGTACAGTAACACACGCTTTGAACGAATTACTGAGAGTAACCCGTTCAAAGCGTGTAACTTACCGTTCTCTAAACGCTTTGGCTGGTTCACTCTTACCGCCTCATCAAAAGATGCAGCAGAAGTAGTTGGGGCTGTTCAGTGTCTTGGTTTGTTCTTCTCGGGTCCAGTAATTCAGCGTCATTGGAGTGCTGGAAGCTAACCAAACCGCATGAACGCATTCGGGGTCTGTCGAAGGCCTTAGAGCGTATAATAATAGTCTGCAGTCAGTGGCTCTTGTACGGTTGCAGGTGTCTGCTTGATTTGCTGCAGCAACAGTGCGTTAGGTACCAGTCCTGGTGAAGTAATTCTTGGAATTTCGTTGGTCACTTGTCGGAAATTTATCCTGCTTCACTTGAACGGCGTTCGCGGAAAGTCTGTTCGAGACAAACAACAATGGAGAATGATACTCCGCGTTGTCGGCGCTAGACTATTTTGCCCTGCGCAAATCCTGGGATATGGTGGAGACACCTCGGCTACCCTACCACGGCGTTTTGCCCCAAAACACAAAGTTTCAACATGAATGTAACCCTGCTATCCTTTGTACTTTATTACATACAGGACCTGAATGGATAGACGCCCGCGAGGTTGCTCCATGTTCGTAGATTGCGCTACTATCCATATAGTACGAGTAAGTTACAATCCAAATACATCCCCCTGCAAACACAAGCTGTGGGGTATGCCAATGGTAGAACGCGAGTCATTATGTCATACAGACACATTTCGGTCAGAATGAGTGTATGGACAGCCGGCGGTGAGCTAATGCTACGTTTTGCTTCGTGCACGCACTATAATAGAGTGTCGGTGGTCAACATCCAAGGGATCTGTAGATGATGCCAAGCAGGTCACTTGTGTTTGCGCGCGACTTCCTGACCTGGTGGAGAGTCTGAAGCAGAGGTTGGAAAATAAAATATGTTAGTGCATTTTGCCCAACCCGACTCCGTAATATACATTGCAATGCTACACTCTTCCGTAGAGCTGTTTAGTGCATTGTTCGAAAGTGCATTAAAGTACTTTCATGCACTTTAGTGCAGATCGCTGGCATTGTTTATTACGAAACTAGCCCCAACCAAATGCTCAGAGCAAAGTGCTCGTTGTGCATGCAATGCAAGCATTAAGCCATCCACAGCTACGTTGTGAGCCTTTATCGCGGAGTCCCGAAGCTAAAGCGCTCATCCTGCAAGACGTACGTTGATATTGGCGTGTTTGAAGAATAAACTTCCCTACTAAGTGCAATGTGCAATCTTATATTTATTACATGTCACGACCATGGCCCGACTTTCGTGCACAATGCACGAAACAGCTCTACTCTTCCGTAATAAATAATTTCAATAATTTCCATTATTTTTACAATATATCTGATGGTTCATGGTGTTTTGGTCAGCTAGTGCGTCGAATGGGGAAGTAAATCGAAAGTGTCTTGGTCAGCTTAATTGAAAGTGAGGAATCTTTGTGGGACTAAAGTGGAGAAGGAGAGCAAGTTGTGGCCATCCATCGTGGAAGAGGGCTACGTCCCGGTCTCGTTTTTAACCGCTTATCTTGGTTATCTTCTGGTGTAGATATTTATTGCAATAATTGTTGTATTTTGTATTAAATTTTCCTGGGGACCATGCAGGGTAGGTACAAAGGCACGGTTAGGAAACAAAAACAAGAAGAACCAACAGAGAGCCTCGTGTGCTCACCAAGGAGCACCAAAAAAAGGAAGGTATGCACTTTTAGGATAGGAACCAATTCATTATTCAATACACCGTCTACCCCGCAATCGAGACCAACTGACCAAGCTTCACCTATAATGACCTACACTCACCTTTCTACCAACACTCTTCCTAGGCATATCACGAAACTGTCAGTCGAGTGAGTGTGCATGGGGTTCAAACGCAGTTGTGCATACGCGTGGAGTGAATGGAATTTGGGTAGTTGTAGTGCTTTCCTTGAGAGCTAGAATGTTGTATTACAATAGGATAGTTGGTGTCGTGTCACTTGTGTTAAACCTTCTCGTGGTCTCTGCATTGACGCTTGATTAAAACACGTTGGGTGAAGTAGTTCTGGTGCGACTACGCCGGAGACGCGCTTTGCTGCTGCCTCGCCTACGAAGACATCTCCGCCACTCAAGGGTTTATTACGGTAATCCATTTTGAAGTATTTTCAGTAAAGCTGCGATTCAGTAGAACGTGTTCAGGCTCACGGATCACGAGTCGCGACTCCAACAATGTCGAATGCGAATATAGCAATGTGCTTTAGGATTGTTTCGCTTACAGCGCATAGGGCCAGATGGACTACGCGGGAACGAAATGCTCCTTGTGGATATCCCGCCGGGGCCTCCAACTTGGAGGCAGCCCACTAATCAGAGGTTGGCCGAAGCCGCTTTTTGAGCCTCGACCGGATAGCCCGAGTTATTTACGATGCATCAACGCCTGTCGGTTGCACTGGGAGGTAGTAATTTGCTCGACAATCTATCTGATAAAGTACCAGTTCAGTGTTGATAATCGACAACATTGTGTCCGTCCGTTGCCGATGGGCTAGTAGCCCAGGGCTACATGTATCGGTACCGGGGAATCTAGATCCAGAAGCATTTTCAATCTGTGTCCAATTTGCTTACGTACCTTTTTGTTGTAATCACCAATGATTGCGGAAAAAATACGGAAACGAAAAAATCCAGAGAAAGAAGTATATATTTTGCAGAGGTGAATTACGATAGCCAATCAAATGTTAGCATTATTGTGCACCGGTATATGTACATGTTGAAAGGGCAACTCTAAGGGGACCAATAAAAATCTACAAACGCCGGCTGGAAAAACCATTTATTTCTAATGGCACGGTGTTTTAACACCTTTAAAGCAGCAATATTTGATAGAGTGGGTGAGCCTTTAAGGATGCATTTACTCTTTAAATTGGTCAGCTATTCTCAGCTCGCATTCAGGAAATTGCAATCGCTTGAGCATAAGCCCATTCTTTCGTGCTATCAGTATTATATTTATCGTATTGCTATGATATTGGGTTTGTTTTTGTATTGTAAAGAAATAATAAGAATTATTGAATTTGGATTGCTTAAAATAAATATCTGCACTACAACCTCATAACTTATACAAATACTACTGAAAATTATTATTATTTTCCTGTGCCTGCTTTATCCGACAAAGGTTAAAGCAAAAAAGGAAACCCTTTTTAACCTATTATTTATGTATTGTGCTTTGCATCCAATTTGTATTGCACTAACTAGTGTCGTACTTAGTGTAAATCATAGAGGCTTTGTATCAGCACTGCTGATATCGTGTTTCAAGCCCGGTTTGGCCCGAAAATGGCACTCTTAGAAAGTGCCAAACCGATGTTATTCGTACCGTATGTGCTAGATCATGCACGAGATGTATTTGTGTGCACCATCACTACGGAAAGACCATCCACGATTTATAGCTATCCGTACTCGAGTACGATTAACAGCTAATTAATGCACGATAAATCATACAAGTCGCAGCCGTAAGTGCCAAAAGTCTGCAAAGTACAATACTGTATCCCTTTAAAATAAATCCAAATGGTGTTCTGTTCTCTGCGTGTTGTATGCCATCTTCCATGCGCATCTTATTGGCAATTCGGGATTGGCATTGCAATCCGACAGATAAATCGGTGAATCCTAAATGGGGTGTCAATCAGCTTTATCTGGCGTTGTCTGTAACCCAGGGGTGCGTGGCACACCTCCGAAGTCGTCATTAATGACGTGTATTGTCCCATTTCCCCCATACCGGCGTCGTTGTTTCTTCACATCCATAACATTCAGCATTTATCTACGTGGGGCTATCGTCAAAGATGTTGACACGTTAGCTAAGGGGACTATTGCTGTTGTTCGCGTTGGCAGCACTCACCATGACAAACGCCGTGGATCGTAGCAAGTTCCGGACGTGTGAGAATACCCAATTCTGCAGCAAGCACCGGAATGTCGACCGGCAAGAACTACCCAGTAAGTTTCAGGTGGATAGGGCCAGCATCCGTTTAGACTTCGATGCTCGTTTGGTACAATATCAAGTGACGGACATTAACCAGAGGGGTGGCATCAAGCTCGAGGATTCGCTAGCGTTTGTACTCGATGAGGACATGGCAAAAGTGCCCGCGCTTCGAGTTCGTCTCCAAGAGTTGTTCACGGATCCAAGCGACCCTAAAATTCCCTGGACTAGTGATGACATTTTGGAACCTGCCGAGGACAAGACCAGACGACTGCGGTAATTGACGATGTTCGAGGCCGGACTGAAAGTTAGTATTAACGAGAACGAGGTACTGCTTTTCGCTCCCGAGGAGCAAAACCACGAAGAAAAGCCTCAAGTGTGGCGGCTTTAAAGTTAAAGGATGGAGCTTTCGGCATGGACCTGTATCTGAAGAGAGAGAAAGTGATTTCTACCAACGACGACGGACTATTCCACTACGAAATTCGACAGGATCGCACGAGTGGTGAACTTTCCTGTGGATATGGCGACGAAAAATGCGGTAGTTGGCGCCCATAACGGCAAGAACATTGTGGATCACAGAGATGATGGTCTTGCCATCTATGATGATGGAACTGTGCAGAAGAAGAAGGAGCACTCGCGGAGGCTACAGTGTCAGTTGAGTTGGTACAGGCGGACAGGTGGAAGGCTGGGAAGAGTCTTTCGGTGGACAGACGGACAAGAAAAAGTTTGGTCCAAGCTCAATTGGACTTGATGTCTCGTTCTACGGTTCACCTGAAGCTCCACGCTCACTGTACGGTATTGCAGAGCATGCTACAGATTTCGTTCTCAAGGACACGCTTGTATCGGACGAAAACGATAACGAGAAGAGGAAAGTTGGGACGGATTGTATTTGGATGTATTCGAGTACGAGCTCGACAACCCCATGGCATTATACGGTGCAATTCCTGTGCTCGTGGCGCCAAACAAGGACAACACAGTGGGTATGTTCTGGAACCACCCGAGTGAGACTTTCGTTGACATTTGGACAAACGAAAAGGCTAACAGCAAGACCAGTCACTGGCTCAGTGAATCGGGTATCTTCGATTTGTTTTTGCTAGTTGGACCTAGCAGTGCTGAGCTATTTTCTCAGTACACACTTTTGACCGGCCGTGCTCAACTGCCGCCACTTTTCGCTCTGGAATACCATCAGTGCCGTTGGAACTACAACAATGAGGCTGACGTTGCACGTGTGGATGCTGGTTTTGATGAGCATCTCATTCCATACGACGTGCTGTGGCTAGACATTGACCACGCTGACGAGAAACGATACTTCACCTGAAACAAACATAACTTTCCCACGCCCAAGGATATTTGGCTCAAACTGGTCGCAAATTGGTGACAAAAGTTGATCCTCACGTCAAGGTGAGCCAGCCAAATGATGTAAAACCCTTTTACATTCACTCAGAGGCAAAGGAGCTGGGTCTATTCATCAAGGACGAGCATGGCAACGATTTCACGGGTCGGTTTGGCCAGGAGAGTCCTCCTACATTGACTTTACATCGCCCAAGGCGCGAGCCTGGTGGCGTCACCACTTCCGCTACGAAAACTACCAGGGAAGTACCAAGCACATGTATACCAAAAACGATATGAACGAACCCTCATTTTTCAACGGTCCTGAAGTGACCATGCGCAAAGGCTGCATGAGTCTTGCTGGTGTTGAGCATCTCGAGTGGCATAACATGTATGGTATTCTTTTCCAGCGGTCAAGTATGGAGGGTCAGCTTGTTCGTCAGCAACCTCCACCGAACCCCTCGTCAGCATTTACGGAGAAGCTGGAGCTTACATCAGACATGCAACGTCCTTTTGTGCTCAGTCGAGCCTTTTTTGCCGGCTCACAGCGTTACGGAGCTATTTGAACTGGTGACAACACAGCAGATTGGGGCCACCTCCGTTATTCGACCAAGATGCTGCTCTCCATGTCGGTCGGCGGACTCACTTTCGTTGGGGCTGACGTAGGCGGATACTTCGGCAACCCGTCTTCAGAACTACTCATACGCTGGAATCAAGCCGCTGCGTACCAGCAATTCTTCCGTGGCCACGCCCGTGAACATTCCGTCCGCCGTGAACCTTGGGTGTTTGGAGTACCGACGACTTCGCACATTCGAGCTGCAATTCGTGAGCAGTACTCACTTCTGCCGTATATCTACACGTTGTTTCACAAGTGTAATGCGATCGGTATTCCTGTAATGCGCCCACTATGGGTCACGTCACCCAGGAGCCCCAGAGTTTTAATGAGGAAGATGAATTCCTGCTGGGTGACGCTCTTCTTGTAATACCAATTGTGGAGAAGGGTGTTGAGACAACTCACGTGTTCCTGCCGTCGAGCAATGCAGATGACAAGACGCTGTGGTACCAAGTGACTAACGGATACAAGCGCTTCATCGGTATCAAGAGTTACGAAGATATTCTTGCACTACTCCATGCCATTCCGGTCTTTCAGCGTGGTGGTACGATTCTGCCAAGGCAGCAGGGTGTGCGCCGCAGTTCTGAGTTAATGCGCGATGACCCACTCACGCTGATGATAGCGCTGGGCCAGCACTTCGAGGCTCGCGGAGAGCTGTACGTCGATGATGAGCGCTCGTAGGCTGCTACTTTCGAGGGCGAGGCCACGATTGTGTTGTTTCAGCAGACCAAGGAAGGTTTGCGTTCGACGACTGCTGCTGCTACCTCCAAGGGCAAGCGCTACAAGTCTCCAATGTGGGTGGAGCGGATCAACATGTACGGTTTCCAGTTCGAAGCCAATCTGCCAACGCAGGTGCTCGTGGGTGGTGGGCGTGCAGTTGATATCCAGTACCACGCTGCCAGCGATCTCCTTGTACTGCGCAAGCCACAAGTCTTATTTACGGAGGACTGGGAGCTTCGCTTCATATACGACTAGGTTTTCGGCCGACTATAGTGGCTATACTTCAGGATCAACCGTTTGGCTAAAAACGTTCAACACGTCGATATTACCTGCAAAGTTACAGCGTACTGTGGGCACGTTGTTATCGTTCAACGACATACTTGATGTAAGCTTATGATACTTCTCTGGTCCACAATATAAAATGCACGTACGGTTTTATGTTTTGAACATTATGATTTTGATTGGCTATTGATGTATGGATAATTTTGGGGATAAGTCGTAGTCTAAAATGTAGTGTAAATCTACAACACGTTTGATTGGGTGAAATGATCAGCTATTTAACAGCTGAATGCGAATTTCGATTATGTCAGCACAAAAAACCTCGTTTCTATTCGCGGCTCTAGCTCTCGCAAATCAATCCTACTGACTCTAAATCGGAGCCCACAAGAAGGCTTGCACTGAGACGAGTCTGACGCAATTCTCCGACCTAACATCGCTAAATCAGGGAACGAGTTGCGAAAAAAAACTTATGGCCCCTCTCCAAGGGGCTCAGTCAAGCGATGTTAAAATGTAACGTTAGTAAACCACGCGTTATTGATCAATAAAAATAGGACGCGATGCAGCTCATGCTCAGCTTTGTTCTGCTACCTCGTCCGTGTTCAAACTCGCAATAGCAGCGAAGCTACGTTAGTAGACCTGATTCGCTAATAATATCGTGGACCAGAGCCTTAACATGTACAAGTGTTGGAAGCGAACGTGGAAGTGAACAATAGTTTCAATACCTCTACGTTGTAGTAGTTTTCATTTGTTTATCGTCACCCATTGGTGAAATGTCCTGCGATAAAGTTGTTGTGGAGGATAGCACGAGCAAAAACAATTCGGGGCATTTTCTTTGCTTTTGGAGGCACTCTACGTGACAGATCATTCTACGCGGTAAGGTTACGCCATTGAAACCTATAATAATTTCCTTCATTACCTACGAAAATACTATTAGGTCGATTGCTAGATTAATAATAAGATTAATGTCTAGCAATCGACCTCATAGCATTTTCGTAGGTACATGTAGGTAATTGGTCTGGAGTCGAGAAGACGCAAGTTGCCGGCTAATAACATACAGTGTGTACGGTATGGAAGGATACAACCCTACAAAATGACAGAATACGACGTTCTGAAGACCAGAAGGACCAGAATCTTCAGAGATACCATCTAAAAAATGCAAATATTCATGGAAATTCGTTATATGCTAGTAGTACACATAAAGAACCCGTCGGTGCAAAGTCTTCGTCCTTGAGCTCCTGTAATTACGTCGGAGATCCGCACATTCTTACCATTATTGACACTCCTTACAGCTTTACCTCCCGCCTTCTTGTAGTCGTTTAAGTAGCTTAATAGCAGCGATTCCCACCGTCGGTTGCATGGATGAACGTTCAGTATTTCCCTGATATGTCCGACGGTGTACGCGCCCCAGTTCTTGAACATCTTGTTCTTGAACCACTCGCTATGCTTCATTAGTATTAAAGCCGTCTTGGAAAAATCTTCTCTTTCTTCATCAACTTCATCAGCTTTCTCTGTAGTATCGTGGCTGCGAAGGAATCTCTTGCCGTTGTTCTCCCTTTTGAAATCAGCATCCGACCGATCAGCGTTCGAGTGCTCAATGTTCAAACTTGCCGGCTTACTATAGTGTATCAGTATTTTTGTCCTAGCCAGCTGCCTAGGACAAAAAAAATCTCAGCAAGTATACAAACTCCAATATATTTAGTTTTTGTCCTTCCGTTTGTCCTACCAAAAGTCGTGACTGGGGTTTCGAATATCCAAAAAGTGCGCAAATGGCCGGGGTGGATTCAGCCTCGGACCTGGAAGATCAACTACGTGATGCGAGTCAATGCGGTGACCTCGTCACTGTTTGGCGTTTGGTAGAAATAGAACATGTCGCTATTGATGCAGCTACAAGTTGGGGATGCTCTACTGCTCTTATCTTAGCGAGCACTAACGGACACTTGGATATCGTGAGATTCTTGGTCGATCGCGAAGCTGACGTGGATTTAGTTGATAACTGGGGAGATTCCGCACTGAATCATGCAGTCAAAAAAAGACACGAGGAAATTGCACATGTTCTCGTGATGGAAGGAGGTTGTCGAGTTACAAATGCCAATATTAAAGGGGAAACAGCACTTGGGCTTGCTGCACAAGCTGGTCTTGTTAAATTGGTCAAGTTGCTCGTATCAATGGGAGCTGTAGTTGATACAAAGGATAATAGTGGAATTAAACCTCTTATGGGTCTTTGCAGATCACAAAAAGCTGATACCGACACAGTCACACTGTTGGCAGGGGACCGTAAAGATGCAGGGTCTGAAACGGACAGTGCTGGATGGACTGCGTTTATGCATCTGTGCAGATTTATGATGTTGGATCTCGATCTGGAAGTGGTGGATTTACTTGTCAATACTTACGGCGCGGACGTTAACTCATCAGCTAACGATGGGAGGACAGCACTGATGAATCTGTGTGCGACTAGCACGGTGAATGTTGGTGCATTGAAGTTGCTGGTGGAGATCTTTGGGGTGAACGTGAACGCTCAAGACAACAAGGGTAGAACAGTGCTGATGCATCTTTGCAGAGAGTCCGACAACAACCAGGAAGCTGTTAAGTTGCTAGTGGAGAACTATGGAGCTGAAGTGAATGCTAGTGACATCGAAGACAAAACAGCACTGATGTGGTCAGCAGAATACGGACATACGAAAATGGTGCGTCTTCTGATAATCTTGAATGCGAAACCAAGTATGACCGATATATACAAACAAACTGCGCGCGATTACGCATCGCGAAAAGGTCGAAGACAAGCCCAAGAACTGCTGTTGTCATCCATAAATGAGGATCAGCTTCGTTCCACATATCCTGTTTCACAGACAGCAAAGTGGCATATTCCAGCAGTTGAGATTAAGTTTGACTGTTTTTCATCGAAGTCCGAGGTGGGTGTAGAGTTTATTGGAACGTGGCTTGATTCAGAAGTAGCCATCAAATTTATGTATTTGGTACTGAGGAAGACATGACTTTCGAAGAGCAAGCCAACTGGTGGTTTAAGCTTCGCCACCCCAATATTCAAAAGCTCTATGGAGCGGTTGCTGAAGGATATAAATGCTTTGTGTGCGAGTACATGGAGCATGGCTCGCTCCATGAATACGTTGCACGCGTATCAGAGTGGACTTTCACCAATCCCATCCGATACCTGTATCAAGCTGCAGTGGGTCTACAGTACTTGCACGAACATGGAATCGTGCACGGGAATGTTACGTCAAGAAATATATTAATTACCAGGGGCGACGTCGCAAAGTTGACCAACTTCGTATCTCGTGAGAGAGCCGTACTGAACTTCTCGTTTACCAACCAGCAAACCCCAACGTTAGACTCATTATTCAAGGCGGATGTGCGAGCGTTAGGTGAATGCATTCGATACGTGAGCTTTTCTGTATCGATGTTTCGATATCACAAGCTGCTCGTGGATGAGTGTACGGCACTTGCCGATGATATGTGCTGTCCCAACCCATTTGAGAGGGTTTCAATGTGTTCAATCGTCAATCGACTTAAGCGTCTCCATGACACTCTGGAATCAAATCAACCCCAGGAAATGATTGCAATTCCCGCAGAGAAAATTTTCGATAGCCTGGTTCCACTGGAAGAAACTGTTGACGACATTGGTGAAGACCTATATCGTGACATTTATAACGTCCTCACAGGTGTTTGCGAACAATCTATTGATCAGAGTGGGGTTGTCTACGGTAATTCGACTGATGAACTGTTTTGTGTGATCCAAAACATCGAACTGGCGTTTCAACGTCAGCTTTCAAGGATGGATAGTCTTCTTGAGAACATTTCAAGCAGTCGCTCGGATGATTCTTCATTGAACTTCTTCCGGATGCAAATTGAACAGCTACTAAACGCCATCGGGGCTCCTGCTTCTGCTTATCAATCGCTCGATAAAGAATGGAAGGGGCTACACGAGCGAAGGGCAAGTGCTTTCGTGTTACAAATTGACAACACGTCGATGGTTTCTCGCTCAAATCAAGCTGATCAAATTTTGGCGATTTTACAACAAGAGCTTGAAAAACCGATTTATTCGGACAACCAGCATGACATTTTGCAGAATGCGTACCGAACAATGTGTTTAGAACAGCCAGACAATCAGAGCGGAAATCTCCCTGATTGGTTCATTGGGCCCTACGAACTTGAAGATGCTGCTGCTTTCGCGCGAGGAGGTTTTGGTGAGGTTGCGAGAGCGAAATGGCTGAACTCGGACGTTATTGTGAAGAAGGTGATCATGAATACTGACGACGCTTGAGCTCAGCAGGACTCGAGCGAACTACGAAATATGTTTCATAACGAGATCACAATATGGGCTGGGCTACATCATCCACATCTAGTAAAGCTTTTTGGCGGTTGCCATATCGGAAGGCCATTCTTTGTTTGTGAAGACGCGACTAATGGTTCATTGGACGTATACTTAAAAAAGTATCCAACCAAGGTATGGCAAACACTTTACGAGGCAGCTTTAGGTCTCGAATATCTCCACGCTCGTGGCATCGCTCACCGTGATTTGAAATGTGACAACATTCTGGTGGGTTCGGACCTGTATGCTAAGTTGACCGATTTTGGGTTGAGCATTTTTGTTGAAACTTCGAGTGATTCTAGAATGTCCGGCGCAATCCGGTGGGTCGCACCAGAATGTCTGGATGGACAACTCGGAACGTACGCTTCTGACATTTACTCATTCGGAATGTGTATCATCCAAGCCGTCACTGGTAGCCCGCCGTGGGCAACGGTGGCTGATGACAGCGCGGTCAAGTTTCACGTAAGGAATGGGGAGCTGCCTCGACGTCCTCGGCGGTTCACAAACGCCCAGTGGTCCACTGTGAAAAGTATGTGCAAGTTGGATCCGCAAGAAAGAATGAACATCCTCGTGGTGGTGGAGCGTTTGAAGATGTTTTCCAAGCAGCCAGGAGCAAAAATTACGAGACGAGTGTTCACTGGTTCGGATCAATCTGTGGTCAAGTTTTTTAAAACTATTGGAGACATGTTTGTGCTCGCAGACTCTACAGTCACTAACCGCACCGCCTGCCAAACGTTCAAGATACTTTTGAATCGATTTGAAGATCTGTGCGATGCAAAAAACGAGAAACATTTTATGGGAGAGCTCATCCAGATCAGTAAAAAGGCAAATACGCTGATTGCAAAATTGCAGGAGCAAAATTCGAGTGTTATGCTCATGGAAATTGTTTTTCGAGCATTTTCGCTTCATAGACAAGTCGATCGCTTGATGGCCCAGTATTTTGTGACGCCATCAGATGTTCACAAGTGGAAAGGCAAATGCTCAGAAATCCTGCGAGCACTTTGATCAATTATCGACTACTCTTGAGAGCTCTTTGTAAGTGACAGCTTGCAGACGTGTGCTGCCGTTCGGAGCAGTGGGCTGGACTAACCAGATACAACTGCGGTTGGGAGAACGACAATCCATACCATCAATCGGTTGTCATCGAGAAAGGTGCTTCGCTGGTGAATTTACTGTTGCATTCAATGAACTGAGCTGACAAATTAGTTGAATTGATAATCGTCACTATCTCTTCTACCCGGCTCAAGACGCGACGGAGAACAGGGAATGTCACAAAGTCGAAAATTCCGGATAGTACGTGTTCATCTAACTCGACACGGCTATACTCTGAACCACTTACTCCAACGTGCATCTTCTTGAGTGAAACTGGGAGTGTTCCCCTTGACGACAGCATGCTAAGAAATGTGACTTGCCCATACATATTTATTCATCTCGAAAAAAAACAGTTCTGTAGTGCGTTGATCAGCATTGCGAACTGTTTTTTACGGGATGAATAAATATGTATGGGCAAGTCACATTTCTTAGCATGCTGTCGTCAAGGGGAACACTCCCAGTTTCACTCAAGAAGATGTCCGTCGCGTCTTGAGCCGGGTAGAAGAGATAGTGACGATTATCTTCTATTCAACTAATTTGTCAGCTCAGTTCATTGAATGCTGACAGCATTATGACCCTGAAGGAGGTATTTCAACCAATCAACTAGAACTTGAAGTCTGATCATCACTCTCCAAGATGATCCACCAATCACGAGTACCTCTTTTCCTATTGGTCAATCCTATATTCCATAGAATCCTTTCATTATCGAATCTGATAATGACACCTGATGCCGTCATGGAAGAGCGCTGGGGCTTCCTTTCGCCCTGGTGCAATATCCTGCTGTATCGCATCCACTACCGCGCACTCGGAGACGACAACGGTGACATGTGGAGTCCCCCACCACGCGCTCTCCAAGTGATTCTACCCACACGTACCGGTATTTACGGGGAATCTAAAGATGACGAAACTTTTCAGATCGAGTTTCAAAATACGAGAGAAGCCCTTGCCCTATTGGCTGCCGTGGCCCATGTGGATTATCACGCGTGGAAATACCTTTTGACCAACCACTGTGGAGTACATTTCGGAAATATTGCAGAAACTTTTGAGGAGGAAATTCAAGTTAGGTTCGTGCTGCTGATGGAGCATCAGGCTGAGACGGGTCTGATTCGACTATGTGGCGTGACGCAACGAAGAATTGTGAGTACAGGATATATCAATTCGTTGCAGAGAATTGCAGCTATGGACTGCAATTTACAACCGGATAAACCGGGATTCGACATTGAGATTCCCGTTCGTGTCATTTTCAATTCCTCGACAGTTTTCAAGACGAATAATGGGCCGATTCAGATTTTGTTGAGTATTCAAAATGCTGAGAAATTGATTCGGGATGAATGGGAAACCTACAATTGGAGTTTAGAGAACCAACCGGTAGAGTCGGGACAGCTGAGATGCACATTTTTGTCGGAACCTATGATTGGAGACCTTGGTGGACTGGGGTGTGGATCGGAAATTGCCGAGACAATGGCCAAGTTTGTTGGAGAGAATGTGTGGTTCTCACAGGTGTCGGTACGAGCAGAAATGACATCACAGAGGGGGAAAGCTAAATTGATGCCTTTTCGGCAGATAATGGCGGTTGTGTTTGATGCTACTAGACGTAGCCAGGAGCTCGCTAACACAAGGTATTGTACTCAGTTGGTGACGTACACTGCAAATAATCCGCTTCAGATGGGTAAAGTCTCGTTGCAATGCGATTCCACGCTGGGACCTTCAGAGTTTGAATCGATGTTTTCCGCGATAGTTCTTTCTCAAACGACGAGGAAACTCACTATACGGATGAATTCACAGAACCGGAATGACCGTCGAGTCTGGTGGAAGTGGTTAGCCTATGGGTGCTTTTCGGGGAGAGCCAGGACGCGTTCTGCGTTGGAATCACTAGTCCTCACTGATATAGACGATATGAATACTGTAGACATGGGTGACTTTTCGGCTGTGCTGTCGTCCGAGCACCCCGAAGAAGTATTGTATGGATCCCGTCATGGTACAGTTATTGAAAAGGATATGATGCTGAAGAAGGGTGCGCTTGTGCAATGGCTGCTCACGAAGAAAGGTCAACCCCGAGGAGGCTCTCAACCTGTGAAGTTCTCTGCAGCTGTCCCGTATGTTATCACTTTCAGTGATGACAGAAAGAGTGATTTAGTGAATGTGCTTATTCCAGGATTTGGTCGCTGTCTGGTCAAGCGCGTTGATTTGGTGGTTCAGCAAGATTCTCAAACCAATCATTGCACGTTGGGATTGAAGTCGCTGACACTTAAATTTGCTGAGCATTTACCGCTGAACTCAAGAGGTGGTCTTCCTCGGCTGTTGGCGGCAAGTGGATCCTCTTTGATTTTCCTAACGATTGATGGTCCAGGTGAGGAAATTGACGAAAACGTTATTGTCAAGAATTGCCCTAATCTGTTGGAGCTTTCCCTTCGCAAGGGATGGGTAGGAGTGCTGCTCAACTTCAGTGACTTCCACGCAAGAAACCAGTCCGTCCCAAAGCTGCGCTTCAGGTGGCAAGACATTCCAGGTCTCGCAGCTGACTTGAGCAATATGCACAACCCGTTTACCAAATGCGTTCGACGATTGAGTATTCGTTTGACGAATCTTGAAGGTTTTGGAAACAGCAAGTTGGTGCGCTATGATCCCAGTATTCTTTCCTATCTCGACGCTCTTTTGCAAATGCTGGCTGTCAACCAAACACTTGAGTATCTGGAAGTGATTGTACCACCCGAGAGTCACAATTACCGCGACTACTTCAGGATACACCACCTCCGGGCGATCAACCGAGGCCGCAAACTCTCCACGGGTACCAAGGTGGCATTTTTAAGCGTTGTATCAGCCAAAGCTAAGTTAAGTTCATTCAAGTCAGTCAAGGCGATGAAATGTGAACCGTTTTCGTCGAGACCGACACAGTGTTATTTCGACCGGCGTGTGATCTCGAAGATTTTTGGATTCGCAACGTCCCCTGTATTCCGCCAGGTGTACTTCCAAGAGAAGATGAATGAAGATGCAACTTCGGAGCTTGTTTAGTCTGGTGCTACCTGTACTGTGAATGTGACGGTTGTGAGTAATCCCAGTTTTGCTGTCGAAGCCGTGTGGAAGAGCTATGATCGATATTAGCATTATCAAAACTGATTTCCGGATGAGTTCACATACCTAACGCGCTGTTCACCTGGACAACCCTTAATTTTGCTCTGCTCCTTCTCGTTATCGAATGGAATGACTACATGCAGCACAGAATATGAGCAATTGATACCAAATTGCGTCGAAGAAAGCAAAGTCAGTGCGGCTGAAGCAGCGCTGGGACTGTGGTACAAGGTGCTCTTAAAAGGGCTGGATCGCCTGCAACGAAGAGGCTGAAACCTGCAATTATCCGCCGTCAACGAAGTTTTACAGTGAGTGGAAGAGTTCAACCTGTAAACCGGCGCTTGAGATTAAGGTTCCGGGTAATTTTCGCCAAAAAGACTCGAAGTTTATTCAAGGATTAGCGAAGGTGCCGAGTGGTGTTCAGTTTGCTCAGCGAGTCATTTAAAAGAACTTAAAGGTATATTACGCGAAGTCCCGGAAGAGACGTGCACGACCAGGGCCAATACTAGGCGCGTTGAGCTTGAGCCGATGATCGCGGCATTGAAAAGTCATGACCATACAACGATCCACACCCTGGAGAGTGTAATTGCGGTTAATACCCGGTTCCCGTGGTTGTTATATGGTTAAGAGGGGTTAAAACTCACTCGAGCGGAATTCTGTAATTTCCCGGTGGACTAACGAAATGATTCTCATGGCTCATTTTTTCAGCAGTGTTGAACGTCGAACGGAAGGGTCGAAGGCACAGTAATGTGCAATACATGTAGATGCAAATCGGGGGACGAACCTACACCAGGTTGACGCAGTTTCCATACGTTTTACCACTCTCTCTTATCGTGTGTTCGGTTCGAGTGGCCTTAGTCATGAACCAAGCAACGTTTAAATTGACCATGACGTGATGCTGTTTAATTTTGGAGAAGCTGGTGGTTAGCAAGTTTGAATTTCAGCCGCGACTCAATTGTGATGGTTACCACCCCCGGTTGAAGCAGGTCTGCAAATTTTGCGGACACTTTAGATGGCGAATTAAAACAGATTTTCTAAGCGTGATGCCTACTCAGAGAATGCAGCACCGCATTTTTTATTTATTGGCTAGCCTTTTTGGCGTCTCGATCTGTTTCGTCTCGATGACTTTACCCTTGATAAAGCACCGAATCAACTTGAACTCAAGCTGTTGTGTAAGATGAATACTATAATACATGACGGCGTGCCCTCTCATGAATACATGAAGTATAAAAGCTTTCTCATCGAGCCCCAAGTGCATTTATCTGCTAGTAATTTTAGGGTTCTTCTTAAAATGCCAGTACTTCTGGTAGTCCCGCCAGAACCTGTAATCAAGCTCCATCAGGACGTCTACCCACTGTCCAGATTCGTACGCACGTCGAACTTTGTGTTCCATCTCCAGTCCTTTGTAGACGGTATCTGGATCTAATTTGTTCGCGTAGAATCGTTTGAAGTCTGCCTTTTTCTCAAACAAGCTTTTGACCGTAGCAAGTTTCGCCTCTTACCATTTATTCTTGAAACTCGTTTGTAATCCATTTGACACTCGCATTTCGTTCTCGCTTGGATCATCGGCATTTCGAAGATGTCCCTGGGTATTCTCAGTATGGGCTGTTTCGACGCGACGACCAGCTACCAACACAACTTGACTCCAAACGAGAAACGTTGTCAATGACAGGACCAAGAAGTATGCGCGCATGCTCGGCTACGGACACAGAAACGATTGACTTGGCTACTTCGTAGGAAGTTCGAGAATGAAACGAATCGTGAAATTGTTGCTTTCCAGCAGAGTAGGTTTATGCCAAATGAAGCCGATAAGGGGCACAGAAATGTATCGCATGTCGATTTCCTAATACCCGATCGACATGCTTCTTTCGTTTCTTCAATTGCGGTTCAACAAGGCAACGTACACACACTAATACTGACATACCAGTCAGCCTTCATCGTTTGTCGTACACCATCACAGGATTTATCATCGGATTAACCCATAACGCGTATTGAGATGCCGCATCACACAAACTATTTTGTTCGTTTGCTACAGAAAATAGAAATCGACTGTAGTGGTTCACTACAGCCGCATTTTCTCATTTTGCATGTGGTCAATGAGCGCGAAGATCAAACTGACGAACATGGTGGATCATCGCTGGGCTTTCACGCAGCGTGAAAGTCCAGCATGACAAATCCCATATGGTTATGTCGCTTGATACGATCGACTGCGGCTCGGCTGCTTTCCTGTTGCGTGGTGTCATGGTATACGTGTCTAAGTGCTTGCCATTCGGCATCATAAAATGACAATGTTCAGCTAGAACAAGATATCGAGTGTATACGTCTCCAAGTACGTTGCAAATACCAACCCGAGTATCCCTGTTGAACGTCTGAAGTGCAACACATGAACCTTGGCCGCTTTGGACAAGCCCCCAACTACGTGCAGATGCTACCACTTGCTACAAACTTGCACCATTGCTGAGAAGAAATGTATTTGCACTCTCAAGCGAGCAACGCACGCGTCTCAATAATCGCACGTGTGCCATGAACGTGGGTTTTGACTCATTAAGAGCCAACGGCGCATATTCCACAGTTCACCAAGTTGTTTCATTGCACGGAAATTATTTCGTCATGGGTATTCCTCATGATACCGTCAATTCTTCCTTGGTGGAGGGATTGGAGTAGAACGAAGGTTCACCGTTTGGAAACTGCACCGTCCACCCTTCGTCGTCATCATAGGGTACCAATAATGGTTCAGGAGTCTCGTTGTATTTCTTGACTTCCCGCAGAAACTTTCTCGTGTACTTCTGGCTGGAATTCTCAGCTTCGACAATTTGACTGATCTCTTCTTTCAGCGCGAGATTCTCCTTGGTGAGTGTAGCGCGTTCGACGGTAATCTGACGAAAGGCTGCCGCGAATGAGTGCAGTGTCACCTCATCGGACGCAACTCGAGCTTCATTCAGACGGTGTTGGAGCTTCTTCTCCAGATGTCGTCGTTCTTGTAACAAATCGGAGGTTTCTTGTTTCTTCCGGATGCGCCAAAGCATCATGCGTTGACGTTGGTGGTTGCGTCGGCGTGCTATAACTTCCATGAGTTTCGATGGATCGAAGTCTTTCTGCATCATAACGGGACTTGAGTTCACGTTAGCGGAGACCTGTGATGACATGCAAATCGTTTTGGTTTATCACGAGGGCTCATCAGAGTCAGACTGAGTGGACCGAGCAGTAGATTTATTGCATGGACTCGTTTGGAATGCTATACGTATAAAAAACTGAAGATGTTGATTATCTGGTTATTGCTGGTTGTACGCTGTCGTGATACTGATTGTTTGAACTATCCTTTTCGGATTGGATAGTGAGAAGATATTGATTGTTGCGGTGAGATTTGAGATATTGGAATTGAGAGTGTATCGAACTTACTTAACCCACGCCAAGAGCAAGAGCGTACTTCCTGGAACCTATACCCAGTGGGCTACCAGCAGCCCTTGGAATGCTATACGTGTAAGACCGCACGATGCCGGGGGTCGGATATTGAAATAAAGCATGGCGAGGTGCCTGGTGAGCTCCGAAGGAGGTCCAACAGGTGGCGATTACTACTTCACTACTTTGATAGATATCCATGGCTACGACAGAATCCTAGGATTGAAAACGCTGCTGGCTCTCTCGATTGCCCCGCTGCAAGTGACCCCGACTCAGTTATTTGCTGTCTTCGCAAAGGCGAGTGTCGAGAAACGCTGCCTCGATTTTTCTCCATGTAAGTATGAGTTGTCGTGAAGCAAGATACTCGAAACCAGTACGATACAATTGCAGTGCTGGACAAAATTTGTCATTTAATGCCTGAGCATATTTGGCGAACCCCAATTTTTCTTCAGTCTTGGAAGTCCGATAATCTCTCTGTTGCGAGGCACTCAACTGTTGATGCTAAATACAAAGCGGCGATATTACTTCTAGAATCAAGTGTGACTCGATTGTGTGGCCAAACTTAGCAGGGTAACCTATTCTACCCCAGATAAAGTGCTCCACCTGTACGAACGTGTAGGTCTTATATCTTATGCTGACACGGGATGCATTAGCCCACCGTAATCTACCCAACTAGGCTTATCGCGGATAAACCTTGTTTGGTGTTAGGCGACAAGCAGTTGTAGAGTCAAGCCAGCAGATGCACTCACTTATTGCCGAATCATCGTTGTATCGTTATATCGAGCTGATCATCGGCCCCAGGCATCATACATTACAATAGCTCGCGTCATCATATCTGCGGGTTTGGCTGCTGGTGATGACGTCCACGAAATTGCTGTCGAAGGCTATTCTTATGTTTTACGAACTTTTTTGTTTTCGTTGCAGCAGCTCCGATAAAAATATGAGAGGGTGAAATAACAGTGGAAACTTCCACACTTGTGTGCATCAAAACAGAAGAGCAAACTACTGTAGTTGGGGGCGTTATATTGCGAAAGCACGTGAGCAAGTGACGCAGGAAGATCGTGAGGTGATCGATCTTACGATCACAGAGAGCTAGTGTGGCGCACATCGATAGCGTCGGTGACCAATGGTGGATACCAGAGCAGTGTATGGCGAAGCGGAGCCAGCGGGCTAGTGCCACGAGCTAGTGGAGGCCAAGGAGGTTGCAGTCACGGTGTCGAAAATCGTCGGGAGCGACGACGTGGAGGTGTAGTGCGAGCGAGAGTATGCAGAGCGGCGAGGCGACGTCGGAGGAGTGAACGAGTGGCTGAAGGGCCACGAGAGCGGAGATGAGACGGCGAAGAGGGAGAAGTCGAAGTTAGAGGAAGTGAGTCGCCCGGTTCGGCAGTGTAGGCGTCGGTGGTGGGCTTCGGCAGTTAGGAGGGTACAGTTTGGCCGCTCGATCCTCAGTTGCAGTTTGGTGCGGGAAGTGCACGGAACTAAGACTTTGAACAAAAAACTACTTTTGGCGAGCACGGGTTATTGCGTCCTGCACGTAAGTGGACTAAAGCCGTAAAGCGAGTTACGCTGAGTAGCCAGAGGAGGAACCAGGACGGCAAGAGAGTAGGGCGAGAGGACTGCAGATAGAGACTGCGGGGGCTGCGGTGCCTATCGATGGCGCCTTGGCCAAGGGGTTGCTGAGTACTGAGATACCGTACTGTCGTGCGGCGTGCACTGGGCGATGCGCTCGGTGGGCCAGTGCACATTGCATGGGATGGCGTGAAGCGGGCGTGGTCTTTTCCCGGATCATTGGTGCCGAAAGTGCTTCTCCTCGAAATCACTATTGCGACACCATTCGGGGTGAAGGGCAAGTGTATTTCTGGTGGTCGGTCCAGCCTGGCACCTGGACAGCACCACAATGCTCCCTAGGTGACCGAGTCACAGGATGTTCCTTGAGAGATAAAGGAGTTACGGAGTGTAACACTATGAGCCATAAGGTTGGCCTTAGCTACATGGTGGTCCTGCGGGGGCCTGTGGGCGTATCGAAAGATGGAGACGTCGCGAGCTTGGCCACAGTGGGCAATCCCCGCAGCGTGAAGAGAGTGAGGAAAGATTGAGAGTGATTTGGGTTACTAATGGTGCATTTGTATGGATTTGGATATGGAAGACGATGACTACGGCTACGAATGGAGACGAACGCGCGGTGCGCCGCGCTGCATCGGAGGAACGTGCAGCGGCGGAAACGGCGGCTGCGGCTTGCTGATCCTGGATCCTGCCGAGATCAGGAACTCGACGGGCCAGACACCTCTGGCGGTGATGACGGCGAGAGAGATCGCTCGGCTGGGTGAAGAAGACATGAAGCGACGTAGGCTGTGCAAGGAAGAAGCAAATCGTTGCGTCGTCTGCAATTGGAACCAAGCGTCAAAAGGTGAGCCAAGATCGGGTGCAGTCGACCAGTGCGCAGCTCGTACCGAAGGCTCGGGTATCTTCCGTGCGCAGCACTTGCATGGAGGTGCGGCATAGGCCCGTTAGAGCCTCCGTGCTCTGGATGTGAGTCTTTTCACATCGACAACACGGCCGCTATCACCCCAGCGAACATACTTAAGCTTGTGTGCACTATTATGCATTCCATTCCCGACGTCTCGATCTGCAGGATCGCCAGTAGTGAGTGCTTCGTGGGGTAATGACTGGGCAGTTAGGCTGCCGTATGCATCATGACTCGGAAAGTGGTGGCAGTGACGTCACAGATGAAGCCCTCAATGAGATCCTCGTGGTAGTAGATCTGACGGCACGCAACGGTGAAATTATTGTTGTAGCGAGCGCCAGTGCGGTCGGTCTGCATACAGACCTTGATGCTGTTCATGGGGTTCACGAGTGCGGCGTCGGCGCCGCCAGCCGCGGCGCCTTTCAGGCAATGGCGAGGTAGCCGATATACCTTGTCTTCAAAGGTCTCCTTGACCACGTCGTACAAGTACACGCCGAAGCAGATGCACTAATGGATAAACTCACTATAAGATGCCCGCGGAATCACACTGGGCTGGAGTATCCCGTGTGTCAAGGATACAGCTTGGCAAGAAGGCAAATATATTGATAGTATCACCGCCACTACTTGCCCACGTGAGTGCATGCTTGCAGTATAGGCTCTAGGTAGTGTTGTGGGAACGTTATGATGTGCCTGTACGGTATAAACATGCATTCATGTTACTTCTTGCTCACCTGCAGTACTACTTACTGTCTTAGTTGACCTCTACTTTGCAGACTGCGCGAACCTCGAAGTTCGAGCAATCTTCATGGATGACACTTGAAGTCGTCATCACAGTCAATAAACGTCATCATTTAATCTAATATCAACCAATAGAATTGCATCCTTTAACAGTCGCAAATCCATCCTACGTTTTTTCCAGATAAGTGAATCTCGCCATCTACACTAATTTAATGTCCGTATAGCAACTGAAAATGTTAACCAAATGAGCCTTTGAAGTTTGGTACACTTGGTTGTCAGCTTGCGTTTCTTCGAAGGGCATTTCATTGCGTAAGCGCCACGAAACGTGGAAACCCATAGAGATGTGGGTTCACCAGAATAGAGCAACATCTTTTGAAGGTGCTTCCACACTTTTCATATCTCGTACCGTAAAAAGAGCAACAATTTCTATCCAAATGAGTAGAGATTGCCTGCTACTATGGAATAATACTGACTCTAGATAAGGATTTCTGGTCGTAATGTTATCTGACTTCATTCGTCAACCGCCGGTACGGTATCGGTCGCAAATGTTTCGCGAAATTGGGTCACTGTGACTCCTAGAAAACTAGTTGTTCGTGGACCCCCGAGCCATTCGGGTGGTGAAGATTTTTTATTATTGAAGGCATTCGTTAATACTTTCACATACTTCACTTACTCGGAAGTAGCTGCATGCACTACTGTACTACTTTGAAGTACTTGAAGTAGTGAGGGTAAACCTAGTACCAGCTTTCAATTTTACACGGGTGTCAGAGGCGTCATCAGGTATGCAGCTATCTTCAGTAAAAAAAAAACTTGTAAGCTTGAAACATGGCTAGCTTCAGGTGACTTACAACGCGATCAAAGATGGCGAGGTAAGTTGCGTTTGGCCTATAGGAATGAACTGCATGCACCTTATAAGGTACCGTATTATTGGCTCACGGAAATGACCCATGCCAGACCGCCAGATGGTGTATAAATGGTGCTACGGCACCATTTGGTATGTCTTCTAGATCAGCTGGTGTTCAAGTATTGATGATCATCCGCTTCGATTCTACCGGAGTTTGATATAAAAGAAGCGTTGTGCCAGTATAGTAGAGAGGCTACATGTTGTACTCTCGGGAGTCGACTCATGAAAGGCGACTCTTACTCCAAGAACAGAACGGGGGGAACATATTTAAACGTCACTCACTTATGCACTCACTTAGCCACGAACTCACTCACTAACTCCCTTACGCACTCGGGCCAGCATCCACTCACTCACTTACACACCCACTCCCTTACGCATTCACCTAGGCGCTCACTCCCTTCAAGTTGGCAAACCCACTCACTTTGTCAATACGGTGTATCTCGTTATCCCTGTGTATATGTAAACAAACGCGTATTTAAATGCGGTGAGGTTATTCTTACCCAAGCGGTCTGCCCGCCTCCGCATCGCTCCGGCGGGATTACATCTCAAACAAACAAACTCCCGGTGGGAATCAAACTCACAGTCTAAAAATCGAAAAGTCCGTACAAAACGGCTAGGCCAATACGCATGCTTGTCTTTCAGAATAACATCATTGAATTTGTTAGCTACGTAGTCTGACTCACTCACACGAATGCGTACAAACACTCGTCAAAAACTAAAATAGAGTTGTACACGCGCATTCAGAAATGTAAAGCAATGTATTTAGCGTGTATACGCCTATTTTCTTCTAAAACTATTGAAATATCTGCCTATAAACGACATTGTTTGTGTAGACCTCGTCTTCTTCCTCCAGATCGGGGTATTCGATGACTGCCTTGAACCTCAGCCGAAAAGTCAATAAGGCCACGTAAAGCGACCCGTGGGAGAAGCACGGTGTGGCAAGATATAGTTCCAGGTTCATAACTGTCCTTGCGCCTTGTTTATTGTCGTGGCGAAGGCTGGTTGTACCGGGAACTGCTTGCGGCGCAGTTTAAACGGGAATTGCGGATCGCCGTCGTCACTCACAAAAATATTTTTCGGGATGAGAACGTCTTTTCCCTGCCCCCGGTCATAATTTTGGCGTGGATAACATGGGGCTTCAGAGCAACGATCCGTAGCCGCGTACAATTACACAGTCCAAGATCAGGGTTCAAGATCCGCATCAACATGATAGGAATGCCCTCCTTAAGTAACAGCGTATGGGGTGGAATTCCGTGGATATTCACCGAGTGCAGTACCTCTCTGCTGCGTATCTTGCCTCTCTGCGCGCGCTTTTCAACTTCGGAAATGGCGCCAAAAAATGTTTTACATAGTTAGTGTAGACCACATCATTGTGTGGTACACACCAACTAAAGTACTCCTATGAAGTACCACAAAAGTAACAAACCATTTTAGCCAATGGAATGCCTTTATTTGTATCGATCTACTTCATTTTATTCAAGGCTGCGACCTTCGCGCGTTGGCGCTGCTTCCAGCGGCGACGGTTGCGGTCGTGGCTCACGCGACGCGGTGGCGGCGGCACCGGGCCCATGGTGTCGGACACCAGGGCGGCGCTAAGCGCCCGCGGGTCCACTGGTGGCTGCGGGTGCAGCGGCGGAGGCGTTTTGTGCCAATACGCCCGGGCGTACGCTATGCAGCGGCGCGCCCGCTCTGGCAGGGCCCCGTGCGATGGTGTCGTAGGCCAGGAACGCTTCGCAGCAGGCACATCGCCGGAGCTGCAGTCCGAGGTCGTCCACCACAATTGGCGGCGGCACCACTCGGGCACCGCACTTCGTACAGTCGAAGGAGTTCATTTGGCAAGTGGAACAGTTTTACTAATTTAATATAAGCCAGTCGAAGTTTTCATCGTTCTGGCCAACCACAGCCTCCTTCGCTACGCTCGGCAGCATTTATTGGTCAAAATAAAATGGCTACATTTTCATCTCACTTTTTCGTCACGGACTGACTGACTGACGAACACTCGATAGTTTAGGATGTGCTTTGGTATCCAAATATAGAATACAGATAGCTCAACCGGTGGGGTTGCTCTTATGGTTTATTCTCTAAACGTGCGCGAGAGTACTCCGCGTTGGAAGAGTTTTGACTCAATCAGATTGATTCGCTAAGTATCGACGACGTCACAGCTTTGAAAGCTGTACTTACATCGGAGCACCCAGAGCAAGTAATATGCGAGACTCCTACGGGTCTGGTCGAGGATAGGAATGCAACCTTGAAAATTGGTGCAACGATTCGATGGAGATTTTTAAATGGCCAACCTATTGTGTATGACAAACGCATAACGACCGAGTCAGCTATCCGGGACGTTCGCACTTTCACGCACTTCCAGTGATGACGGGGAGAGTGAGTGGGTGAACGTGATGATTCCTGGTCTTGGTAGGGCCCAAGTTCAACGTGAAGATCTGACTTTCGATCTAGCCAGCGCAATCGATACTCGTCCTGAAGCGCTTAAAAGACTCACGATTGGATTCAACAGAGAAGAGCACACAATTCCCTCTTCTGACGGGCTGCCCGATTTTCTAGCTGCGATTGGTTCGACTTTGCAAGAATTGACACTCGATGGGCCACGCCAAGAGATTGATGAAAACCTGATCATTCGACACTGCCCGGGGATGCACACTCTCTCACTCTGTGGGGGCATCGTCGACGTTCAACTCGATTTCACTGATTATCGTTTTAGTAATCAGCAAATCCCAGAACGGGATTGCCACTGGCACGACGTTCAAGCTCTCGCAGTCGACTTAAGTGACGCCGACAACCCACTCGCCAAAATCGTTCGGCGACTGCGAATTCGATTCAATGATCAATGGAAAGGCTGGAGACGTGTACGTCTAGATTCCAGATGACATGCAGGCGATACTTCGTATGTTGAAAGTCAACCGACATCTGGCGTATCTCGACATCCTTGTGCTGACTGACCACAAACGATACGGATCTCCATTCAAGAAGCAGCACCAGAAGCCACTTGATCGACCAGCAAAGCTTTCTCGAGAGGTCAAACTCGCGTTTCTCAGTGTGGTGTCGTCCAGAATGTCACCCGTGGATGCCTTTAGGAACAAGAGGCCACGGCAGACACCTCCAGCTAAAGCTATGGCTCGTAGTCTGGACCAAAGCGTAGTTTCTCGCATCTTTTCGTTCGCGGGACCCCCACTTCTTCGTCGGGTTTACTTTCAGACCACGACACACTACTGGGAACGTAGCTATGGTGACCCGTTTTATGCTGACGAAGAGAGCGATTACGACGACTGAGCTTTGGGCCGTCACAATGCATAGCTTGGTACTTCTGAAATATCTGTAGAGAAAAATATCATGCGCGGGTTATGCCTGCACCTCGAGGTCATGAGGCGTGGTCTTTCTTGCACTACTGCGGATTCACTGCTTTGTAGACTGAGTAACTGGTAACTGAAGGTGGTTGTTCTCTCGATTTGGACGGACACATGATCGAAGCTACTTGATGCTTTCCCTTGTCTTGAATCGAGACGATGGCCCCAGTAAGAGGTACATATATATGAACATAGTTGCATGGCGGTGCTTTTAAGCTTGCCGTGCATGCCTGCAAACCATAGCATTATCACGCCATAGCAATAAAACTTCTGTAACTTCAACCGTGATGAAGATCCGCTTTGGGTTACGAGATGGACAACTTTCTCGTCTTCGTCGAGCTCATTGTGGTTTGGAAACCCGATCGCTAGACGATGGAGGAGGGACATCGATGCTACATTTCATTTCGCATCTAGACCTGTGCAGAGTGTTTATCCACGCACACGCCGTGCTCGATACACATTCTCTACTTGTGGCGCTCAACAAGAATACTGAAGGATCATATCACAAATCAAACCATGTCTGTTCTGTGAAATTTCTTTCAGAGTCTCTCAGTGATATTAATACGATTCTCCACTCGAAATGCATGTTCGTCTAATATCGGAAAACGCACTAAGCTTGCCCTCGCTTGAAATCTACCTCCAAAATACAATAAACCTTCAACACGTAACAAAATCTAACGTAAAATTTAGAATTTGGTACGAATCCTCTCATAGCGCAACCTCAAGTCGTAGACTGTAGAGATCTCTCTCCCATCACCTATAAATACCGAAAACCGATCACGTAGGTAGATGTCGGTTGTGGTTCACTGCTTAGCTTTGGCTCAACTTTCAGACAACATCTCACGGGAAAACACGGACATTGCAATAGGTAAATCACACAACCAGACTGGAATCACGCCTGCTCGGATCGAGGAGCATACATTCGAGATGGCTGCCCACTACAGGCGAACCATGTGGAAATTACCTCGTACACCGCTATGATGATGGAAGACTTTTCAGCCGTTATGTCTGCGATGGTGATTAATCAGACGACCAAGAAGTTTTCAAGTCGGGCTGAAAAGAGGACAATTATCGGTGGGAAACAATGGAAGTGGATCGCATACGGACTCTTTTCGAAGAGAGCACGCGCGTACTCAACGTTGGAATACGCGGCACTCAACCAAATCGACTCTTTGAGTGATGGCGACGTGGAAGCTTTCTTAGCTGTGCTCAACTCTGAACACCCAGAAGAAGTGCTTTGTGGTACGCCTACTGGTGTTGTTGAAGAGCGCAATGCAACGCTGAAAGCTGGCGCTTCAATTCGATGGAAATTTTCTCGTGGTGAAGCTGTGGTAAATGATCGATTCAAGCTCATCAAGGTTGAAAATGATCTTCGTTGCGTCCGTACGTTCAGTGACGACGGAGAGAGCGAGTGGGTATGCGTGGTGATTCCTGGTCTAGGGAGATGTCAGATCCAGCGTGAAGATCTCGTATTCGACTTGTCCGGCACTATCGAATCTCGTCCAGGTGCACTCAAAACACTGACGCTCAGATTCAACAAAGAAGAAGAAGACACGTATCCCGTTACGGACGGTTTACCGCGGTTTCTAGCTGCAATTGGCTCGACACTAAAAGAATTGACACTCGATGGACCACGAGATGAACTCGACGAAAACGTTATCACTCGGAACTGTCCTAACCTTCACAGGCTGTCGTTATGTGGGGGCATCGTTGACGTCCAACTGGATTTCATCGAGTACCGCTACAACAATCTGCCTGTACCTGAGCTGAAATGCTACTGGCACGATGTTCGAGCTCTGGCAGCATGCTTGAGTGACACCAACAATCCTCTCGAAGATTGTACGCAAGCTTCGATTCCGCCTCAATGACAAGTGTAAGCAGTGGAGACGAGTTGGAGGTGGCTACGAGTTGCAGGTGGCTACGATTTCAGCAAGCTCCCCGAAGATATCGAGGCAATTCTTCGCATGGTGTCGGTGAACCGGCACCTGGCGTATCTGGACAGCCTCATGCTGACAGACCACTACAAATACGGCAATGCGTTCAAGAAACAGCACCTCAAGCCTATTGAAGTCCCCGCCAAGCTGCCCCGAACCGTTAAGTTGGCCCTTGTTAGCGTTGTTTCAGCCAGAACGGCACCTGCTAGGAACAAGAGGGCCCGACGAGCTCCCCAAACGAAACCAATGGTTGGTGGTCTGGATGAACGCGTGGTACCCAAGATTTTTTCATTTGCAGGGCTCGTCGAGTGTATTTCCGGACAACGGAATACTACTGGGAGTCGTACGATGATTTCTATGGCGCCTACGATGAAGAGGATGATGAAGAAGAAGATGGGGAGGGTGAAGGTGGCGTCTAAGGTTGGAAAGGAACGGGAGTAGTCGTCGCAATCACAAATGCACGTCAGGCATTTCCTGGTGCCAGGAATCACCCCGTTATTATTGGTTCGTTTAACCTGCGTTGCAATAAACTGCTTCGTTTTTAAAAGCGTCCCGTTCCATATACATGCACTACCGGTAGTACTATACAAGCAGATTCCCTGGAATCGTTGCGCTTGATCGGCAATGTTTCTAGTGTTTGGGTACCTGTCGAATCTTTTGACTTATGAGTAGACAACAAACCAACGAGAAAATCCAAGCAAGCTGAAGGAACTATGCCAAGATTCTTGGCACTCATGAGTACGATCTGCCGGAAGGTATTCACAAATGCTTATACTTATTGTTCTCGAATATCATGTTCAGTGTACGAAGAGTGCAAGATGGAGGAGCAAGCAAGAAGAACATCACGAAAATGCAAGCTGTTGCATGACGTGCTAGAGAAACAAGGGGAAGATCAAGTCCCGCAGGTGGCACTCGAATGTATACTCGCTTCTCAAAGGTAATCGTTAAGTCCATTCAATACTACAGTAGTATTTAACATGCACTAATGCACTATTCAGTTCATACAATATATACATTTCACGCAGCTTGCTTAGTTGATAGCATTCTGCGTCGAATGCCGCTGCTGACGGTTCTTGTATCGACGCCAGCGCAGCGACAGGAATGCGTAGCCAATGAAAAAGTACAGCACCGTGAGCTCCAACAGGATGAAGCTGTCACTGCGAGCATCGCGTTTCTCCATACTGTAGTGAGAAAGCACTTCATCACCCGAGTGGGCGATACATCCGTCGTCGTCCTCATACGAACCGGAGCCCGACATGTTGAACGAGTAGTCGTCACCAACTGTAGCGAATGTAGCGCTTCCACTTCCACTTCCATCGCCACCACCGCAAGCGAGGAAAGCGATACGACCCCAGAAAAGCTTCATCATCGCCTCGTAGCCGTATTTCACCGGAGAAATGTAGTGCAGCCAGATCAAGTAGTCCGGAACATCGTCCACGTTGATCAATAGACCTCCGAATACCACGAAGAGAATCAACAATAGCATGTAGATGATAAGAGCCACTTGCACACGACGGAAGAGTCCAAGTAGCAGAGTCGCCATTCCAGCAGCACTCCAGCCAGCGAGCCACATCACAATCTGCATGTAGAAGTACAGCTTGAATCCGTGTCCAATTCCAATCAACAAATACGCCGGTACAAACAACAGGATCGACAGCACCAACATCGCAGGTAGTTCTGCGAACACCTTGGTCAAGTACCAGCACACCATGTAGTAACCTCCAAAGCGATGTTCACGCTCAGCGATCGCCATCTCACGCGGTAGGAACACAAAAGTTCTGTACGCAATCACCAGCATCTGCAACACGATGATGAAGAAGAAGGCACCAGCCCAGTTCTGAATGTCTTGTTGGTCGTCGAGATCGAGCTGTAAGAAGATCAAGCCGAAGATGACACCAAGAACGATCATCCAGAACGCATGCCAACCGAAGACAACACGGTAGCGTGCAAGACGGAGGATGTGGCGACGGAATAGCAGTGAAAGTTGACCACAGCATCCAATACGACGTCGGCTAGCAACCGTACCACCTTGTGTCTCCTGCTCTTCGCTGTTGTCAACCAGACACATCTCTGAGTAGCGAGTCGACCAAGCTTCCTTAAACAGTGTCGCCTGAACATCAGCAGCTTCGTTGTCCTTGTTTCTGACCGACACCTGACGCACGAAGTAGTCTACCGGACTCATGTACTGCGGACACTGGTAACCCAGTGCCGCAAAGTAAGGAACAACTTCCGTCACCTTGCCATGGTAGACTGCAGCTCCACCTGCAAGTAAGTACAGTGTGTCGAACTGAGCGTACAGGTGCGACGACGGGTGTTTCATAGTCACAATAACAGTGCGTCCTCCACGAGCGAGTTGACGCAGTTTGAGAACGACACGTTGCGATGAGTAGAAATCCATACCACACGTGGGTTCCTCAGCCAGCAAGATCGAAGGATTAACGAGCAAAGCCGTCGCGATCGAAAGTAGTTTGGTGTCTGCAGCCGACAAGTACCGGATGAGCATGTGGCGCTTTGAAGTCAACTCCAATTCGTCCAGAACCATCTCCACACGTTCAATCTCCAAGTCGCCAGCACAATACAAGCCACAGCCACTACTCGCTTTACCAACAACCAGTTGAGCCTGGAATCGCAAGTGTTCCTCCACAGTCAAAGTCTCGTAAAACAAGTCGTCACGAGTGACGTACGCAGTACGCTCAGAAACGTTTTGTGCCGAGATGACAACACCGTTCAACGTCACTTTGCCTTTCACACGCTTCTGAAGACCACCCAAGCTCTCCAACAACGCCACGTTGGACTCGTCCGATGGTCCCGTGACAAGTACAAACTCACCGCACTTGGTTGAACCGCTCGCATCACTAAGTAAGTACTGTTGTTCACTCTCAATCTTCTTGTCAGTCTGAGCCTTGAGCCACAGACTGCTCCAGCCCAGAGTGATTGGAGGGGCATCACACTGTCCATGACCTCCAATACGAGGAGTCTCGACGTGAATGTAGTAATTGTCGCCTTCAGCCAAGGCTGCCGACTGAGTCTTACCCTTACTGGTTTGAGTGACGGCGTGTTTTTCGCTCACTGTAGCATTAGCAGCACGTTGTTGTTTGCTGCCAAGTAATCCCTTGAAAGCCCAGTCATACCTCCACTGGAGACCGCTAACACGCTTGTTTGCCAGCACCAACAAGAACCAGAAGGCGAAGAAGAAGAAATCGAAGCAGATCGCAAACAGGATCAGTGAATCACCCAGAGCCGAACGGTTCTCCATGCTGTAGTATTTCAACACTCCGTCACCAGTGAGAGCCACACAGCCTTCCAAAGTCCAGTCACAGTCAATGGAGTCCACACGTTTCCAGAAGATCTTCATCATAGCCTCATAAGCGTACTTGATCGGGGAGATGTAGTGCAGCCACACAAGCCAGTCAGGGATATCCGTCACGTTGATCAGGAGACCACCGAAAGCCACGAAAAGCACCAACAACACAGCGTACACAATGAGAGCGAGCGTAACATGCCGTAGAACACCCAGTGTCAGGAATGCCAAGCCGATAGCAGCCCATCCAGCCAGTACCATCACAATCTGCATGTAGACGTACATCTTGAAGCCGTGACCGATACCAACAAGCAGAAACACTGGCGCGAACAGCGCGATCGATAAAATGATGAGACCCGGTAACTCGGCAACGATTTTGGTGAAGTACCAGCATAGCAAATGATACCAACCACCACGATACTCTTGACGTTCACGAAGAGCGATCGCAGTCTCTCTCGGCGTGAAGACGAAAGTGCGGTAGGCCATGAAAAGTATCTGCACCACAATGACGTAGAAGAAAGAACCCGAGAAGTTTTGAATCCCCTTCTGATCATCAAGGTCGAGTTGCAGATACACGAGTCCAAAGACCACACCGGTCAATAGTGCAGCCAGCAAATGCCACCAGAACACGAACCCATAGCGAGAAAGACGACGAATATGACGCGCCCACAAGAGCCAAAGTTGATCACAGCAGCCCATGTGGTAGTAGTTGTTCTTCTGATCATAGTCATCCACAACAGCGTCTTCACTCGCAGATGCAGCACGAGCTGCGTTATCAGCGTAAACTGCAGCATTCCGCTCACTCCACTCTCGTTTCAAAGTGTCAATGCGAGCGACACCTTCATCATCAGACTCACGGTCTCCGATAACCAATTGAAGCATGAAATAGTCCATCGGACTCATATACTCTGGACACTGGTACCCGATCGTGGAGAAGTAAGCAACTGCGTCAGAAGCTTTGCCATCATATACACACGAGGCATCTGCAACCAGGTACAACACGTCGAATAGTCCGTAGAAATGCGAGGAAGGGTGATGCAGCGTCACCGCTACAGTCAACTTCTTCTCGAACGCAAGCCAACGCAGCTTCGCGACAATTTTCTCGGCACTGAACGTGTCCAATCCATCCGTAGGCTCTTCAACGAGCAGGATCGATGGGTTTGTCAGCAAAGCCGTAGCAAATGCTAACAACTTGCGTTCACCACGAGTAATTCCACGCAGTGAAATGCCACCACCGATCAACTTATTACGGCAATCAGAGAGTTCCATGTCTTCAATGACACGTTCCACACGCTCTAAGCACATTTCGTTCGTGTGTGTACGTCGCATGCGAAGCTGAGCTTGGATAGCGAGGTGTTCTTGCACAGTCAACGTCTCGTAGAACAAATCTTCACGCCTGACGTACGAGATGTAGCGGTTCATCTTCTCATTCCACTCACGGCCATTGACAGTCACGTTGCCTTCCATAGCGTCTTCGTATCCAGCTAAACAAGAAAGAAGTGCGAGGCTTTCGTCCTTGGACGGACCGGTAATGACCAAGAACTCACCAGCCTTCACTGATCCGTTCCCATTGTCAAGCAGATTTGCATTGAGACTGTCAGGCGTGGAACCTACCGGAGCACTCTTCCAGTTCTTCCAGTTCAGTCTCAGGTTGTTCCAAGACAGTGAGCAAGGCTTGGCAGTCCAGAGTCCTTCGTCGTTCAGAGCACGACCACCGTGACGAGGACTTGCAATTTCAACGTAGTGCTCGTCGATTTCAACGTCAGGCTCCACGCTGTCGATATGCTCAGTTGTGCGGCGTTCACTCTCACGAACAACTTTTCCGCTCGATGCCACGGGACCAGCAACATTCGTCGGAGTACTATCAGGCTGAATACTCCTACGAACAGCTTCAACCTGGACGACAGCAGTAGCCTCCTCCGTGTGCTGGATCGACTCGCTCTCACCTTCAATAGCCCAACTCATCCGCTCAACACCAGCTGCAGCAGCAGGTTCCTCAGGTTTGTCCTTCTTGTTCAAGAAGCTCCAGAATCCGCCGGCACGAGCAGGTTTGACGGCCTTGGGTTCTTCTCGCTCGACACTTTCACGCTCAATGTGGTGCTGAGACTCGGTTACCACAGCGATGTTAGCATCAGGAGCAGCGGCATCGTGGTAAATGCGACCTGAATCAATCTCCTCCTCCACTTCGACTGTCGTCTGTGTGTCTTCAGTCACGACAATTCCACCAACATTGGGCTGGACATTCTCCTCCTCCACTTCGACTGTCGTCTGTGTGACTTCAGTCACGACAATTCCACCAACATTGGGCTGGACATTCTCCTCCACGACAGCGGCTTGTGATCGTCCCGCAGGAGAGCGGATCTTGTCAGTAGCAGACATCGGCTCGAACTTGGACTCAGGGCCGTATTTTGCACCTTCAGCAGCCGCGTACGAGATCTGCGTCGAGTTCTGCAGGTCTTGTTGCTGCCAGTACTGGAGAGCTTCACCCGCAGAAGGAACGGCAGCGTCAAGAGCAATAGCAGTGGCAGCGTCGTCCTTAGGCTTCTCGTATTCGCTAAGTGGAGACTTTGGCTTGTCGGTACCCCAAAACTTCCAAATGCTACGCCCAGTCTTACGGTGCGGCACTGTAGAGGGCGATTCGAACTCTTCCGTCGTCACTGTGGTGGTCACAACTGGGTGAGGTACACTAGAAGCTGCCACGTTGGCAACTTCCTCCTCAGCAGGCTGAGTATCGGGTTTGTTGCTGTCAAGAGCGTGAACTACTGCAGCCGTAGCCAAACCTGCAGCACCGACCACAGCAGGAGTTCGGTTGCCACGTGGGGACTTGGATGAAGCTTCGAGAGAGTCGACGGTCTCAGTTGCTTGTTGAGATTCAGGCACGTCGATAACATCGGCTTGCACGGCCTCAACAGCTACGATAGGTGTCTTCTCTTCGTCCGAGGTGACTGGCACATTGTCCTCGTAGACTGTAGCAGTTTTGATCTCACCCTCGTGGGATACCGGCAGGTCCTGCTGCACTTCACTAGTGACAAGTGAATTTCTTGTCGTCGAGCTGGGTGACGCAGAAACATCCACGACTGGAGTTGATGTAACAGGAGCAGCATCTTCACTGACGTCCACTACTTTCTTGACCTCAACGGAGTGCGTCTCACTCGGTACTTCGGCCGTTCGCGGCTTCATCGGCTCGGACTTGCCAAAGAATCCCCAGAATCCTCCTTGAGACTCCTCCACAACTTCTTCCGTCGTGGTTGTCGTCGTCACAACCACATTGTCGTGGCTAGGAACACCATCAGAGTCCGTCGGCTTAACGGTATCGTCAACGGTGTCAACAATGGCAGCAGCAGTAAGATTCTTCTCCTCATCCACCCCAAGAGCTTCGTCAATGTTGCGTGATGTTTGAGGCGTCTCAAACGCCTCATCTTCAGTATCCGGGTGCTGCTGAGCCTTTTGTTCGACTTCTGTGGCAACAAGGACATCTCGGGGTGGCTCAATGAGCTCTTCACTGCTGCTTCTTGGCACAACCTGCTCCTCGATCGGCTTTTTCGACGGAGTTGATCCCTTCTCACTGCTTGAAGGACCGTCAACGTTGTTCTCCTCCGACTTACCGAAGAAGTTCCAGAATCCACCAGCATGAGGATGTTCACTGTCCTTCGATGCAGCAACCTTCTTGTTCAGGGTCTTGGCCGGTTCATCAACTGACAAAACACTGATTTTCTCTTCGTTGAGCTCTGTGGCTTCCACCTCCGAAACAGGAGACTTATCATCGACGATAGTAGCTGCTACGATAGGACTAGAAACATCCTGTTCATCATTGTGCGTCGAACGAGTAACCACTTCAGTCGTCGGGATTGGGGCCTTGTCCTCTTCATCATTCGACGACACAAGGTTTTTGCTGACTTCAGCAGGACTGGAAACAGGTTTATCTTCATCCTCCGACTTGTTAAAGTAGTCCCAAATGACACCCGGCGTCACGCCAACCTTCTGAGTAGCTTCAGAACTTTCAGCTCCTTCCTGAGTCTCCGTCACAACTCTTGTCGGATTGGTAACTTCTTCTCTCTGGTTCGTAGTAGTCACCAGATTCTTGTTCGGAGAAGCATCAGTCTCACTCGCAACGTTCTCGTGGTTCGATGAAGTAACAGAACGAGGAACTATACGACGAGTTTCACTGCCCGGGATCACGATACGGTTGGACACAGTGTAGCCGCCTCGACTGGAACCACCCACGGACTCGTCACTGCTAGCGCTGCCTTCACTTTGAACAAATTCAGCGTCAATGTCCAGATCGTCCACATCGGCTTCGGTGCCTGAACCTGCAGTTCCCTTACGAGTAACCATGCGTCGAACTACACGCTGCGGGGTCACTACACGACGTGTGATGATCCTACGTCCAGGTGTACTTTGAGTAATAACGGTCCTGCTGATAGCGAGGTCATCTTCAGAGTCCAAGTATTGCACGTCTTCCTCCGATTCGGCACCAGAACTAGAGCCAGCTTTGTGAACAACACTGCGTCGAACTGGTGAAGCTACCACACGACGAGTGACAACCGACCGGTTTGAGCCAGGAGCTGTATCGCTTGTGACACTGCTGATACTTCCAGTAAAGCTTCCAGTGCTCACAAGAGCACCACCTTCACCTTCAATAACGTTACCATCCGAGTCAACATACTGCTCAACTGGTACACTAGTGCCGTCCTTACGAAACAACATACGTCGAATCACACGACGTGTGACTTTCGTTCGACCTGATGCATCCGAAGAACCTTCATGTGTGATCGTCTCCTCCGTCTTGGAGAGATCACCACCTTCTGTTGAAACCACGTTACCATCAGCATCGACGTGTTGAACCTCCTCGTGAACTTTACCATCGACACCTTTCTTACGGATCAACACCCGCTTCAACTTCTGTCCAGGTGACATAATACGTCGTGTCACCGTCGTACGACCAAAACTGGAACCTGGTGCACTCATAGTCGTAAAACTATTAGTTTTGACGAGTGCACTTCCGTCGGTCTGGACGACGTTGCCGTCTGCGTCCATGAATTGTACTTCTTCATGCATTTGACCATCAGCGCCAGTCTTACGGACAATTACACGGCGGACGGTTTTACCCGGAGTCACAGTTTTACGTGTAACCACAGAAGAACTGGCAACACTGTCACTGACAGTAACATCTCCACCTTCAGTTTGTACGACTTTTCCATCGACGTCGAGATACTGCACTTCTTCATGAACTTGTCCGCCTGCACCAGTTCTACGGACGACAACACGCCGCACAGTCTGCGCTGGTGTTGTAATACGACGAGTGACTGTCGTTCTACCAGAAGAAGTTAACGAGGTTTCTTCTCCTTCACCGTTGAAAAAGTTGCCACCTTGTTGGACAACTTGACCATCAGCATCCACATATTGCACTTCTTCGTGAACTTTTCCATCAGTTCCAGTCCTACGCACTACAACTCGACGCATAGTTTTACGTGGCGACGCCACAATCCGTCGTGTAATTTTCGTCGATCTTGGCGATAACGGGATCATCGTAGTAGACGTCGAACTTTCTCCTCCAATTTCAATAGACGGCACGTTTTTAACCACCAAATTGCTGAGCATTTCACTGGGAGGTAAGTTGTTGATCTCACCCTCCATCATATCAACTTTGCTCATACTTTCTTCATCCAGTAACATACCGTGTGTCTTGGTAGATGTCCCCATTAAACGTCGTGCAAGAGATTCACGACTTGGAGATGAAAGTCTCTTGGTTGGTTGTTTGGATACTGTACGAGTAACATACTCACTTGGTTCTGTCTTGACGTAGAGATTGGAATGTTGTACAGTTCCAGATTTGGTCTCTTCAGACGCAGGGGTCCCTGCATCTGAGAATCCGTCGTATGATGCTCCTTCTTCAAAAGAAGACGCAGAAGTCGCAGATCCAGGAGTCATGAGTTGTTTCTGGAGGAATTGACGTGTACCGAGACCCCCGAAACTCGGAGATGACGTATCAGTGCCTCGTAGATGTGGGTTACGCTTGAGTAACACATTGCGAGTTGATTGTGTGTTGGTACCGACGTCGTCGGTGAGATCCGCCATTTTGCCACCAAAATTGAAACTGTGCAAAGCGGCACTTGTTGGATCGACGGACTCTTTTCAGTAATGACGAGGTGGTCGATCGAGCGCAATGGAGTTTGGAACTGGCTGCTGCTTGTTGCTCTCTGGCATTAACTTGCATTCGTAGCAGATACTTGTTGTCGATGGTAGAGTTCAGACCGGCAGATGAGCCATGACAAGGTCGGATCATTTTTTCGGGGAAAAACTCGACATTTTCCGTATTATCCAATAGGATATCGCTAAGAACGATATTTGTAGGAATAATGACCAATGAAAGAACTTTAAGAAAATAGCGCTGTCAGGAAAAAAAATAGAGCAGTGTGGAATGTACCACTGTTGGAGATGGCAAAAAGTATCCTCGACACCTCGACACCGACAGGCTCACCGCCCAACTTTTCCAGAGAGTTTGAGTCTGTGACTTGCGACTGTGCTTCCATGAGGAAAGTGCTTCGAAAACGAAGCTGTAAGTTTCTGATCTATCACATCGAAAGCGATACATGTAATACGCTACGCTCTCTCTCTTCAAGTACTGTCGCTTGGTGCAGGCCACACATGAGATCGAGTTCAGCAAGTGAGTTGACGTTGCTTACACTGCGCCTTTGGGCCATCCATCCATCATGTCGGCCTGCACGCAGCTGTCCAGCGTGTCCAGAACTGGCCGATTGGATGCAGTCGCACCCGCTCATTGCCATTCGCCTGTTCTGTGGTCTCCGTGGCCCTTTTGCAGTCGATCCTGCACATCGAAACAGCATTTCCACTGGACATCGCTGTCAACGGGCTCTGAACACAATGTTCACATCCTGTCGCCACCAACTGCGTCCACTAACAAGGTGGGTCAACGCAGTTGCTATTGTGATATGCAGGCCCAGTCGTGAACACTTCAACACGCACTGCTTCAAAGCCTGGCATAGCGACACAAATCGCAAATTTGTTCACAATTTGACACAGAAAATAGTCCTGTGTGGATTTTGGTAGACAAGGCGACTTATTGACGAGCGCACGACAAGTTCATCGTTGCAACGACAACACGGGCAACGTACCACGTGTGTCGGACATTTTCGACAGCCGGAGGAGAATAAGAGTCGCCCAGTGCCAGCTTTGCCACATATTGCCGTGGTCAACAGTAGCATTGGCGAAACAAGGCGTGCCTGGCAGACTTGCGTACATGTCCACGCACCATGTCGTCAAGTGCACTGGGACACGAATTTGGTGACGGCGCTTCGAGAGAAATTGCAAGGTCTGCGAAGCAATGTCCTGCCTGCTGACTCAGCGGGCAGGACAGTGCTGACTGTGGTCAAGTTTGTGCGTCAACCGACTCGAGACGCAATCTTTGCGTCGCGTCTGTAGGTCGTTGCGGTCGATCGAGTACTGCGGCTACTTCATGCGGCAACTTTACAAGAACAAAGAAAGTAGAATGCCTTCATATGTTTATCGATAGTATTGATTCAATACCTGGGCAGTCGCAGCTTGCTCCTCAGCTTTGTCAATGGCAAGTTCATAGAGATTAGAACGAATCATTCCAGAAACTAACTAAGTTCTACAAATGTGGACGAGGCCGTACATGTATAAAGCGCTCTATTTGCTGAGACACATTGTCGGCAGCGCCACAACATAAAACTTCTGAAGCCTCGCCGTGGGTGACGACGTTTCTTAGATTTATACGAAGGGTGTCTTTCTTGCGAAGTAATTTAACGATTCGGTGAAGACCCCCTCCTCCCGCTAGCCCAGTAGCAGCTGATAGTCCTACATGATTTTGCTTTGTTGTTTTGTGCTCCTCCAGCTCTTGCCCGCTGCCACGCTGCGAAGCTGACGTAAAATAGGGTTGTCTACGAATGAAAATAGTGTTTGCTGTTACAGCCCTCCAATCAACAGCCCTATTTAGTTTTTCCCCCCTAGAATTTGGCGTTGCTCGGGTCGCTGTCACACTCAAGAACGCCGTTTCACACTTTTGTTGACAGTGGTTGGCGTACCAGTAAATAGATATGAGGTGAAACTCTTGTTACAAGGTACTCGTGCTATCAACTCATTGGTCATGATCGTTGTGTACATGATCTTCTTGGCGTGCGTTGTGTGCATTTCCTCCGTGATGCTCATGATGTGCGTTGTGCGCGTCCCCTTCGTGGTGATGATGCTCGTGCAAGCCTTCTTCCAATTCAAAGTATACTTTGCGTACAACAGGTAGCGCTGCAAATGAAAATACGTTCGCCAGGACGTGCTGACCCAACTCCGAGAGAGCAGACTTCATTCCGGCATTTTCCAACTTTATCTCCTTTTGGTCTTCTTCTCGTTTACTTCGAGATTCATTCACGCTTAAGAATGCGACCTTGCACTCAATTGACAGTGGTTTATCCTGTCGATAAATTGGCTTTAGGTGAAAAGCCTTGAACTGGTCCATAAAATAAAGATATGGCGAGTGAACCTCGAGGTAGTCAAGCATTTCGTTCGTTTTCAGCATATCCACCAGCGATTTCATGTGCACTTCGAGGTTCGCTGATTCGGAATTTTCCAGGTCTTCAAGGCGAATTAAACGCTCGTACAACGAGACCCGTAATTTAATGACATGGCGATAATCGGGCATGGCTTCAATAGTACGTGCGGCTTAATTACAACAACAGTCCTAGCGTAAGCTGCAACGCCTAGTTGCCCGTATTAACCTCCCACTATCCTTGCTGTTCTTGGCGCGCTTGTCTTGCAGCTTGTTCTTGCTGTCCTGGCATCAGTATCTGCTGGTTCGACTCGAAGAAAACCTTGCGTCGAACAGGGAAAGCTGCAAATGAAAAGATGTTCGACAGCACGTGCTGGTCTAACTCACTGTTCGCCTTGCACGTCTGTTGGTGTGCCACCTTTTTTTTGGTAACTTCAATTGATGTCTGTCGAGATGCTAGTACGCTCAGTAGCGCGAGCTTTGACTTGGTCGAGAGAGGCTTTAGCTGCCAATGGATCGGTTTCAAGTGATGATTCGCGTAGTCGGCCACAAATCTGAGATACGGCGACTGCACCTTCAAGTATTCCAGTCTTTCGTTCTTCTCCAGCATAGTCAAAAGCGCATCTACGTAGTACTGAAAGTTCGGCGCCGTGCCGTTCTCCAAATCAGCAACAGGTACTACACGGGAGAGCAACGACACTCGAAGGCGCCGGACACACTTCGTGAATTGTTGCTGTCGCTTAAAGCTCGAGCAAATTCTGTGACATCGCGCCACTCAAAAGTGAACTCGGGTATCGGCGTTTTGCTAGCGCGATATTCGCTAAAATCTAGCTGGATATCGACTAAATCTCTCGTGAGTGTTAGCTCCAGTTAATTGGGGCAACTCCGAATAATCGCGTTCTCGTCAATAAAATTCAGAAAGGATCCACTGGGACCCCGGAGCGTCAACGCCTTTAAGGAAGACCCACCGACCTCAATAAACTGGAGCAAGCCGTCCAAATTCGTCGTGTCATGTTTTTCAGAAAAATCGATTGTAAGCGTTGTCAAACCACAAAAGCCATTTTCCACTTGCATCTTATCGTAAAACTCCAAGTTACATCGCTCAACTTGACACCGACCAAGACCTGGAATGAGTGCATTCGCCCACTTGGTCTCTGCATCATTACTGAAGGTTCGCGTATCGGTTCATCAAATGCCAAGGTGGGCGATTCCGTGACAAGCTGACCATTGTTATCAAAATGCCACCGAATTGGAGCGAAGCTTGACAACGTCGCATCCTTGCCGTCATTGTCTGTACCGCGAGAAGTGTTGAACAGCTCCTCTTCAGGATGCCCCGATGTTAAAATAGACGAAAATGCTTGCGCGTCCGCCGTGGTTAGCTGACAAATATTGGTCAGCACCAACTTTTCCACCGATGAGTAACCTCGTGCTCGCTTTGAAAACAGAGTATACGCTACCCACTTCTACCACTGTACTCGCCTTCTCTCCTCACCCGGCAAATTCCCCAACTCCAGTATAACTTTCTTAGTCATCTGCGTCAGCACCATTGCCAAACCCATTGCTTCAATAACCCGATCTTGAATGGACTCATCGCAAACCAGCGTTTGCGTTCCGAGTTGCAGTTGGCCAGTTGATGGGTCATGCTCAAAGTGGTAGTTAATGTTCGCGACCTCACGACGCCGACGAGAAGTGTCAAATATGCGCGTCATGAGCTGCCGAGACACTTTAGCCACTTCCAATTGATCCGTCATGTCGAGATCAATATCCACTGCTAATTGTGAGAACCACACGTTGTCGACTACCAGTCGCCCAATCGCCTCCGGTATCTTGGAAGTATAATTGATACGATCCAGACCGGTTATGTCGAAACTCATTGGATGCAGTACGAATTTGCACTGAAATGCTCCATTTACCACACCTCGTTCCTCTGAGTTTCGAGTGGATTTCTTCCATTGGGCTTCAATCTCCCTTTCAGCCGTGACAATATCCAGCATTATGTTGGTGCCCCGCTCGGAGCCTTCTGCATCAAGCATAATACCACATTAATTTCACCGGAATTTGAATCTCCACCCCAGGCTGATCCGGTTTCAATTTATCATCAAGAGCTGCAATCTGCTTCATAGCTTTCGTAAACTCCTCGCTGGAATTTTCTATTTGGTGAGTTCCACAGAACCGTACCAAGTCATACTCGACCGTCCCATCCACATTTTTGCCATCTTTTCCTTCCATGTCCCCATTCAGTACAAATTTCACTGCGACGTCAGCATTGAAAAGTTCCTCTCCATATGTGCCCAACTTAACTCCACAGTGGTCCGTGAGTAGGTAGCGGCACACCAAATAGTCGACATATTCCACTGCCGCTAACAACATCAGTGCCTCCTGTACCTCCTGGATTTCCTTGCGGAAAATAACTTCGTCTTTGTCTCGTCCAGTTCTGAGGTCGCGCCACGTGAGCAAACGAATGTCGAGAACGACCTCACCCAACTCCCAGACGTACTCCCCGATCCCACAGGGTGGTGAATACTCGATGCACGGCTTGAGAGAGCTTTGCAGCATGGAAAGAGGAAGGCCCAGCGCTGCTTCATTAGTGCCACGAATTCGTCGCGAACAAGGCGATGACTCGTTATGGATAATTGGCGTTTGCGTACGATAGCCCTTTTGACGAATTGGGTCAAAACGTTTCATCCGATTGGTTGACCTGATTGATGTTTACCACTAAATAGCATTGGCTATGAGCATAAGAAGGCTTCATCTTTCACATTCACTTCGTCTAAAATCTAGAGAGCAGATGTTCGTTGATTTGTTGGTGTTGATTTCATTGAGTACGCTTTGCTTCATGGTGCCACGGTAACGAGATATAGGCCCGAGTAGGGCGGGTGGTCCAAGAAGTAAAGACGTTCTGACGAAAGTTGACGTGAAATGACACTACAGTTAGCTAAGAATAATGGTACACGCCATATCCTATTAAGTACGAACGATAATTAATAAAAGTCTTTTAACGCTAATTCAGATTATGTTTAAACATTTCATACCAGCCCAACCCTCTAGTGCATTTACGCGGTTAAGGGCTGGTAAACACCTGCGAAAGACCGTTCTGGCCAAAGGCTCACTGCCTCACAGGGCCCATCTTACCCATAAACTGGTACCAATCGGAACTGAACGCTTTTGCCATGATCTTCAGGCAGCAAGCTTAGCATCCAATACTTTACCACTTCTCCGCAATCGTACCACGGCATTATAAAGTATGTTGGGATCGTTTTTCTTGACGAGCTGCTTATAAATGCTTTTTAAAACAAGTTCAGTTCCCGTTGAGTCTTGCTAAAAGCCCGTTCTTGGGAACCAGCCCCTGGAGTATTTCTCCAAATCAAGCGCTCATTCTTCGATTTCTTGAACGTTGCTGGATTTCTTCACCCCAGCTTTTCTCAGAAATCTTGTACTATTGCTCTCACCCTGGAGAGTAATGATGGAGTCTGGTGCCAACTGTTGGAATATCCAGCTCGGTCTACTTGACCATTGGGGTCACCACCCACCGTAATCTTCTAGATTTCCCCTTTGTTGGGTATAAACCAAATACATCACTTCATATCTTACCAACAGGTTAACAGCTGCATCGCTAGCACGAGCATGGATGGCGGTAGGGGAGCCCCACGCATGGTGTTCTGTGGTGCCACTGGCACAGCATCTCCTCCCCACTCTGACACCCGTGTCGGTGGCCACTTGGAGTTCAGGGATCAAGTACCAAACTCATCGCGCCTGTTCACACCACACCGGTGGGCATACCAACAAGTTCAACAGCGTCCGTACACGGCACACCAATGTTCAAGAACCAATGAGCAGAGATTGAAACGGCCGATGTTATTCAGGAAGCCTCACTTAACATGCTGTGCGAGTTCGATTGCATCAACAGGATCTGTGCGTTGACTAAGCATCAAGGTATTTTAGCCACCGCGAAAGAGAATTCCTCCAACGCAAGATCTGTTGCAGGGAAGCGAGGGAGCCGAACGTCTCATCGAGCGTGAGCAACACTTGATAAATCCAAGCTTCAGAACGTCTCATCAAGCGTGAGCTACACCTGATAAATTCAAAGCACGGACTTGCGCCCAAGGTTTTTCGAATTACTAAAGGTAAATTTTGATACCTACGCTCCCGTGGTCCGTAGACACTCCGTCCGCGTCTTCCTAGTATTATTTACCCAAAAAGGGACTGCTAGTGCGCTAGGACGGTGTTTCGTACGGTGTATGTTAAGACAAGCTGAAAGAAACGAAATACGTTCGTCAGTGTACCGGATTTGAGGAAGGCAGTCTCGCGCTAGCGTGGAGACTTAAAAACATGCTATCCAGGCCGGGAGCAGAAGTCGGCAATACCTAAATCAACGGATTTCTCATTTATGTGGTTTATAACCCATTCAGGAAAATCCCTGTCAGTATTTTCGATCCCCACATCTAACTCGATTGTATTTTATTATGTTGATAATGTTGTTATAGGTTGCCAGCACAAATAGAATAAGTTCAAGATGCGAATACTCTGAAATGAAGAATCACGTAAAAGGCTTGGCGGAATTCGAATTCAAATTGACCACGATCACGGAATCAGTACTCGGGACCATTCCAGTATTGCTGGAGAAATCGTCCAACGCTTTGACGCAGCTGAATGTCACTCAAGAAGACCCCGACGGATCGAGACTGCATCCTAAACAGCAAAGCGAAGAAAACAAGATCCCCTCCGACGCAAGGTCATGCCTGTACACCGCTGTGACGACTGTCAAGATAGAGCTGGTTTATCCTTTCAGCGAAAGCTGGATAAGGTTCCAGCTAAGTGCGACTGGTTTTATCCTGCCAGCGAAAGCTGGAGAAGGTTCCAGCAAAGCTGCATATGAGTAGTTAGCGACGGTGCACGGTATTATGGCAACTTTCGAGTTGCAAAAGGGCATGAAGCGAAGAAGACAAAACCCGTTCAGACAAATTCGGCTCCAAGTGCTGCGAAGTTCTACTGGGCTTCATCGTATTTTACGAGCGACCGGCGCTGGCGGGGAAGTGTTGGAATATCTAGCTCGGTCTACGTGACCAGTGGTTACCACCCTCCGTAGTCTTCTAGATTTCCCCTTTGTTGGGTATAAACCAAATGCATCACTTCATATCTTACCAACACCAACTGTGCAAACTTGGCCTTGCCCGAATGAACTGTTGGCGCAGCTCGCCGCTTGATAGTCGTGTGGTCATGACGCCAAGTAGGGTGATATACATGTGCATGATTTACTTTCGTTAATATCGATGGCAAAGCAGAAGAAGATGGCGACTTCTGGCAAAATAAATTGAAGGATGACACAGTAAGCCCTGGAGACTCCTTCAAGGAGCGTAGTCACGCCATTTCGTTATATCATCGCCTCGGATACAATAGCGTGATATAAACACTCATGGGGAGTTTCGGTAACTCAAACGGAGCTGGAACATCCAGCTGATTCGAGAGACAGTTGTGACGCATTCGAACTTTGATTCAGAGTGTTGGCACAATTCCCATTAAGAAATGAAAAGAAAACCTGCGTGTAGCGCATGAATGTACCTTTCAAACTTGTGGCAGAATTGATTAGGGTCATTAGATATGTACTTCGGGCAAGTTCTCCGTGAAACGCCGCTGGTTGTTATATTTGCATCACAACCAAGTTCATGATCATCATTCTCGATCCTAACCCCCCGGGTTAATCGTGTTCACCGTTCACCATAGTTATTAGTCGTGTGACGTGCACCGTCAATGATCATTAGGGGGTTTCAAAGTACGCATTAATGAGGATTTTTTCCATAAACGATAAGCCAAATATGACACCAAAAATGGACCTCGGGAGGCCCATCGTTGGGCTATTTTTCTCCCAAGCTGATTTTTTTCATTTTACAAATCAACTGGCTCTGGTAAGCTTCTCCCCTCGTTACCAGTAAACCATTTGCAAGATGGCACGGCAGAAGAAGGAAGGGGGTCATACGACGGAGCTTCAAAAGTACTTCATGGTGGAGTGGATCAAGGTGCCGGAACAGTTCAATGTCATCGTGGGAAAGACGATAAGTGATCGGGGAGCAGGCTTTGATGGTGCCCAGACGAAACTGTCCGGATTTGGCAAGATGGCAGAATATGTATTCCAGCAATGCATCAATACTTTCGCTGACCAAGGAGCCGCGATTCCTGCAAAGTATACGGTGAAGTGGGATGCCCACACCTGCCAAAGGAGATGGACGTCTTACTTTAAAACGTACAAGAACACCAAGAATCGTCTCGATTCTCAGACAGGTTTCGGGTTGAGCGAAAGTCAACTTGCCGAAGGTAAGAAGCTTGATGACATCGTGAAGGAGGCGAGTCCATACGTTTATGAGGTCGATCGCCTTTTTGGTGAACGTCAAAATATTCAGCCCTACTCGGTGCATGATAGCTTTTCAATGGCTACGCAACAATCTACCCAACAAGAGGACATCCAGATTTCTCGCTCAGCTTTAGTGTCGCCCAGAGTACTTTAGCCTGCACTAGCCCTAGTCCAGACGTGCGTACGACCATCGACGAGCCCAGCGAAAACGAGCGTGACTCCCCAAGAAACTTGTCGACAGTTTCGAGTTATTATTCAAGCCCGCAGGACCAGAATAACCAGCAAGTCAGAGGCTTCACAAACTTCAATATCCGTAATAATAATATCCGTTACTTACGGTAACACGTAATTGACCCCAAATCCTCAATTTTGTGCAATAAAAAATATATCGGCTGTCGCCAAAATTTATAGAACTGGTGGTGGACAAGTACCGATCCACGCCAGCAACGGGAGCCATCCATTCAGAGAAGCCACGTCTGCAGCTTAGTTTTCTTCACTTTGGAATATACTTCCAGCAGCACGCCCCACCCGCCCCAAGTTCTTGCCCCCAATGCTTTCAATCCCGCCAAGATCTCTCGTCACAGCCCTCTTCGTCCCCGGGGAAGGAGACTACTACCAGTGCCTGCTGTGCTTCCTGCGGCGAAAGCAAGCTCGTGGGACAGGATATACAAACCTGATGGAGTATCTCGTACGCTGCCACGCCACCACATACGAGGACGAGTTCCGATCCGTTCAACGACGCGAGGGAAGCCTCGACGCGTTCGGTAAAGGCTACAAGTTCTCACGGACCGTCTACCACTGGCTCGACTGGATTATCATGGAGAATCGTGAGCTCAGCATGTGTGAAAAGGTCAAGACGCGGAAGTACACGCACCTAAATCGTTGAGCATCAACACGCTCAAGAGGCACATGTTCGCGCTGGAGGATGTCGTGCAAGGGTACGTGACGCAGCGCTTGGCCGGTCACAAAATTGGCTTCGCGATCGACGCGTGGACGAAGGATGGAAACCACTTCATCGCTAGCATCGCCATCACTGCGACGGACAAGTTCTTGCTCTCGTTTTCGACGCTGACGAACGAGTCCGACATGAGCTCTGGCGCTATCGTTGAGCTGTTTGATTGTGTGCTCGACACATACGGAATCGACGCCGCTACCCTAGCTTTGCTTCTACTTTTGCGACCATGCATCCACGAATCAACGCGAAGAAACTCACATTCCGATGATCGGATGCGCTAGCCTCCGGATGAATCTGGCCATGTAAGCTCTCATGGTGGAGTTTACGGATCTGCTTGAAAAGATACAGCGTCTGATGGCCAAGCTCAACACGATCAAGAATCGACACCATCTGCGAGAAGCAGATGCCCTCATGCCTGTCTTCCACAACGTGAATCGCTTTGGAGTAGCACGTTCGAGATGATAGATCGTGGCATTGCTATCTACAGCAAGCTGGACTGTGTCGATGACCAGCTGGCCGAGTTTATCCCCTCCCCACGGGAGAACGTCCGGCTCAAGGCGCTGCATGACGATCTTAAGAACCTGGAGAGTGTGAGCAAGAAGCTTTAGACCGCTAGCGTGTCCTTGCTGGACGTGCGAATGCTGTTCGACCACGTCGTGAAACACTACCCCATCACTAGCGCGCACCTGGCTGCTACATCGACCCTGGTGAAGTTTCCCGACTTCGAGAACGGCATCGTCAAGGTTCGTGCTAGGAAACGGCGATCCCTTACTCGCGCGGAGCCCTCGGCCGTGGCAAAGCTTCTGCAATCGGATGCCTCACCTGGACTACACGAACAAGAGCCACCTGTAGAAGCCACGAAGAAGCGCTCATTTGCGGACGCTGCGCTAACGGAAGAGGCTGCTGCGCCAGTGCAAGTTGACCTGAAGTGGATTCCGCCAACTTCTAACGACGTGAGCGACTATATTCGCGAGCTGGTATTGTGTACTCACGCCTTCGGCGCAGCCTGAACCCCGATGACGCTGGAAACGGTGCGGTTCCTGCAGTACAAATGCGGGTTGTGGGACGCCAGCGCCGTTGCTTAAGCTGTGGAGAACAACCAGAAGAAGCGACGGGTAGTTTAGGTGCCTGGAGAGAAGGAGGTGGCTTTCTTACAATAACCGTGAATAAGCTGGTTGAAATTGTAATATTTGGTTTGGTTGAAATGCGATATTTGACAGTATTAAAAGCGATGTCAACAATAGAGTACAGGTTGAGTGGGTGTTTGCTGAAACTGGGATGCGCGGCGGGAGGGTTCTCCAGGTAACCCCCACCTCCTGAGTTTATTGAGCACATCTGTTGGCCATGAACGACAGGACGGAAGCAGTCTATGGGACGGCCGACGCGAATGGGGTAGTGTCGTGCGCGTGCTTTGGACGCGCACGAAGAATATCCTAATATATTACCCCGTTTCAAAGTTTGACTTGCGATTAGAGCTGACAAAAAAGGTACATTCCACGGTGAAGCCGGGAAATTGTGTTTTCCACATAAACGTTTACCGACCGGTATACTAACCGTAGGCCCACGTGGCTGAGCTCGCTGCGCGCCAACCGATCGATCATCACTTCACATTTGGAGAACCAAGACCAAAGCAGGCCAAGAAAAATCCGCCTCTCATCATCCCTTATCGGACTGAGCTTATGGTCATTGCATAAGCTCCATTAATAAAACTGTTCGTTGAACCCCCATAGATAGTGGAAAATGAGACTAGTTGTTGGTAAAAAAAATCCTCATTTTAATGAGTACTTTGAAACCCCCTAATCCACAGCTTTGACAAAAATAGTCATTTCTACCTCAAACTAAAAAAAAAGGTCTGATTCTGATAGATCTCGATGAACTGATTTGCGCAATGTATTTTGTTTTAAGTATAAGTTAGCTATTACCACAAAATTCGATTTGAAGGGCGACGGCGGGCTTCTGGGGATTAGTGATCGTTTAGGATTCTAAGTGATAACAATATACCAGGTCTTTCAGACAAAACAAATCGGTTTCCAAAACACGCGAAGTCGGGCTGTCAGACGTACACGGTAAATAGTCATGGCACGACTAAATAGGGTGAACGGGGTAACCGATACCATTAGGGTCGGCAAATCTATACCGCCGTTGTCATCAATAATGCGGAAGTACATGTATACCTCGTGTATGCACGGAATCACTGTTAGGAATTCCAAGTTTGGAGTAACAACTCAAACAAGGTTTGCATAAGTTATGGTACGATAATTCATCTGCGAACTTGCCGCTCCAATCGATCGTGCAGGTAGTCCAGAAATACGTGTACAACGCGCATTGCCAATGCCGTGCATCTCCCGGACACACTACGGGAAGGTGTCCTACCCTTACAAGCAAATCCCAGAATTGATTTGATCACCAGTCACTGACGGTGTGAGTTTTGGCAAGATCTCCCGACATGGTTGCGGTTGTGCGACTGAAAGCATTGAGCTGGGAGCAGGGCTCCCAGCTCAAAGTCTGGTGAGCTCATAAGAAGTGGTGTGAGCCAAAGATTTTACTGTTGTGAAACCCCGTAATTTCGCCTTTGACAGTAGTGAATCTGTATCAAGTTACAAAGGTAAACCTGTCGTAGATCATAATATTCAATATCATGGGATGTAGACTCGACGAGTGGCCACGCAGTAACCCTGCTGGTTGGGTTTGGATCTCAGTTTGAGATTCGCAGCGTTTAGCGCAAGCCCCTCCAGCCCCGCAATTACGGTGTCCCCATTCTATTCCCTTTCTCCGAATCTGTTATAGAATCACATGAACCCATAAAGGATTCATTTCGCGTAAAAAGCGGATGATTTCGTTAATTCGATCACCATGAAGTAGGGTACCACGGTTGGTTCACTGCTCGCCATCGTACAAATTTACAGAATAGCTTTTAGCCTTAACCTGACAGGTGGGTAGGCACATGACTGTCACAGCTCGTCAGCACTGAGAAAGCAAACGTTCGTCAAAACTAGAGTTTCCGGCCCCGGAAACTAATACCCATGCCATTGTGCAGAATAAAATGGTTTCATCTTTTGGCTGGTTATCGGCGTCTAAGCGCCTTGGCATTTTCACTATGAGCAGAATCTCACGTATCCCCATGAATATTCCTCAGTCGGTTGAACGTAGCAATGTGAATATGTGGGCTGCAGCACTTCGCAGCACGGGTGCAGAAAGCTCCAGGGCTCGTCTAAAGTCGCGAAGAAAGTATCATCGTCCGACATCATACAGTTAATCGTGCTACGCAAAACGCAATGTCTGGACGGACGTCTCGACAGTAATATTCCAATTAGTAACACCCTCTAGATGCAATACAGCTACACTGTTACGAATGAAAATGTGTAAACAAGGTGAGGCTCAGTCGTCAGCGTCAGAAAGAGTGACGCTGCTAAACTCCCAAGCAATGCATTTCACGACTTCAAAAATGAAGTCGCGCTGCGCACGAGGAAGCTCTGAAATTTGCAAATGTAAGAGCGGTGTCCGATTTCTTTTAGGTGGTTTCCGCAGTGTGATGGCGATCGCGTGCAAGTTGTAACTGGTGTAGACGCAGGTTTCCACAAGCGACGACTGCGATGGGGTACAGTACCTCAAAAGTTCGAGTCAGAGAGGTTCGACGAGGTAGAGATGTTGTATAGCCTTCACCCGTGTTACGGCAACGTGGAATGAGGATCGTTGAGGTACGCGTCTGATGGCTTTCGAGCAAAAGAAACAACGTTCACGTAAGGCATCTTCTACGCAGGGCAACACATTAGCGACAATGCGCTTATTCTACATTCTCAACCACACGTGAACCATCCATAAGCGCTTTATCTCAGAGATCAGTTCAGTTTTCAATACACTTCTTCATTGCAAACAACACAATATGCACTATATACTTTCGAAGCGAGTGGTCTGTTTTACTACTGGAGCACGATCACAGGTGAGGCTTAGTAGACAACACCTTAGTGCTTCTGAGTGTTTCGATTTTTAAATTAAAAATACAGTCTAATATCACTATTGTAACGTAACCAAACACAGTAACCGCCCGGGTTAGTCGGAGTAGCGGACTTGCAACATCAAGCTTAGGCTTGCACTTGGCCCAACCTATTGTGCACACTGCATAGGATGCAGCGCATACCGTCGCGTAATATCCAGCTGTGTCAATTGGCTAATAGACTACGCACTTCGGCGACGCGGAGAACCGATTGGCTCATAAATTTTGCACTTAGGTGAGGTGGACGACACGCGCTACACTCCGGTAATTTATCACTTTGGACGGGTACTATTTCTCACAGATGTCTAGAAACAAGGAAAATTATACACATCTTTTGATTGACATATGTACAGTCACACCTCTATATCTGACACCCCATTTGACTTGGTCAAGAGGCTCTTTCAGTTAAGGAATTGGTCAGATAGAGATGACTACATAAAATAATGCCACATTGTCCGTTCTTTACACTTTACATATTGTTGTTAAGTCTGGTTGACTTTAGAACTCATCCAGACTCTATCAAACCAACGATAAATAGATTGAAAAGAGCACTCACATCAATATTCAACATGTATTACATGTAGATATCGTCGGGCAGGTTGGTAGAAATTTCCAGAAGAATGCAGCGTGCTGACAGTAGCTCTAAATCACAGACAACAATAGCTAGCTGCCAAGAAGAGATATCGTACAACTTAAACAGGATTGAGTCTATGATGCTATCTTAGGGTGCTATGTAGGACCTATAGCGCTTCAGTATGCGGACATGAGGGTAGGAATTGTGGGAATTGAAGGTAACATCATCATTTATAGAGACTGTGACATGTCCATATAGGGAATCTAGCTGACCATCCCGGCATCCATATAGAGAATAAAGAGGTTTTTGGTCAGTTAGAGAACTCGGTATAGTGACTCATATAGTCCCGTTTGCATACGAAGCTATAAGGATCACATAGTCACTTATAGAGGCTCAACTAAGGAGGTGTGACTGTATCACCAGGTAATACTGGGAATACCTCAGGATGAGGAATGGATGGCTATCAACGAATTAATTCCACGGTACTGCGTAACTCGTAACTTCAGTCAAAAATCGTACCACATGACGCAGCAACGAACCTTGCAGTACCGTATCTGATATGTCATACCGAAGAGGTGGCTCACAGAACACGGACCTAGTACATCTCCAATACGGTAGCTGCAGCAGCTCAGCCTTCAGGCAATAACTTATTATGGCGAAGCCAAATTTGCAAGCGCTGAACTCAGCTACAGCCGCAGTAGCTGAACAGCTCCAGCAAACCATCATCGCTGATGGGAACTAGAGAGTTGGGCTGGTAGTGCTTTTTCCAAAAAAAAATAATTACGGGGCGATCATTTGTTATAGCCAATGACGTACTCTTTCAGGCCCGATTGAAAGAGACCATTGTTCTCCCAGTTTCCGATTTCATTTGCAATCCAGACACGAGGTGGCAGTAACTTTAGATGACGTTACGTTAAGCCTGTGCTATGTATTAGTCTTTGATCTGAGCTAAAAAGCGTTTGTTGCATAGGGACACAGAGGCGTAGGCACTGCACATAGGACATGAAGCTTCACAAGGCTTCATCATGAAGCCTGTGCCCAATGCGACAGCACGCTCGGTCTCGCGCAGGGCCTAATCTGCTGAGTTATCTGTGAGCTATATCAACCTATCTACGCTTTGAACTATCTACGCAGCAACACGTCGTATCGGCGATCTCGGTGCCTGCGGTAGCCACCCACCCCTGCGGGGCTAAACCTTTGCTGTCGCGGTGCTGAGGTAGCTGTGCTACACAATCTATCTACGCAGCAACACATTACGCGGCAGTTGTGACGGCGATGTCGGTGCTGCGGCAGCCACTCATCCCTGCGGGCCAAACATTTGCTGCCGCGGTGCTGAGGTAGCTGTGCTACATCAATCTAACTACGCATCGAACTACCTACGCAGCAACAGATCACGCAGCAGTTGTGACGGCGATATCGGTTCTTGCGGCAGCGAGTTACCCCTGTGTGGGGTCTTTACTTTGCTGCCGTAAACTATCTACGAAGCAACATAGCAGCAAGCTGCTTCATCAACCTACGTAGCAGCGTTGCGACAATACTATTGAAAAATGGATTGAGATCTGTTATCGCGCAACAATACGTATTGAACAATACCAGAATTGTAACGGTCAAGTTGCCATATATTACGGTTGGATTTGAGGAATACCAGGAGCTCTAGCATTGCGGGTTTCATTGCGCGTCGCTGTTCAGGCAGCACGAGCTTCGACTGCAAAAACAGTCGCTCACAAATATTCGAGGTTGGAGGCACGAAGTTGGTGTCGATGTAGACGTCTTTCGGGGCAGCGGTACGCGGTCGCTTCAATGTGGGCTCACTCTGGGTCTGTGGAACCAACAGCCTTTCGCATGAGACCTATTCAGCAGGAGTCTGCTTCTCGCCAGCTTGCAACTTGACCACTGCACGTTTAGAAGCAGTTTTGTTCACAATCGAAGCATGCGCAGACAGGTACTTCTTCGTGAAGGGATATTTCTCCATGATGTGGTCAAACAAATTGCGATTCGGAACATGTGCGCCTTGAGAGTGAGACGAGAGTCCGTGGCCAGCTTCGCGCAGGCCCGTGTAATTGGGTCTTCGCAAAAAATTAGTGGCAACATCTTCATTACAACCCAGTCGGCACACTTGTCGAGGTCGGTGGGTCCGCCTTCTAAGAATACCGTAATATGTGGCTGCAGGGTTCCGCCAGCGTTGGTGAGAGCCTCGACCCCCTTGTGCCTCCTCTGGAGGTGCTTCAGCAAGTTCTGGTACCCGGCACTGAGATATTGGCTGTACACCTTGTCACAGATGCAGTGGTGAGACGTAGGGTCGATGACATCGACCTCGAGCCAGGCCCTGTAGCTGATCCGGCTCGGGAGAATCATCGAGGCGAATCGAGGGAGCCGAGAGCGGCTACACTTGCGGGGACTGGGGAGAAAAGTGAAGTGAGACAACAAGCTGTCGAGCGGATCTCCGATCTCGAGATCCGATCTCGAGCTCTGTTGGGTACCAGTACAATTAAATAATTGCAATACAATATGAAGATTGTATTGAAGACCACAATACCTTCAATACATGGATTGCTATTAAAATTCTCACAACGCTGGTACGTAGGCTACGACTATTTACGTGTATGACAGTTTTGCGGACTATTTTATGTAGTCCTAGTACTGCGGTGGCCTTAAAGGCAATACTGCCCCCTTGTCTCGAGGTATAGAGCAAATCCGTCCTCAGAAGGTCTGCACTGACCCTCAGAAGATCTGCGCTGCTCGTCCATGAAGCATGTGTACAGTTCAGCTGCGAGTCGGATGCAGAGGAGTTACCTCACGCGCTAGCATTTTCATAATTTTTCCGTATGCTGTCCATACGTACATTCATAACATTAATAATGCGCGAGCGGCATCGCTGTTCGCGATACCGTTCGCACCAAAAGGAAGCGCATTATGAACTCGCGTTGAGAATCTCGACTTGAGATGTCTAATGTGTTTGGTTAACGTATGTAACCAGTTGTATGCATTGTCAGTAAAAAATGTAACGCAACAAATCAATTAGTCGCCGCAAAATAACGCAAGATACCATAAAAGTCTCCAACCTGCTCAAGTTTATAAAATACAAGATAACACTGCTGCAATTTGAAAACCTGGAATGTTTATGCGAAATACGGAAAGTATAAGAAGGTTTCATTTGAAATTTGTATTGACGTCGCACCTACTCTTTTCTGTGAACCACATTGAACCCCTGAATTAATCCCTATTGGGCTGTACGTACTACTCACGTAGCACTACCAGGATAACAGTGTGTCTAAGGGTAATGGGGGAGAAGCATTTTGTCTTACAAATTTTGTAAAATTCAATTGAGGAGCCCCCCTCCCCCCCCCACGGTTTGCAGCATTGCCAAGACATCTGACAAATTTCACAAACAATGGATAACGATCACGGAGCAGTGCATAATTTTAACTGTTAAAAAAACAATGGCGTGAACAGTTATAGGAAAATCGGAAGAGTTCGCCAGGAAGAAGCGATAGCCGCAGGAAGAGCAACAACAGGTCGCGAGGCTCTGCTTTTCTAGGCGACGTCAGCAGCGCGGGGAGGAGAAGACACGCGCTTCGATCGATAAGCGTCGACGTCCAGGTTAAAAAGGTACGGTGATGTGGTGTCAGCCTCGAAGTGGTAAAGATGGATGCCACGCTTGCCGTATTCCTCGCGTTGGCTCTGCATCATTTCATCTTGCACACTCATGCCACCACCGGCACCTCCGCTTCCTACACTCAACACATTCTCCAGTTCCTTTTGCGTTTGTTTAAATAGCTCGGCCAATGGAGCAACTTGCGCACTGGCAGTGTCACCACCATCGATACCACCAGAAGCTTCAACATTTTCGGATTCACCGCCTTCCGTACTGACTGGAGAACCTCCAGCAGCACTGCGTATCTTCGCGATACTCTCGCTGTCCTCCTTCAATTCGTTCACAAGCGCCTTCGTCTGTTCCAATTCAGCCATTAGTTACTCTCTGCTGGACTCGCAGCAGTCGAAGGTTTCTTCGGCTGAAGCTTGAAAGCTGAAGCATTAGTAGCGAAACCCAGCGTTGAAAATGTATACATGTAGCCGTGGAACTTGACTTCCGGTCGGATGGCGCAAAACAGGTACTGTCAACCCTGTCCTAATTAATACTTCCCGTGGATCGATTTCGAATTAATTAACTCAGGAGGACAGGGAATTTTTAAGTTCCCTGTCTTCCTGAGTTATTTATTAAAATACAAACACCAAGTCAAACAGCTTTGTGTACACCTGATGTGGTATTAAATATTAGCATACAAGAGATTAATTAGGACAGGTTTGACAGTATGTTCGGGCCTGCAGCATCGTGCCCTTGAGATACTTGAACAGGAAGTAGGAATTACAGCCGGGAATAGACATACCCAGTTTGAATTTGTTGACTTTGACAAGCCTCGGCCATCTTCATGAAGAATTGTGCCATTTCTGTTAGCGACAGATTGATCTTCTTACCCTGGTCCTGCAACTCCTTGGATGTTGACGCGTCTAAATGAGGTGAGATTCGAGTCTGCAGCCCGATCTTGACCTTATCCCACGCCCCCTTTAAATATAATGCTGGTATTCCCAGCGTAAGTCGCATACAACCCAGTACTGGGAATACCTCAGAATGAGGGATGGACGGCTCTCAACGGATTAATTCTACGGTACTGCGTAAAACGCGTAAAGTCAGTCAACATTCGGTCAACATTCGCAACGGGAGAGTACCGTATTTGAGATCACTAGAAAAAACAGTCGAACACGGTGCATGTTCAGATCAAACGCAAGCGATTTCATGTTTCTATCACAGTAAGGAGATCTGCGATACGGTAACTGCTGCAGCGTTGCAGGCACTATTATCAGTTTTGGCTTTTCACGTGTCTTTTGATCTAACTAAAGTGGAAACCCCTGTAAAAATGTAAAAAGCCGATTAAAAACGTGGAAATAGGTAGGATATATCAGATCTACACTGTCGGCGACTTGTCAGGCCGAAGCTCTGTTCGTACAACTCCAACTTGCTCGGCGCCCTGCTTCACTAAGGTCGAACATGAAACCGGCCTACAGCAGGTGTCGGCGATGCGGTTGTGCTTCAGCGTCGTGCACTCCCGAGGCATCCTCAAGAAGATTTTGTTCTCGCGCGACCGCGTTCATCGCGCAGGCTAAAAGACGGTGATCGTCGCTGGCCAACGTAGCCCTCATCGAGACCAAAAGCTCGCACACTTGGCCTCTGTCTTCAGCACGGACTAATCTCGTCCACCGCCGCTCATCTCTACCAACAATGTGACTGTCTCCTCAGCAGGACTTTCAACATATCGTCAGATATGGACGGGGGGGGGCATATTTTTGACCAGCGGCTGACGCAGTCGGGGATGCAAGTCAAGCACTCGTTCTTCGATTTCTTGGTCGTTGTTGACTTTCTCCACTCCACCTGTTCTCAGAAACCTCACACCGTTGCTCTCACCTTGGAGATGATCGACGTAGTCTGGAGTCAACTGCGCAAACTTGGACTTGACCGATCAACTGTTGACACAGCTCCGCCGCTTGACAGCAGTGTGGCCATGACCACGAGTAGGGTGATGTACATGCGCATGGTTTGCTTTCGTAATATCGACACCCAAGCAGAAGAAGATGGCGACTTTGGGTTGGTGCAGCGAAGTAAATTGAAGAATGACACTGTGCTGGTGCATGAACTGTCGAGTCTGCAGTGTAGACTCTGGAGACTCTGTCAAGGACAACAAATCGGGTTGTGATCTTAGTCACGCCATTCCCGTCACATCATCGCACCCAGTCTGATTCTGCTTCACAGAAAACTTACTCATCTTTTGATGTGAACACTTGCTTGATTTCCCGAAATGGTACATGTACATGTATCGCACATGTAGCAAATGCACCATTTGATTTGAGTACAGTTAAACCCGTACTAAATGATCACTGAGAAACATGATATCCTGTTATACATGATATGACATCGATCCACCGACTTGGTAGTCAGTAAAATGTATGGGGCTTAAATGATACCTGCCAAATATCATTCCTGATACGGAGTTTTGGCCGAGGTTATAGTCTAATTAACCCTCAATATAATCTAAAACGGCGTGTGGTCGTTTAAAAGGGGTGCGCACATTGATACAGCGTATTTTCGGCCGTAAGTGGTCCCCGAAATATGAATTTGGGAGTGTGATATACATGCATTGCAGCTTTTCACCCGCAAAGTTCGCCATATAAACTGTAAATAGATTTTTTTATATATTTATTGCACGAAGCAGTGCTATTGTACGCCCTACCAAAACAATACTACACCAAAAGATAAAATACGCCAGCATGAATAGGAGTTGAAAAATATCGTTTGTCGATAAGCTGTAAAAACTGTGCAATTTCGATGTTAAAATAATTATTTCAGCTTGTTCATACATGTATACCAAGTTTCTCTTACTGGCATGGTATGGTGTGGTTAGGAGCCACCTGACGTATTCAAAACCGTGACCAAATCGATTCACCGTGACGCCACCAACAATAAGAGCCCAACATGAGCTATTTGCGCATGTTTTTACAAGAAAATGGACCGATTGGAGGACATGTTGAAGGCACAACTTTCGAACTTGATATTGCTGCTATAGATGATACGGGTCGCTGCCACGGGACTTATCATTTAGTAGGGGTTAAACTGTATCTGGATCCTGCCTATAAAAAACTGAGTCGGACAGAGACAGTGGTTCCGCAATTGAAGGGCCTTGAACAATTCTCGTTTACGCGAAAAGAAGAATAAACGATACATCTAGCGCATGGAATGTATATTTGAAGTTGGTGGCAGAATTGGGGGTTTGCTTGTATAGTACCCAGAGCCGCGCAAACGGGGTTTTGGGCAACTTTTAGACGAGCCTCGCCTCGCTCAACTGTGATACATGTACCAGTCGCCGTTTGATCAGCCGTTTCGCTTTACTCGGCTGGCCGAGTTTCTTGTACATGTAGTGAGCGTGCCATCGAGTGTGACACCTTTTTATAAGGGCATGCTTACAATTTTCAAGTGTTGACACATCCCAAGGATAGCAAAATATATTTTGATTACGGTACGAGCTTGTTTGGCTCGAGTTGTGAAAGCCACATTTGAGAGGATTTGAAGCAGCTGGTTTGTGAAAACAGGTATCGCCTAAATTTCGGATCCAGCTATAATAGTAGCTGGCAGCTGTTTTTTTTGCGTTCGACTTTGGTTGAAATAGCTGCTTGCTTATTTTCGGAGCCAAAATAGCAATTTAGCCTGCAAACCAGCTATTTGCCCCAAGTCGAACACGGTCTCATGATGATACGTTTCTGTATTTGTATCACGAGCAAGTTCGTAATGATGATTTTTGATCAAAACTTCCAAAAACGCGGACTCTTGTAGCGTTGCCGCCTTGGCAAATCGATACACCTGTTTTCATCAGTGCATATACGGGCGGTGCATTGGTAGTTCCATACCGGTAACTACATGTACACAAATCTTGCACATGTACGGATTCGCGGTTGGGAATCTCAAGTTTGTGGTCACAACTCAACAACTCATACAATGCTGGTTTAATTTTAGGTACACTTATTGTGGGTTTACTCAAAATTTCCATGCGTGGTTGGTCGAACAACACTCGCATACATGTAGAAACCACTGATAAGTACGAATCGTACTTAGAAGGAGATCTGAAACCATATGTTTTCGATTGTGCGCGATTTGTACATGACTTGCTTTTATATTGGCGGTGATTGACGTGGTTTGGACATGCGGCATGCTTGATGCTCTCAATTAGTGGCCGCCACTACAAGGGGTAGGGGGCGGTTCCCCGCTTGGAGAGTGTAGATCACAGATTCCTTGAGCGAAAGGCGCACTAACGTTTACAATACAATACTGTACAATACAGCACTTGATACTAACTTGCCGCCCCAATCGTTCGTGCGCGAAGGCCATAAATACTGTACAGCTCCCGTACCGACAAAATTCGTCATGGACCTGACGCAATCTGGGAAGGTGTCCAGGACACCGTGTTCTACCCCAATCATGGGGCCAATGAGCATGTTCGTGTTCTGTGGTTTGATCACCACTCACTGATGGTGTAAGCTGGCTTGTTTTCCCGACATGGTGGCGACTGTGCGACTGGCGAGGAAAATAAAAAACTGGAACAGGGCGATCGAAACATTTCTTGGCGGGCCGATAAATTAAATCTGATATGCATTTTTACAAGTGTTGCGAAAGGTCTTAATCCTATACTACAGTAATAGAACTGTTGTGAAAACTAGTAATTCCGCCTCTTCGTGTAAGAAAGACTAACATATAAATCACATGAGCCAAGAAAGTTGCTTAGAAGCGGATGGTTTCGTTAACTAGGATACCAGTTAGTGGGCGTCATCGTCCACCCAAGCTGGTTCGTAAGCCCCGCCAGTCGGGCTCGCCAGCACTGAGAGAAGCAGAACGCCCGGCAAAAAAAACAGCTGCGCCCCCGGATCGGGACAAGCGAGTACATGTAATACATGTACAGCTTACCCGTGCCATAGTGAGGAACAAAACGAAGGTCGCGCGTCCGCCGTACATGTACGCGAATTCCCGCGACCACTCAGTTTTCAGTGCGGTATTTGCTGTGGCTTCGAGCTAAACACAGAATGATCAAACAAAAGGACCAAGAAAATAGGAAGTAGAGAATTTGGCTATACCTCCACTAGATAGTCAGGTTTTAGGTATGACCGCATGTCAGCTACTCCAAGATAAATTCTCGCTGAGAAACACGTTGTAGTTGCCAGCTTCAGTGCGTGAATCGGTTGTGAGAACAGTAGTGCGTGGTGATTTTTTTATTGCAAGTCCTGTTATGATAGTTTTACCGACATAATTTGCTCTAATAACTTTTCTAGCAACCAAACTATATAGAATAATTGATTTTAATAGATCTAAAAATATCAAAATCAGATCATGGAGAACAGGCTTCAGTGCCTACTGTCCATCTCCTTTGAGCATAACCTTAGTGTATCGTTACCCATGCGTAACTGGTTCAGCCTTGAACTAAATTTGATTTGTAAGTTATTTCAGAATCAAATTTACAGCTGAGTACGACTATCTCCTCCTTCCTGGGGTAAGCCAGCTTCATCTCACATTGTCTACTAACGTCTGTCGTGGTTAGATCTCTTTACCACCACGAAGCTGTTCGACAGGTTCCTTCCTGCAACAAATTCATTCGATCTTGGAGGTATGGTTTACATACCATGATGGTACTCCAGCAGTGGATAATCAAGGCCAAAGATGTGCCTACTACAGACAAACCTGTTTATATGATCCTCCCTATATGAGCCTCGCCGTTTACATGATTCAGATTCTAGTGGACCCAAAAATTTGAATTACTTTTAGTATGATGCGAGTTTATATGCAAACAAGGTAATGAGCCCCTTTTTTGGGAACCAAAATGAGTCGAACACATATACTTAACGATAAAACAGAAGGCTAAGTTCACCACATGCTCAAATAAAGACTTGGTATCAACAATTTCATACTGTCCGAGCCGATTCACTCGACGTTCAACCGTGCTGCACTTACCTTGTTACTTGGACTGCGCCCTCCTATTTCAACCACCACCATCTATCGGTAACATGTCGTTCTGTAAAACTTCAGCACGAAGCAAAAGTATATTTTGTTGAAAAAGTGCCTAAGATAACCGTGGTACATGATATTCTACTACTACTGAGAGCACAGGACCACAACCAGCAGTTGTTATGAAAACTGTGCTTTTGTCTTTGTGATTCATGGAACAGACTGATATCGAACTCAGAGCTCTGCATGACTTTATTGTGTGTACCTCATAATTTGGCTATATGAGCCCATTTTATATGAGTCACTGCTGTTGTCGGCCACCAACGGTGCATCATATAAACAGGTTTAACTGTACATTAAAGGACGGTGCTACCGACGGTAGCCTACCGTCCATGTTTTCATCCATGTGTTTGTCCGTGTATTCGTCCATGATTTACATTTTTTATGCCCAACTGTCCATGTATTGCCCATATACTGGAAGACTCGACCAAACAAACTATGAAAGCCCGATAAAGGTGTATGGTAGACGCTTCAAGCACGAAGGATAAGATACATTGTATGTGTTCTTTGTAAAAGCGCTACATGCACCTGCCGCAGTCAAAACATCCACTTATAACGAGGAAACAGCTAACTCTAACCCCTTGTAGAATAATGAATGATTATCACCCCATTCTTGAAACGGGACTCGGGCCTGGTCTTTGTATGCCGAAGGCGGCTGGTGGACGCGATGTCAATTGCTACCCCCAACAATTTTGACCAATCAGACAGAGACTCGATGTTGCCTCAAGCACATAAGCATTTCTCCCGTTTCTCGAACCCACAATGGTCGGACTTACGAGACTTCCTGTCGAAGAGCTCTGTGCTGTGGATACACTGGAGTACTACACAATGGCATTTGTATGCGGAGATTCTAGGGGTCATGGAGTCGCCAAGGTTCTCGCTGTTGACCATGAAGCAGACGCAGATTACCCGATTCGTGTGGACACTGAAGAGATGCTTATCACCACAATCATTGTGAAGCGAATCCGCGATGGACAGCATTATCTGACGTTCACTATGCTGGTATCCGCGTTTATTATTGGCTGGTGCAAAGGTCCTGGCGAGACGAGATCCGGACCCAAGTATCAATAATAGCCAGTAGCATACGCTGACAAAAACAGCTAACCCTAACACATTGTAGATTAATAGCCAATAGGATTCGCTGACAAATAGTTTTATCCAATGAAATAAGATTGCTCGAAACATGGACGGTAGCAGCACCGTACATTAAAGAGAATACGAAGACGACAAGACATTCGAGGTATAGTAGGATGAACCGACAAACTCTACGGATTTTGTCGTTCTTGGGTCAAATCGGCTCGTGTGCGGAGACAACGTCAATGCAAATTCAATCCAGGAGAGAGCGCATGAGTTGTGCAGGTGGCGCTAGATAAAGGGTGCTACAAGCTTAACATTTCTATCGAAGACGGACTATAATAGACATAATAGACCGATCCGAACTTTCCCCTGATGGCATGGTAGAATTGGGTCCTCCAACGTTTTATTTTTGTTTTGAACCGTCGGGGGATAAGTACGGACTTTACGCTAGTTTAGTTAGTGCAGTTTGCTACCAATGCTCTTACATGTAGTTCATAATATTGTTAACTAGTTAAATTTAGCGTTATTAAATCGCTGCAAACCAGTCCTTTTAGTTCCTCTTGTATTTTAATTTAAATTTAAAAGTGTTGCTGATTAGACGGCTATCTACTCCGATACTGCGCACTGACGCAGCTTCGCCTATGGATCCTACATGTACGCATATCGCCGCAAACCCACGGTAGTAGCCCACTTTTATAATAGTTCCTCTTGCACTGGTTTTATGTAGTTTGGTAGTGCAGGTGCGCCGTCAGATCGAAGTTGAACGTGACACGAACATATTCAGTCGGAATTTTAGTTTCAATTTTCTAGTTTCAATGGGTTTCAACAAACACGCAAAATTCGTCAAATTTCTCCGTACAACTTGATCCACACTACGCGTGGCGGCGAACAGAGCGACCGCTTCCGTAATTTAGTCCATAATTGAGAAGTTGTTTTTACCCTTACTGCCGTATTATCGTTTAACCCCTTTGAGCCCAAGACTCTAGATTTTAATCTTTTTAAAAAAAGTATTTGCAGTATATTTTGCAACATTGTGCATCTATTCTCAACGACATCTAACGTTACTCTATCATGCCACACACTTTGTGAGCATTTGGAGCTTCACTCAAGGCTTCAAAAGCGCTATGCTAGAAACAGCAATTCCCGACACCACCGCTGCGATAAGTACGAGAACGGCGGAAGCAGGGGCGAATGGTAGTAGTTTCTCCACGATGAGAGCATCGTTCTTAGGGTGCTTTGAAACGAACGACCGCACGCCCTCAACTTGTTGTTTAGTCACCTTGGTCGTTTCCTTGCCACGAGCGAGCTGATACTGCGGAGATCAGGGTCTTTTTCCGCCACACGTTGCAGCCTATTGAGTTCGGACTGGCTTACCGAACGAGTCATCGTCTTGGAAAGTGACTCCAGCTTTCCAGATTGAGGCTTCTTCTTCAAAAGCGGCTTTAGATTTAAGAAGTTTAAGACTCCTCTCTCCTCGCTGCGATCAACACCAGCTACGTCTTGAGCTCCCTTGAGATAGCGGTGTGTGGGGTCGAGGACGTCGTCGTTGCGGTTGCCGTCTCAGATGTTGACGTTGGTGCTAGCAAAACAATCTTGGAACGCAACGAGAACAATCACGAAAAGAATCGTGAGGTGCCTCAGATGCATCGTGGTATCCTATTGTTTAACGTTAGAGGATTAATGTTGGGGCTCTTATGGTGGGAAGCGAATTGCAGACTGAAGTCCTGTCATGCAATGATGCGAGGCATCATTCGCAATTTGTGGAGCAAAGAGCACAGTCCCAAACCAATTGTATGGAGGGATCGGCTCCATGGAGCTGAATACGGATTAATAATCATAGAACCGGGCGTGTTCGACTCCGAGTTTGGACTTCAAATGGTGAGTAGTTTTAACTGCCTCACTTCAAATGGTCTAGTACTATTTGGGCTAATGCGGAGACTGGGATAGCCAGTGGATGAAAAAATGCAAATGAGAATTGTACTTGAGGCAAGGAATTGTTATTTTTGGGTATTTTTACTCTACAGTGATGGATAGCAACGACGAAGACTCCTGCTAAGGTTGAAGAAGTCATGGAGTTGCAAGAGTTGTTGACGACGTTAAAGATGGGATCTGACGGATTCCGTCAGACGGAAGAACCTAAACATGAAGCTTTTGGGCTGAAGGAGGGCGTGCCAAGATGGAAAAGGAAGTTGCGAACCCGTGCATTGATAGAGGTGATGGACAGCATTCGAAAATGTTTGTGGCGCTCGACGCTCTGCACGTGCAGTACAGTAGGTAGCATTTTCTTGATCAACTCGATCAATCGGAGTCGCCACGTCCATAACAGAGCCAATAATACTAGGATATCGCCCAAATTTACGTGCAACACTGGTTTAGGAAATGACTTGAAAAGCGTGACGGACACTGTCAATGCAAAAATCAAATCAAATTCAAGAGAAATGCGAATTAATCCCAGGCAGCTAGTCCAGTACCGACATTTTCAGGGTGCGTCAGATAAGGACTTCAGTCCTTAAGCCTTATATGAGTCATATAAGGACCCCCAGAAATTTGAGATAAGGACTTTTGCATCTAAGCATCAACTTGACTGCATTACAACTCACACTTGGCACCAAACTAGCAGAAATCGAAGCTAATTTAACTATGTCGAAGTATTGCGAAGCTTGAAGTTCCCCTTCCAGCGAAAAGTCCGTCAATCGATCGCGAATCTTGCTTTTGAGTGGCTTGAGGTTGCTGAAAATGATCGCCTTCTACCAAGTGCGTTCTTGGTGTGATGCTGGTTAGCCCTAAGGCAAACATCTTAATGTCTGCAAAGCGACGATTGAAGTCTCTGTCTTCCCATGCCTGATTCGTTGGTTCGCCAGACACACGACTGATGAGCTTCTTGTACGTGCGATCGATTTTGTACTCTGGTTTCATCTTCTTCCGTTACGACCGCATGCTGCGGACCATCGAACCCCTAAACAGATGAGTTAGTCGATTTTAATGCCATTATGAGAGATCGCCGAAGCAATCGTCACTTACTCCGACAACAAGTTTGGGCGTCGCGATACAATACTCACGGGCTCCCCGTCAATCTGCAGCTAGACCGTCAATCAGAACTTGAACAGCGTCGCGTACGGTAGGTACAAGTTGCTCCCGCAGCTCAATATCCAATGCGGAATACAAATTTCTCGAAAAGGCTGATGTGTGGTGTATTTCGTGATCGATCTTAACTTCATCCAACAGGGAACTCCGTCCTGGCCGTTGTCTTCGAAGCGAAATTGAAGCGTAGACAGTAACTTCTGGGGTGCGTCATACGGCTCCGCTACAGTAACAAACTTGTATTGCAGCCTCGCGAAACATATTTGAAGTGCAGGTGTGATTTCCGCCACGAATAAAAGACAGCCACCACACCGATCTGGAAACAGCATGCCTTTTCTCTATCTGAAGCTCTGCGAGGTCAAGATAGTGAAGAGTGAGAAATCGACAACTATCGGGGATCGACCCCCAACGAGTTTCAGCGTACGAGGGGCAGATGCCTCCGACACCCTTTTGGATAGATGCATGTGTGTGGGTCAAACACGTTCACGCGCTTTGTCTGCTTACGCTTCTTGGTAGTTTTCGTGAAAATCAGATCAACACCCGCAAACGAACTCTTGTTCTTCTTCTTCTCACACCCAAAAGAAGAGCAGAACTTGCAGCTTGCGTCTAGGACGACACCTTGTTCGGGTTTGGATCCAGGTCGCAGACCAAACGACGGCTCGTACTTGGGGAGCCATTTGTAGCGGTCACGACTTGACGTCTCCCCCTTTCCCGTGCTTGTATCCGTCGAGGCTGTCGTTGATGCTCCGTTGCTTGGTAAGATGTCTTGCTGGAGGTGTTTGTGCTGGGGCTTGTCCGTCTTGAAAGTGGAAAGTTATGCGTGTCAATCGCCTATTACAAGTGTAGCCATCGGGTTCCATAAGGACTTATAAAAAATTAAGATAAGGACTTCTGTCCGACTAAGTACGATAGTCCTTATCTGACGCACCCTGGACATTTCCTTGTCATAGAGGCACGCTATTTCATACGGGCAAAGGTGTTTTGACCAATCATAAGGCCTGTGGATTTGTGGCGTTGTTCGTTTTTGTCATTAGGGCACACCGTAAAGTATAGCATACTCTAACGTACGATCCCAATATGATTGGCTCACCGCCATTTTTCAAAATGCTGGGAGCCGATTACCTCCGTGGAGGCTTGCCACCTCGTAGGCGCTAAGCGGGCGGTAGAGCGAATACGCTCGCCTTATGAGACCCGTAAAGTGTCATGGTCTATCAGGTAGCCCATTAAGCTACCATTTAAGCCCGATTGGGCTGTCGAGTGAGGTCGTGAGACCAACAGTGTTGCTGCACTTCCACCCCCACTCGCCTCGGCGAGTTTGCCCTGGTGCGGGGAAAAAGTCCAGTACGAATTCATTTAGGTACGACGCATTTTGCCTTTGCCAAGATCGTTCAAAACCCTAACCCGGGATGCATTTGGATGTGCCTTCTATGACAAGGAAATGTCGGTACATGTATGTAGCACTGCAAAATCGTACAGTATGCTCAAGCATAAGTTAGGCTCTATAACAGAAAGTTGGATGGGTTGATGCAACAAGTTTTCTGGATGTGTCCGTAACGCAATTGAAGATGTCAAAAAGCTGGAAGGCGGTGATTGTCTAATCTTGAATCTATTCAATTTAGTGTGTGGATACCCGTACTTCATACAGTACATGTCGATGAGTATGGTATCGATTAGAGTACTAAAACGTATTACTTGAAGTGCAAATGACTAATATGATCTAAACTACTTCAGTAATAACTACCTGCTGTCACCTTTTTGCGATTCTCCATTGGATTGTGCGCGCATGTGGAAAATCTGTGATGGGGTAAACTAGAATATATATTGGAGCTAATTCTGTCGAGATATTTGAGTTCAAGCGGTTCCAAAGCAGATACATGTACTACTACGTAGTACTACATGTAGTACTGTACAGTCAAACCTGTTTATATGATGCACCGTTGGTGCCGACAACAGCAGTGACTCATATAAAATGGGCTCATATAGCCAAATTATGAGGTACACACAATAAAGTCATGCAGAGCTCGCAGTTGTTTTGCCTTCTCCACACTCTCCAGATTACCTATCAGCAGAGCTCTGCGTTCGGTATCAGTCTGTTCCATGAATCACAAAGACAAAAGCACAGTTTTCATAACAACTGCTGGTTGTGGTCCTGTGCTCTCAGTAGTAGTAGAATATCATGTACCACGGTTATCTTAGGCACTTTTTCAACAAAATATACTTTTGCTTCGTGCTGAAGTTTTACAGAACGACATGTTACCGATAGATGGTGGTGGTTGAAATAGGAGGGCGCAGTCCAAGTAACAAGGTAAGTGCAGCACGGTTGAACGTCGAGTAAATCAGCTCGGACAGCATGAAATTGTTGATACCAAGTCTTTATTTGAGCACACGGTGAGCTTAGCCTTTTGTTTTATCGTTAAGTATATGTGTAATGCATATATACCCCAGGCAGGTCGCGGAGGGGTGTAGGAAAGCTTTTTGAGGAATTGAAAGTGTTTCCTCCGGAGCTCTTTGAGTCATATGAACAGGTTTGACTCATTTTGGTTCCCAATAAAGGGGCTCATATACCTTGTTTGCATATAAACTCACACCATACTAAAAGTAGGTCAAATTTTTGGGTCCACTAGAATCTGAATCATGTAAACGGCGAGGCTCATATAAGGAGGATCATATAAACAGGTTTGACTGTACTACCAACTACACAAACAACAGTCAGCTTCAACTTGGAGTGATTCATTATGCAGTTGTAACATGAAGCCGAGTAGCTAAACGAGGTACACGTTACCTGACAGGGTCGGTAAGCTATCGATGGGTATCGACGTGCCAGTAACCTATTCTTCTTTTTCTTCTGTATCGGCGTTGGATTGCTATCTCGATGGGCGAGGGCACGATTTGTGCGTATGCATTATGCAGTACAGGGTGTCCTGATAATTCTATCGCACATGGAAGCAGACACGGCGAGCCACTGGTTCCGCTGCAAACGCGAAAATCTGTGACCAGGCACTCTGGTCGATATCCCGCATCAGACGACGCACTCCTGAGGCCGTGCAAAGTTTCTTGTTCGGGTTCGTCAAGGGCTTCCGCTGGTTCGGCAGAGCACTCAAAAGAGCAAGTTTGGAATCCAAATTGAGCTTGTGGCCGATCACTTCGTGATGGTGTCTCCTGAAGCTTCCGAGATACTCTTGGTGTTCCGACGACACGTCTACTTCGAGGTATTCGAGATACTTGTTCGCATTGAGCATCGCTAGGAGCGTTTCCAAGCTCTGGCGAATGTGGTGGGACTCGTATTCACGGTTGTCCGATTCACTAGAGGTGGTTAAACGCACCCGCAACTGGCTGACGCACTTGACCAGAGGGTTGTTGGTGTTGCTCAAAGTCGTAGCGAGAGCTGCAACATTTTGCCAGTCGAGACGCAGCGTAGAAAATCCATGGCTTGGCGCACGGTACGAATCAAGCTTGAACTCCACGTCGATCAAGCCTCGTGTCAGAGTCAGTTGGCGCAAGTTCGGGCAGCAACGAAGAATCACACTTGGGTCCACAGTGTCGCCAGGGTTTTCGATGGTCAAGTCCTGAAGCGACGAGCCGATCACTGCTAGGAAGCGCGGTAATCCATCCGAAATCGCCGTCTCGTAGAGTCGGAGCGTCAGGGAAGTTAAACTAGGATGTTTGGTTCCTGCAGCACGAACTGGTTGGAACACCAAATCACTCCGTCGCACTCGGCACCGGCCAAATCCAGGAACAATTACGTTCACCCACTCGCTGCATCCATCGTCACCGAAGGTGTGCAACTGGAACCTACACGATGTAAACGTTAAACTGCGAGGCTGGGCATTGTCAGTAATATCGTACTGAACCATAGCGCCGTCCTTCAACGTTGCTTCTCTTCCCTCAACAGAACCGCGCTGGCGTTCGTACAGCAATTCCTCCGGATGTTCCGAGCCCACAATGGCCAAAAACGTCTCCACATCTGCCACACTAATGCTGCCGACATGACCAAGTTCGAGCGATTGCAGAGCGGAATGCGTCCGAGCCCGCTTCGAGAAGCAGCCGTAAGCCAACCACTTCCACCAAGAGGTGGTCCTCTGTTGATCGTGGCTCATCAGATCCACCCAGACAGACAGTTTCTGAGTTGTCTGGTTCAGCACTGCAGCAGAAAACAGTGCTTCCGTCTCCAAGGGATTCAACGCGACGTCATTGTGCAGCACTAGCGAACCCAGCTGAAGTGGCTTCACTGCAGTGGCAATCGAGCGGTACTTGGTATTCGACAGCTCAGGGCCACGATGTGCTCCATCAAACGCTGCAATCATCAACTGACGGAATGCAATCAAAGACTCCAATTGATCGTCTTCAGAGCGCTTGGCTCTCACAGACAGCAGCGAAAACCACACATTGTTGAACAGCAGTCTCTCCAATATTCCAGCCGTCTTGCCAATACTCTCGACCTCTTGAATATCAGCAACCATCGGCTCCAATGCAAACGTGACTCTGATGGACCCACGTGCAACCTCCTTGTTGCTTTCACTTTGAAAGTAACGTTCCCACTCTCTACGAATGGCCTTCTCTCCACGTGCCACTCCCGTCAGTCCCTTCAGAAGTTGATCTTGGTACCCTTCCTGGTAGCTGCCCCCCTGTCCAGGACAGTATGCCACTGTGACTGGCACCTCAACGTCGACTCCTTCACTCTCCGTCGTCCGTCCAGCCACCTCGGCAATCCTCTTCATCGTCTCCACATATTCCGCACTCGGATGGTCCCTCTGATCCGCACCACACAACTTGACGAGGTCAGTGTTCACCTTCGAAGGGTCCTCCACCTTCAGTACGAAACGGCCAGGGAGATGCTCTGGGAAATCTTCTTCCCCTTGTTTCCACCAATTCAGTTGACAATGAGTTATCAGTAACTGTTTCCATCCAGAATGGTCCACATGCGCCACTGCCGCTAAAATGGCCAAAGCTTCACGGAAATTGACCAACTCGAGCTGATACGTGGCCTCGTGCTGCAGATGGGGACGCATGTAGTCGTTACGCTTGGGCAACGTCACCTGAAGACAGCGAGCTTTACTCCCCCAGCGAATCTCATCGTCTCTCCCACTTCCCTCGCACTTGAAGCCAGTGTAGTGCACTTGATGCTGTAGGAATTGGCACCACGGGGCCAGGAAGTCCCAGCGTTGCGCCACGTCAGAACCCTCCATTGGTTGATTGATTGCCTGGTGCCTTGCGCGTCGTTTTACGAACTGACGAGCACCAGATCACCAGATGACACGCACGTGTTAATGTATAACCAATCAAAAAATGGGATGGGAAAATATAGTGAATCCAAGTTAAGATGTCGCAGAAAGAGTGACGGTCTGACTTCAAGGTAAGAGTGCACGTCTGTAGCCATGTTGACTCAGGACCAATCTCGTCACCGAGTTAAGTGCGTGCAGAAGGCGAAGGTGACGTCTGCACGGCAGATTCAAGCCAAAAGTCACCAACGGAATGTGGTGCGTTTGTTAAAGGTGGATGATACTGCACAGACCAAAGTCACCCAAGTAGATACCGCCGGGAAATCTCACCTCGCTGCTCACAATGACAACCTGCAAATGCAACCGTGTAATGCTGTTCATGTATTGCTAACTTCCATACCTTCAGTCTGCCTAGCTACTAGGGTGGATACCACGATTCGCTTATTGTTTCACGAATAGTCCATAGTACGATCCGAGAGCCTTGTACTTCTTGGCCAAAACGGCATCTCTAGCCAGCGCCTTGGTGAATTGCTCCGCAGTTATCCCGCTGTTGAACCACTTGGTGAACTGTTCTCTCATAAGAGCAGACTCGCCGTATTGCAGTGCTGTTGATATTTCATCGAGCGTTTTCGTCTCGAGCCAACCATCGAGAATTTTGTTGTACACCAAACTGGTTCTGTAGTTGTTGTACTCCGCGAGTATAGGCATATTTGCCTTAATTTTGCCCTTCTCCTGTAGCTTGGCAAGAACTGTAGTAGATGTCTCTTCATTTGCATGCCACTTTGCGAACAAGCGCATACGGTCGTCGACGTCCTTCAGTGCGGCCTTGATTTTGTCCGAATTCATTAACTCCTCTAGTTTTGCTGGGTCGATATTCCCCGCGCGCTCTTCATCGCTAGCGGGTCGATACTTTCCAAATCATTCATGTCATAACTTCTCAGTAAATGTTTCTGGTTTTGTTCAGTTAGATCGCCCATGATCGCAGGAGTGCTCTTTAGTGTCGACTGGTCCAAGTCAGCAGTACCGCTGGAAAAAAGGTAGCAGCAATCAATAACATACCGAAATATGCGCGCGTAACTTGCCTTGCTATTGACGAGCAGTAACAGAAGATCGAGCAGAGGGTGCTGCGTTCCGCGGAGTAAAAGGAAGAGTGAGAGTGGTTGTTAGAGATTGAAGGCTCGGAATTTGAATTTATTGCGGTATTGTCGGCCGCCAACGCCGGATCTCAAAGCTGCTGTGAGAAGCTTCGCGAACTTGGCTTGAGAACAGCAGATCGTACATTCTTCTGGTATCATGAGTGGTGAGGGGGGGATGAAAAGCTATCTCCATTCTTTTTGAACGGACTTCAGATGCGCAACGTTTTGTATAATGTTTTAGCTGCTCTTGTGCAAAAGTGCAAACTGTTTTGATGTCCATGAGTATATTGGTAACGATAACGACGAAACAGCTTGTAAATATAACAACAGCAACATAACTATCGGGCAGTGCCGGATACTTATCTTCCTCGTTGCTGCGAAATGCCGTCGTCAACAGACACGAACACTTTCGCGTCGCAATTACCCTTGCATTGGGTTAGAGATTTAGTGATTCTGAAGAAGTGCTGTGCTAGGTAATCTAGTGATACGAACATGAGCAATGGGATTCATATCACTGGGCACAGTAATCTGATGAAGAAGAAATCGGGCTTCGTTGTGGCTGAGAAGTCTGTCTTACATGTACCTGCATAATATGTAGGCACATTGCGTGTATGCAATGAAACAAAGCCATTTTTGACGGTTTGATGGAATGGATCACACTCATTTCTTACTGCGATCAACCTAAATCAAGATACGCTCACGTTCCAGAATAAGGGACGAGTTGGCTTCTGCAGCCAACTCGAATCAAGCTGAAAGAACTGATCCTGCTAGAGAAGCTACATTGTTGAAATATATAATGCTTTCATAATTCACAACACTGGTTATGAATACCAAGAGATCAACATCCGTTGTATCTGAGGACGCACCACGCTACGGTAGTGTTTTCGAGAACGTCGCCATTTCACGGGACGTTGTTACTCAGGGTTCACTGCAAATTACGCTGTGATTCAAATTGTTTACGTTTGTCGGCAAATTTTTCGAAAACTAAACCTATGCTACATGCGTTGGAATCGAATCCGCAGATGGATAGGAGTGCCCTTCGCGCACAGCAATTCCCATGTAGCAGCTCTAAGTTATGTGCGTGTACAGATCCTACCACATTTTGATCTCGAGGTCGTAGCTTAGTTCCTTTCCCACCGGAAGCTCAGTTCGCTACTCGCTCTTTATCGCCAAGAACCTTAACACCAAGGCCGCATCGCACGTATTTGCTCCATGCATCAGTCCACCTTGATGAACTTTATCGGATAATCATTATTACGTGCCACATCGGCGTTGCCGACGGCAACTACAGTTTCAGAAGCCAAGATAACTCAAATGGCATTCGTCGCTGCGTAAAGGGGATTCGCAATGCAGCACGGGAAATGCTGATTGTGCTGGAAAAGGGAGCGCGACCACAACAGCTTATACCTCGTGATAATTGAGTCTCTTTCCAAGCTCAAATCTGTCAGTTGCCAAATCTGGCTTGGAAACTTGTAATGCCTTTTAGAAAGAATCCAAACTCTGTCCTAAAAGGCATCCCCGATTTTCAAACTGAGATATCAAAACGTGAAATTATCAAGATTTTTGCCGGATGAAGAACCCTGATCTCCACGGGCTCAAGTCTCTCCTCGACAAGAATCCGACCAGGTTACATGTACTGCTAAACAGCTAACTATAATATGATAAGTCAGTAAAAGCTCAGTGACGTTGTCTTGATTCATTGAAGGTTTGTCCTGGGGTAGTTTTGCTTTACATCACATCACATAATGACTCACTTACGGCTGTATCACATCTTAATCCGTCAGTGGGGCAAATTGTCGTGTTTGTGGTCACATCAGCGCGAGGCAAGGTGGAAGAAGAAAATCAAGAATGAGCTAAGCCCCACTTCCTGATCGGGAAGCCGAGGGGTTTCCTAGCTGCCCTTGAGACCTCTGCAAGATCTCAAGTACTCTTGCAACCATCCAATCTATGTCTCTGTTTATCCTTGGTTCCGCGGAAAGACCAGATTGAGTGAAAATTCTCTGGTAGAAGTGCGAATCCTGCGGTCAGTACATATAATATATCAGTGTCACTAGATAATACTAGTAACACTGAAGGTTTGCTATTTGCGAACTGATTCGTCAACGAGACAACGAGGCAAAAAAAAGATAAGTAGCCTTTAGGAATGATAAGGAAAAAAATCCATGTTAGCGCAATGCATTGGAAATAAACCGTTCCCCACTATTGGTTGTTAGATATTCTACGCAAGCTGCTCCACCAATTAAACGCAGTTCAAAACTTACGGCAAGTGCATTGCTAATCTGACTCAACACCATGTCAACGGAACGCTTCATTAAAATTGAAGGCTACAGTATCAGCTGCTGTCTGCACATCGTACGAAGTTCATGCTCGGAGTAACATCTCGTATTAATAGCTGCAAATAATTCACTGGTGTGGCAAACCCTGTTGAATATACTCATGATAATACGAGCTATGAAGTATCAGTCAGTAAATACATTCGCATATCGTGGCTAACTGATCTAGGATCTCCCTTACTACCAAATCGTAATTCTGCTCAAAGTAACCACCGCATTCATTTCAAAGCATTGCCGGTATATATTGATCCAACACAACGAACCAGATGGGAAATAAGCAGATACAGCCTTAGTTTCTGCCACACAAGCAGAAAATCTGCACACTGTCTCTATGCGGGGTCAGGAAAGTTTCTGTACCAGTATTTCGAATAGCTCTCCGCGATATTCGTGAATTCGTCGATTTTGTCCTGCGGCCAACCTCGCGTTTCAAGCTTCTTTACTATATCGTTGAGATATTCGGGGCCACGATTATTTTTAAAGTGCTCCTCGTTGGTTTTCTTGAACTGATTAGCAATCGTCTGCTCCTTGCTGAAAAACTTCTTCACCATTTTCACATAATCCGTCAACACTCCTCTCTCTTCGGTGTTTACATCATCGCTCTCGTCTTCGATTCTCTTTCTCAGAAACCGCGCGCTATTGTTCTCCGTCTGGAATCCTGGGTTCAGTGGCGCCAGTTTGGTTGGGCTCGAAGCCGAAACTGCAGACGCAACGCCACTCCTCGCAAAAAGAGCGATCACAACTACCAGAAGAGTGAAATATGTTCGCATGGCTGTTTTCTTCGCAGAGATTTAGTCGCTTCGACGCAAATAGCAGAGTGAGGGCAGTTGAGATGCGAACAGCAATTCCTAAAAATGTTCGGTAACACTAACCTCAGGACACCCGCTTACAGATCCTTATAATGATCACGTGAACATCTGGATATCGGATCGTCTGGTTGAAGATGAATGGGTTTGATGTGCCTACCGGCTAGATTTCATTGTCGATACCACGTTCCATTTTAATGACTTAAAAATCCAGAGGCTCAGCGCACAACGTGCTATTTACAGATTCGGATACGAATGCGTAGCTCAGGAGTCATGGTGACGTCTGATTCAGCTGTCCTGGATAAAAGTAAAACATCTTGCATCGAAGGAAAGACATGCTGCACAAATACATTGATGACGAAATAGGTTAATTCACTTTTTATTGAGACGCCAAGCGTATATTTTGTTTGTGTTTTTATCGAACGCTCTTTGCTGCTGTGCCACATTTGCAGCTCATCCTCCACAAGCTACATGTACTACTATACTGCAGCGCTTTTCAATACCTTTAGAGTACATTCTAGCCAGTGGGCGGACATGAACGGTTTCATGTGCCAGGATGGTGAAAATTCCTAAAAATGCATGGTGTCGCGATGGAAATCCCATCTGCAAAATTCTCCCACGACACTTGTTCAGGTGATATCGGATTGCGTGCCACAATTTGTGGCCCACAAAACATAAATTTGAAGATTTCAATCTCTTAAGATTTGAAAAAAACAACTGTCGGTCAGGATGCTCGCGCAGGTCGGATGTGTGTATATGAGGGGTGGAAAATAACGAAGTGTCAATGGGATGGAAAACACTTTTTTTAAGGTGTGCTAAATTGGATAAACTAAGCTTGTGTGACTTGCACATATATATGATATATAAGATGTATGATATATAGTATATCATACGTATTGGGAGTCCTTTAGAATGGGATGTGGGAATGTCAGTGCACTGTACATCGTTAGTGTGCATTGAGTGGCACTTGTGAGTGCACACTAACTGTAAAACAGCTCGTATCAAAGAACGAACAGGCTCTCATTCTCGGTTGGAGCGTACTGTAGCCTTGCCACATTCTTGGGTGTTGTCAAATACTCATGTTTTCACTGAGGGCATTCAAGTAGCAAGGCCAACGGTTACTGTACACTATACAGCATGTAGCCTACGTTCTAGACCATTTTTTCGATGAGCTCTCGTTCTGCTGGTATTACATGTAGAAGTTTGAACATGTATGTTCTACTTATCCCCAACAGCTCCGGAATTAAGGACAAATAAAAGGACCAATAGTTAGAGCCTCCTCTTGGCATGAGTCGTTTGAGTTGCGAGAAGTTGCTCTATGAGCAGCTAGCCCTATAATAGCTATAACTTATTGATGATATGTCCACCATGATGTCCACTGTGATCATACATGTGTCCTTAATAACATAGCACTTTTCTGTTTGATCTTGATTCTAGGACAAAATTCTCGTTTCAATTGATTTTAGTGTGTGGTTATTCGATTCCGTGGTCTTATAGTAACACTGTTATGAAACTGCTTTGTTATAGGTGACATTCCAGGTTGAGCTCAAGTGAAACGCCTCCTTTACAAACTTCAAGTCATTTTTGTTTTTTAATTTCCAGTTTAAGGACACATCTCGATTAGGTACAACGTACTTAAGCGAGGTTTGTCCTCAATCATCGGACAAAAATTGTTGAGGTTTTTGTTGGGCTGACACCGCTTATGCATGGCTCAAGGAACAGTTCAGGAATGCAGGTATGGTTCACTCTGAACCGCACCAGAACGCTTTGATTGGACTCGGCTGGCTCGGAGACGCAGGCGGTGGTGTTTGCTCAAGCACACTCAAGTGGACAACTACAAGGGCATTAGGAGGAAAGTACGAGTAGGACAAGTTTGCTTAACTTTAATCTACTCACTTCGACATTTGCCAACTGCAACTCAAGAACTACCGCAGTATATACGCTAGCCTCATCCACCAATGTCCACAAATATTTCTACTTACATTTCTAGCATTCAAATCGCCTCAATGCTTCTGGCTTCCTGGAAGCAATAGAATCCGCCAGAAATTCTGCGAGAAAATTTTGACAAATCACTGTACATGCAGGGATTGGACAATATATATTGTTTATTTACTGGTCGGAAGCTGACCTTCCTGTACAATATTGTAGCAATAACAATATACTGGAAACAATATCGCAATATGAAGATATTATTGTGGGTACTTCACTCCAGATACGTCTTGGTAGCCTTCAGACCGCCCTTCATGGTCGTGCGAGGCAGAGAAGCACTAGAATAGTACTATAGAACGAGCTCAGGGCCTCACTGCCAAACTCTCAAGCTTCCAGTGTTATCCCGAACACCAACTCGCTGCGAGTTACTCACAAACCACTGACCACGCCTCCCTCATTTGTCTTTGCTCACCTCCGACGCCACCCAAATCGACACGAGCAACTATGGATGCAAGTTACTCCAAAACGGTGAAAACCAAACGCGAATGAGTCTATTGAAGACCAGGAGTAGCGGGATAGCATCGATTGGGAGGTCAGTGGACACCCAGCTGACGCAATTCCTTCTGTACAGTATGGGAGCAATAATACCCCGATATTGGGGACGTCGACCAATACAATAATTGTACCCCACCAATAACCCAATAACAATGTATTTTTACCGGCCCTGCTGTACATGTACAGTAATTGGCAGATTCCGGAAATCATTCCGGACGCCGCCATACAAAAATGACAATAGACGTGAACCTGCATCTGCTTATTTATTCCGGACACAAGTCAGAAGCGGAGGCAAGGCCATTTTGGTCTTGGCCAAGGACGTTTGGCGTGTTGACAAAGGCCAGCCCCCGTCGGCCTGAAGAGCGTCGTGGACGTGTTGCACGAGTAGCTGATCAGGGTGGATATGGTGCTCGTGGACCGCGCTTCAGTGCTTGGCACACGGCAGGACAGAGGCAGAGCCCGCTTCATGGGCGCCTACGACTGGTCTGCGGCGAGTTGACGTCCAAGGGTTCGTGACTGGCTGCTGCACCTGGCTTCGCGGACGAGAAGGGATAGTAGCAAGGATGTCGCGCTGTGTCGAGATCTACCGGCGACCCTCTGGTCGCGGTTTTTTCGGGCAATATCGTGTTCACGTCGCCGGATACAGAGGTGTGGTTCACGCGCGGCGAGAACATGATGCTGGCGGACACCCTCGTCACCCACGACGACATCATCGGCAAGATGACCAGCTCGACATCAACCAGCTCCTCCTGGACGACAACTAGGTGCTTTCGTAGGTAGATGCGCGTGGAATTGTACCTCACGGGTCCGGTCAACAAATATCCCGTGAACGGCACGTTCATGAGGGGATCCAGGGGATCAAAATGGAGGGGAACAACGATCAGATGGAAGACAAGGACGATGTCTACCTGTTTGACTTTGAGGAGGAGGAGGTGACGGACGAGGCTCAAGCACTTGTGGAGAACGAAGTGGTGAGTGGATTGAAGACGCCGCGTGGGCCGGCGGTGGTGCCGGCGTTGACAACGGCAATCTGGCACGAATGGCAACCGTGGCACATGTGGTGGTGGCGGTGAGCAGACATAGCTGGTGTAGCTTTGCAGCGCGGAACTATCGAACCCGCTCGCTCGAGAAATGCGGTAGCTGAAACGAGAAGTGCGCGTGATGAAGTTCCGTGACGAGGAGCTAGCGCGTCTGCGCACGTACGTGTTCGAGCGCAGTGGGTCGACACTGGTGAAGGTTATCTCGTTCACCGCGTACGTGATACTGAGTCACATGCTGGACGTGGGTACGGCGTTGACGAGTTTGGCGCTGTTTAACATCCTGTGCTTCCCTCTGTCCATGCTGCATAAATGCTGAACAACGTAGTGGAGGCGAGCGTGAGTTTCGACCGTCTGTGCAGCTACTTCCGGGCGGAAGAGTGCACGAAGGTGGTCGAGGGCGACTTGACGGAGGTCGGCATCTCGGTGCCACTTGCAGGGCGCTGACTACAAGTGAGACGCCACTCCACCGGCTAATGATGTCAAGAAGAAAGACGACAAGAAGGAGGAAGAGCAGGCTCTGGTGATCCCCGTTGCCCATGGCCAGACGCTGCGTCACATCGACGTTTCGGCCAAGAAGGGTGAGCTGCACGCGATCGTGGGTCACGTGGGCACTGGCAAGTCGACTCTGCTGGCTGGCATCCTGGGCGGAGCTCGTTGTGGTGCCGGCTCGGTGTCCATTCGTTGCAAGGTGGCGTACATCTCGCAGCAGCCGTTCATCCAGAGCGCGACGGTACGTGATAGCATAACGTTTGGGTTGTCGTTCAACGCCAACAAGTACGAGGAGACTCTGCGTGTGACCTCGCTGAAGAAAGATCTGCGTATCTTGACTGCTGGAGACCATTGGTCGCGTCGTGTACCAGGACGCCGACATTTACGATCTGGACGACGGCCGTCAAAGCCATCGGTGCTGGCATTTCAACGAGAGCTTCAAGAAGACGCTGACTGAAAAGCTGGACATTATCGCGTACACGACCGTGTCGCTGTTCGAAGGTCTCACGTACACCACCCTCATCTTTGTGTCAGGCGTGGTGCAGTCTTTGTGTTACGCCTGTACTTCTTCTATTGCTGCGAAACGGGCATGCCGCATCACCATCGCCACGGCCATGTTTGGGAAGTCCCTGGTGCTGTCGGCGGCGGCGCGCCAGCAGCGACGTCGGAAGAGATCACGATCCTCATGTCTATTGACGCGCAGCGTCCGCAAGACATAACGCTGTACCTGCACGTTGTGTGGTACGCAGCGTTCCAGATCATCGTGTCGTGCTTCTTGCTGTGGCAGCAGATCGGCGTGGACGAGCGTATCAAAATCTGCGTCGAGGTTTTGTCGGGTATCAGTGGCGAAATCAACGCGTGGGAGAACTCATTCGGCCAGCGTATTGTGGCTGCTTTCTGCTGTACCTGTAATGTTTCAACGAATATACATTTTAATGCCATGCCAGCAAGCATTGTATACTTGGTAATCGCATCGATTTATCCCTTGATCGAATCCGTACGGCTAAATCAGGAACAGCATCACGGTCTCATTGTCCGTCATTGAGTTCGCGTTTTGTCACTAACTTACTCGGAAGCCACTGCTATCGTAATTCTCATCGCCTCAGCACTGCGTGTAACAAGGACTGTGCTACAGGGTGGTTGTGCAGGATGCAGCGTTGGCTTGTAGTACCGAACACGATCGATTGTTGGCAATGATCTTTGTGTACGGAACACGGTCTGGCATAAAATGCATTAATCCGATAATTCGGCATTTGTCTTAGCTACAGTATCGTTACTTATTTTTGAATGAAGAGGAATTCCGGACAATTCCGGAAATAAGTTGGAATGGATTTACCCTACCCTAATAAACTAGGATTGGTCAAAATAACGTTGTGAAGCGTCACCATTGGCTGAGACTTAGGAGACCCTTAATATAGGGATAGGGCATCCGGGCCAAAGAGTCGTATCCTACAGTATGTAGTCGTGAGAAGAATATCTGAACGCCTAACGGTGCAATATCTCTTACTTTCGGTAACCTTTCAAGTACGGTTTGCTGTCATGTTGACACTGATGAACACCGCAGAACAGGTTAAGATTGTTAACTCCACTAAATCGGGTTTTAGTTTACCATCACCCCAGCCTGACAGAATCAGCGCAAACTAAAATACATGTAGAAGGGTTATTCATATAATGTTTTACCTTCGTTTCAGAGTTTTAATTGCAGAGGTGCTCCAGTATATATATTTTCACAAGGTCGTCCAGATGACCAGCAATTATCAAGAGCGAAAGAACCCATGGTCCATTCCACAACAGATTGATAATTTGATTTGATTTTGATTTGCGGATTAGACGGCTAACATGCTCCCGGGGCCGCGCCGTGTAGCAGCCCCGCCTATGGGGTCCAGAGAGCCCATGCCAGTAGCCCCACAACAGATCGATGAACCTCATTGTTGGCATCCCGTAAGAGACTAGATCCCTACAAATATATCTTTTTAACGGTGTCGATATACGATGCCCAGTGCTTGCCATCGTAATAAGGCCAACTCAAATCGACAAGATGCTCTAGCACTGAGTCAAGAAACCTTAGCGCCTCTAGTTATGTCCATCATTGCGTCGAGAACAACGCTTCTTGTCACAATTCTAGCTTTTCAGCAGGTATTTCAGTCATAGAAGTCTCGACATATTATGAGCGGGGCCTTGAAATGTAACCCTAAAAATCAAACCTCGTCACTACTTTTGAATGCTACAAGTGAGTATTGTCATATTGAACCCCAGTTTAATCGACTTTGTGCTTTCAGCGACGAAACTATGCTGAGCTTTTTATTTATTTTTTGTAAGAAAAGTAAATATTGCTTCGTTTCTGTTGGCAACTACTAGGTCGTAGATAGACGCCGCATGAATTCTTTTTCATGCTAATTTTGACCATGTGTTAATTAATATCTCGCATCATTGGAAATTATACAAAGTTTTTAATTTTTAATAAATAAACAGACTAGTGGGAGCTGTTATTAATATCTAGAAATGACACCGCTCACCGAGACTCAAACCAGCATGCTCTAAACGGATGCAGTAATTAGTTAATTCGGCACTCTAGAATCGGATAGAGACATGGTCATCACCACAATAAAAGAGATCGCTGGTGTTTCAAATTCAGATTACTTTCAGCGAGATTATGAGTTTTGTTGGTCAACCGACTGTCATCAATTGGCGTCATGATTGTGTGGGTGGTGTTGACAGGTTGTTACCGATTTAGTACACGTATATTCGTTTGATCGTTCCACTATAACAGGTGGGCGTAGATTTTACTCGGACATGTACTAGGGAGTGAACGCTTTGGGCGTTATAAAGGAACGAGGCATGAAACACCTTACACAGCTTAGGAAAACTATATTGTTTTTGTTTTTTTTGGGAGAAAGGATCGAAAATTATGAACGCCATTCAATGTACCCTTCGAAGTAGTATGCAACAACTACAAAGTAATTGTAAAATAACATCTCACTCGAAGAACTCTATCCAGGGAGTGAAAATTGCCGATCTGACTCACACTCGCAAATCTGACCCACTCCTCGTAGAACAAGTGGCTTGAAGTGCTGCCTCCACCTTGACTCTCCGTGATTGTCCTTGCAGGTTTCGACTCTCCTTTTTCTCCTCATTCTTAAATTTCCGCGATCTAAGACAAGCAATTGCGACGTCGAGCACCAAGAACAACAAAGTCCAAGGCCCTGACAAAAAGTGAAGACTATGTCGCGTATAATGGGCTTCACCTTCCAGACGCTGCTGTTGGTAGTGTTTGTGGGGAATCATGCTATTGCTGCGCAAGAAGGGATTCAGCAGAGTCAAACGTTTGGCGGTCCACCTGGCAACCAGTATTCGGACAGATGCTCAGTCTCGGCTGGGCAAACCGTTGATTCTATCACAATTAGCACCGGTGACCGTGTTGATGGCGTTGGTATTAACCTTATTAGTCCGTCGGGGACACAGACCACGTTGTACCACGGCGGACGCGGTGGAAATGCGAAGAACCTCCGGATGCAACACGGCGAGTACATTAACGCCGTCGAGGTGCACTGGGGCCAGCAGAACGGCCGCATGCGTATCCAGTTCAGTACCAACAAGCGCGGGTCGATCTGGGGAGGAACCCGCACGAATAATGTTGGCAAAGCGACGGCACCCCAGGGTTACCAGCTGGGTGGTTTCGTTGGCAGTGCTGGCAATAGAGTTAGACTCGGTGAGCTTCATCTGGACGCGTATTGCGCCGGGGTCGATTAATGATCCGGGCACTCCTCCTCCTCGTGATAGGTGGGACTGAAGAAGTTGAGACCCTCACTTGACGAACGAAGCCAGCAAAAATGGCGGACAGACCGATCGGTAGCTACGAGTTTAGCTCGGTAACCGGCTAGAGGCCACTTGGTTTACCTTGCGAGCGCTGTTTTTGGTTTTTTTTTCTTGTTGGTTTTGAGTTTAGAAGAAAGAGACTGCATCGTATATCAATATCGCCGCGATTCTATCCACTTGAAACGTTTTCTACAAGTTACTCTATTCATCGTTGTCTGTTTTCAGTTACACATGTAGCATCGCCAGCAAAAACACATATTCAAACTTGACCTGAAAAAATGGTATTCATTTGGAACGCCTCGCCTAAGCTAACTGTTCAATCATACCTATGCATCATTTACTGACTGTGATGCTACAATAACGCTTGCCTCCGTCCCGAAAACAATAAAATTGTTGTCACGCCGGGATTCACTTGTTTGAAGCAGCTCCCATATCCTTCCAAAACTGCTGTCTCTCCTCCACACTCAAATGCTTCATAAAGTCCGTCAGCATATCCTTGTCGGTTGCAGATCCCAGATCCAGCGGATTGTTCGCTCCTTGCAGACGGAGTTCTGGATCGTAGCACCAGCTCATGTAGAGTGTTAGCGACGTGCGATACAAAGGACTCGGCATCCCGAGGTCCAAAGTACCCCTCTGCAGTCCGCTGTTCGACGGTGCACGACATGTTCCCAGACGCCGCGCCGCCTGTGCGGTTAGTTCGCCTTTTTTCATGAAATGATCGATCCAGTGCTGCTTGTAGACGTGTGCAAGAGCGTATCCAGTGCTATTGAGGGGGTGGTCTCGGAAAGGCAAAATCACCAGCTTATCCAGACCCATCATCTTGAATAGCTCCGTTGTTGACGGGACCGCTGATGGTCCCGGGCTTGTCGAGAACCCAAGAGCCGTGTCAAGCGCACTGTCGACAATTTGCTTGCAGTATGCAGGATTATAGTCGATAATCGAAGCACCGTACACTTGAGTGGGCCAGTTCATGCTGTACCCATAGCGCACACAGTCACCATATATCGAGCACCGTCGCGCAAGGTCGTGGAAATCCTCGGGCAAAAAGTAATCCAGCACGTTGGACCAAGAAATCGTGTACGGACGCATCATCGCAATACGACCCAACAATTCCTGGTTCTCTGGGTCGTTTACGGCATCACCCCGGACGGCCTTCACCACGCCGTACATAACGTTTATCGTCAACTTGTTGGACAACATCAAGTTCCGAAGACGCCGGAGGTTCTGCAAAATGTGGATTACGAACAGATCCACCACTGATAGCCGATCCACAGAGTTTTTCTGCTTATTTTGCCTCTCAGCGTAACTCTCCACCAGCGCCATAAAGTCCACCGTATTGAATGCGACGTCCTCCTCGAGAGGAGGGGCACCTGAAGGCACATTCCACATCGTCACACTACCCACTAGTGGTGTAGTGCTTGAAGCAGCACTTTTCTTCTTTTTCCGGCCTTGTCTCTTGGGCCCCAGTTCACTTTTCGAACCTGTAATGCAGATTCCAGGTTGATCCTTCTCCAAAACGTTCGACACAGCAGAGGACGCTCGGATTTCACCAGACAGCATGTACTGAATCAAATCAAGTCGATCAATCTCGCGCCGAAAACAGGCAGGCGCTACCAGGGATTTTTCGTTGTACCTCTCCGTGTTCGTAAAGAACTCAGACCGCGCCTTTGCAGCAGATATCGTCTCCGTAAAAGCCCAGTGCTTTAAGTACGAGACCACCTCGGTATTTTCATTTCGTCCCTGCATCGACGTCAGCACGGAGCCCAAACTGTTTCGGAAGGCAGCCAGCGTGGTCTGACTCCACGTTGACGAAAGCCATACTTCCATTACGCTTGAGATCGAAATGTCCGGCGATCCAAGCATTTGAGCAACAACCTTGCACTTGGCGACCGCAAACTCGCTCATCTCAATTCCTACAAACCGCAAAGGGCCAACACCGCCCGACGACTTGTCCTGAATATTGGCAGAGAGCAAACTGCTGAGATCGTTAAAGCCGATAGCCATGTGAGTAGTTCCAAAGAAGTAAACCTCCGATCGGTTCGGGTTGTTGGCAAAGTTGGAGCGGATTCGTGCATCATACACAGGTATCGCATCGGTTAGTTTGATGCGGCCGTCGATGATATCACCATATTTCAAGGAATCGCCCTTGGATTCCAGAACACTTAACGCCCCCGTCCCGTGCCACCGCTTTATCATGTCGGAAGGTTGCATATGCTCGTAAAACACCCCGTTACGCATACTTTGTGCCATAATCCACGGGCTGGAACTAGCATCCAGATACGCGCGATGAAGAACCTTCTTCGCGAACGTAGGGTCGATTCCCTCTGGCCACCCTCGCAGTTTTGGAAACTCGACGTGTATTCGGGGTGGTGGATGCTCCACAAACATTCTCAGCTCGCGTGACAAGGCTTGTTGCTGACGTTTCGACTTTGACTTGGATGAAGCGTATCCAAAGCGAGCCATTTGCTCAAAAGCCTCCATCCGAGCAATGTACGCATCAATAGATTCCTTTTCTTCGCCACCAGACAAGCCATCTGAGGTTGTTTTCATAAATGCAGACGCAATATTTTTTGGCTGCATGGCATCCCGCTCTTGGCGCTGCACATCTGTCGGGATATCTGAAACTTCAGAAGGCTTTGACGGCTGTGACGGTGAAGTCTGTTGTGAACGGCGCTCGACTTCCGAGCTCATGGTGCTCTTGAATGCTTGTACCCGTTCTCTACTTTCTGCTGATGAAAATACCTTCGATACGACACTGGCTCGTATCGCGTTCATGTCAGCAATACATTTCTCCTGTGAAATCAGTTTCTGCAAACACCGAGCTCGACGCGTCCATGCCTTGTAGTTCAGTGGGTCAATAAGACCTGCCACAGTACAGTTCAGCAAGGCTGCTCCTGTACTCGGGACGTGATTGTCCGAGTTCGAAGGAGCCACACTGCCTCCACTTATACTGATACCTGGAACATCACTAGTCTCGTGGTGAAGCATTAGGTGTACAGCAGCGATGTTGTTCAGCACGAGAGCAACATCGCGACAGCAAGAAGCAAACGCTGCCATTCCCTTGCGATAACAATTTTCAGCCGCTTGAAAATCACCCTTGACGAAATACTCCGATCCAGTCTTGCGCCATTCGTCCACATTCTTCGATTCATCGATACTATCCTTCATGACCAACAGAAAACCAGGTGACTTCAGCCCCGCGCACCACTCCACATAGGACTTGAATGGTGAGTTATCACTGGGTGTCGTGGATAAACTCTCTTTCTTGAGTGTGCCTTCCAAAAGTCGACGATCTTTAGTCGTCAAACTGGGAATAACATTTTTTGCGTGAGTAACCACGCGTTCTGCAACCACTTGCCTCCCTCCATCTCCCAGTGCCTCAGCTTCTTCGACGAGAGCAGACGAAAGACGAAACCATCCCTTCACGTAAGTCGGATTCAGATGCACCGCTGCGCCCGCAAGCTGAATCGCGGTTTTAAAGTTTCCCATCTTGAACCGACACGTCGCAATGTTATTCAATAACACCGCAATTTTGGCGACATCATCCTTCACCTCGTGTATCGCTCTCTGGTAACACGCCAATGCACCTCGACCTTCATTCACCGTGTTCAGTACAGTAAAATAATAATTTCCCAACTTCTTCCACGACTCGAGATCTTTCGGTACATCTCGCCATGGGATCATTTCCATCGGTTGCTCGACTCGAATGCCCTCTGACATATCCTGTCTCACTTTATAGTACGGTTCAAATACAACAATCGGTTGCCCCTTAGGGAACCGACTAGCAACTGCATGTTGTCGCTCAAATTGGGGCAGATCTGGGTCTACAAGCCCATAAGCCCCAATCTCTACTAATTGTCCCGTAACGTCTTCTAGCAATAAAGAAGAGGACGCAATTCCAAAAAATGCGTCCTCAATGGCCACCCACCCACACAGATACCGGCCTCTGTGTGTCGTACCGACCACTAATTCCTTGCCAATCATTGGCTTAAGTGTCTTCAACGACCTCATATCGAGGTTAGGTTTGGTGTTGATATTGGAGAAACTATACTGCACTCCGTCCGGCTTGATCTGTCGCACTTTTAATTCGTCAGCAAGCTCCTCCGGGTCGAACAAAACGGGCCCGAGCCTCTCTGAACCGCTTAATAAGTCCCTCCCTTGTGCGAATCTGCTCAGCTTTCTCTTGGAACTCGCCCACTTTCCCCATCGCACTTTGTAGTAGTTCAGTCTGTTTGTCTTTCGGTAGAGACGCTAGAATCTCCATCATCTTGGACGGGTCGAAACCCGTCGGCAACGGGAACGACATCTTGGCTACTTTTTGACCAAAAGCGACAATGAAGGGATCAAGATGGCTAAATCTTTATGGAGTTTGGATTGGCTGAAATAAAAATGGCTACATTTACAAACTTTTCGATGTAGCCATTTATCACAGTCGCCTTCAATGTTTAAAGGGAGAAATTGTCGAAATGCTGGATCGCTGGGGGTTCTTGGTCCTTGGTGTTCGGTTCTCACAGAACGGATCCAAACAAATTATGACCAAGAATTCGAACAGGATCCGTGGAACGCCCGTAATCGAAGTCTTGAGGTGCGTCTTCCCTCTCGCCGTGAAGATGTCGAAGAATATTATTCGATGAGGCGAATTTCAGGCCCAGCTTCTACAAGTACGAGAAGCTTTGGCGCTGCTTGCTGCTGTGGCTCACGTGGACTATGACGACTGGAAATATTTACTCAAAATCCACTGCCACGTGTACTTTGGGTGCAGAGGTGAAGAAAAATTCGAGCTGAAGATTCCTGTCCGGTTTGAGTTGTACATGGATATGGAAGCGATTGAAAACGGTCAGGATGAGACATTTGACTCGGACCTTGTCCAGCGTTGCGGTGTTCGCCAGCATGACAACCACAGCCGAGAGTATCTCGAAGCATTGGCGATGATTGTAAAGTTGTCATCGGATCTAGGGAACAAACTAGAAGGCGATGTTATCATCTCTGTGTCCGAGTGTATTTTGGTGCTGAGGATGTAGACGACGCTGTCAAAGCTTTGGTGGACATTTGGGTAGCTGAAAAGAAAATACGAGAGCAGAGGCAACAAGAATCTCAGTTACAATCTGGAAACCGCGCGTCACCACGATGCACGTATCAGTTGGAACCCATGATTGGAGACTTTGTGTACTCGGTGCTTACAGCAAAACTAGTGGAGACGTTGACTTATTTGGCGTCCAACAAGTTGTCCTTCTCCAGACTAATGCTAACTCCATTAATGGGCGACGAAATCGTTGGTGATGATCTCTCGCAGAGAGTTCTTCTGGTTTACTGGTATTCGTGCGTGCACTCCGGTTACCAACGCACTGTCCTTGATGGGGTTGGATTTGGAGACGCCCCCGATTCAAGCGGAGATGATCGATTGGCGCTTTGATCGTTTGGTGCAGCCACGTGACATTGGAGCGATGTTCTCTGCAATGGTTCTAAACCAAGCTGTCTCAAAACAATACATGCACCTGGATATGCTTCCAGATGACCCAACTAACAGCAGACACTGGTGGAAGTGGCTTGCTTACGCGCTATTCTCGAAACGGGCTCGTGCAAATTCATCGCTGAAGTCGCTGGTTCTCACGTGGGTGCGCAGTATGGCTGCTTCAGACATGGAGGCCTTTGCTGATGTGTTGGCCTCTGATCACCCGGAAGAAGAGCTCTTTAATTGTCCTCGTGGTCGAGTAGCTGAGCGAGATGCGACGCTGATAAGCGGATCTCCGATTCGATGGCAGTTTGACGACCACGGAAACGTTGTGGAAACCCCAAGTCCATTGGCATTTGCCTCGCATATTCCTTCAGTTCGAACTTCAGTGACGATGGAGAAAGTGAGTGGGTTAATGCTCTGATTCCTGGCTATGGTCGATGCCAAGTCCAACGTGGTGATCTGTTGTTGGATGACCCCCGCCCTGTCACCACGACCCAACGTGGTTTGACTTCCCTCACACTTGAATTTCATAAGCATTAGCCGTCCATTTCGGGTGGCCTACCGCAGGTTTTGGCAGCGATTGGGCCATCGTTGAAATTTCTTGCACTCGATGGGCCGTGGAGTGATCTGGATTCTTCAAAACTGTCCGAACTTGATTGAACTTGCGTTACGCGGAGGTGAATCGGTTGAATTGCGTCTGAATTTCAGCGATTACCTAGCATACAACGAAGATCGACCGTCGTTCGACTTTCATCTGGAGGATATCGACGAACTGGCCAGAGAATTGAGCGATAGGGGCAGTCCGCTCTACAAATTCACCCGTCGATTGCGCGTCCGCCTCGTCTCGATGCCGGGTGGGGCAGAGAACTTAATCCTTCGGGCCAGCTACGAGTTCATGGCCGAGAGCCATTTGAAGGCACTCGTGGACATGCTGGAGGAGAATCAAAACTTGGAGTTTCTGGATATCATAGCTCCTACTGAGTTGAGCGAAGGCTACTTCGATATGTACAGGGAGCACCATCTTCAACCAATCGGCAGACCACGCCAACCGCTTGATGGCAAGAGCAAGATCGCGTTCCTGAGTGTATTGACACATTCAAGTACTTCAGCTGAAGCGGGCAACGAGAGATGTGGACAACCGCCCGAACATTTCCTCTACGGTCTGGATCATTTCGTCTTGTCGACCATTTTCGCTTTTGCAGCTACTCCCGTTGTGAGGGAGGTCTACTTCCGCCGAACTGTGAATGAGTCGACAGAGCGCTGTCACCTTCCAATCTAACCAGAATTGTGCCAAGTCGCTTGAATGGAGGCGTGGGTGCTGCATTTTTTCAATTCACGATTTTATTCGATTTTTCGAGTTTTGCTCGTTGCTGAAGTACATTTCACGCGAATCTTGTGGATCTGCATCTGAAGCATGAAAACTGATCACTACCTTTTTATTAGTATTTTTCTCTTCTCGTTACACATGAATATGGTATCACTCTGGCTCGTTGAAGTTTGGATCCTGATGTGCGTGCACATTGTGTACTACTCGAGGTCACTTTGGCAGGGGCCCTTGGTTGTGAGATTATAGCTCGATGCCTTGTTGGTTCTCGCGGGTGTCGGATCGCACCAGTTCACCATTGACGTAGTACGTGCCTTGAGTGACCTCGGGCTCGATGATGCACTTGACGTCGTCACCGAAGAGCACACTGGGGTCTGTGTCGGCGGTGAGGCCGGTGAGGTTGGACTTGTGGTTCGTGGCCAGCGCCGTGTCCGTATCGAGGCGGCGACGTTGTCGTTCGGCACGCAGACTGTCAGTCATGGCGGCACGGAGGACGATAGCTCGTTCTTGCAATCGACGTGATGCGTCGGAGTTGGCGCAGTCCTTCAGCGAGCGTTTGCTCTCAGCCAGGAAACGTTGTCGTTGCTCCAGAAGCTCGGGTGTACGAGCGGATGCGGTTTGACCCCCGTGTGCAGACACAGAGTCAGGAAGCGCGAGTGCTGCAATGGCGGCGTTGCTAGCAAGAATGGGGGGTGCGGATTAAAATCTAGTGTCAAAAGGATGAATTCCTCCTGTGGCTATTTAAACATTGATTCCAGCGAAGCTGGGCCAAGGCAAGAGATCCAACTTGGCGAACCAGCAAGCGGAAGATCTTGTTATCACATGTGAAGCGTGGTTTACGTAAGGCGCAATCGCGTGGTGAAATATGCATCGTCGATTGAAGGTCTTTGAAATCCCGTGAATTTGCCTCATATGGACCTCGCTTGCCTCCCCGCTCCCTATCCAGGTATTGATACGGGTTCCAATCATTGCCTGGAGTAAGCTAAAGGTGCTACACTGCTCCTTGTTGCAGCTAGGGAACTTGCGTGGATGATATGTTTGGAAATGTGAGTGTTCACACTAGGAATTCATCTCTTTTACACTAGGTTTTAATCTTTTCTCAAGAATAGTGAGGGAGAGGCGAACCATGCTTGAGGTACGAAGAGAGGTTGGTACTGCAGTCGACTTGGTGGTGCCCGAATTCATTGGACCAGGGGTCTGAATTACATGCACAGTAGCTAGCTGGAGCTATTATTTCACAACCAAGGGCCCCTGCCAAAGTGACCTCGAGTAGTACACAATGTGCACGCACATCAGGATCCAAACTTCAACGAGCCAGAGTGATACCATATTCATGTGTAACGAGAAGAGAAAAATACTAATAAAAAGGTAGTGATCAGTTTTCATGCTTCAGATGCAGATCCACAAGATTCGCGTGAAATGTACTTCAGCAACGAGCAAAACTCGAAAAATCGAATAAAATCGTGAATTGAAAAAATGCAGCACCCACGCCTCCATTCAAGCGACTTGGCACAATTCTGGTTAGATTGGAAGGTGACAGCGCTCTGTCGACTCATTCACAGTTCGGCGGAAGTAGACCTCCCTCACAACGGGAGTAGCTGCAAAAGCGAAAATGGTCGACAAGACGAAATGATCCAGACCGTAGAGGAAATGTTCGGGCGGTTGTCCACATCTCTCGTTGCCCGCTTCAGCTGAAGTACTTGAATGTGTCAATACACTCAGGAACGCGATCTTGCTCTTGCCATCAAGCGGTTGGCGTGGTCTGCCGATTGGTTGAAGATGGTGCTCCCTGTACATATCGAAGTAGCCTTCGCTCAACTCAGTAGGAGCTATGATATCCAGAAACTCCAAGTTTTGATTCTCCTCCAGCATGTCCACGAGTGCCTTCAAATGGCTCTCGGCCATGAACTCGTAGCTGGCCCGAAGGATTAAGTTCTCTGCCCCACCCGGCATCGAGACGAGGCGGACGCGCAATCGACGGGTGAATTTGTAGAGCGGACTGCCCCTATCGCTCAATTCTCTGGCCAGTTCGTCGATATCCTCCAGATGAAAGTCGAACGCCGGTCGATCTTCGTTGTATGCTAGGTAATCGCTGAAATTCAGACGCAATTCAACCGATTCACCCCCGCGTAACGCAAGTTCAATCAAGTTCGGACAGTTTTGAAGAATCCAGATCACTCCACGGCCCATCGAGTGCAAGAAATTTCAACGATGGCCCAATCGCTGCCAAAACCTGCGGTAGGCCACCCGAAATGGACGGCTAATGCTTATGAAATTCAAGTGTGAGGGAAGTCAAACCACGTTGGGTCGTGGTGACAGGGCGGGGGTCATCCAACAACAGATCACCACGTTGGACTTGGCATCGACCATAGCCAGGAATCAGAGCATTAACCCACTCACTTTCTCCATCGTCACTGAAGTTCGAACTGAAGGAATATGCGAGGCAAATGCCAATGGACTTGGGGTTTCCACAACGTTTCCGTGGTCGTCAAACTGCCATCGAATCGGAGATCCGCTTATCAGCGTCGCATCTCGCTCAGCTACTCGACCACGAGGACAATTAAAGAGCTCTTCTTCCGGGTGATCAGAGGCCAACACATCAGCAAAGGCCTCCATGTCTGAAGCAGCCATACTGCGCACCCACGTGAGAACCAGCGACTTCAGCGATGAATTTGCACGAGCCCGTTTCGAGAATAGCGCGTAAGCAAGCCACTTCCACCAGTGTCTGCTGTTAGTTGGGTCATCTGGAAGCATATCCAGGTGCATGTATTGTTTTGAGACAGCTTGGTTTAGAACCATTGCAGAGAACATCGCTCCAATGTCACGTGGCTGCACCAAACGATCAAAGCGCCAATCGATCATCTCCGCTTGAATCGGGGGCGTCTCCAAATCCAACCCCATCAAGGACAGTGCGTTGGTAACCGGAGTGCACGCACGAATACCAGTAAACCAGAAGAACTCTCTGCGAGAGATCATCACCAACGATTTCGTCGCCCATTAATGGAGTTAGCATTAGTCTGGAGAAGGACAACTTGTTGGACGCCAAATAAGTCAACGTCTCCACTAGTTTTGCTGTAAGCACCGAGTACACAAAGTCTCCAATCATGGGTTCCAACTGATACGTGCATCGTGGTGACGCGCGGTTTCCAGATTGTAACTGAGATTCTTGTTGCCTCTGCTCTCGTATTTTCTTTTCAGCTACCCAAATGTCCACCAAAGCTTTGACAGCGTCGTCTACATCCTCAGCACCAAAATACACTCGGACACAGAGATGATAACATCGCCTTCTAGTTTGTTCCCTAGATCCGATGACAACTTTACAATCATCGCCAATGCTTCGAGATACTCTCGGCTGTGGTTGTCATGCTGGCGAACACCGCAACGCTGGACAAGGTCCGAGTCAAATGTCTCATCCTGACCGTTTTCAATCGCTTCCATATCCATGTACAACTCAAACCGGACAGGAATCTTCAGCTCGAATTTTTCTTCACCTCTGCACCCAAAGTACACGTGGCAGTGGATTTTGAGTAAATATTTCCAGTCGTCATAGTCCACGTGAGCCACAGCAGCAAGCAGCGCCAAAGCTTCTCGTACTTGTAGAAGCTGGGCCTGAAATTCGCCTCATCGAATAATATTCTTCGACATCTTCACGGCGAGAGGGAAGACGCACCTCAAGACTTCGATTACGGGCGTTCCACGGATCCTGTTCGAATTCTTGGCCACCATAATGGATTCGGTCTTTGAGCAACGAACACCAAGGCGCCAGGAACCCCCAACGGTTCTCCATTTCGACGATTTCTCTCTTTAGCTGATTGCTTAAGTAAGTACTGAGAGGACTCAATAACGAGGGGGGGGGCTATGTTGGACAATACCAGATCCACGGAGGAAGTGCTGATAACGAAAATGGTCTTCTATTTATGTTTTAGATCTGATAACGAAAGGTGCAATTCTGACATTTTCAGGTACATGTACACCTACCGCTGTGAATTTATGGTTTGAATCTACTGTACGACATCAGTAGTGCCACTTTGACGAGATTTACATACCCAACAAGCATTATGGTGTGTCTGCAACTTTTCGAGAGATTTTCCAATACAGACAGTAATACAAGTGGAGATAGGGTTGGAAGCTGCAGAAGCCAGATCCGAATTCTCATTTAGGATGAATAATAGACTCACTCGGTGGATATCAAGATGCCCACGTTGTACTCAGAATGGGTATCGCGGGCGCTAAGACTTTTATAAAAGAACTGGTTTCTCGATATGTTTCAGTTGTATCTGAAAATTATATGCAAGATGGCTGTTGTTGCAGATATAAAGCGCTTTGCTCAAGAACGGTTGTACATGTACTGTGCCACATTCTACTAGTAGTACATGCAGTGCACTCAATTGCATTTGCAAATGTGATCATTCTGGCACATACCAGGAGATACTCTATTGTAGTAGTGCGACGATCGCAGTAAAATTGTACTACTTCCGAAAAAATCTTCTACAGTAGCTCTGTACTTCTCCATGCACATGTACGTTGTCCGAATTGTTACTGTAAGCTTAGAGAAAACCAACCATGAACACAGCAATCTCACAAAAAAAAAGACATTACATTATCACTCTCCCAGCCAAATAACAGTCGCAGGAGTACCAATGCCCACGCTAGTGTGCTTAATTCGGCTTAACCCCCTTATAGACAACAGTGGCTACGAAGAGAATGCCGAGAACGAATAGAAAAGCCGCTCCGTACTTTACCCACATGCGTGTGAGTTGGCTTGACGAACTCGATGTAACCGCGAGATGTCCGACATTCGTGACCTGCCTTGTTGAAAACTGGGTTTTTCTTCCTCTTAGCCGAGCCGCCAGGCTGGTTAGAGGATTACTTTTCCAAACACGCTGTAGAAGACCTGGTTGGCTTTTCACTTCCGTGAAAGCCTGGCCAACCTTCGGATTCTTGAACGCAGCGGCAAATTCCGGGTTATGTTTCATTGACGTACCAACGCCGGAAGTCTTTCCAAATATTGACTTGATGGAGCTGAAAGTAGGTAACTTGAAAGGCAGCCCTCTCTCTTCGGTCTCCGGGTCCGTCGAATCACCTTCAGTTTTCGCCACTTCGTTGTCTCCCTTCAGATTGCGACGGATGATCGTCTCATCGAAGCTTTTGAGATTCGAATCCTTAGCGTACGTAAAGTCTGTGATGCACACCACGACGGCGACTGCGAGCAGCAGGAACAAGTTGCGCTGACGCATTATTTGGGGAGACGACTCAAATGTCGTTGACAGAGAGCACTGATGTTTCGAAGTCCGATTCAGAAATGAAGGACGTTTGCATGGCGAGAAATATGCACACCATCATTTCCATGTTCACAGGCTGTAAGCAACATGCAATAGAGCGAGCGTTGATTTATCCTTAGATGGGAAATCCTCATAAGAGGGGCCAGCTGTACTTAACGTACCGTAATCCTTTTATCATAAAAGAAACCTTTAATCACCAATGATAGTGTCTATTTTCTATTTTTGGCTAATGAGGTGCAGGAATGCTATGATATATTGATAACAGTAAATATTTGTACCATCATCAACTGCAATTGCGCGGTAATCATTTGCCTCTCAAGTTGTCGCTCGTTGTCGTTACACTTGCGGTCGCCAATTACAGCTGAGCAAGGAGTATGGTTGGAGTATTGTATCGAGGCATTTCTGAGTAGACCAGCAAGCACAAGTACCGGTAACAACTAGCATGAATATAGCCAGGAAATCACCATTCGTGGTGATGATCAAAAAATCTTCAGGATTTTTATGGTAACAACCAAATAAAATCTTTCAAAACTCAAACTCGTTGTCGTTACACTTGCAATACCATGAATATTTCGTCTGCATATCTTCAGCGCCGCTGGGGAACTCGCGCCTCGGCAAATAACGCGCGGTCATGCTTCGTAAGGAATGCAGCGAAGCAAGATACTGATTGGCTTGAGACAGACACACTTGAACGTTTGAATATGTCAATTACGTCGACATACTTTGGTTCGCTTTCATTATACATGTAGTATCTCTGTCGAGGTCAGCTTCAATGCGACGATTACCGATACAGTCTCTTGGTCGCGCTAACCTAAGGAGAGGCAGGTTTAAGTGACCTTGGAGACAGCAGCTGAAATCACCGCAATAGAATTCCAACATGATTTCCATCAAAGTTGCCCGAAACGTCAACCGCCCCTCAAAACAATGTATAACTCCTACCGGTGTGCATCTGATCAATGAAGAAAATACGCAGGAGCTTTCGCTGCGTTCAAAAGTGTCAGAAACGCCAGCGATCTCAATAAAACAGGCTGAGTTAAAGAGTGATCAAACCACCATAACTATTGGTCGTGGGAAGGTTGATAAAACACTGAATCGCGACATTGAACTTGATATCGGTCGCAGCCAGGAACAGTAGAAATAAGAGTTTGAGTAAACTCAGATGCTCTCTTCGTTACCGTCGAACGACAAAATAGTTGCATGAAGTGGACAAAACTAATGCATAAAGGTGACAAAAGTCATCCATCCAAAACCACCATTTATGGATGAATACTGTCACTTTTAGGAACTCTCGAGTTGACTTATTTTATTTAATGCTGTTGCACAGGCTCATAAGCGATACCCAGTTTCTTCGACGTCGCTAGTATCGTCGATTCCAGGGCTACTGCTGCCACGCTGTCTGGCGACGATGCTGTCACTCATACTCATCGCCAGCCGTTTGCACCCCTAGGACTGTTCTACATCTGCTTGCGCTTCTGGAGAAAACTCTGTGTACCGTTCCGGAAGGTAGCTGTCTAATAGGTGCTCAAGGCTCACTGAAAGCATGGGGCAGAGGCCGATTTCATCACCGCTATGACTTCCCTCGTAGAGTTGTTGTGTGAAAACCGGTGTGCGGCTTCAGCAAACTTTTGGAAATGCTCCACATGGAAGTAATATTGGCGAACATCGTCACTGGTAATTCGTAGAACTTGCTCGGATAAGTTTCGCTTCAGTCAATCTTTCTCGCTCTGGCCTTCCTTGAGTCTGCGTGTGTCTTGTATGAGAATGCCTTGAGCTCCGGCATGCTGAGGATGAAGAACCTCGCGTCCTCGTGGAAGCCACGACGCGTGTGCGGGTCGATAGGAATCCATCGGATACGAGTTCGCTGCCACAATGACACCTCCAATAGAGCCTGGGAGATCGAGAAAGTCATCTTCAGCTGAAGGACAGATGAAGAACGAGGCATTGGCGATAAGCTAGTCCAGAACTGGACTCCATGTGGGAGTCTTCCACACAGCGCTATTTAGATCAATTGTGTAGATGCTTAAATATTTTTTGATCCGCGTGGTCTTCCACAAGTACGAATTGACTCCAGTGAAGAGATCCTGTCCTTCCGGACGGTGTACGTGGGGTGTACGGATACAAGATACTTGGTACACACTTAAAGACAATGGCTGATGTTGAAAAGGTGATAGATTTATGAAACCATGGTTCGGGGCGTCACACACTTTAAGTTATTGGGCAACTACAGAAACTAAATTGTAGGGAGTAGCAATTCTACTACAACCACGACTCGCGTCACGAATTCAACCGCGGATGGAAACAGAATAGACAGAACGGCGAATGGCGGTTAAATTCGATGACTGGAGACTGGTAAATATTTACGCAGCAACAGATCGAATCGTCAGACGAAGATTTTTTTTTTACCTTCACGTATGGATAGCAATTAATTAAGCACACCCTAGGGACGCTATTCGGAACAGATAAGATAATTAATCATTTCTTTTTAACTGTCGCTCAGAAATGCACGCATGATATACCAAAAGAAAGAGGAGAGTCTGCACGTAGCTGACGTGCTATTCTTGTACGCCTACGAGATCAGCAACATGAAACAAACGGCAGCTAAAAAAAGTGGTCGATTATACCATAATCAACAATCGGCAAAAAGCGGAATGGCAGCCCATACAAATTTCAAGTCAAAACATAAGACGGAGGTCAGAAGAAAACCACCAAAACGGCACTTTTTGGCATTCTAAACACAGAAATGAATTTAATGGACCATGTTACATATGTAGACGCGCAACTAGCCTTCCCTGATCGCAATTAGTTTCGCTAGAGCGTTTTTTGCTTGGCCGCATTTTTACTATGAGATTTATCGCCAAACTTGCTGAGCAGATGGTTCTAGCTGGTACAATTGTCTACTAACAATGAGCTCGATTTAGGATGCACCAACTCAGCCAGTCCTAGCTTACTTTAGCGACGAATAGCTGGAAAATAAAGCTCTTTTCATTCTCTACCATTTCGATGTCGGCACAGTTCCTCCAAGTCATTTTTGACCACAGTAGACACATTTTTTAAAATGTGTCAAAACCTTTTTTTAAAAAAAGGTCGTTTTATTGCGATTACTATCATTCCGGATTATGGTCCATTCCACATTGTGTCCCCAGGGGATACTTCGTACACACGTAAAAACAAAGGCTGATGTACCAATACAATAGTACCAGCAGGAGGTACTGAATCTCGTTGTTTCCATCCTCGAAACTATATTTCTGCGCTTCTCAGCGAAACTTGGTAAATTTTGTGAAATTTTTGAAGTTCGGTCCTTTGTGTGATTCCTTAGCGTTTTTTTTTTGCTGTCGGGAGTATTAAATATACCAACTATCATTGTTCTGCATACAAATTCGGAAAACCCGCCAACACATTCTTCGTTGGTTGGGTGACACGATTAATCTTCCACTACTTCAGGCTCCTCTTGTCTCGAAATCAGCTAGATATCAAGGCTGCGATATTGCCACCTGAGTCGAAGGTGTAAAAGGCTTTGTGCAACTCCTCGTCGTAGTGGAGGATGCAAACAAGACTTTTGACAAGAAGTGGACCAGAAGTGTCACCATCGAGCGATGGCCCATCGAGGGTTTCAAGTTTGCTTACGCGTATGTTGTCACAATTAGGCGCGCTAAACGCGCTGTTTCAGCCTTCCTGCATAGCTGGAGCAGAGACACATGTTCTGGGTGATACTGACGGAGCTGATTCCGGTATTCCCTACCATGAATAGAAGTGTCATCGGCCACCCTGTTCCAACGTCAAATGTTCAATTTCCGTCGTCATCTTGGTTTTTACCGTCTCTTCGGTCTGCAATTCTCATCATCTTCTCCAAGCGGAGAAGAAACCCAAGTTTGGGTGGATATCTATACGCGATAATATGGAGTACGTGAATTTCCAATACTGCTGATCCCATTATTCAATACGTGTCGAGACGACAACCACTACACGTACCAGATTCGTTGACATTCTGCATTGGAGTTGCCGGAATACTGCTCCTCCATTCTTTTTACACACTGACAAATTCATGTTTCGTCCCAAGAGACTACTTGTCTGTCCAGTTACACCAGATAGGCATAGCTGCGACTCCGATGTAACCGTAGGCTCGTGATCTATCCTTACAGTGTATGTACTTGATAGTTTTTAGGTACACACAAAATACGATGATGCTAGACTAAGTTACTGTACATGTAGTTCCTTGATTCAACGTCCTCAATGAGCGCTTTAGGCTTGGAGTGTACCCCTACAATCAGAAAAACTCCTTTGCCTTGAAAGCCTGTGTGCACTGTTAAATTGAATAGATATATACACCACCACCAAGCCAAACAAAAGGTGACACTTGTACGCCTCAATGGGTATACAATAAAAATACTGACAACTATTGAGCCTCTGCCGTCTAGCACAAAATTAAAGGAGCGTCTTTCACTATTCCTTTACTTAAGTACTTATTTCGCGCGGGCACCGCCTGAAGGCGCTGAAGTTACTACTTGAACTCCGGTTTGTTTGCTGTTATTACAAAAATTTAGTAGGTCACTCTCGGTTTGTTCTCGAATTGACTGTTGTTAATATTGGTAGTCGCATCTACGTTAAGGCAATGTGGACATTTTCGGCTTCATTGGTTTGATTCGAACATGCTTACACTTTTATTTGCTGGTGCGAGCCTAATGATTCCGTGTATAGTTGGCCAACGCTACGGACCCTCCCGTAATAAGGAGAAAAACGAGAAGCGTTATAGCGATGGCCTTCTTGTTAATTTTGGTCTTCTCTTGGATTTTCGCAACAAATTGTCGAGCGATTTCGGCGTCCTTGGCTGAGAGCTTGGTTGGTATTTTTTTGAGTGCATTGATAACGCCGATCTTCGTTCTCACATTTTGGAAAACACTCTTCAGTTTGCCGGCATTGTTCGGAGAGACGGCTCGCTCTCCCAACGTTGAGTCATAGTCTTCGATCGCTTTCTCGCTTCCCTTGAGGTTCCGGCGAACGACAACAGAAGCAGTAGTCGTGGACTCATCAATGTTCTGAACGGTTTCGTCAGTGTCGGGTAGCGCGCTGCAGCACGCAACAAAGGCTGCCATGAACAGCACCAGGAAATGTCCGAAGCGCATGATATCCCTCGCTGCAGTTGAGAATGTGGCGCCTGACGTTTGCGCTGTTAGAGGTCGATTGAAAACTGAGCCATTCCCCTGGGCACCTGCCGCGAAGCGAAATGCGTTATGTACAAGGACGCTGTTTCTCGTGGCATACTGTCGAAAGAGCCAGAGTTCAAATCTTGCTTCGCTCATTAAATTTGTTGAGATTTGACTTCTGTGCAACGGAAGTTTGAGGATTATTCTGTGTACAGGTACTGTACAGTGTACTGTAGTACTGTAGTGAGGATATTTGACGCGGTGAAAGTAGTATTTACGGCAAGTCCTGATTCCCGATGACACGAATAGACGCTACATGCTTACTCGGAATGAACACTTTCAAAAGGCAACACTAATTTTTCAGGGCTACGTTTCTTCGCATGGGTGACATCGAGAATTGCTTCCAGTTGATGGTCGAATACCATCAACTATATTACCAGTGTTGGCTGGTCGTTGGTTTATGGTTTTTGCTGGTTTTACAAAAACCATGGTTAAACCCGGTGGCAAAACCAGTACATCCAGATGCTCCAGGTTCTTGAATGGTTTTTGAGCACCAACCCAGCCTTGCGACTTTCAATGTGACAAAAGGAGCAGGCCAAATGAGCACATAATGGCGATTGGGGTACACACCAACTTTACATAGAACCATAAAACCCACAAAAAACCTGGTGGTGCGACCAAAAAACCGGGTGCTTTGGTCGTTATGGTTTTTGCGACCAGTGGTTTTCCAACACGGATATTACTGTAGTGTAGACCGACTCAAAACGCACTTTTGTGCATGCTTCACAAATCTTGTGAGCTTCGCACAGCCCATATGCTCATCACGGCCAGGTTGCGGAAATTTGTACTGTATCGAAGTCACCGCCGTACAGTGTTGTACATGTACATTACGGTACCACCATTTTTGCTTTGTGAAAGATTTTACTCCAGGAGTACTTGTTTGTACTGTACAGTACTACATGGGGTATCATTCAAACCCGTTAGTTGTATTATTTGATACTTGTATCACCACTTGCACACGTCCCCGCAATACTTGGAAGCTTAGCTGCAAGTTACAACTCGCCGTTGTACCACCGAAGGAGCGGGAGTGAGCGATCGCATGAATGCGCCGCCCCGCCAGATACATCGCACATTCGCTCGGTTTGTCAGCACTTTGTGCAGCATTTGTGCTGTGCCAAGCTTCAACAACATAGTCCTGCTCCGTGTTTAGCTTTAGCAGAGCTTTGGGGGGGGCGACATCTAGTGGAACTAGATGATCAAGAGCCTTTGCCAACGCAATTTTAACCCCTTGGTCGCTCTGCCCTTCATTGTCATTGGACTCCTACTTAAGTAATCTCCTTTTTCGACTTTGGTGTACATTTCAGCATTGTCACCGTTAATTCGCTGACAGACCATTTCACTGATCCAGCCATGTTTTGGTGGATCAAACTGGAATAACAGCTCCTTCACGATCACAAATTTAACTTCAAGGTGTAGGGTCATGCCGTGAACTTTGTGGCTACAGTGTACAGTTACAGATGAGAGTGACTGCTGTCTCAGACTGATCCAGAAAAGGGGCTAATCTTCTGCTTTTTGCCAGTGCTGTCACGTAGCTTCTAACGATCCTCAGGTGGACCCCATAGCTGGATTAAGGACACCAACGGATGGGCTACCTGGCCCTCCAAACCGCACAACAATAGCATGACGGAGAGAGAAGTCTCATTCTTGTGTTTTCGAGTCGGACTTATGTACAATCAGAAACTGTTTTAGGCCCTTATTAAGGACCTTGCATCACTTATTAAGGACGTCAAAGGACCTCCCAGTCGGGGACAGCCCATAATGTAGTTGAGAAAACTAATAATCGCTTAAACTTAATACAAAAGCCGATCCTCCGATTCGGTAGATAGGCTTTACTATGGAGTTTACCTAATATGTCCCCATTTCTCAAAGCTAATACGAAAATATTCTCCGATCGACCCAGTTTTTGCCGTTTCAGGTACCTATTCGTTCCCAAATATACCAAAATAGGTATACCCTTTCTAAGACACAATTTGCTTTTTTTTGGGAACATATTTGGACTAAATGCCTAAAGATTGAGATTTCAACGCCTCGACATCTAATAAGTTGTTGTACTTGATACCAAAGCCTTCCACGGGTGGTATCATATTGGCGAGGGGTATCTGTATATCCTTGGTATGCAACTTGACTATGAGGGACAAACAAGAACCCAAAACTAGATTTCCCTTTCAAAAAAATCGGACCCGAAAGGAGACACAAAATTGGTATCTTGGGTATGTGAGATCCTACTTGAAGATGCACGTCCAGGAGCGCGAGTTCGATTCCATTGACAGTGGCTTGAGAGGTCGGCCAATGAGTTGTGAAATGCGGACGATACTCAATGTACGGCCACATCAAAATAATCCAGCCAGGTCAACCGAGTTAAAAATGACAGGCAAAGGCGTCGACAGTCGGTGGGTTCTGGGCTGACTTGGCGTCATTTCGTGAGTAAAAGAAATATTGTTATTGTTTACTAAATATTGGTTTATTGAAGGGGTGCAATTATTGTATTGGTCGACGTCTATGATATCGGGGTATTGTAGCTCCCATATTGTACAGAAGGATTGCGTTAGTTGGGCGTCCACTGACCTCTCAATCGATGTTATCGCTCTTCTCCTGGTCTTCAAATGTTTCTTCGCTTGTGGTTCCACCGTTTTAGATAAACTTGCGTCCATAGAAGCTCGTGTCAATTTGGGTGGCGTCGGAGGCGAGCAAAGACAAAGGGGGGGGGGCTAGTCTGTGGTTTGCGAGTAACTCAAATCGAGTTGGTGTTCGGAATTACTCTGGAAGCTTGATAATTTGGAAGTGAGGCCCTGCGATCGTTATATTGTACTATTCTAGCGCTTCTCTGCCTCCCACAGACCGTGAAGGGAGGTCTAAGGGCTACCAAGACGTAACTGAAGTGTACCCACAATATAATTCATATTGCAATTGTTTTTAGAATATTGTTATTGCTACAATATTGTACGGGAAGGCCGGCTTCCAAACAGTAAATAAACAATAGTTATTGTCCGACCCCTGTTTCGTGAGTGTAGCAAGCTGAGATCTAGATGGTGGATACAATGCTGCCCAACTATAACCCACTACTTATGGGGAAAAAATCGAGTTCTGATCCGTACGCTCGAAAGCTAAATTGTATATTTAAAAATGTAGGGCAAAGGATGGAAGGAAACATAGTTGTACAAAGCGACAACTGCACCCCCACATGGCCAGACGGAAATAAGAGCCAGCTTTATTTTTGTGTGACTGTCGATGCAGAACATTACCATTGTACTGGTAACTTACAGCGGACTTGTACTTGTACAGCAGGATCATGCACGCTGTAAGTCGTCAGGAGCTTAAAACGATGATGAAAATGAAGAGTTCAACGGAGACGAGTATTAATACGTGTACAGGTACATGTACAAAGCGACAACTGCATCCCCACATGGCCAGACGGAAATAAGAGCCAGCTTTATTTTTGTGTGACTGTCGATGCAGAACATTACCATTGTACTGGTAACTTACAGCGGACTTGTACTTGTACAGCAGGATCATGCACGCTGTAATTAACCACTTACATGGACATGTATGGTTGTGAAAGATTTTATTTGGTTGCTATACCGAGTACATGTCTTCATTCTTTTCAGTAAATGCCGAGTGCTTTCTGCAAGGATCACGCTGTTTAATCAGAGATTATGGTACGGCAAGTGACAAATTTTGCAACTTGCCGTACCGTAACTTCTGTTAGGGCACATCCTGCACCAGAGCATTGGACCTTGCCGACACCTTTTCTGTTCGTGCATATCGGAGATCTGATGCCACCAAGGAGCTGTCCTTACATGGTAAGCTAAGCTAAGCACCACAAAGGTCTCACTTCGCAACCAACCACGTCGGAAGCACGTCTCGAATCTACACTTCACTACGAAGCCATGAACCTCCGCGCATTCATCTTCACTGCAGTCGCTGCGCTTGTAGCAGTCAAGGCCGACGTCAACAAGATCAATCACGACCAAGTGCAGTCGTTCGCTCAACTAGAACCAATCACGAACTCGGAGAAATCCGCCATCAAGTACAAGCCACAACTTCGCATCTCCACCGGATGTCAACCGTATCCCGCTGTTGACGCGAAAGGAGCAGTTAGCGGTGGTTTAAAGTGGGGCGGTCCGGCCGATGGAAAATGTAAGGGCTCTGGTTTAGGCTCGCAAGTGTACTCACGTTCTGACTGGTACAAGGACAAGTGGGCCATCATGTATGCCTGGTACTTCCCTAAGGGCCTACGGCAAATTTCTAAGTACGAAGACGGTCACCGTCACTACTGGTCGTACGTGGTTGTGTGGACTGACAGCGATGTGCCGGACAAATCAACCATTCTCGGCGTTTCCATGTCTGCTGGGAAGGAAGCTCCACCGAAGTCGAAGTATGTTGTGGATGGAACAACCGTCAAGTTCCAGTCATTCAAGAATTTCTGGGGAAGTAGCCAAGGAATCCAACTCACGACTAAGACAGGCGTGACGCAGGACCTCATCACGTGGGAACAGCTTACGGCTGAGGCACGAACCGGGTTGACCAATGCGGATTTCGACACCGACTCGTCGGATAAAAAGGTTGTGATGCCGATGTCGGACGAAGCTTTCAAGCACGCGCTCAAAAACCAATATCCGTTTTAGTTTGAAATTTAAAAAAAACTTGCGCTTACGTGTGGTTTCTCCAAGGAGATATTTATCTTGTCCTAGTTACTGCCGTCGGGTGTTATAGTGGTCAGTTTATTGTTCTGCAAGTTTTATTATATTAGCATGTCTCGCCAAGATACTGGCTTTACTACACTACTTACGCGGAATCAGATACTTTTTTGGTGTGCAAGCAATGATAATATCATCGTACAGTGGTGCACCCCGTTTTCGCGGGGGTGGACCATATCAATACTGCGAGTTCATAAAATTTGCACTGACAGGAAGCATGTACTGCCATCATCCTTGAAGTACGAAGTATTAGGTCTCGCATTTTATTTGAGGTCTGTAGGCGCGAAAACGGGGTGCAGCACTGTATTTCTTTCACATTGAAATTGCGCCAGCACCGCCAGTGCTGGCCCAGCACTGGCGGTAGACAATTAAAAGGATGGACAAGAGTATAAATATTTATAGGGAAATCAATCGTGGACGCTGCCCCGCTGTAGAGTTTGAAGAGTTGCTGTTTATTTTATTTATTTTATTTCAAACGCAGAAGCTGGACAGAACAGTTTTACCAGTAGTGCCGTTGGGAAGATTTGACAGCGCCAGCAAAACGTCATGATAACAAGATAACAAGCCCGTGTACACACGCCAGCTATCCACGATACATGTACGCTGCTGAATCAGTAGTGCTGATAAAACACCTCCCCCCCCCCGGAGAATGCTTTATCACTCTGATCATTGAGATACGGTCTTCCGTTTGTGCCGCGATCCCCAATTTTTGAAGGGGACACCAGGACTCGAATAATCTTAACTGAGTTTACGGTAGCTCAGTGAGCTACAGTACATGTACAGCAAGCCCATCACAAGAAACTTCGAGAGGCGGCACCTACAGTCCGTCTCATTCCTGAATTTTCAACATCAGACGCAGATCTCCAGTCCAAGGAACTGGTGTCTCCAATTTTAAAATGAATCTCCACGCTTTCTTCCTCGCCGCCATCATGTTGCTCGCTGCAGCTAGAGCTGACGTTGAACAGATAGATCACGACCAAGTACACAAAGCACAGGTGCAACGGCTAGGGATCGCACTTATGCCAATATTCAGAGTAAGGGCAAATGAGGCATACCGCTCAACTCAGGAGTTTTGTTTCTTTTTCTAAAATGCAATGGGGATTAACGAAAACCCCGATGAATTGGCATTTGTAGCAATGTCAAATCGTATCGACACCGACAGAAACAACGCATCGAAGTATCCACCCTCTCACGTATCTCTTACTGAAGCAACATCCAGTCTGAAGGTACACACGGGACGGGCTTATTATCGAGTTTTTGAGGCGGTTCATCAAGGACGATTAAAAAACGGTGGCTAATCAAGGACATGGATACACATCCGCGGCAAATCGAGGCTCTGACTCCTTGATGTACATCCAGTGGATGGAACCCGGTAACGTGTAAGCTTATTGATGCACGCGCACGCTGACAGACGTGCCACGTCCGTAGGCTAGCGCTATAGTAAGCTTGAGCATTGCCAGTAGAGACGACCTACGCGTGCGTACTACTCAGTAATTACATTGTGACAAATTGACCTTACCTGGGCACTGTAATTCCTGGGCAAGACGGATGCTGTTGTCCGTTGGGCATCGTAACCGGACGAAGAAGCTCTTGCGAAGGCTGCCACCTGTTTGGATACAACTTTGTGACTCTAGCCGCGCCCACGAAGGTTGAGATTTCCTGCAAGGCGTCCTTGCTTCCGCTTAAAACAGGAAGAACAAAACAACAGTCTACAAGTACTTCGAAGTGTGACTGCTCTTTAAAGCTTTGGAACCGACTACCAATTTGCTACGTTATAGTGAAAGTGAGCAAGTTCTTTCATCACGACACACATTTCAGGCGTTGCAGTGAACGAGGAGGCTCGCGAGTACGTTTTGTATAGCTGTAGTGGATTCCGGGTGTTACTCAAGCTTGGTATCACCGCAGTTGTCAAGGAGAGGCCTAGGGCGATGGTTCGTGATAGAATGTTCCTTTAGTGATGAAAATCGCCATTGTATAACCTACACTTCACCGTCTTTTGTGACATATAAGAAAATGTGCGTGGCGTAATCATCAAGTACCGAATTCCCTATGTCGAGGCATACAACTGATATGAGGTGCAGAGACCTGTGACACCCTGTCCCGGCTAAATGGACTTGCACTACTTGTACCACTAAGCAAAACAATATTTATCAAGCTCAGGTGGTTTAATTTGACCTTGACGTGTCTTGCGGCGTAGAGATAGGCGGTGACGTAGCTTGAAGTGCTTTTGCCAGCACCAAGAGCCCTCAAATTGCGTGATACCTGCGAGTACTGCTGCTTCTTCTGCCTGAATACGTAGCATAGTTGATGTAACGGGTACTCCTTCCTCTCGCATTTCATTTACCCACCGCACTAGTTTTTCCTCTTCTCTCCCAGGCAATATTGTGCCTAGACCAACACTTCGCGACTTACATTTGCTTGCCCCGCCTGGTTGGGCGAAAAGCTCTTCGATTTTGGCACGGTTACGACGCCATGAGTAAATTAGTGTTCGGCGACTCTCGAATTTATCAGATGCCAAGTCGGGGTAGAAGCGATGAATTGTGCTGTCGATGTCTTTGTGCTCCTCCAAATGGTTTATAACGCGCAACTTCTCTTCCGCTGGGTAGGATGAGATTTTGAACTGTTTCTCGGAGCCGTGGCAGACCTTTTGGGCTTTTCTTTTGAGCTAAAGCCATCAAATGGCAGACTAAAACTGCTGGACGTGCGAGGTTGCATTTGCTGTATGCGATGACATAGGGTGCACAGTATTTTGGCACGCTTGGCAAACTGACTTCTGATTGGCTGAAGGGGTGGTGTATGCCTTGACATAGGGAATTCGGTAATCACCACACCATACAAAATCCAAGTAATATGTCGACTTTCTAATGCACCGAGCAAATCCTACAAGTTACCTCAGATGACATGTCTCATGAGTCATGAAAAGCGAGTACCGTAGATATCTAAAAGGGCACGCTTGGTACTGGCGCTTTGAAACGAATTATTTTGTGCACAATACATGGACTGCGACTGTTGGAAATGTCCTGGAGCCCAGTTCTGCATCACTGACATACGCGAAATCGCATGAGTAACCCGTAGTATCCCAACCCGAAAGGCGAAATGTTCAGAACGGCCGGCGGCTTGCTCAAGTCGATGACCACTTAAGTAGACCATCTAACACCCAATGCCTATTTGGCCGCAAACGCACAAAAATAGTGTGCTAATTAGCCACGGGAGAAGAGTTATCTTGGTAGGTTTAGCACGATCTGGATAGTATCCAAGAGTTGGGGCTTGTAAACTTTTGTCGAAAACAGGGCTGATCCAACGTTGGGCAAGCAAACGACTGCGCTTGGTTGTATCTTGGACCACAATTGTCACTAAGTGCAATCTGGCACATTTAAAACCAACACGCGGAAGTAAATGCTTCTTTCTTACGTAGACCGATATTGATCTAAGCAAAGAGAGCTAACAAAAGTGCCGTCAAGCCAACCGTAGCAGAAACGGTAACACCAGTCAAAGAGCCCGATGAGGTTGATGTCGAGCGGCCAGAATCGCTAGCGCTTGCACTTGCGCTTGCTTCTTGAGAGCTGCTCGAACTGGTAGTCGTATTCGAACACTGATAAGTCGGCCACGCGGTCTTGTCCGATTCACTTGCATCATCTCCTGGATTTGAGACTCCACTAGTCCAAAGAGGAGCTTTAGCAGACTCCTCAGTCCACACACAGCACGGATCACCCAACTCCTCGCCATTGGTTTGACCATCGCCGTCTGAATCAGCCTTGCATAGCTCCTTGGTCCACGCATGACCTGCGTCGTAGAAGGCCCTTCCAAATTCATTCCGGATGCCACCGCCGTCTGGATTAGTGTGACCAATTGCTTTGACACCAACTACATTGCGGCCGTTGGGAACTTTGGTAGCATACGCCTCGTGGCTCACTACAGGAGCGATGAACACCGACGATGAAAAAAGTGTTATCGCTGTCGTTAATCGCACCATTTCGTGGAGTTGTCAGCAACGGGAGACTTGAGCTAGACGAGCGAAAAGTGTAAGTGAACTGACTCCGATTAAAAACTGTACGGTACCTGTACCACCGCAAATGTAGTCAATCTACATACTTTACTGCACTGGATGGATGGGGTCAGAATACAACACTGAATTTTAACTGGCAAGGAAACTCCGCGTACCGAGTATCTTTTGCAGTGAAGGCTCGTCCCATGCGTTTGTACGCAGCCGGTTGATAACCGATATTTCAGCGTTAAGCTAGAGAAGTGCCTTTTTCAGATAATGCGATATTCTTCAGTGTATGGTGGGATTTAATCGAATACCGGGTTATTTGAATACTTTTTTAGATGTTTTTCTTTCTTTCTTTTTGAAAAAAGAAGAGAAATATGACACAATTATCGTAGTTCGTTACTTCTTGATCGAAGCTGCTACTGCATGTAAATGACACCAGGATTGTGTTCATCAGCGTGTCATTCGCTTTTTTGATTTAAATACCAGCCATAATTGTTCAAATTCGAGCTCTCGCCAACAAAGCTCATAAAGGCATCCATCGATGTGTATCGATGTTAGCTACTTACAAACAAAACCGCTACTACGAGCGCTGCAGTAAACACTTTCATCTGTACCAATGATGCTTATTTCTGGTGACGCGAGTCGTCAGTTGCCCGTCGTCTCCGACACCGCAGTCTCCGCCGTTCAAAACATCCACTGCGTTCTCCGCCGTTCAAAACATCCACTGCGTTCTCCGCCGCCTCTTCATCTCCGTCCGCCCGTACTTCGCCGACTACCCGTTCTCCGCCCACTCGTTCGCTCCTTACTGCACGCACTGCCCACATACCGTTCCGTGGAAGGCCACCCAGACAGCCGTTGCCGCTGCTGGAAGCTCGCGACTCGTCACGATTGTCACACGCTCCGTCCCCATGCTCCACATGTCCGTCCTGCCCAGCGTGTACGTCACTACCGCCATATGCGCCAAGTACGACAAGTCCTAGTCGTCGCAGAGATCCCTTACAGGATCATGTTATGAGCACCGAAGCGGTTGGCCAGGACACCCGTGAAGAACGCCGGCCAGATATTGATGAGGTCGATGATTAGCGTGCCGATACGCGAGTACGAGATGCCTACAGACTTGAAGATAGAACCGGAGTAGTAGAACACGGCATTGATACCCGAGAGCTGCTGAGCTCACGATAGCAGAATACCGCAAGCCAGCTGCATACGATAACGCGGAGCCCACATCGACTCCTTCTACGGAGCACCCTCCTCGATAGGGTCCGTGTTTCCTTAACCTCAAGCCACGAGAGAGCGGTGTTCACGTGCTCCTCGCCGTACAGACGAGCGATGACCTCCTTGGCCTCCTCCGTTCGACCCTTGGTCAGTAACCAGGCGGGACCTCAATGCGGTACTACGGTGCAAGAAGCAGGTAGACCACAGCGATGATGCAGGGGAAGGCAGCCAGATAGCGCTATCCAGAGCTCGTGTTGGCGAAGAAGAAGCAGATCGCGGGGAAAAAACAAATAGTCGTGAAGATCTTAAGACCAAGACCCAGTGTGTTGCGCATGTGCGGGGGCGACAGTTCATTAAAATACGCTCCAATTGTGCCCGTGGCAGTACCCGAGGCCAAACCGGCGATCAAACGGCCAGCGGCGAGCGCCCAAATGTTCGACACGGACGCTTCAATCACGCCACCGACGAACATGAAGAGGGAAAATAAGATGCAGTTGCCCGTCAGAGCTTTCTTACGGCTGAACTTGTCGCTGACGTGGCCACAACACAAAGAGCCGATCATTGCACCATAGATTCATGCGTTCACAGCGAACGTCCACTCCACCTTCTTGTGGCTGGGGAACATGAAGCAAGTGCCTTCCACTACGGGGCGGGCATCGAACTAATCTTCGTCGTTGTACTGGGACAGGTTCGTCTGGGACGTCGACCTACCGGATTGGAATGGCTGCAGCCACGACAGTAAGGCAGTCGTGTACAAGATGGCCTTGTGTAGTGCGGCGGCAAAGATGAAAGCTTTGCTACAGCTGCAGCAGATACAAATACGACGCGAGCCAAGAACTAAACCCTTTCACACGCGCGTCGTTCCAAAGAATCAAGCAGTGACGATCCCAGTGAGGATCACTGTAATCTGCCCCGAAGCCAACACCCCTGGTAGGATGCTGTAGGACACATTAACACTACGACGAGCTCCAAGCTCGCATTCAGAATTGCTCACTTCGGGTTTTGCTCAATACACTACGGCAAGAACTACCAGGGAGTACAGCCGACTCCCTCAGCGTGTGTTAACGTGAAAACACTACACCTTGGGCTTGACTAGACGAGCAGCCGCCTTGTTGGTCTCGTCGAAAGCTGTAGTGGGCTTGGGTGTCGTGGCCTCCTCGTAGTTAGTGTCGGCCATGTTTGGTTCACTTGCTTGGACTCACTTGACTCGGTAAATGCAAAATGCAAAATGAGCGACACACTCGAAACTATTGCGGGACTAAGGCCACGAAAAGCGTCCTGGGTACAGTACGTGCGGGTCTTGCTGAGGTTTTCGGATAGGCGAGGCAACGAAGAAAGAAATGATCTTCTGCTTCGTTCATGAGACTGGTCAACTAGCATTGTGACAGTCGCGCCGAAGGGGATGTGGCGGTCATCGCAGTGAATTTATTCCTGAGCTTCAAATCGACACTTAATTGACTCAGCAGTCTCCGTCGCATGGTTAACACGAGGAAAGTTCGGCGATCACACGCGGGTGTTTGATGTCGGTATTGCAGCCCAAAAAAAAAGGGTCATTGTTTCTCTTCTCGTTGTTACTATTGACCGTTCCTACGATGTCCATTTGGCGAAGCAGCAAAGCTGAAATGAACGTAGGAATTCATATGGTGAGAGATGAATGAAGTTGACCAGATCAATGGCTGGATATCCCTGCAGCGAGTGGACTGAAGAACCGAACCGTAGTCATCACTTCCGGATATGACGCGAACACAGAAATCAAGCGAAGCAGTTCTGGAAGCATTTTTAACTTCAGCTTCTGGTACAGCGAGCAGATCGTCGTTTCGTCAACCAGCGTAGCGGTGACCACGGGCACAACCTGTCTCTGTGTCTTCCAACTGCTCCATGAGTATTTCGATGCAATCCTTGCTTATCAATCGAGAGAGAGAGATTCCGAGGATGATACGGATCCAGGTATCCAAGATTGGCAGTGCTGATGAGGTTTTATCCCAGTTGCAACATATGCAAGTAGAACTTTAAAATCGGTGTCCGTCCTCCATTTTGAGAATTGACCACCATCGAATCTGATCTTGCCGTTTGCTCCCTCCAGTAAGGTTACACGTTTAGTTTTCTCCTCATATTTTGATCCGAAACGCGCTGGACACTCCTACCAACAACTTTCCACTCCACCATGAAGGCGCCTTTCGTTACTGTTCTAGGAACGGCGACTGGATACGTGGTGCTATCTCCTAGTGTTCAAGCTATGCCGATATACGTGTCAAGGATTCCAAATGGTGAAAATGTACCCGGCGTCGAAGCTCTTGGACACAAAGACACTATCGGTGAAGACACTACTCGAAATGTCTTCGGCATCGCATTCGAGGAAACCAGCATGGAATGGACCAAGGAACTGTGTGAGGCAGACTCTGACGAGGACGGACAGACAAATGGTCAAGAATTGGGTGATCCGTGTTGCACTTGGGCTGAGGGTGACACCGCTCAGTGGTCGGTAGGGGTCTCACACCCTGGTGATGCCTCGAAAAAGTCGGACGGTTCACGTTGGGCAAATATCAATTGTGACACGGTTAGAGCTGACGCCAAAGCTAAGGCAGAAGCAGAGGCTGAAGCTGAAGCGAGCAAGAACAGCCCGGACGGAGGCGAAGACAGCGAAGTGGACATTTCAATGGGTGATTCCGATAAATCATCCGCCTCGGTGACTATGTCACCTTCGTTAGTGTTGCTTGTCGCCATTATCCCCGCCGCGATGCAGATATTGTGGTAGTTTACAGACACAACAACAGCCACCGACAAGCTGCATGTATTAAATTCTATGAACAACGCGGCAAAAAAAGATTGACCTTGACATTGATGATTAGTTGAAGTCTTCTCACCGATACTTTTAACTGGGATCATACGAAAGGAGGTTATCTCGTCGAGATCATCTCGTGACTATTGCAGGAACACGAAGTACAATCGAAGATTCGCAGCAGCTCTAGCTATACACTATCGTTTCAAGAGACATTCAACCACTATTCTGACACTGTCACTGTCGAGCATTTTCATCGCAGCTCTCGCTACTGCATCACTATCCTCTATCGCTGTGGCAATGTCGAACTTTGTGTGGCATGTTGGAGCAAAGGTCCCCGACTCGCCCGCCATCGGCCATGACTTGACCAACTTCCCGCAACGACTTCGACCAAGACTTCGAAGACGCTGGTTTGAGGAACCTTGCGAGGTCCAGACCAATTGTTAAGAGCTCGGTGATCCATGCTGCGCATGAGCAATGGGTGCCTCTCCTGTCTGGACCACCAGAATCTCTCGATGCCACTCAAACTTCAGATCCTGTTCTCCCTTTTGTTTTCCTTGGCAACTGCATACCCGCACTTTTGTATCACAAATTCCCGACGGGAACAATGTTCTTGAAATCGTCATGTACCAACAGTTTCGGACAAGACTTTGACCCAAGGAATTCTGGCGCGCAGAATTACTTCCTGCTGAAGAACGAAGAATGTTTTTTTTGCACGAGCGACCACGTTGTTAAACGACGTCATGCCTTCTTCAGCTCTCTAAGCGTGAAGTTATCGTATAGAGACGGAGTTGGACGCCGAGGGTCTATGGGGAAAGTGCAAGGGAGCTAGCGCATACTTCGAAGTAGTTTTCAAGTATTCATATATGCTTTAGTCAAGATTCATCGCAATGCCTCCATATTCACTCAATGCGTGGAGATTGATGGACAACACATCAAGAAACAAAGGGTGGTTTGGAGTGATGTGACCCGACTAAAACCAATGATGAAAACTCGGCGGTCATTGTGCAATTTTCAAGCAGACCAAGAAGATGGCATCTAGTGAAGTGAGTTCTATAAGACGGTGATCCACCACTTACTCGAGGGAGAACGTGGACAGCAGAAAGCCCTCGAGATATTCCTTCAATCGGCAACTGACGTGAAGAAGGCATTAGAGACGCTTTTTCTTATCGAAAACACGCAACGTCGAATCTCACAAGATAGGATGCTGCGGTTTGTTAAATTGCTCCCCCAAGCCGAGTGGACAATCTTCGCTTGCGACCAAATGCATTTGGAACCTAATCGTTGGGACACGTGGGCAGTGGCAATTGTACTTCGCAACGTCATTGCATACTCGACAGGCAAAAATCTTATGCTAGCAGAGATTTGCTGGATCGAACGACTGAGTTTTTGTGATCGTACTACAGCGAGCAGCGCACCTGTTACAATTACGTCAGCTCTTGGAGACAATGCGCTGTATGTCGCTGGGGATAGCTACAATTACGACAATAACAATCGATCGCCTTTTTGTTGGAAAGCCAAGTGGACACCAGACAGCAAGAAAGATTTGTGGCGACTCATTCCAGCACAAACGGGATCGTGTGACTTCTATTTAGTCAATGTGTACGCCGAGGGATATCTAAACGCTTCAGATATTCCTGAGATCGATGATGATGGGTTTTCAACGAAGAACGTTCTTGTTCGGTGCGAAAGTGTTTTGGCAGATGAAACTGGTGTCTGGCGTCTAGTGAAGCTGGGAAGAAATACTTGTGCGTTTTACAATGCCTGTCAAGACACATACCTGTGTTTACCGTTGAAAACCTTTGATGGATTTCGCCGTGAAGTTGTCACAAGTACTTTCCGTCCTCTTGATGAGAAGATATCAGGGTACCGTGAATGGAAAATATCACCAACCGCTCTGTCGTTGATGGAGATGGGGTTGTACGAGTTTTTCACGAGACACTATGAGAGAGCTGTGCAGACGTTCAACGCGCTTTTGCTCTTGGAAAAAATCGTCTCTGCTGACCGCATCAAAGTGCTTTGCTACAGAATGGCGACACACTTGATGCTAAAGAACCAAGGTTGTTTTGGGCAAGACTTGGCTGCTGTGCTGGACTTGGGTGGGTATCCTGATTACTTCTTCAGCACTTTGGGCGAGAAGCTGACGGACGGCGATAAACAACTTCTGGAACACCGCCCAGGGCTTGTAGTGGATTCACGTTGCGAGCATGCATTTGGTGGTTCCAGAGCGTTAACGGCTTGTGCTGTATTCATTGAACAGCAGTTTAGCGTGAGCATTGCAGGTATTCTTTCCACCAGAATTCGAGCAGTGAAATACCTCGTCCCATGTGTAGACGAATCGACATCTAACTGTGCAATCCACTCCACCGAGATCTAATGCCTCATTCTTCTTTTTGCCATCAGTCCCTTTCACTCGCTGCACTGACAGGACAAGACATGGAGCCTGATGAGAACAATGCGATCCGTTGGGCTGGGATCCAGTTAGGAAACACTGGTCCTGAAGCTTGTGTTCAGGCAGTTAATTGCTTCCTCGGCATCCGCGATGTCGAATATCGTGGCGACATTCTTCTGAAGAATCTTTTATCCACGAAGCGCGTCCAGCTTCTTGGCGTCCAAGATGCTGTACTCAAATTCCTTGCTAGTCTTCCCAACCAGGAATGGACAGTAATTGGCTGCCAACTCCTACTGGAGGCCGGTGGTCGCTGGAATGCAGTAGCTGTTGCGTCGCTGCTGGACAAAGTGATGGCCCAAGCACGCGACAAAACGTTAATGCTTGCTGAAATTTGCTGGATCCGCAGCGTTTCACCTGCTGCACGAGCCCTAGCCAGTAATGCTCCAGTCATGGTAGCTTCAGTGCTGAAGGACAGCATGCTTTTCGCCGCTGAAGACTATTTCCTGTTCGACGAAACACGTCGGTGCGTCTTCTGCTGGGCAGATGAGTGGGAAGCTGACCAAAGCAAGGAGATCTGGCGCTTTGTCCCCGCAAGCGCAAATTTCACGGACTTTTACATTCTCAGCGTGTACTCGCAGGAGTATTTGTTCGCTTCTGATATTGCTGCGTCGGAGACTGCTGAAGGTTATGGCGAGAAGAGAGCATTCACGTGGCGTGGTGGTGAGCTTCCAGGAGACGGAGGTTTGTGGCGCTTGATCCCAGTAGATGGAGCGTTTGCCATTTACAATGTGTCCCAAGACACGTACTTGATCTCTCCTCTTGCTGCTGGCTCAGCCTTTCGACGTCTGGTGCTCACGAGTAACTATCGTCCGCTGGATCAGTCCTGGAACGAATGCCACAAGTGGGGAATTAAGCCAGCTACGCCGTCGCTTCTTGAACGAGGCTTGGACGCCTTTTTCACGAAGGACTACACTGCCGCAGCCGACTTGTTCACTAAGCTCTTGGAAGCTGACAAGCCTTCTCCAGCTGCAAGCATCAAGGTTTACTGGTACCGAATGGTGGCCAACTTGCGTCTGCAGAAGAAGGACTTGTTCCGTGAAGACGCTGACTTGCTCATCACGATGGGTGGATGCCCCAAGTACTTCTTGGAGGTCACCAAGGATGTGCTGGGTGCAGACTTGTCTGCAGTCGAGAGCGCCGAGCTCGCGCAACGCATGCGCTACAAGTAACTTGGCCATTGTGTCTTGGAGGAAAAGGGAGCGTGCAGTCAGCGTAGCTTGTAATTGGGTCGAGATGAAGCAGGAAGGCAAGATCTGCGCAAAAGCTGCAGCTTCATGTGTATTGTTCATCCATGTATAGTTTTACGACTTTCAGTGCCCACTTCGTTGGATGCTTTCGCGCTTGTGTGTTGTATATCACTGCTAATGAGATCATACCAAAGGTACTCAGAATTAATACCAAAGTGCTTGACCACGTCCTTCTCCACGATGTCAAAGTCTGTGAACGCGCAAGTCAATATTGAACTCGTACGCGCACGTTCCTTTGGTATAACGAAAGATAATCTCGTAGTCGCTCTCCAGCTTCTTGACCATGTTCTTCGAAGTAGTTTGCGTTCAGAATAGCCTCTCGCGGCCGTTAATGTACTCCAAAAAGCAGCAGAATACACCCGCGTTAGCATTACGAGTGTCCCGGCAGGAATGCTGCTAGGTTGGCAGCCACACTGAAGTCCACTCTGGCCACAACATCGGCCAACGCTCTCATCCAATGACACGCCCACGCATTTGTCGTCGAAGACACGAACGTCCTCACCACTTTGTAGCTTCATCCGCCACCAACAAACTGCGAAACGCCAACCTCCAGAGTGTCAAAGAACGCATTAAAACAAACTATGAACAGGCGTTTACCAGACAGCAGCCAGGGTCGCAGCGTACAGGTTGGCACGTTTAGCGATAGCGTTCATCTCTCAGGGCCGCGGTAGGTCTGTGTGCTGTACCTTGTCACGCTGCAGTTTCTAAATTAAAAATTCCAATTTAGAATTTCTAATCATCGCAGATGTTGATCGATCAAGTGATTGGTCAAAATGGCCAAAACTTTGATTGGATATTATTGAATCTTCATTTTCTCGTTGGCTTGAGACTTCGGCCATTACCCCGAGTTGGGTTTCGCATCTGAGACGATTAGCCGTCCACTTCAGCTTGGCACGTTGGATGTAACGTGTGGGACTTCGATGAGAGGGCGCGACTACGCTGCAATGTGCTCAGCTATGGTGCACCTTCAGACTACAAATACATTGGTGGTGAACTTTGAAACGGTATCAACAGGTATGTGGAAGTGGATTGCCTACGGCATTTTCTTGGACCGAGCACGTGCACATTCGTCCGTTGTCACTAGTCTATCTTCGAAAAATCTCACGAATGAGTAGCACTGACATGGAGGCATTTACTGGAATTTTGGCGCTGCTGCACCCTGACGAAGTTTTGATTGGTTCTCCTCGTGGACAAGTTGCTAAAAGAGATGCTACCTTGCGTCCTGGCGCTCCTATTCGATGGCAGTATAATGACGATGATCAGCCAGTCGTGGACTCGGAGGTCATCACTTATCGGTCTGCCGTCGATTTTATTCGAATCTTGAGTGATGACGGCCACAGTGAGTGGATCAGCGTACTTATTCCTGGTTTGGGGCGGTGCCAAGTCCACTGAGCTGATTTATATTTTGACCAAGATGGGTTGGTTAAATCTACTCATCGAGGTTTGGAATCGTGAATTTGACACGGAGGACCCTGCGAGTTTATCCGGCGTGTATTCATTTTTCGCGGCCGTTGGATCTTCTTTGAAATCCTTGGGCTTGAAAATACCGCGTGATGTCCCGCCACAAGACATCGTTGAAAACGTGATTATTAGGTGTTGGCCTAAGTTACAGACACTGGTTCTCGACAGAGAATACGTAAAGGTGATGCTGGACTTCAGCGAGTACCGTTGAGTGGCCAAGCAATCCCAGAACTGCAGATCAAGTCGCACGATGTATCCCAGATTGGACGGCACTTAGGTGACCCGACCAATCCGTTCTCGAAGTGCGCTCGAAGATTGCGTATTTCACTCATGGCGCGTTGGGTTAACATGAATGCTCTCGTAGCAGGGCATGATCCTCCAACATTTGAGTACTACGTGAATCCACTGGTGGAAATACTCAAAGCGAACGAGAATCTAGAATATCTGGATATAATGTCTCCCCATAAAACGTTCCTCGAGGCCTTCAGGAAGCACCACAACGAGCCCATCCATAGGCGCGCTGGCCCATTTCCCATTGCCTGCAAGCTGGCGTTTCTAAGTGTGCTGGCCTCTCGAGCAGTCGACAGGAAGGTGGTTAAGAAGAAGAAGGTGGCGAGTCGCATTCGATGCCTGATCTAGCGGAGGTAGACCAACATGTCCTTGCTCAGATCTTTGCATTCGCGGACCCTCCAGTTCTTCGCAAGGTGTTTTATCGTCCTGGAAAACGCGAAGAGAGACACCCCGGACAAGATATCCAACTTCCTCCAGCTCGACAAGCTGCGTTAGCTGCATTGTATGCTCGAGATGCCCCACGCACCAATCACGATCAATAGGAACAGAAGACGACGATCTCCAGGAATTGGGCACACGGAATAAGAACATTTGTAATACATACTTAAAAGAAAAAACACTTTTTGGCAGCTACACTGTAGCCATGCTAGCATTACTCGGAATTCTTTTCATGGAGATGTCGCCAAATATCTGTCTAAATCGGCATGCGATCGGGTTCCTCCCAGTTGTTACGAGGCGAATCACGCAAGTACACCTTTCGAAGCACGGGAGGTGCGGCAAAATCAAATATCTTCGACATCACGTGCTGGTCCAGCTGACAAAGAGGACGCACAGCTTTTGACGCTCTAGTCACCCTCCTCTTCTGCTTCTTGGCCGAATCCGCCACTTTTTCTCGAGAAGGGAAAATACTCAAGAAGGCGACCTTGGTTTCTATAGGTAGTTTGAGAGACCGATCAATGGGCTTCAAGTGATGCTCTCGGAAGTCCTCCAGGTAAATGAAATGCCCAAACGGGAAGATAATATCGAGATACTCCAACGACTTGTTGACCTCTAACATGTCAAGAAGTGCCCTCAAACCAGCTTGGAATGCAGGGCGATTGTGACGGATTGGAACAATGAATGCCCACGTAGCCCACTCGTCGATTAAATAGACACGCAACCGGCGCACACATTTGGCGAGTGCCCCTTTCCGAACACTCAACTCGTTTGCCAGGGTACTGATGCTATCCCACTCGACCGCGAGTTCTGGAACAGGCTCGTTCTTTGCGCGATACGCACTGAAGTCGAACCGCACGTCTACCATATCTCCTCCGCACAGCGATAACTCCTCCAGGTTTGGACAACTTCTAATCACTGCGTTCCCGTCCAGCTCAATATGTGAAGTATCTAAAGTCAAGAACGTCAGTGACGGCCCGACAGCAGCTAAAAAGTTGGGCAAGCCATCAGAGACTGACGGATCAATCTTGTCAAATCCAATCCTGAGACCTGTCACGCCACGAGACCGTTCGGGTGCAACGATACCTTCGTTAAAAACCAAATCTCCGCGGCGCACGTGGCAATGACCATAACCTGGCACCAAGGCATTCACCCACTCACTCACCCCGTCGTCACTGAACGTCCTAACAGGCGATACTGGTGACAGACACGTTACAGCCAGGGAACCCCTTCGTGGTTGACCTCTATTGGTTAACTCCCAGTACAGAGAGGCACCTTCCTTCACCGTCGCATCTCTCGCATCCACTGGTGCTCGAGGACAGCCAAAAAGCTCGTCTTCTGGGTTATCGGACGCCAGCACGGCCAAAAAAGCTTCAACATCAGCAACACTCATGCTGCGAATTGATATGAGAGCAAGCGACTCCACAGCGGATGATGCAACTGCTCGTTTCGAGAAGAGCGAGTACGCTAGCCATTTCCACCATTGTACGCTTGTTCCGTCGTGCGGATCCATTTCCAACTGCATCGAAAGCTTTTTGGTTGTCTGGTTGGTCACAATTCCTGAGCACATTGACTCCAGCTCACGAGGTCCCATCAAAGATGAACACTCCAAGTGAATCGTGCCCAGTTGTAGCGGTTCCGGCATGTTGTTGAGTTGAACAGCACCACAATCATCACCTGAATTCGCAAGCTCAGGTAAACGCCGCGTACTATCAAACACCGTCGCCATCATTTGACTGAACACCATCCTCCTCTCGTGCTCTTTCTCCTGCAAATCACGATCAACAAATGTCCACAAATTCACTTGTGAGAACCTCGCATTCTCCCGTATCATCGTCTCAATCACTTGGGACACATCAGCTGAAATATGCGTGTCATGGAAATCCGCAATCATCGGCCCCAGCACAAAAGTGCATCTCATCTTTCCAGCGTCCACGCCTTTCTTCTTCTTCTGACTCTGTTCGTACTCTTCCCATTCTTGCTCAATGATTTTTTCAGCTGCTCTAATGTCCTCAAGTGGCTCCAAAATATCGCTCAAAACTCCATAAGACATGAAGTCCATAACCCGGAATCCGACTTGGACAGGGACCTTCAAGTCAACTCCAGCCTTCCCTGCCTTCAGATTCTCATCCAATGCTGCAATTCTCTTCAAAGCCTTCTGATACGCTCGGCTGGCGTGTTCACGCTGATAAACGCCACAAAATTTGACGATATCAGTTTTGAGAGTCGTGACATATTCCCGGTACTCTGCGAACTGGTTGTCCTCGATCAGGTACAACATGAACCGCGCTGGGATTTCGTCTTCAAAAGCTTCCTCTCCTTGTTTCCCGAGAAACACCCCACAGTACACCTTCAGCAGATATCTCCACCCTTCTTGATCCACGTGAGCCACAGCGGCTAAAAGTGCCAAAGCCTCTCTAACTTTATGGAAACAAGTTTGAAAGTCCTTCTCATTAGAATACAGAGCCCTCGGTTCCTCCCATAAACTGTAAGAGATCTCTCCGCGAGTAGGCAAGTTGACTTCCAAACGCCGCTTCGGGACGTCCCAGACTTCCTCTTCGCGCTCTGCCCACACGTAGCTGACTCGTCCTTCCAGGAACTTGCACCACGGCGTCAGGAAGCCCCAGCGTTCCTTCAGAACGGCAGGAGACGTTGTCACCATCGCCAGCCCAGTCAAATTTATATACCGTGCATTTATTTGGGGCTATATTTGTGAATATGTTGAAGTCATGACCTTTAAAAACGGTTGATGTGGGTTACATCATGACCGTAAAAATACTTGGCTTCGACTTGCAACTTAAATAAAAAAAAGGTCCTCCCCCATTCCCGAACATGCAGATTTCATGGCTACTGCATGTAGTAGTAGTATCGTGGTTCATCAATTCATGAGCCAATTTTGGGATGTTAAGCAGAAATGGGCATATCTGCTGGAGGATTGCTCCAATCGCCAATATATGAGTGCCGCCGAAAAAGGCCTTTGATTTGGCAGGGTTGCCGGCATTAGCAGAGTGATATTGATGGAGAAATGGGCCAAATACACTCCCCTACCCCTAAATATGAGGAATCGATTCATGGGCTGATTACGAAAAGTAAGTTTATTTTTGGAATCAGATGTCTTGCAGCCAATCAAATCAAAGGTCCATGAGGTCATGAATTGATGAACCACGTTAGTATGTATTAATTGACCACCTTTAGAGCAATGATAGCAGCAGATAGGTAATATCGTGTCCGAGCTGCTGCAACCACCTACCGAAAAAAAAATTCAGATTATCGAACTAAACTGCGTCAACCGCACACTTAGATGCATGTTTCCAAGAAGCACCGTATCTGCATCATCTCGATTTCACCCGAGAGAGTGGCGTTCGTCGCTTTGTTCATTTGCGCAAATTCTACTGAGGGTCTCAACCGTGAGTCTTATTAATTCAACACACAGAACTTCAGGAAACAATATATAGTCGATGGTCTGGGCATCGACTGACGTAACTGAGCTTGGGTATAAAAAACCCGGTATAATGGTTGAAGATGCTGTAAGATAGTAAACGTGTAAACTGCCAATGGCAAGATGGTAAGAAATGTTTTGGAAAAACAAACTTGGGCAAGGGACTTAGTCCGTACCTATCTAGATGATAAATGCATATTGATTTGAAAAATTGAAAAAAAGGAATCATTCGAATTATTCACATTTCCACACTACGTGAATATTGAGCTGGGAACGAGGGAACCTGCCGAGCACAGTCGCTCTGGAGGGTCTAAAACACTTTATTATTGCTTGGTGTGCTATGGTGACTATCGTACAACGCGAAAACTATTCACATTCATTTTAATTTTAATTCCATCTTTCCCATCCTGGTCCCGGCCCAAGCATTCATTCTTGTCTTCTTCTGCATCAAATCCAGATGCAGCAGACTGGAATTGTAGATTCAAGTAGAGCTATCCTCTCACGCGGCATGACCCACGCCCCAGTTTCACGCCCCAGTTTTTTTCCAGTAAATATTTTCAATCTCTATTGCCAATGTATCCGACTGGTTCCAGCTGGCGAATCGGTTGAAGAGCCTCGTTTCCCTCTGGAACATGCTCGTTAATCAATCTACCCTCGATGGAATAGTTACGGGAAAATGATTGAGGTACATGTAAACGCGTTTCACTCTCGCACACAAAGGAGCGAAACTGATCCATCAACCGACTACTTGTAGAAGTCTTTATTGAGGGATGGGAATGGAGTTCACGAATAGACAGGCAAAGAATATTATCTTACGATCTGGTGCTGACAAAGACATGTTCTGGTAACTATGTCGAATACTTTTTGCCTTACAATTGTCAACGCCGTGATGCAGCATCACGGCATGCATAGACCGTATTGTATGGTCTGTGCTCGCCGATAAAGGAGTTCGAGGTGACCCAGTAAACTGCACACACGTACTGAACCAGAGGTAATTATAAAGTGCAGGTGCAGTTGGAACGATTGAAAAACGAACTCAACCTGGACAACGAGACGCAGTATATACCTTGTGCGGATCTATATGAAACTTATCACTCGTACATATTTGTGTTGCCGCGTAGGAGGTTTGAGTTGCTGGCGGCCGTCACGATATGAACCGAGATACAGTTATTGTCCGAAGCTTATGTGACAACCGTAGATTTCCTCATGATGGTGTTGGACGCGAACACTGCGTGTGGAGTAAAGTTCAACCCCTCGGCGAATATTGTACACTCCAGAATTTTGGTAAAGGACCCAGGATGCGGCTTCCGCTATGGCTCCTACTCGCGTTGTTACTATCCGGCGAACTTACGCCGTCCGTCTCCAAGTCTGCCCAGGGTAATCCTGCTGAGGGCACCTCAGTCTATGGATATGGACTACAATCTCGTGCAGATCACTCCCGAAGAACCAGCATTAATCTACAGTTGAGGCGCCGACAAAAGATGGAAGTTACGGCGATTGGGAGCCAGCTGGAATATGAAGCCGACGATGAAGACTGAGGCATCTTTCCTCCGGAGATCACTAGCTTTGTAACCAAGCTCAAGGCCATTTTTGCCAAACCGGCAAATTCGGAGAGTGATGAACTGGCGATAACGTGGAGGATATGTACAGGAAAGGTATTACTCCGGATGATTTAACCGACCGTTTTGGTACTACAGAGCTTCAACTACAAAAAGAATATCGGCAGCACTATAAAGGGAGGGAAAGCTGGAAGTTTCAGCGGCCGTATCCGATGCCCAAGAAAGCTAGTCCAGAAACCACACAAACATCTAGGCGAAGTCCGATTACACAACCTTGAAGTGCATTACAGGTCGCGCCCATGATCTAGGCGTTAACATCTTGTACTACGCAATACTCCTTGTAGCCGCAACGGTGCTAATTATATAGAAAAACACACACACTCATATCGGACCTCATTGTCAAGCGTGAGAACCCACAGCGGCATGTGATTCCATTCATCGCGCCGTTCGTTACTGTACGACCTCTGCGGAAACAATACTTGGCTTCGGCAATAAATCTTGGAAGTCGGGTGAAATATGTCGATTGTTCTAGCTGTTGTATGAGACATCAGCACAATCGAAAGTGTCAGTTTGCTCTGGCCCACAACCGGTTTGAGTGGACCCCACATTAATTCATAACTCTTTTAACTCTTGGTAACTGTTTTGTTTAAAAAGTTATCTCTTTCGTTCCCATGGTCTGTTAAAATTCATCGAAATAGCTCGTGCTCAACATTTTCCGAGCATCATTTTTCCAACGACGAACGGAGGTGGTGCCTTGTTGACCGCAATGAGACCCAATTTCACCTTAATGAACCCCACACTAGCTGTAATTATCGCCTCACTCACTGCAATTCAAGTGGAAGGCCTTCTCCATCCATACAACATTGCAGAACCAGATCCTACTCTTCCTACACCGTGGATCAGCAGATGCTCACGATAAAAGATTGACTCCAAATAATGGGGATAACATCCAACAGCACTTGAAGTGCTTCTAGCCCAATGTATTTTTACTACATGTAAATCGGCTTCGAGTTTCATGCGTAAGAAGTGACGTAAATAATACCTCACAAGAAGTGCTGAGTTCAAGAGTCTACAACATCCTGTCAAAGACTTGCATATTGAGGCTAGACGTCTAATCAGTACCAGTAGATTATCCCACGCTTTTCTTTAGCAGGTCAAGTATGAAACTACGTCCGTTCTCCTTCTCGTTTGGCCTAATGAAGCGGCCATAAATCATATTGCAAGTTAACCACTTACGCGCCATGTAGTCGTAAAATCTTCGTTGAACCTTACCATGCGGCGCTTATGAATCTCCTCCTGCGACAACCCTGCAGATTCCCAATTAAAGACTGACCCGTAGTTGTAGTTGAACGAAAAAACCGCTGAGGCTCCTCCAATTGCAGCACCACCCAAAATGTCACTGTAGTTGTGCCAGTTATCAATGCATCGCGTCATAGAAATCCACGCTGCCAGGAGAACGGGGGCGAAACATACGAATGTCATCAGAGTGTTCTTGCCACCTCGTAACATGGTCTCGTGGCTGATTCTGTAGTTGATGCGTGAGCGTCCGAGGAGATAAAGCTGTCGGTCATCATCTAGTTGTTAGTGAAGTTGCAGTCAAGCAGTCCCGAAGTAAAGTACACGTACCGTCAGTACGAGTAGGGTTCCCCAGGCGAACGAAGCATGGCCCGACGGAAAGCTCTTGCGGCCTTCCTTCTCCCCAGCGGAATCGGTACACAAGTTCGTCCCACCGTCCCACATGACATCGTAGTTCCAACCGCACATGCTATAGAAGTTCGGACGGAAGCGGCCTGTGATGTTCTTCGTGAATTGAGTAAACACCTCAGTCAACGCCACGGACTGAAAGAGAGTCAGCAGGAAGTCCCGTGTGTCGTGAGCAGTGACTCTCACGCCACACACCCTTGGCAGCGCATAGTTCACCACTAGGATAGTTCCAATCGGTATGATGATCCCAATCGCCGTGACTGCCCAAGTTGGAACTATTTGACCACACAACATCGTGCAACCAGCAAGCATTTAGGTGTCAGCAACATGAATGAAAACCGATACCGAAACAATCGAAGTTCTACCTTCTTCTGCGACTTTCTTCTTGTCAAGTGCGGGGTCCAATACCCAGACCACTGTCGTCGAGTTGAGGGGAATCCGGACCCCAGGAATCGGGCGCTTGTTCAGCTCAATCACCGCAAACACCAGCGCTAGGACGAGAAGAAGAGCGGACGTACCGAACTCAAGTAAGCGATAGTCACGGATAGTTCGCTGAAATTCCCCACGAGGTGTCGTCTCCTCCGAATCATCTTGAATGTGCACGATGCTATTGCCGCCGAGTATTGTGGAGTCGTCGCGTTGATCTACGTCGTCAAAGTCCGTGACAGCAGCAGGAGGTACAAATGACAGATATTCTGGGTCAGCCTCTATCTCAGTTGACGGCTGCATACCACTTCCAGCCATTGCGGCTAACGTTTGTCAAATTGAAGAATGTAGACGATGGTAGACCCGCATTTTTAGGGTAACTGTACGTTTCGCCGTTCATTTTTCCAGACGTTTTTCTAAAGTGGATATATTGCTTACTGGTACGTGCTGATTGCGAAGTTTATGATTTTGTGTATGTCAAAGTTACGACTGAGCAAGGCATACCGACCTCACCGACCTTGTTCAGTCCACAGCAACATCCAGTCACGAGGGGAAATAATTTGTTTTTTCGTCCACACCCGGACATATGTACTGATAGCACCAGCTCCCCGCTTAGAGTAAGCCGCCCCATGTGCTTCAACGCCACCGTTTAGACAGCAAAAAAATATGTCCGAATGGTATCGTCGTTTATACAGAAAAGGGCAATTTCTAAGCTGTAGCGTGGCGCATAGAAGTATTTCACCGAGCTGATTGTCTTGAAAGCAACGTAACCCATTTGGATATGCCACAAATGGCAATCAGTAAAAATACTGGGCCTGGTTACATGAGCAGCTTATGATGCGTGTTTTGAGCTCGACGAGGATAGCATCGTCCAGTATGGAGCGTATGGATAGGTTGGTACCGGTACATGTGTCTGCGTGTGACACAACGTCTGATCGGTTTTTACCCTGCTACCGCGTAATAGGCGATGATTACGGCTTTACGCAGTACTTGTACGTGTGTACAGGTATCCTCGTTTCTCTGGCTATCACTTGTATCCGATGGAATAAACTGAAGATGTTGGAACGTAGCAAGTGTTGCTGACATGAAAACCCCGTAGGTCACGTGGCGTACTTTATAGTGTCACCCCACTTGCCAACAATACCCCACAACAAGGCGTGTAGATAGACTTTCGATACAACATCGGTTCAACGCCATGAATGGGATCCTCGAGAACCGTTAGCCAGGGCCAGCATGCGAATTGAATATATGCAGCGACATGTCACCAGCAGCCTGCACGTGACTGGCAGACTATTTAAAACAACGAGACAGAACCGTTCCAAGTATTGCCGATTCGAGGCCGACATGCTGAGTCTAGAAGCAACTGCAATCCAGAAACATACGACAGTTATGGATATGACAACGCTGTTGCCCAACAGGTTGATCTTTTTGGTTGTTTGATTGCAGGCCATGTTCGTATCACTCCAATGGTCCAGTGACCTGAAGCTCTCGGAGATGTTTTTCTGACGGTCACTTATGCCGTTGAAAACCGGCAATTATGACACCAGCGTCACAACTCGGAGCTTCTTGCGTTATTTCGGGCCAGAAATAGCTAGATTTCGTTAGCCCTACTACCTAAATCGGACCGTTTCACAAATCGGGTCCGATATATCGGATCTCAGGCCATCCGCTTTGCCAAAAAGGATGAAAGCCACAATAAATCATCGACTCACATTTCAGACTTCGGTTGTTTACGATTTGAGGTGCCTGACGTATTCTTCCGAGTAGTGTACCGGTATTACAGCATTAGTACAGTAATTCTCTGATTAGTACAGTAATTGTCTGAAATTTATTTCAGAGCTAAGGGGCGATCCGGCTGATTTTCCGTGAAGTCATAACCTGATAATTTGGATCCCGTTATCAGATACAAGTTTACAGGGGAACCCGTTAAATTTCGGAATATGCCGATTTCGATAAGGTTACGGGGGTTATAAAATCTCACAACCTCGCTATAGTGTATACACGGACAATCTAATCGGAGGGCGTTCAATTCGGAGATCACTTATACTTGATTTTTGTATTGAATAGGGTATTCTATCTCGTAGATTTCCTAGCTTGAGGGTACAGTATTCGGAAGGGTATATTATTCGGAGAGCGTACTTTATTCGGAAGAATACGTTAGTGGGTGGAGATCGGCGTCTAAAAGAGCTGGAAATTGAAAATTAGGATTGGTATCCAACCATTCTACTGACCTACTAAATGAACCCGCAAACGGCGCACACATCTACAAACGTGAGATCTTGCACATCACGACAGTAGAGACACAACGAAGGCAACCGTTCATCGTGTGAACGTCGTTATCCAACGTCAAGCGGAGTATCCGTAAGTATTCTCCAAGTTCGGACAATTCTAAAAAGCACGTTGCGTTGTTTGTGCAGAAAACATACATAACCTGCTAAATAGACAATCGACATGATGAGATCCTGGCAGGTTGAACACCGGGTTATCCGAACTGGATTTATGTTGGTGAATAGCGTGAGTTCCTGAAGGCATAGGCTGAAGGCGTTTGCACTACCAAAGACTGAAATCTAACGACTGCTTCTAATGTATCCCTCGCTTGCATCATATCGTTGCTGTGCGCTAATGAAGCAACGCTGGTTTAATGTCCATTTTATGTGAAAAACAAGGTTTCAACCCGGCCTGTAGATTATTCTTTCTAAAAAACCTGTCTGACTTCGAAAAATTGGAAGCGGTTGATCTGGATTCCAGATTCACAATCGTGTTGTTAATGCACTTCGCGGTCTGCTTCACTGGGACCCTTCTGCCAGGTACGGTTGTGTGACCATTGTGGGAAACGAATGATTGACGGATCCTTAGGAAATGGCCAATCTTGGGGATCTGCATATGTTATACGTTACAGATCGCTACATCTGACTTCATTTATTACACAACTGCGTTTCTAACAGGAGCTAGTTGCTGGTAACTGGACCAATGTTCTTGAAACGAAGATAAATACATCAATCGAGCTCACTTTCAGATTTACATTCTTCTTTTTGCTTCGACTACAAGCCTCGTTCGCAACCTGTATTCTGAATTGGTACTTAAGCTCAAGCTATGTAGACACCGTCAAGCTCGTTGAAGACAACTACTTCCTCTGGGAGTTTAACATGTGAATGAAGCTTTCTCGCAAGGATCGCCGGTGTACGTTTGCCTGAGTGACCGCCTCGCAGCGGAACGGAGTTCCAACGATCTGAAGGCCCTTGGTGAAATCGCAGGAGACGCGAGTCTCAAATACCAAGTCTACATCCGTAGCGCAGTATCGGCTGCAGACGCGCAGCGTCAGCTCGAGGGTCAGTTCAAGCATAACACACCCGACATTAGGTTTACAGTCCAAATGAGTAAACTCAAGAAGCTCTTCTTCCAGATGGAGTCGATCGGTGGGTTGTTGGGCGAGACCGGGCTGCTCGTGTTGCTACTCAGAAGCCTGACGGACGAGTAATGGAACATCGCAACCGCGGTTGAAAACACGTACTATCCAAGCTCTCTCTGGCGTTGACGCCTCTGATGAATCGTCATCGGCTCAAAATGAAGGTGCCTTCCAGGAAGAAGAAGGACGCTGGTAAAAGTCGCGTCAGTGGCAAGTACTTCTAGTGTGAAAAGCCCGGGCACAAAGAATTGGAGTACCGCAAGAAGAAGGCGGACATGGACGAATCTCTCAAGAACAAGCGTCGAACTTCTGGTTCCCGGCTATGTGTATAGCTAAAGCCAGTGGAGAACGATGTGTACCGACACCTCGTAATTAGTTATGGGCCTTTGTGAACGCCCGCCTCGGCCACGTCCCAGTCAAGAACTACGAATAGCTATTGACCATGGCAGACAGGGTACCTCACACCACTGACAACTTGACGGTCGTGCGCGCAAATTGCTAGATTGCTGTGCGGCGTGACGGGTGAACGCCTTTCTCGTCCATGTGTATTGTGCGTAACCCAGCGGGGGTAAATTAGGAGAACTAGCTTCTTCAAATGGAACGTTCACTCCAAACGGAGCTCTATTTTATATTACTTGCAGTTTTAGGAGGTTGTTAGTGGTCACTCCTGGAGCTTTATCGATTGACTACTGTGTGATACGTTTGTACCCTCTGTTTGAAGCGATACTCATTCATTTGGAACTAGTTTCCGTCTGGGAGTGGTGCAATATATATTAGGAAGAATGGTCGAAGCTGACCAGTGCCTCTGGACAGGACTCTAAGTCGACTGGTGTATGCATACACAGCTCAAAGTCTAACAGTATAAGGCCGGCTGCATATCTACATCTAATATAGTCAGAGTGTTCTTGGTCTTATGGGTACGAAAAGGCACTCCATTCGGAGAACCCGTCACTCTATCCGGACAGCTCCATATCGGAAAGTGTTGTTGTTCTTACTGTATATATATATATATATCCAAATGGAGATGTTGCACTTTCGGGCCTGTCTGGATCACTTCACCCAGCCCAATGTTCCAAAGGTCCGCATCTGCTGGCGCCACACGTGTCACGCACTTGCCCCTACACTGGACTTCTCTAAATAGGCAAATCATTTAGTGAGGATTCTAAATAGGGTTCTGGTTATGGTCGGTTGAGAATGTTTGGTTCAGTTCAGCGCCGCACCGAACCACGCCTGGAAATCCGCGTTTCAGGTGTAAAACGTAGTTTTTCTGGCCCGGTCATTGCCCCGCCACCGGTGCCGCCGTTCAGCACGTATTCGACTAGCTGAGCTCGGTGGACGAGCATATGTTCATCGTCAACACGAATTGGCATGGTGAATTAGTCTGCGCCCTGTATCACAGACGCGACTTGTGACTGCGGACATCGACGCAAATACGCCCACACGCCGCGGCGCGTGGAGCGGACACTCCATGAAGGTAACCAATATCACGGCGCTGTATTCAATCCATTGCTGTCTGACCCCTCATTCTAGTTGAGCAAATTCTCCCAAGCGCGCAGCACGCATTGAGTTGCGCTCCGTGGCATTCTCGTTGGATCTGCCCGAACCCTACCAGCCGACCGCGCTTTAGTGCAGCTGTTACCTAGTCGTCTCCCCCTCAGGCGACCCCGGACGACATATTTGTTGCTCGCTCCAATGCAGGCGTACAGTAGGCGGATTGTCATATTAAACATAGAGCATTGGATTTACGGTTAACCAAGTCCAAAGTTTGGGTAACCATGGTTGTCCGAACGAATTCTACGGGAGGTCATAGTCATCCAGAAGATAGCAGGCTTAAAACCGCGGGATCAAGTGTTCCCAAGCAATTCAGCACAACATATGACAAGCAAAGTACCGGTTCGACGCGTGAAGGAACTCTCGCAAGCGCACGCAGTCTCGATCAGCGTAAAACAGCGTGCACGAAGCACCGAATCTGATGCACTGAAACAGCAGTCGTATCGCCCGTTCCAGCGCTCTTAAGAGTGATAGTTCTGCAATCAGGGCACATACAAGTTCTGTTACATGTGAGTTTGACTCGCTGTGAATTGATCAGAGTCATTATCAAGGCAGAAGTGGTGCAAAGCCTGGCAGAGAAGCGAGCGGAAGCAGAAAGGAGAGCAATACTACTTGATCTGTGTCGAACGAACAGTGAATAGTGCTTCGTTCCTCAGCCGATCAGCGTCTAAAGTTCACATAAAGTTTGTTAGGGAATTCTACTGACCTCATGGTTTCACTTGATATTTGTATGCTCTAATCCATTCCCATACGGATGCAAATCAGCAGATTGAGCTATGACATCGCAATTTCAACGACGTATCACTTAACTTATGCAGCTCCTAAAACCTGTATATTTTCTCTTTCTTTTGGTGCACCGGAGAGCTACCATCTGTATCTTGATTGAATTTTCCTGTATTGGTACGGATACGTATTACGTTAGGCCCTATAGGGATTAATTCAGGACATCGCGTCGCATCGGTGGTGTGCCGCACACAGTTTGGACGCATACAAACTTCAACTAAGTGCCTTATAAATTTCATATTCGCATCGAAACACCGAGTTTAGTAAACCATGGAAGTGTTTACACCGACATCAATAAATCCTGAAAAATATGTGGTATACACCGAGTACGAGCAAGTATTTGAGTAGTTACGTTCTGTACTGGTTACATCCATGCTGCGACGTAAGTATTGCTTTGCGACTTACCAAGTATTGCTTTGCGACCAACCACCTAAGGTAATGTATTGTTTTAGTGCATACATTGCTAGCGCTCCGCGTTTCAGTGGCCTACCTTAAGAGTTCAGAAAAAAAAATACCTGCGTGTTTTTGATCGTCTCAATTGAGTTTTCACGCTTCTAACGAAAACCTGGTCACCAACTGGATGTTGCTACATCAAGCCTTAGCCATTTTTATCACCACGGAAATGAAGCATTACTTTTCGAGAAGTGAAGAGCAGTCCCATGAGAAGAATAACACGAGTCAGCATCAGAACCACGACCAGGAAAAATACTGCAAAATAGATGAAAAATACGATAACGCCTTGACATCGGAGAATGCGTTCGCGAGAATGTCCAACATCACCGTGCCAAAGCAGAAGCATGCCGGGGGACTGTCACTTCAGCGTCCAGGATAAATACACGACTTGCAGCTACGATGAAAACGATAATATGCTGTAATGATTCGTGCCGCGACACGAGTTCACTTTGAGTAGGAATATCGGCAGCACACGGTCAATAGCCAAGCGCTGGAGAAACCCGTTAATACCCACGTATGCAGTCAAAACTACACCAGCGAGTACACCAAAAACGTCAGTAGCTACCAAGATTTCCAACCACCGACCTCCCTCAATTGCCCCATGTAAGCTCGCAAGGTCGACCGGTTGGAAATAATAGTGTCGACGGGCACAGTTGCCAATACCAAGAATGAATATGCTTCGTTGAATCCGCGTTTCCTCTTACTAGGAGGGCCACATTGTCTTCATCCTGCACATCACGGAATCGGCATAGGTTACTTGATTAGTTGATACATAGATACGTATAACGCAGCTTACATGGTGTCGCAGCAGCGAGGTATATGCCCGGATAGGCTGAGTGGCTGTAGCGACGACCATGCTCCCCAAGATATTATGATTTGTTGATTCGTTGTTGCTTTAACGTGTTTATTTTATTGAGAACGCTTTGCTTCATGGTGCCACAGTAGCGAGATATAGACCCGAGTAGGGCGGGTGGCTGCTGCAGTTTCAAGAAGCAAAGACGTTCTGACGAATGTTTTGACAGAGAACAAAGTTGACGTGAAATGACTCTAACAGTTAGTCGTTCGTACTTAACTAAGAAGAACGATACACGTCATCTCCAGTTAAGTACGAACGATAATGTATCAAAACGTGCTCACGCTTATTCTGATGCTGTATAATCGTTTCATCATTTCAACAGTGCAATAAGGCCACTACCAGCTTAACTCTCTAGTATAGAGTGTTTCTTCAGACGCATAAGCCGTTTTAAATGGCGCCCGCTGGTGATAGCCGACTATGGACACGGGTAAAGATTAACCGCACAGGTCCACATAACCGTTTGCGACCTCTGGCAGGAACGTCGTAAGCAAAAAATGTCACTGCTGGCATTTCTGTACAGAGTGGTCATAGTCGTTATTTATGTAATTTTGGATAGCGATAATCGCTCTTTTGCTAACCCTTTCGTGCGCCACTTACCTAAACTATACCATACAAATTCAAGTGATTTGCTCGTAAAAGGGCGCTGTGAGCGCCCTTTGAGATATTCACGGTACTCGCTTTTCATGTCTCATGAGACATGTCATCTGAGGTGATTTGTAAGATGTGCTCGGTGCATTAGAAAGTCAACATATTACTTGGATTTTGTATGGTGTCGTTATTACTTGATGGTTACGCCACGCACCTTTTTTGATATGTCACAAAAGACGGTGAAGTCTAGGTTGAACTTAGTGTTAAAGGGCGCTCACGGCGCCCTTTTAGAGCCGTTTTTCCACCGTGTTTGGAAACAGGCCTTATAGTGCGCAGTGAGCGCCCTTTTCGCACGAAAGGGTTAAGAGTCCCGCTCCAATTTCATTTCACAAATTCAAAAGTCTGTGCAGGGAGAGGGCCCGAAGTTTTGATTGGCACATACATTTACCCACTTAGGAGCGAATTTATGTTTTGATTGAATCGCTTCACTTTACTTGGAGGGTTGGTGGCACTCAAACGAGAGGTTATCACCAAGCATGATATCACTACCGAAAGGATCATATGTGTATGGAATGGTCATTTTTTGGATTTTGCGTTTCAAACGGATTATGATATCAGATACATTTTTTTGTGTTAGATACAGTCATATTGACGACCATGTTGAATCAGCCACGCGGTCTGTAGCACGAGCGCTCTTACCTTCGATAAACTTAACTTGTACGCCAAACACTACAACAGATGAATCACTGTATATTCGCGCGTAGTTCATCACATGTTATTTGCATGAATGGAAATTCCGTGTAGGTTTGCGAGCGAATCATAGTCACTTTTACCAGCCATGTCGAGGAAGCCCGATGGTCTGCGGGCTTCTTCGGAGCCCATCCAAAAGGGATATTCAAGCCAGCGCGCGTGAGATGCCGTTTCTGCAACAAAGACGTCTCGTCAACTCCTAAAAAGCATGAAAGCCATTTTGCATCGTGCAGCCATGCTACCAAGCCATATCGGTCGTCTTCTGATTGAGGAGTCAATTGAACACGACGAACAAGAGGCCCAAGTTAAGCCAATCGCTACCCAGTTGAAAGCAAAATGTGTCCAAGCTACAGTCGTGACGAGCGTTCTGCGTCCGATAAAGCTTTTGCCAGGACAATGCACGAAACTGGGGCCGCTTTCAACACGTTCGACTACTCAGCATAGTTTTTTTAAACCTACTTGGTGTTTCTGGTCACCACCAAGTACACCTGAGCTGTCCACATTGCTGACATCTTACTACCAGGAAATGGTGGTATTTCTGGCGGACGGGTTATTTAAAGCATCCGCCATTATGATTGGTGTTGATGGTTCCACTAATGTACTGTCGCGAAGCCTGTCGAACGTTGTTGCGCCCGAACCAAGACCTTTTTGAACGAATATGTGTGTGCTAATCTAAAAAAGGAGACAGCTCCGGCGGTGAGTGCCAAGGGCAAGGCTGTGATCGAGCTTATTAAGTTGCTCCATCACAGTGTCGCTGTCCATGATTTATCTCGGACAGTTGCAATTGAATGAGAGCTGTTCGAGAGCAACTCGTAGCTGAGTGCGCGGTTACCTTCGCGTACGGGTGTTGTATTCATGCTCTCTACAACTTCTGCCAAGCCATCGTGAAGTTGCCCGGGACGAAGGAGTTTGTAAGCACTGCTGTGTTCCTCAGCAAAACCGCGAAGAACGCTGGCCTCTCCACAAAAATTACTCGGAGCTGTGCTCGGAACTTCTCGGTAAGCCAAATGTAATGGTCCTGTATTCGGCATCTCGGTGGAGCAGTATCAACTATATGTTCACGAGACTTGTCAAAGTGAAATTTTCGATCTCAGCTGTAATTACAAGGCTGATAAACGCGCGCGAGGAACGTGGAATTGATACAGATTTTTATCTTCCGCCTGGATGCGCAGATGGCGTCCTGGACACTCACTTTTGAAAGAACGTGGGGTGGAGTGTGTGCGTGTTTGACCCTTTCTGTAAGTGGATCGGCATTGTAGAGAGCAACTCGGCAACTATGGGAATAGTGAACGCAGCATTTGTTTTCGCTTTTGTGCACGTCAAGAGCCTGTTAGGCGTAAACGAGCAAGTTCCGCTTCACAAAACAATTGCTGTACCGGCGGAGCAGGATTCGAGTCCAGTTCACGCACTTGCGTTCTATTGCGACTCTTTTTACCACCCTTTTCGTTTGGCTATTGCAGCTGAACGCGGAGCTGAGTCTGTCGAGCTTGGTAATGGCGATATTTCTAAACAATGTCGCGATGCATTGAGAACGCTATGCTGTTTTGATGCACAGCCTGATGTACAGGCAAAGAAGGCAATCGGAGGCTTCTTGAGGCTTTGCATCGTCGAGTCCAACATCACCGAAGAATGGCATGCGATTCGCGCCGGGCTCCCTCAAACGATTTGGACGCAAGCCAAAACCACGTTTCCGATCCCCGCAGAGCTTCTGATAAAGGTCTACGCGTCTCCAGCATTCAACGCTGGTGTTAAACGCCAACATAAGTGGTGAAACGGATTCATTCACCGACTCGAAGTTGACTTAGCCCAGGTAAAGTTGAAGAGCAAGCAGCGATTGCCCATAACGCCGCCATCGCTCAGTACGTACTACCAGATGAGTGACAGCGTTTTGAGACGCGCATGGTTGTCATGGCAGCTGGAAACGAATCCACTGAAATCGAAGAAAACACCATTTTGCGGGCGAGAACAACGATGACATTGACCTGACGGAGAAGGAACTTGCTGAACGAGAAACCCATGTTGCCGCCATATCCCAAATGCCATCGCTGTGGAAGCCCTGACGAACCGCTGTTCTCAACTCGCGAATGAACCTGATCGTGTGTTCACCATACTTGTCAATGTGGTCTCTGCATTTGTAGTGTTTCATGAGCTTCAACTTTGGATTTGACTTGTAATGGTTAAAAAACGTTTTTGGCCATTTCAAACTGCTAAAAACCGTTTTTTAACCGTCATTGGGGCAAAGCCCCCCTATATTGAAACATGCATACGACTTTTTACCCTTATTTATCTCTACATATACCGTTTTTACAGATCAAAATAGACGGTATTAGAAAGCGTTAGGCGCAACAAATAACAATCCTACTCCCGGGTGTCGTTTTTAGCGAATATTACGTGTGTATAAGAACGTCAAGGGCACAATGCTCGACCCTTCCAGCAGAAAATCGCGGAAATGACGTTTGGATATTAACAGTCACTAAAGAGAGGATTCATTTTTATGATACCCGCGAACGGTCGCGCACTGTGGGATTGCGTGAATCAACAAAATATTGGTAAATTGTATGAATGATGGTCTAGAGGCTGTACCCACACGTCCATGGCGGCGAACTGTGATATGTGTCACACACCAGTCTGATTTAGGAGGAAAGGGCAGGAAATGAGGCTTCCTGGGGTGGGTACAGGCTGTAAGAAGTCCATGTGAAAACTCTTGTCTACATGCACTGGATGTACAGATTTCAAATTTGCTTTAAGTTATTAATGCGTACCAGTAGCTCCTTCAACGGTCTGCATCATTGTGAAGCTGTCGAAGATCTCCAAACCTGGAGCTAAACACCGTGGTGTGGCATGGGGCGCTGGCTGACTTAGGTATGGTGATTCTACATGTATTTGTACTTATGGAATTACTGGGAACTTACCTCCTGCCTACGGATGGTGTGCGACGTGAAGGGGAGCAGCATCATATCGCGTGGGGGCCCTGGGTTCGAGCCATATAGCGCATCTGGACGATATACAAGGCCGTCGAGTGGCAGTATGTATGGCGCGCCAAGGGACCGTTGAGTATACACGTTTGAAGATTATGAGCGTGAAGTGATGCGGCATGGACGCTGTGTGACTTAGGTATGGTGATTCTACATGTATTTGTACTTATGGAATTACTGGGAACTTACCTCCTGCCTACGGATGGTGTGCGACACGAAGGAGAGCGGCAACATAGCGCGTGGAGTTCCTAGGTTTGCACCATTTGGCGCGTCTACATCAATTACTGGGCCGAAGAGTGGCGGTATGCATGGCGCGCTCAAGGACCAAGGGGCCACCAAAATATACGTTTGGAGATGGTCCGCGTCAAGTGGAGGTGCGTCCTTTGTTTTGTTTTGTACACCTATTATATACTAACTCGTTCATTTGTCTTTCATCTGTGCTTATGATTTCCAAGCCGTCATATAGTACGCCATATTAGATCAGCAGAAGAAGATGACGCAGCGTGGGGATGTTCGAGGTGCAGTGAAGGTGCGTTTTTGTTGGTTGTTTTGGTACGCTATCACTTATTCGTTCATTTGTCTTTGGTCGCTGACCGTGATTGACAGGGCATAATTGAGTTGAGTACGCTGTCTTGTAGCAGCCCTCCACGGATAATGTATCGTTAGTAGTTTTGTTAAGGGGGCAATCCAGATGAACCATGGCGGATTCAACGAAACTAATAAAGCGAACAGCTTGAAGTTAGCACAGATATATATTTGGTAGGATTGATATGCATGCTGACCTGAAGAAAACAAACCATCGACTCGAGGCTTCACTGAGGCGAAGACCGAAATCGGTCACGGATACTTCACAATTCGCAGCCGTAGGTTGTCAGCAAGGCTGGAACGAGGTTTATTGGATCAAGGAGTACCTCGAAGATTGTAGTGGTGGAGTTTTTATGCTATTGCTGCCAAAGATTTTAAGTTAACATTGAGACTGATACGAGGAATAAAATTACAAATTAATCAAACTTGTAATAACAAACATGTACGCATCGCATTTTAGACCTGTTTCGTTGCTCAACATTTTCCTGTGTTACCCGGTGAAGTCCGAGCCGCTTTCTCGGCACACCTTGCTGTGTTATCCGGTGGACTTCGAGCTACTTTCTGCGGACTCGCCACTCCACTGCAACGAGCCCGCTTCCCAGCCAGCTATGGTGCTTGAAGTGGCAAACCACCACGAGATTTTGTATGTGGCCATGGCGTCGCTGGAGTCGACGGCCCGTTGAATAATCGCTGTATCACAGCCACCGTGAACTATGGAATTACGTACGATCGACAGTTGAATGAGTTGAATACTGTAGTGCTCGAGGGCTATTGCGACAGCGATTGGGCGAACGACCCCGAGACACGAAAGAGAACAACAGGTTTCGTGTTTACTTTGGCTGGTGGAGCAATTTCATGATTGTCGAGACGACAAACGATTGTCACTTTCTCCACGGCGGAAGTGGAGTATGTGGCTGCGTGTGAAGCTGTGATGGAGGCAGTGGCGGAGAGTAACATCTTGCAGGAGATCCTCCCGCAACAGACGGTGAAGCTACGCATTGGAATTGATAACCAAGCAGCATTTGATTGGCTACGAATCCTACTTATAGCCGTCGTACTTGCTATATCGAGCTCCGTTGGGACTACGGGCGCGAACAAGTCGAGAAAGGTGTTCTCGAGCTACACAAGGTGAGAGTAGACGTAAACTCAGCTGACACCTCTACGAAGCTACTTACTAACTACTATCACCATTGACTGCTATAAGTCTTTAATCCGTTTTGGATAGCAATATCTTACATTACCCAATGTCAACCCACTATTGCATCGCTTGATAGCCCACCATTTTTTTTTGCTTGATGGATATATACTTCCTGTACACATATTGAAGCACCAGCTTCTGCATGAGCATCTATTTTTCTAGATCTACTCAGACATTTGCAACTTCAAGCGGCTGGACGTCCGCCAACTGCACCATACAGGTACAACCTACTCATGACGGTCATCATAAAGCAGCGTGACGTCACGGATTGCATTTTTTCTGTAGATACAAAAGCAAGTGCCAGCAATGTTCATCTCTTTATAAACCTTGTTGGGTTTGTTTCTGATTTTAAGGTACGAAACTCTCACATCTCGAATTATACAAATCGCTATATTCACAGTAGCCAATATCTATTTGCCAGCTATCGCAGCCTTCCCTTTCACAACAACTAACTTATTCATTATCATACTTTAAGCAACACCAATACGGCAGCACAGAGCAATAGCATACCAAATAGTTCGTTTTCTGTATCTAGGCCACTTGTCCACACAGCAGATATTTTTATAGATCTACGCTCTACTCGTACTGCAGGAACTTCAAGCTAAATCGTATTCATCGCACTGTCTGCTCGTAACTGCACTCGGAAGACGCGAGTAGAAACTCACTCCTCCCATTATCGGAATATGTCAACTCACTATCAACTATTTTGCCTGACTATGCAAGCATCATGCAAAATACAACCATAAACTTCTTTTGCTTCACAATGTTTGCATTTTCTTTTTCATTATCCTAGAAGTTATCGTCGCACAAGCATACAATACGTAAGGAGAACTACCCTACTCGACACTTAGCCGCTAACCACGCCCAAGGTGCCAGACTACCACAAGCTAGCTGCTGATCCCGGTTTTGAATGGTAGACTCAGCGTTTATCATAATGTACACGATGTCGTCGAAGCGGTGGTCTTTTATCCTCATTACCGTGATCGTACTGCACGCTTCCTTTCAAGATGGTATCGTAGATTCCGACGCATTCCACCTGTCGGATCAAGTACACGGCGCCCGTCCTATACTTGAGGTTGGAGGAACATTGCGCCTGCATGTCGACGACTTGTGCCACGTGCTGTTTACGTCAGTGGCGTGAAGCCAGTCGAGATGTTTGTCGCCAATCCGAACTCCGTCCGTTTTGCCAGATCGATCAAAGTAAGCCGAGTTCCTTAGGCGCACTTGACGCGTTCTGCGCGAATACAGCAAAGTTTTAGCGCCACAACGACATCAGCACTAGGACGTGTTGACACGACGATTTCTCGAAAATCTGTCACGCTGGAGAAACAGTTGAGCGCCTCCTCCTCCATTTGTTTCAGCACGGGTTTGGAATCGTTAGAGTAGATTCATGGGTATAGAGTGACTTGAAGTCGCTCGAAGATCGTAAAATCAAAATTAGGTCAATCTCCACGCGGACAAACACGAAATGACGTACATTACATTAGATCAAACTTCAAGTTAGGCTAAGTATCGCCGTAGTTGCTTCGACAGCTTTGCCATTGAGTCGTAGTCAATGAAAAGTAGCAGACAGAAATCATAATTGACTTGATAAGAGAATATAATGAACATTGCTCCTTGAAACCAGGATTGAGAAGCAATAGATAGCTTGTTAACTTGGTAAAAAAAAATACCAAGACCTAGGCAATCGTCTACGAATACCCTCCTTGTGTCGCTGGTTGGTGGCAATACGAATGTGGACGTAGCCATATTAATACGATCCAAGTGAATGCTACAACAGCGAATGCAAACAATAACCAACGATTGCATAGGACGGCTACTGACTCACTCCCAACGCAATTTTAACGATTTCTATTAGTTCAGTCAGTAATACGCTCGACTACGGATATTTCAGCTTAATTTCTGCATAAATGCGCCTGGAACTCCACGTGAAAGTTCATTAGAGTTTACTTGAGAAAGTTATCAGTTGTTGCGTGGAATTGAATTTTGGGCACGCCATTCTACAATCGGATATGGAACAAACATTCAAAAACCGACTCTTGAACGCCTGGGAGCAGTTGCTGCTGAAAATGAGGCCTCTCGCCAGGTTTTCGAAGCTAGACGGCCTGTTCTTCGTGTTGAAGAGCATATGCCCACTGCCAATAGGTTCATGCAAGCTAAAATTCGCAACTTGGGAAACGTACGCCGAGCTTTAACGCAAGATCAAGGCGTTGCAGATTAAGCTGGCCTCATTGGTTTCAATGCACCGACATGCTTATCTGAAGATCTGGCAACAAACCGACTCAGCTGGCGCAAAGCAAATGCCAGATCTGGCCGAGTACTAGTGGCCAAGTACATTAGCATTCCAATCACCTCTCTGTATGGAAAGCTCGTATCACTATCTTCATGCTCATCGCGTGGTGCGAAGCGAGCGTTCACTTCCATGGGGTTTCCAACAGTGTGAGCATTGGCATAACTAAACGTATCCAGAATCTCACGAGAAAACATGCTCTGTCTGATCGTAATCTGTTCTGCGGTCTGCTCCACTTCCACACCGAGATACTGGGTCAAGAGACCTTGGTCCTTGATTCCATACTCTTTGTTCGATTCCTCGAACAATTTCACTTTCTGCTTCTCATCGTTGGTTGCCACCAAGATGTCATCTACGTATACTAAAACCAACATGATCTTTTCGACTTCACATTTGTAGTACAGGCATGGTTCCGTCATGGACCGCTGGTATCCGTGTGCCAGTAACCACTCATTCAACTCAGTGTTCCACTCGCGTCCAGACTATCTCAACCCATACAATGCCTTCAACACCACATACATGTGGCCATCGACCTCGCACGGAAACCCTTCAATTGATCTCACGTACTGTCGGATACCAAATCCTGCATTTAGATATGCAGTGTCGATATCACCTCCGTAGAGGATCAGGCTCAGCGCTGCTGTCAACCCAACCATCAAACGGAACGAAGCCATGCGCGCCACAGGTGCCAATGTGTCATGGAAGTCGATTCCAGGTCGTTGGTGATTGCCAAGAGCCATGATTCTCGCCTTAGACCGGATGCCGTAGCCCTGATGGTCCGACTTAATTGCATACACCCATCTGGTCTTGATCGGTTTCGCGTCCTCGGAGACATCCTCACAAGCAATCTCCTCCAGTACATCCTTCACCTTCAATGAAGCCTTTTCTTGCAACTCGGCCTCACGCCAAAAGTCTACATATTTGGATCGCATAGTTTCTCGGTGATTCCTGGGAATCTTCACACTGCTTGCCCGGATTGGTCTACCATTCTTGTTCAGTACACGTGACGAACGCTGCGCTGCATTCATCACATCATCCTCCAGGTAGCTAGGTCGTCCTCGCTCGTGATACTCACGAAGTCCTGTGCGAGTTCGCTTTGGCTCCTGCTTCTCAGTACTTTACTCCACCCATATCCCCTCTTATTGTGTTTCATCTCGCTGACGTTTGCCCATCAATTGCTCACAGACACTTGCAACTGTGGTATCCTCTTCATTTTCGTCAACTTCCTCCGCTATGTTTTCATCTTCACCGAAATCTTCAGTGGGATCCCTATTCTTCACTACAGACCCTCACACTCCAGCAACAGATTCACTATCATTGCAAGAAGCTGCACCCAGCGCAACATCCTCATGATCCATTGATAAGCTGTGTGTTGGTTATACTTGAGGGTCTGAACCATCGTCTTGCACAGACGCGTACGGCTCTTGCTCCTGGGCCTCAACCGGTTGTGCGCTCTGCAGTATAGTAGGTTCACTCGGTAACACAACAGTGACGCCCCCAATATCGGTAGTATTTGCCCTATGCGAGGTTGCTATTGACGCCTCCCTCAGCTCAATCTGCGGGTGCTCAGTGTAGCTCGGAGCTGCGTACATCTCGCCCTCCTCGAGATCCACGGTCTTCGCGACTCTGGTCTCGCTCACCATCGAAGCAGCCACACTGTTTACCTCCTCGCTATTTAATGACATCGTCGACACGTAAAGCTTAGAGTCTTTATTGTCTGCCAACTCACTTGATCTTACAAAGTTTAACGACTCCAGGTCGGATTCCTCCAATCCACTTCATATCGATCACGATACATCACATCTTCAGTAACACGTAGGTCTGACACGAATTTTGCTGTGTGCTTGTCTGGGAAATAGACTTTGCAGCCTATGACATCCTCAGCGTAACCGAGTACAAACCCCAACTTAGCGTTGTCGCCAAGCTTCTTCCGACCAGGTGTCACCGGCACGTGAACGTATGCAAGTTATCAGAACTTGCGGATGTGGTGCAAGTCGGGTTTCAAGCCGAACATCATCGCATATGGTACCCCTTGTGTGCCTTTGTTATAGACACGGTTCTTGATATACACCGCGTTCCGTAGAGCCTCTGGCCACAAACCCTTAAGAAATCCAGCTTAGTACATGATGGTCTTAGTCATTTCCGTGAGGGACTGGTGCGTCCGCTCGCAAAGGTTCAACTGCGAACTCTTCGGACCGACACGGATGTGCTCAATACCATGTGCACTGTACCATGCCTCCATTTCATCATTGACGAATTCATCATCCTTGTCCGTTAAACACCGCCGAACTTTGTAGTTGATGTGCTCTGCACCGTTCTGCTGTCTGCCGGCTTGGCGCTCTGTCCACAATTCGTATTCCTTAATGTGCTGGTTCACCACAGTACTCAACTTACTCGTAAGCAAAATCACTGTCAGGAAGCGAGAGTAGCCATCCATGATTACCAGTACCGCTTCATATCGAGTACCGTTATTCTTGCTTGGGATAAGCAGATCTACGTACACCACTTAGTTAGGTGCATTCGTCTTGCGATCAAGCTTCTTTCGGTGTGGTTTCGCCTTTTGCTTGCCGATATGAAGTGCGTCACAAGTGCCCAGCTCTCGCTGCCTCAACATCATGCCGCGCACCAAGTCATTGTCCACCATTGTCTTCAAGTACTGAGGGCAAGTGTGGCCGAAACGCTTACGCCAAAGCGTTAGTGATGCCACTCCTTCTGCTATCGTAAAGTTTGCCAACGGACGATCTTGTGGCCCTACAACCCCTGAGATATGGGGATGGCTCACAGAGAAACACCATGTAGCATTGCTTCATGTAGCAACAACTACCGATCTTCCTTCATCCATCATACAAAAGTTCATTGTGTCATGGTCATAATCGAAGTCAAAGCCCCTAATCCAACGGACAGTAGGCCATGTGTCGCACCTGGAACGTAACATACGTCATTCAGGTAGACAATGGCTCGCTATCCGCCGACTTCGGTCATTAAAGCCACAGTGCCTACTCCAGCGATGCGCGATGCCAAAGTAGGAGTAACTCCGTGCACACATCGAGACTGGTTCAGATCAGGAGTAAACGCCACGTAGTACCACGGATTATCAGTCACGTGCACGTTCGCAGCGGTATCAAAGTACCACCATTCACAGCTAGTGTCAACTTCACTTTCGTCGTGTTCAAGACCGTCGTGCCACCAAGCAACATGAGTGTCGCTCGGATTGACGTTATCGTCCACCCCTTGCACTTCTTCACTATCTGATCCCTCTTGGCTCTCAACACTGGTCTCCACCGGTAGTCCGACGTCGATCAGCATGGCATCCAGCGCGGCGGGCACCTCTTCAAGCTCATCGCCTTCACGAGATGCGTCAGGTGACCCGCTGTCATCTTGTCGAATAGCCATGTTAACACGCAGCTTCCGCTTTTGCTCGTTAGCATTAGCTCCGCCCACGTTCTGGCACTTCACCTTTTCAGGACAGTCTGCTCTTATGTGTTCCGTGCTGTCACCAATGTAGCACTTTTTCACTCCAACCTTCTTCTTTGACTGTGAATCCTTGGATTCGTCCTTCTGCAGGTGGTCTTCGCTACTTTCAGCCTTGGTCTTGTATCCACCACCACTATTCCCGCTATTCTTCTGACCTCCACGTTGTTCGCCTCCGTTCTTGGCTTGATAAGCTCTCTGACGCGAGTCGGCAACGCGGATTAGTCCACGAACACGCTCCGGTGAGACGAAGTTGCCCGCCGAGTTGTAGCGAATTTCACTCTTTAAACTCTCGAACTCGTACTAATGCAGTAGACAGTTCAACATGAACTTCACCCCCGTCACGTCATCGAATTGGTAGTTCAATGATATCCGTTCCTCTCGCAGATTGAACACCTTGCTTCAGTATTTGTTGACATCTCCACCTTGGGTCAGCTTTGCCATTTCAAGCTCGTGCCGTATACTTTCCGCTCTATGGGCCATGATCGTTCTGTTCCCCCTGCTCTCATAGGTTACGCTCAAAGCTCTCCACGTATTTGTCCCTGTGGTCTTGTAACGTACTTGATAAAAGATATCCGCCAGCAACGACATTCCAATGAGTTGCATTATGGTTACTTGGTTATCATCAAATCCCTCCTCCGTCTCCCTCAAAGATAGCGCCGATCGGATAATCGTGCCTTCCACAATGTCGGTGAGTCTCTTCTTCTTGAAAACCATCCCCATCGCCCACTTGTACTGCTGCCAGTCTTTTCCGTCCCAGTTCTTCGGAACGCCATCACTAGTATACTTCAGAGGCTCCGCTATCTTGGATCACCACCGTGCAGTCGGAAGTCCGTGGGTGCTTGGGCTCAGTACCCTCTTGGAAGTCGCACTTGACCCGTACAGCCAGGAGGCCTCACTAGAATGATGAAAGGAAAGTAAGATTGAACCGTTAGCTCTACAGCACCTGAGCTCCAACGATCCTTTAAGCGGGCTACAGCCGCTTCCCACGGAAGAGACCTGCACTACCTAGCTTCACTATACTCTTCATAGCGCACTGCGCTTATATCAGTTGTGCCGGGTCTCGTAGTTGTCGACCTTCAACATCGTCACCGTTGTGCACGACCTCAACATGAATCCCGATTCCAACAACGCCTAGTTTGAAGATGCCTGCTAATAGGACGGGCAACGTATCCAAATGGCACAACCTAAATCTAAAAACTGACAGATATATTGCCACCAACGTGGGTGCGCGATTTCATGTGGCGCGGAGTGTATAACGTAATAGAATATGATATATGGGGGGGGGTATGTAAAATATATTGAAACTATATTTTATGGCCTTGGCCCCTTAGCAACCGTGGCGACCAATCACCGAAAGGCTGCTGCCATACTACCGAATTTCGCGAAAGGGTAGACTAGTAACCCCCATAGTAGCCCCCCCGTCCAAATGTTTTTTTTTTCTATAATAAGTGGTGGGCACGTTTTTTTTTCACAATGTCGATTTAGGGCAGCCCCTTCTCTAACTTTGGTCCAATCAGGTAGCGAGCGAAGCAATTTTCATCCAATAGAATTACGCCCGAGCAAATTATTGATGCAGCTTTAGGTTAACCCCCTTTTGATAAGTAGAAGGGGGGGGCTGCCCTTCCGCGAAATTCGGTTGTATTCGTTGTTTCGGTGGTCACATATGTATAGATTCTATACATATGTGACCACCGAAACAACCCAACGAGACAAAAGCGGGAAAAAACCCAGATCGAGGTATTTCTGAACTTCCCGCAGTGCTTGTGCAGGAGGCCGAGGATGTATGACCCACCAGCACACGAAGACAAGTTGTCCCTAGCCGTTGCCGTGCCACTCAGGTCGAGTCGTATAATAATATGCGCGCGGCACAGAACGGGCATTTAGATGTGATAACCTGGTTACATGAGTTTCGTTTGGAGGGCTGTACTACTCACGCGATGGACAAGGCCGCGAGTTTTGGTTTTTTGGATGTTGTGGAGTGGCTTCATACAAATCGCAGTGAAGGCTGCACTTTCGCCGCAATGGATAGTGCTGCTGAAAATGGCCATTTGAATGTTGTCGCGTGGCTGAGTGTGAATAGAAGCGAAGTTTGTACGACTACAGCAATGGATACTTCGGCAGCTAGAGGCAACCTCGAAATGGTACGACGGCTCCACGAGAACAGGCGAGAAGGCTGCTCAGTCGCAGCTATGGACCGAGCTGCTGCAAACGGGCACCTTGCTATCGTGAAGTTCCTCCATGAAAACAGAAAAGAGGGCTGTACAGATGCCGCCATGCACCATGCAGCTGTGGGTGGTTATCTAGAAGTGGTAAAATTTCTTCATGAGACTCGAAGAGAAGGGTGTACAGCTGCTACTATGGATATGGCGGCTTCTCGAGGACAACTAGACGTAGTGACGTTTCTTCATACAAATCGAAGCGAAGGGTGCAGTGAGGCCATGGATGCCGCTGCAGCCAGAGGCCACCTGAAGGTGGTGAAGTTTCTGCATTATGAACGTTCCGAGGGTTGCACCACCCGTGCCATGGACAGCGCCTGCAGTGCTGGCCACCTGGATGTTGTAAAGTGGCTTCATAGACACCGAACCGAGGGTTGTAGTCCTATAGCGGTGAAAAATGCTGTGTCTCGAGGGAATTTTGAGATCGTGATGTATCTGTATGCAGAACGACCTCTCGATTTTCGATTTCTCCCTGTATGTATTTTATCTGCTGCTCGGCTCGAAATCTTGGAGTGGCTTCTTCGGCATTGTAAGCATGAACTTGGTGGCTACCAGTTTCTCGTGGATCGCTCAAATTGGCATCTAAACGAGTGGTTGAGACGAAAGGGGTTCCAATTTGTCAACCGAAATGACTCGTTGGTTTGTTGGAGATGGGAAGGCTCGCTTACGCATCTTGAGTAGGCGGGGAACGAGCTTGTTAATCTAAGCGTTTCGAAATACTTTTCCGGAGGAATGTGTTCCGCATTACCTTGGTCTTGAACAACTAATTTTGCTTATCAGAAATGCCCTTTTTGCAGTTTTTGCCTACGAAAATGCGTTCAATTATTTTCGTTTTCCGTACTTAAGTAGTCTCCATCGCGAAGTTAAATGTTATATTTGCTGGTACGTTAGGTACGAGCACAACCTCATATTCTCTAAACTAATAAGGATTCGCTAAACTAATAATGGTAAATTCACCAATTATTGCTCATTCCGCAACAATGTCGTTGGCTGAAGTTGCTGTCGTGGACGCGGACCTCGATGCCTCCTCTCCATCGCTGTCTCTCTGCGTGCACTGCAGTCGTATCTCTGCATCTTCCTCCAAGCGGTCGAATGGCTCTATCCACGTACAGCTGCTGGACCCTCCAACTTTATACGAGACCGAGGTCGCTTCCCGTCACAAGCCACGGGCACTTGACTGCTCCGGAGCCGACTACGTTGCAGCAGTGGAGACAGCACTAAGTCCAGAGAGCAATACAGAATCCCGTCGCTTCGAGTTTCGGTGGTCGAGACAGAAACGCACACTGACGCTAATGGAACGGTCCGAATTCGCTATGAAATTCTGCACCATCGAGTTCCAAGTGGTCGAAAATGGTGAAAAGTGGCAACAATTGCTGCATCACGTGGCTTTGAAGCAGAGAGAAGATAGACAATTAATTGACAATAAACGGAGTAAAGTGTCGCAGTTGGAGACGTTGCTGAAACAGAAGGAGAAGCTGCTGGAGGTGGCGTTGATGGCCAAGCAGAAGACGGAAGATAAACTGATTCGGGGTTTCTGTGCCGTGTTGAATGCCAAGAAAGACATGATCAGGAAACTGCAGGATGAAGTGGACAGAGCACAGGAGATGCAGAGGTACGAGGTGAAACCAGCTGCCAAGAGGAAGGGGACGATGATGAAGAAGGCGAGAAAAGCGACGGGGGCTAAGTTGAAGAGGAAGGAGGAAGAGGACGAAGAGATGAGTGACAAGTCGAGTGAGGATGAAACTGGAGGGGAAAGTACGGCGTCTGAAGAGAATAAAGAAAGTGAGCTCAAGCGTACGAAGAGAGGTGCTGTCGAGGCGTACAGCCAGTTGCCAGCTAATCGGCGACCGAGTTCGATGAAAATTAGCTCTGCAGAGGATCTGCTATCGAGTATGGACGAAATTATCAAGAACGAAGAGGAGGTGAATGAAGCGACACAAAAAGGAGATGATAGTTCGAGTGTCAAGCCAGAACCGGTGGTGATACCATCGCAAGCACGTGCTGTTGAAGACGATGCGTCGCGGAATGGATCGTGTAAGGGCAAGATGGTAATTGTGAAGACCGAGCCGAGTTCTCCTACAAAACGTGAACTAGTGAAGGCGACTCGACCACCACCGCCAGTGGACGAAACCATGGATTCGGAAGAGGAGGACATCCTTGACATGTTGTCATAGTTGTTTTATCTCCTCTAATTTCTACCGGTGCGAGGTGCTTAACATTAACACGAATCTGTTGCGTTGCGTGTTATTCGGTCATTACCGGTCCAGAAACATGTTCATAATCAGTCTGTGGATAGTAAAAATATTGGACAGGATGGAGTTGCACAATGATATTGACGATGTCTTGTGCAACTTCAGCCTGTCCGTAATTCACGATCCAAAGGAGACTTCGGTCCAACTGGCTATTGCTCGAAGGTCTATTTGAAAATTGGAACTCGTTTGCACCTGGAAAAAGTGGTACGTCCACTCTAAAAACTCCTTTGGGCCGTCGATGAACTTCGCCATCTTCTTCGTTACGACTTCTTCCTTAATGCCCTGCTTCTCGTCAGCCTGCCGCACGACGATCGAGTATCAGGTAGCGCTCCTTGTCATCATCCTTGGAGCGGCTCACGATGTTGTAGTTGGCCGACGGGTGTGCCAGGTCGGGTTAAATTGAAAATTTTCAATGTGCCAAGCTACTTGAGTCCTGGAATGCAAATTGAGAACTGAGATTGATTGTTATCGTGGCAGCAGCTAGTGCCAACCTACTCACGCATTGCCCTCGCGTCTGTACCCACTAAGACGACCTGACCCATAGTTGTGCACCCACGAAGAGGTCCTCACCCAGAGTTGTGTAGCCAGAACTGAAATGAAAAAGAAGGTCACTCAGACGTCAGTGCTGACAGGCGCCTGTTGCGTCTGGGTGCAGGAGGAGGATGTCGCGTAGGAGGCACGAACGACAAGAGCAAGTAGCACGGGAGCATGCACGCCAGAGATCGCGACGACAAGTGGATGAACGCACGATGGCGTACCAGTTCGCGCAGCGTGCCGCTGAAAAAAAACAGAAAGAAGTTGGAGCGTCTGTTCGAGAAGAAGGCAGAGCAGCAGCGGGCGCTAGACCAGCTACGTCTGGCGGTAGAAGGAGGGAAACACGAAATGACCGCAAGCGAGGAACGGCAGCTGCGCAACATTGCCGGTTTTGGCAAGAAGAAGCCAAGGCTGACCAACGCTGATCACGAGGTTATTGTGGAGCTAGCGGGGACCTTCACTCCCAAATCCGGAGAACTAGCATTATTCTCTGGGAGGGTGTCAACAGACAACATTCCACCACCAGAGTATTATCATCAAATCCGAGACATGGAAAAACGATCTACTGGTCGGGAGAGCGGTTCATATCCTTCAATCTTATGACTTCCAGCGTGGAACAATGTCTTCAGACATGTAATGTCACATCACTGGTGTGGATACGCCATGAAATAAAAGATCAATAATGGGATATGATTTTACGACAGACGATAACACGGATAGCGTTATCCTTTTTAAGTGGAAAGCCATGCGTGTTGAATCAACATCAACACTGGTGATACAGCACTGCGTGGTTTGGAGTCAGCTCGTTCCATCATGTTCGAGAGATTTATCTGTGCGCCAGATAAATATACGAATCCGTGCAGTTTAAACCTACGGCAAAAGTTCTCTGTAGGCGTCTATCACACTTCGTTAAAATGGTGCCATAACGCGATCATCCCTGGTGTGAGAATTGAGAATCTCAATTGAGACATGATTCCAGAATAACACGCATTGATAATAATGTTGCCTTTATGTAGCCTGATTGTTGAAGTGCCGCAATCGTTGTGCATCCCAGAAGTATTCTAAGAAGAGTTATGGCATATGTACGTACTGTATTAATAACTACAGTAGATAGAACGAGCAGCCTCATCCTAGAGAATCTAGGGCAAACAACTCGAACTAAAACGGAAGAGCTTCAGTTCTCAATTTGCCAAAACAAAGATACCCTCCATCAAGTCAAGTAACCGCAAAGCTACAATCTCAAGTATGAACTTCCTGACTTCTTTTGCCGTCCTCCTCGCTGCCGTGGCCGTCATTTTCACCCCCGCTGAAGCCCAAGGACGCGACAAAATGACTTGCCGACGCGATGAATGTCCCGAGATAAACGACAAGCTCACCAGCTGCTGCCGCGTCAACTTGGACAAGAACTTCGAAGATTGCTGCCATCTGAGCTGCGTTTACAACAGCCCCTGCCGTGTGAAATTCACGTAAGCACGTGGCCCTCGGCATGTAGGAGGGCTTCGGTCCCTCAACAGTAGGCAAGTGTCGTAGAGGCAGTCCTTCTAATCTTAGTCATTTCTATACTGAAGCAGAATGTGGAGAGGAAACGACGGACTGCTGAGGAGCAGATAATGACGGAGAACGAGCACAAGGGACGCAAAAGGCGCAGAGTGACGGAGGGAGATACTGAGGAGAGCTCAACTACTGACCACCAGGGACACGATAATTTGTCACCGTTACCAGCTAGTGCATCTACAGATTCTGTGCCGTCTCTTGGAGTGATGGAATTGCTGCTGCAGTTTTTGACAGCGCAACAATTGGAAAACGCTCAACGACTCGAGGCTGAACAAACACGTCGAGAGCAGGAACAGTGTGAGTGTGAGGAACGGAGGCGTCGAAAAGAACTGCGTCGGCAGCAAGAGCACCGTGAGCTCATGCTCGCAATGGCGGCACTAATGGGAGATCGATTTTCGAACTCCTTGAAACATTACCTCAATGAAGAAGCTGCCGCAGGTGATCCGAATGTGCCCGACCTACACTCTACGGCAATGTGATCATCACTTTGTGTCCAGACAGACTGCCAGTGTCTGCTCCGGTATGCTACCTTCATGACTTGGAACTTGTATGCCTAACTGCACGTTTTAGTGGACACGCTAGAAGCTTCTAGAAGCAGTGTGTCCAACGAGGCCAGCGAGAGACGTCTTGCTACCTGGGCCTCACTTCTGAATTCTCCATCTATCGATCAATACATTTGGCATCAGTTCCTAGCGGGTCAGCCACCCGCACTGTCACGTGTTGATCGACTTAGAAGCCTTCAGACCCGGGATCCACTACAAAGAATGCTTTAGTAGAATTTCTCAGCGCCTACCGCAGCCTCGCCATCGCTGTACCCCGTGCTGAGCAACTGAAGACACTCAAGTATCCGCGCGCCGCCGAGATGGGGGTCGTGGTTAAGCCGACTAGTGGTGATGGGCCAGCCGTTGGTTCTGTCCCACTATTTACGCCTCTGCTTGCTCCAGGCATCGACAGTATCTCGCATGAATCACTGGTCAAGTGGAAGCGTGAGCGTCGTGAGTACGAGTCGATACTGCGCTCACGTTGCCGAGTTTCCGGAGAGGTCTACGCTACTGTCGTCCAGACCGTCCGAGACTCATTCAACGCTGACGTTTTGGACACTTTCTGTGAGATGTGGATGGAGACATCACCAGCTGACGTGACATATGATTTGCTGCTTGCAGAGATCGATAAGATTGTTGGTGGGGTTAAGAACAATTCGCTTCCTGACATTAATGATCTTTTCCAGCGTGCGTGCTGGATTACTTCGTGAAGCCCAAGAAGATTGTGACAGAGAATGGCCTTGCTCATTGTTTCGACAGCGAGGATGGCGCCCGCCAGAAGTGTAAACTCCTTGTTGCTTCGCTGCACCCAGCCGCGCTCAAGAGCGAGGTCAAACAGTGTGTGCTCTACACTCACAAACCCGCCGCAACAGACGCACAGTTACTGCTCGAGTTGATAGTGGAGAGGGCCACTGAGCACGACCGCCAATTTTAGCGGACAAAGAAGGCGAAGCGCGATCAGGCCGGACGAGAGCAGGGCGAAACTAAAATGGCGCCTTCAACTAAGAAGAAGAAGCTGTGGAGTGGAAAGCAGGCCCCTCCACCTGTCAACGCCAGTGCCAACAACAACAGTGCCAACAACAACAGTGCCAACAACAACAGTGCCAACAACAACAGTGCCAACAACAACAGTGCCAACAACAACAGTGCCAACAACAACAGTGCCAACACGACCACGCCGAAGACGGACAAGACGTCTAAGCCCGCCAGTGCGTCGTCTGGACCGCCTGTCCCGTGCCCGAAGTGCAACGAGATGCATTGGCTACGTGACTGTACGAAGGCGACCGAAGCTGAGAAAATTGAGCTGCGCAAGAGTCTGCGAGCTGCCAGAGAGAAGGTCTCAAGCGCCTCAGCCAAGTCCTCCCGGTCCCCGACCGCCGCGTGACTTTGAATGATGTGTTGGTGCTCCCTTACTGCCCTGACACTGGTTCCGACTATACAGTTATTGACCGCTCTCACTGGGAAAGATTGCGTGCCTTGGACTCGACAGTGATTGCTGAATGGCTCGATGAGCCAATTGAGAACCAGACATTTGGAGCTACATGGGTGCGAGCCAATCAAAGCACGAGACTTCAAGTGATGATTCATACAGCCGCTGGCCCAGTGGAGCCAATGGGGTTAGTGGACGTTTTGATCGTGGACGTGGACGACGACGAGTTCATTGTGGGTAACGACTTGCTGACATTCCTTGGTATTGACGTCGATCGCCAGCTTGAGCAGCTAGCTGATCGTGGTGATGATGAAACGAGTGGCGATCCAATCGAACTCGAGGCTGATGAAATGTCTGTCAGCGTGAACGAAGAGGAAGCCGAGTAGTGATGATGGTGATATCTTCGCATCAATGCAGCGTATGATTGATCGGGCTGTGTCGCATGGTTTTCCCCAGGAACGTGTGGAACAGCTGCGTACCATTGTACACGCATACGATGTGTGGAGACTTGAGTTGCGAGATGATCCTCCTGCGAACGTGCCGCCGCTCGAGATTCGATTGAAGGAAGGGGCTCGTCAATCGAAGTGTACGCCCCGCAAGTATCTCCCACACATTCGTAAGTTTCTCCACGAATTTAACGATCGTCTCGTTTCTTTAGGATTGGTGTACGAGAACCCAAAAAGCCGCTGGGCGAGCCCCGTTTTGCCCGTCAAGAAATCTGCCGACTTAATGGACCTGCGCCAGACAACTGACTACCGGGCGACCAATGTACAGACCGAAGTAATGGCAGCCGTGATGCCGATTCTCTCCGTGGTAATGGAAAATGCACGTGGAATGAATCATTTTGGGCTCTTTGATTTTCTGAAAGGCTTTTGGCAGTTGCCATTAGCCGAGCTCTGTCAAGAGTACCTATCCTACATGACCGACGAGAAGATTTTTACTCCGCGTCGAGTACCACAAGGCAGCAGCGACGCTGCGATTTACTGCCAGAAAACAATGGAGGAGTGTTTCTCTAGTCTGCTTTACAAGCATCTTCTAATCTGCATTGATGATCTGCTTCTCTACGCTGCAGACATGGACACGTATCTCGCCAAGCTCGCTACGTTTTTCTCTCTTCTCAACCAGTTTGACCTGAAGCTGAACGTGAAAAAATCTAGCCTGTACGAGACTCAAGTGAAGTGGTGTGGACGGATACTGGATAGCCAAGGAGTTCGTCACGATCCAGAACGGATTGACACTTTGCGTTCAATGCCGTAACCTCGTACTGCAGCTGAACTGCAACAATTTGTGTGTGCAATTAATTGGATGCGTGAGAGTATTGTGGATTTTGCGCTGCAAGCTGCACCATTGCAGAAACGTCTAGATGTTGCTCTCGCCAGCACCAAGCGTACACGTCGTGAAGCAGCGAGCATTGCCGTTGAGCTAGATGAACAAGAGCGACGCGCCTTTGACACTGTTAAAGAGAAGCTAGCGTTGTCAGCCACGTTGGACTTCCCCGATGATGACGCAACTACTTGTCTTTTCAGTGATGCTTCGGATGTGGGTTGATCTTTGATCGTCACCCAGGTGGTAAATTTTGACCCGAAGCTACCCGTTACCGAACAACAACACCGACTCATCCAGTGTATGAGTGGAACGCTCAGTGGAAGCCAACTCAACTGGACGGTGATCGAAAAGGAAGCTTTTCCTATTGTCATGGCATGTGATAAACTTGACTACTTGCTCCTAAGACCGAAGCCGTTCCGAATGTATTGCGACCATCGCAGTCTCATTCACGTCTTCGCCCCGCACGAGAGCTTCAAAAAACATGTCAAAGTTAAACGTTTGCGCTGGGCGATGAAATTGATGAACTTTCGATACATTGTGGAGCACGTGCCTGGATCAACTAATGTGTGGGCAGATATGATCTCGCGTTGGGCAGGTAACCACGTTCCTGTTGTCTCTGGGAAGCGGATTAAAGCTGTACGACACCGAGAACCCGCTACGGTTCCAAAACCTACATAAATCACAATGCCACTCAGACGTCTGGGCGAAGAGCAGTTCATTTGGCCAACTTTCGCAGAAATCGTGACCACACAGGCTGCGTTTGTGGCACCCGAAGGTGCTGTGAACCGTGCTGGCGTCATGACAATTGATAAATCGTGTTTGGATACCTGTTGAAGCCGAAGATTTGATCCAACGCCTTTGTATCGTGGCTCACTGCGGACCCCAAGGTCATCGAGGCCAACACGCAATGGTTTCACATTTGCGTCGACTTTTCTCCATAGATCACTTGTCGGCGATTGTCGCTAATTTTCTGAAGCAGTGACGACTGTGTTTACATTCGCGAGGGGAAAAATTATACCGATACCGTGGAGTGAAGTGATTGAGTGCAGTACACGCAATGGTGTGATTCATTTGACTTCCTATACATGGGTGAAAGTTACGGGAGCAGCAAGTATATTTTGGTTTTGAAAGACCACGCGACCCATTATTGTGAATTGGTGGTAGATGACAGTGCAGACAGCGAGGTCGTGACGGACGCGCTGCTTGCTTGGCAATCTCGCTTTGTTATTCCTCCGGAATGGGTATCTGACTAAGGAAGTCATTTTAAAAACTAAGTCGTAGCTGAGTTGAGTCGACGTCTGCGGACGCATCAAACTTTCACGCCTGCATATTGCCCTGGGTGAATGGCTCCGTGGAGCGCGTCAATAGAGACATCCTGCTGGTGATAAGGACAATGACTCTGTCGTACAAGATCAGCCACAAGGACTGGGTAGACATTGTGCCAATGATTCAGTCGAATTTAAACCATACAGCCGTGCCTTCGCTGGGAAATCGGGCTCCCGTGAAATTGTTTACTGGTTTGCAGTGCCCCACACCACTTCGAGAATTTTATCTTCCTGACAAGGATGGATTCCAAAACGTTCCTGCAAGTGCTTAAATTGATGGCTATCTAGATGCGCTTCGTGATAGTATTCAAGCGATGCACTGTGCGGTCCAAGACCAAAGCCTCAAGCAGCGGTTGTTAAACAAGAAACGCCAGCGTGGTGGAGTCTCATTAATTTTGCCATCGGTGACTACGTTCTTCGATCCCGGGTTGACGCGAAGCAAGGAAACAAGTTACTTGTGACCTGGACTGGACCGTATCGGGTGATCCGAGCTGATGGACATTCATTCCGTGTACACCATTTGGTGACTGGTGACGAGGTCGACGTCCACGGTTCCCGTTTGAAATTTTATGCAGACAACAGCTTGGAGGTGACCGATGAACTGCTTGAACATGTTGCAGCACAAGGAATAATTCTCGCTGTCGAGCAACTAAAGTCTCATCGATGGAATTCTAGCATTGACGACTACGAAATTTTGGTGGGATGGAAGGGGTTGCAGTCCATCGAAGATTCATACGAGCCGTTCCAGAGCCTAGCCAAGGACATTCGAGTTTTGTTGAGTAATTACGTGAAAAAAGCTGACGACCAGGAGCTCGCTGAGCAATGGCAGAAGCTTACCGGAGAGCAAATGGAGCCAACCGTTGGGGCCTCACAACCACAGGCGGCTGCCATCTCCAAGACGTCTACAACCAGTGAGTCGCTGCAACACAGTGGTGCAGGTAAAACAAAACGCCATGGTAGCAGACAGAGACGACGTCAGAAGACGAGAGAGCGTACAACGAGTTCTTCTCAAAATGACAACGGAGAAAATATTGTGACCGAAGGTGTACCTGTGGGTGCTGGACTCGACAAGCATGATGTGACCGAAGAATGTCTTCAGGGTGCTTGGCTTGAAGAGTCAGGTGTGACCAAGGTAGTTCCTCTGGGTGCTGGACCTGATGAACGCGACGCGACCGAGGTTTCACCTCAGGGTGCTCCGTTCGGAAGTTTGGATGTGTTCGGGGATTCTCTTTTGGAAGCTACATTTTCTACTGGGCGAAACTCGGATGGATATTGCCTGGTGCACACAGGTTCTCAATCTTCACCAGTACGCCAAACTCGATCGCTGGTCGGACCCGAGCGATCCAAGACACAAACTCAACGCCTGTTCCAGATGGCAGTGAGCAGAAACGATCGCGCCGCCGTTCCAGAACTCCTCGCGCGAAACCGACCCAGTGAAGCTGATGTGTAGCTCCGGTGGACGCCGCCGTGATTCTGTGAACCAAGATCACTGCTGAAAAACCAGCGGTGAACCAATCTTCGGGGGCTGTGTAGTGGATTCCGGGCGTTACTTAAGCCTGGTATCACCGCAGATGCCAAGCTGCCGCAGGTGGTCCGAATGTGCCCGACCTACACTCTACGGCAATGTGATCATCACTTTGTGTCCGGACAGACTGCCAGTGTCTGCTCCGGTATGCTACCTTCATGACTTGGAACTTGTATGCCCAACTGCACGTTTTAGTGGACACGCTAGAAGCTTCTAGAAGCAGTGTGTCCAACGAGGCCAGCGAGAGACGTCTTGCTACCTGGACCTCACTTCTGAATTCTCCATCTATCGATCAATACATTTGGCATCAGTTCCTAGCGGGTCAGCCGCCCGCACTGTGTACTCGGTCGGGGTGTGCTTACAATATAGGTGTACACCGAAGCTTACTTAAGTACTTCGCAACACCAAGAGCTCTCGAGGATCACGAAACTAAATTGGGTGCGTGGGTTAGGATCTTAAATGCAGCTCTCAGGCGCGGCAGCCATCGAGGATAAACTGCAGGACGGAATGTACTCAGCAATCTTCGACCAGGCGATACTGTAAGGAAAATTGAAATGTGGTGCTAATAGGAGATCCGAAAGAGACTTAAGTCATGCTTGTCGCCTCGTCAATAACAAAATGCAGCTTCAGTACGTAAATTGTGTCTGCATTATATGCCCAACTGGACGCGCAGACACCGGAGATCCAACGACTCATTCGAGACAACCAAGCCTTAGCTGATAATATCGCTATGGTTTGTGATGGCCTTTGTAGTACGATGAGGTAGAATAGCACGTTGAACTGCTGGGTGATACACTTTTGGATATCGCTCGAGTCTGCAAGGCACTCATCGCCTGTCGGGTTTGTCCGTCTCAAACGGCAGAGGTCGTACAACTTGTACGCAAAGGCGGTCGCCCATTTCGCTTTCTGACACAACTTGCCCTTCTTCACGGTCAATGCAACTACCAACGTGTGTGCAAGGTTATCCGCAACTCGTTCCACAAGAACATTGCGTTAATGATCAGACTTATTGTATTCGACGTCTACAATGGTCGATCTCATGGTCCCTTATTCAAGGGCTTCGTGATGGCAGGATGGAACTTCTTTCCTGGCACTTCCGATCATCGTCATCAGTACTTTGAACAGAACATTTACAAGGACGTCGTCCTGCGTTTCCCACAAATTTATCGACGTGACCAGTACGACAGTGACCTCGATATGCGCGTGTTGCGAGGACGGTCATCAACTCTATAGGCCACGCACTCATTACTACTTCGGGTAGTCATAGGTTTCAATTTCTGGCTGTCAATCCTCTTCCTATTGATCTACTCGCACTTCACATTCTGATCTACAAGCACTCTGGGCATAACAGATACTAAGTAATGCTCATTTCAACTGCATGCTAGCTAAACCGTAGTAGTAGTGGCGTTGACGCGCGCAAAGAACATTTCCGTTGTCTTATACAGTCAGTAGGCTCTTCACAAATGCTTTTGAGCACGCATCACTGTGGTCGGACAAGAATGCTTACTATGTTCAGTACCGCCGGATCAGCGTCAGATGTCCTCGCAGCTCAATGACTAAGCTAAAATACAGGACACTGTGTAGAGTATGCTTCGATTCACGCTGTGTATCATGCAAGTAAAGCAGCAACATAAGCAAGAGTAATCGACTGTATTTGTACTTCTAATTGCATGTTGACTGTTCTACATGCTCGGCGGATGCTCTTCGAGGCAAAACCAGGAGAGGAGCTATCCCCACTCGATGTGCAGCCCTGTTAGGTTCCTGCACTCGATTTGTCACCGATTTCATAAATGCCTTTGATAACCACCTTTTTCAAATCTCCTCGATAAATCACCCTGATTGACTCGATGAAAAAAAGCCTCACCCGGTACACACTGATGAGTCAGCGGAAACTAGAATGGAATTCATACCATTTGAATTCTAAGGAAATGCTGTCACGCCTACAGCGATGACATAGTTGGCGATTCGTTTCACTCCATGTCGGTTCACGTAAGGATCGCAAATATTCCTGTATTACTGGGGATAGATTCCAAGGTGGAAATTGGGCGCAAGAAGAAGAAGTTTATCTCGGAAAGCGAGTACATGAACCCTCGAACTATAGTTTCAAGTATGCATTATAATCGACATCACGGAGGGTAAACGTGATGTAAACTACTTGTACCTACTTGTCTTCTTCGCACGGTTGTGCAGCGTTCGCCAGCGTCGTGGTATCGATACTTTTGGCCCAAGTAGGTAATAGAGCTTGCAACGTTCTCAGGTAAGCAGCTTGGGTTGTGACGATTTCGACTAGTCGATGCTGTTCTTCTTCCGCTCGATGTCGTTCTTCACGCACCACGCTCACCCGATCCCTCATCGCCCAACATGTCTGAACTCGTTTAGCCGCAACTCTACAATCCCTACCCTCGAAAGCTTGTTTCGCCCGCCAAAGCTGTGTTGTCAGGACCCTCTCCATTCGACTCGAAGTGTTTTGTTCGCCTTAGAGTCGTTGCTGGTATCTTTTCTTCCTGATGATCTCTTTTTCACGACGAGTTGTTTTGCTTGAAACGGGCACATATCATTTTCCGAGTTGCTTGGGCTGTCTTCCATTCCGGTATTTACATTGAATGAAAATAACCCGGTGGTAGCAGCGTCGATAGGGCATGCAGAGGAAGTCTTGAATATGTCGATGTCAGCGGAGTCTCCTACTAAACCAGCAAGAGATGTATGCGATAGGAACGAGTCACTCGCCATGAGGAAATCTGACACTTCCTGAAGCAGTGCTACATCGATGTTAGTCTCGTCGGAGCTCATGGTTGCTGTTGTGGTGGATGGAATAGTTTGCAAAATGTAAGCTGGACGTATAGCCCCCAACACCACGAGGTCGGCCACGATGGCGCCTGTTGTGCGAGCTAAATTTATGATCACTTCGCCATGATTTGCATCATTTGTTGACTTCACCTTGATTGCAGCATTCGATTTGGTGGAACCACGCGGAAGGAACTCTTCGGCTCAAGAAGGCAATCGAGGACAATGCTTCCATGCAGAAGCTGGAATTTACAGCGCGATAAGTATGATCTTCGTTTTTGAGTTAGGTACATTGATGTTACTCAGTTATTAAACGCCTTCCTAATGTATGCTATTGCCGTCAGATATATCCCTCTCATTTGCTTGTGGTGTCGCCATCCACTGAAAGCTGCATGTCTGATCAAATGCAAACATGGATAAATGACAAATACCATGACTAAACACCGTCTTGAGCCGTAGTTGCGCATGGGCTACACCTCCACCAAACCCTTGGTGAACCTTTGGCGCAAGATGCACACATAGCAGAACGTATGCTCATACTAACAGTAAGTATTCGCTATTGTGAATTCCGGCCAAATTTACCAAACCACGCCAATCGCCAATCACGTCGATACAGAAGATCGCTCGCACTCGAGAACATATGGTTTTTGGGGTCATTCTAAGTACGATTCGTACTTACCAGCGGCTTCTATGGGACAAGAATTCAAAACCACAACAAATCCCTGAAAAACACCACGATCACTGACGACCACAAGCTTATGTATCTCTGCACATCAAAACAACGGTAAACACGACACAAAGGCAGGTGACTACAAGAATATCTGAACAACCACACAATAACTTCCTGCCAGCACTCACGAGCTTTTTTATCCAATCGTACATCTCAATTGTTTCGATTTTATCCAATCATATCGTGCTATGTTGAGATCAGAGAACTTATCGACTGGCAGAGCTTGCTCTAGCGTGTGCTGCTTCGAACGCATCTCACTTTGAAAAAAAAAAAAACCCTCCCCACAAGCAGGAATCCCCACCCTCGCCATCCACCACTCGCCACGATGCCCAGTCCTCCTAGTACTCGCCCTTGGAACCTGCTGTGCAGCAGCGTTTCCGCTAAAGACGTAGCGCTGCTCCTACAAGGAATGAATACGTACAAGACCGTCAAGGGCCTGCTGATGTCGTGCACGGCTTGCAGTAGCAGCGCCCCGAACTCAATGCGTTACAAGCTGATGTGCTGCGTGTGCAAGCACTGCAGAGACGCATTTCCTTACATGACATGCCCTTGGCGCCTAAAGGTGTTTGTCTGCCAGGAGACCGGCACCATTGACATGCTCGAGCAAGGCAACCACCTCTCGCGGGCGCGTACGCCGTCGAGGTCGTTCATCACGCCACAGTAGTGCGAGTTCATCAAGGCGCTCGCTCGGGAAAATTTGATGCCTCTGCGCATTCGGCATGCCCTAGGGCGCAAGTTTGAGCTGAGACCCGCTGCACTCCTACCCAACGCACGGTGCAAAACATCGTGCACCACTATCGCCGAACGCGCCTCGGCAGCAACGACAAGCGCAAGGCGATTGTGAAGGCGGTGCGCAGCGCCGCATTTAGTGGACGTGAAGGCGAGCATGAAGCCTTCACCTTCACTAGCGACTACGACGAATCCGGCATGCCCATCGTGGGGAATGGCTCAGACGCTCGGCCGTTTCTCGTGGGCATGTCCACGAAAGCACTGCTGCGAAATGCCGTTCGCGACCCGGGTGCATTTGTGCTGCATCTCGACGCAACGTTCAAATTGAACAGCGTCGGGTACCAGGTGCTCGTGTGTGATATTACCGACGCCTCCCGTAGCTTCTACCTGCTAGCGCTTTTCATAACGTCGCAGCTCCAAGAAGGTCACTACTCAGCGGCACTCGTTGCGCTGCGGCGCATGTACGCGCGCGTTAATGGCATGGAGATGCGCGTCAGGTACGTGCTTGGTGATGCCGACCAAGCACAGTACAACGCATTTCGCGGCGTCTTCACGGACCGCCAGTTAACCTACCTCATGTGCTACTACCATGTAGTTGCCAAGCTCCGTGAGAAGTCACGGGGGCTGAGCTCGGAGCTGTCTGAGCTAGTGTTTAGAGGAATGTACGACCTCCACATCTCTCAGAGCGAAGCAGCGTTTGCTGAGCGTAAGTAGCATATGCTAAAAGAATGGGCGGAACATGCGGATCTCGCCACCTTTAGCGCGTATGTGAAGGCACAATGACTTCAGGGCAAGTTCGCGAACTGGCAGTGCTATCATACTCCCTCGGGCTACGCCACCAACAACAACCCGGTTGAGCAGCTCAACCGGGCGTTGAAGCGCGGTTACACCCACCATCACCAGGTCAAGATGGGTTTGCTCCTAGCTCAATTCCCGGCCTGCTGTGGCCACCGCTCGACGGCGCTGCCACGATTCTTGCTCCAGCCCACCTCCCCCGTGACCTTGCAAACGCGCACGCGTGGTCTTCGCCGCCGCGGACTGCTCCGGGAGAATGACGTCACCCGCGTCAGCATCGACTACCTCTTGGGCGACGCTGACCCCGAGCTAGCGCATGTCCATGCTGTGGCCCCTGCGCGGACGTTCATCCCTGAGCTTAAGCGCGCGAGAGAGAACATGGCTATCTCCGCCGAGTTGGGAGTTCACTACGCCCGAATGGAGGTCGAGGGTCAGCCGCGTACTGGCTGGCCAGTCAACCTCCGCAGCGCGTACTGCCCCTGTCGATACCATTTGAAAATGGGCTACTGCTACCACTTGCTGTTCGCCCAGCAGTCTCGGAGGGTTGTAGATGGGTCCGGCGAGGGGATCCTGGTCAGTAGGAAGCTGTCCAGAACGTGGGGCGGCCGCAGAGCATTGGCCACGCGCTCCAACGCCTGTAAGTGCAAACGCCATGAAAGTACCTAGAGGCAGAGACATAACTTAGTTGGAGAGCGATGCACAGGAGCGTCCCTTATCGCGAATATCCACGCAAACACTCAAGTCGGGTCGTCATCCAACGTGTTGAAGTTATCTGTCGAAGGCATAAATGCGGGATTCTCTTCTATCCGACTTGATCCGACGTGGCGCCCTCGCTTTCGACACGTGGCACAGTAATTCGTTGCAGCGGGTGGTTCTTACACATCTCCAGTAGAGGTGCGTTGTGCGACATTGCACGCAATCGCTGTTGTTCGTGTAACTACTTCTGCTTGCGTGCAACTCGTGCTGCATTTAAACGCGCGACGTAACCGCGATGAGCCGCCTTCAGGTATGTTACATCAGGAGCTGCGCATATCTCCAACTCCGTGGCACGTAGACATCCTTCGAGTACCTCCACTTCGTCGCTAGGGTCTTCGACTTCATCCTCCCAGCGCGAACTGCCATCGTGTAGTGACTGCCAATACCTTTTTCTCATTGGTTTGGCTTGTCGACTGCGTAGGAAAACCTCATCCTTCTTCTGACGCTCCTCCCGCGTCATATCTTTGCGTGACCATGCGTAGTCGCGACGCGACAAATTATCCAGAAGCGTTCGTCCAACTTTCGGCTGATTCAGAAGTGTGTGTGTCGACTCGACACAGCGATTACTTAACTGTGTTTCAGTATGTCACTGTACTTGCATACAGATCACGGTACTACTTTGTAATTCACGGTATTCTTGGTAGTACAGTACTTTCACATGAGTACCGTGGATGAAATAAAAGCACCTTGATTTCCCTCAACGAGTACCGTTTCTTTACAGAAGTATCGTCTTAGCTCTAAAGGCACCTTACCCCATCTTTTTTTCAGCTCCTCATACTCAATCTTAGACATTTGTCACCATGCTATATATCATTTTGGTCGCGTTGATCTCTTGAATTGCGGGTATTTGCGCTTATTCTCTGGTTTCCTCTCCTGTCGGGATACCTGCCACACTTACATATACACCTACATGTCCTTCATATATTCAACCGAGCATCTCATACTCAAAATTAGGTAAACGTAGCAAAATCGTATATGAATCGCTTCGTCGTCATACGGAGCTTATCGCATGTCTGCGCTTATCTCCTGGTTCTTCTCTTACGCTTAAGAAACCGCGCTTGCAACAGACTATTGCTCTTTCTTGTGACAGCAATTGGGCGTGTTGCAGTCGTGCGTAAACCCAGTGTATTGATAGTCAACGGTGACCTCTTCGCGGGCGCGAATCTCTCTCGTGGTCTGGACCATCACATGCACCTCCCGGTTGTGACGCTTCTCGAGGAACAGGGTGTTGGGCTTGCAGGAGTGGTTGACAAAACGGGCGACAGTGCCCCAGCGCTCCGCATCAATGAATAACTTTTAGTTTCCTTTGCCCCGCGACGGCAAACCAATGGCGTACTCGTATTGTGTGTCAGCGTCGTCGTAATCAAAGTCTGGCAGCAGTCCCGTGCACGGCGCAATAGTCGTGCTAACTGGAATGGTATTTGTAGCTCGCACACCAATTCCATTTCTCGAAGCAAATAACTCCACGTCAGGGCACTCATATACTCCATTCGAGCAGCGTCCACGGTAGTGACAATTGTCGCGAGGTCAAAACAAATCTCCGGCAGCATTGGGACACACATCCGCGTAGCAATCCCCAACACAACTGCATTGATCAGCAGGCCAATTGCCCTTCAACGCAATCCCGGACTTTACGTTCAATTCGAGAGATCTCGTGATGGCTGCTGGCCATTCCACGCGTGGAGCCTCCTCTTCACCAACCTCGAGGACAGCTTCCTCTGCTGCTAGCTCTGCTACCTCCTCCGCGGCCGGCTCTGCAATCTCTTCTGGTCCCCAGGCTTCAGATATTACCGGATCTCCGGTTTCTTCTTCTGCCACGGCTTCCTCACCTTTCTCCTCCTCTGCACCGACTGGTAGATCTGCAGCACCGTGTGCCTCCTTTGTTCCTTCTTCTCTTTTAGCCCGAAGGCGCTGCAATGCTTCACGGACGCCAGGTATTTGCTGGAACTTTTGAATAAATAGTGTTTGCACGGTTTTGGCGTGATAAATGCGTCGGCTGTCCTTCACTGGAGCAGTTTTAGCTTGATATCGCTTCTTTCGTGATTTCTAGTTGGAAAGGGATTGTTCTTAGGTTTCATGCGCTTCTGAGACTCACGGCGCTCTTTGTAGCTCTTCACCATTTTCTCAGCAGTCTCGGCAGCTTCTAGAACACCCGGAACCTTTTGCGCAGTGACGTCTTCGACCTTGGCTGTCAGGTCAACAGGATTGGTTCCCGCTGTCTCCTCCTCCCCACTGTCGTTGCCTTCTTCGCTACTGACCAGATCGATGGCTTTGGCCTCGGTGATCATCTTTCGGCGCCACATTTTCCAAGAATGGGTCCAAACTTGTTGATTGATATGTATTTTACATTATAATAGTTGCTTTTGAGACAAGAAAAAATCTAATTTTGCTAACTACATGTACGATCATGTGAAAATCTGCGAGAAGAGATTTTTCGTTTATTTTCTCATGTATTGGGAATTTTTTCCTTTCTACTTGCTCCAAATGGATGAATACCACTCATGTAACGTCCACACAGCATAAATACGACGTTTTCGATGCTTATATAACCCAGAACGATAGTCTAGAAATGTGTTCCTCCTCTAAATGATATTCCTGTTATATCTGATGGAGACCGAGGCAACGGCAACTTTCCGTTAGGACAGGATGAACTGTATAACTGTTACATAACAAAGCGAATCAGAACACTCAACTCGACACATGGACGCTACAGTACAAAGTCGCGCTGCGCGCGAAGAAGCTCTGAAATTTAGTGAAGCGAATATACACTGGTTGATCATTCTCGGATTAGAGCAGCTCATGTTGGCCGACATCTTCGAATTGCCCTCAGTTCACTTCAACGCATTTCCTGCGCCTGCTTCGCAGCCGCAGCATCTGCACGGTCTGCGAAAACTAACAGGTTCTACCAAATAATATACCCTGTCCGAATAGAGTAACCTCCAACGTTTTTAGGGTCTAAATTCCGCATAATACCATTCCATTTAGTATACCATCCCTGGAATTCGATTGTACTCCATCAAATAATCTACATGTTTGACTAGATCCCCCATCTTTCAACTAACCGCGAAAGCTGTAAGCCACACCAGCACATTCGCCAATGTCAAACCCGTTGACAAACCCGTGACCATCAAGCGAACTGCTAATATACACATTGAGAAACTACAATTTATCGAGTGAATTCAAGGCACTGGGGTCATGGTAAACTTGCTTCCACCAGTATAATACCCTGTAGTATACCCTTTCGGTTTTTGATGGTATACTATTGTAATAGTATACCGTATTATTTGGTAGAACCCGTTACGACTGTACAGAATAACGCACCAAACATAATTGTATCGACCCAGACGGGTATTAGTTTCTATGTTCTCTTCGCTCAACATCCAATCCAAACCAGTTTAGAATAATTTTTGCGTGATCATTTTTCATTTCGTCATCATTACTTGGCTGAAAAAGCAAATTTGGGGCCAATACAAAGATAAAGATTCAACTTAACAGCAAGCCTTGTGACTCACAAGTTGTGAGACGAAAACCAGCCGAGCTAAAACAGCTACTCGGATTCCTAGCTCAAATCCAGTTTAGCACATTTTTATATGAGTGTTCTCTGGATTTTATATTTAGAGTTTTAGGGGGGGTCATTCTGACCCAAACTACTCTGACCTTTTCTACTTGAAACCCAAACAACTCAAAACGTAGTCAAACGAACTCGAGAAGTCGGTATACCTGTTATATAAGAACTCAAGTTGAATGTCGAACCCAAAACAGTTGATTTTATCTTCTTATATACCATACACGGTATTTACGTTCGTATCAGAAATGAATTCAATACATTAATCAAGTATCGACCACTTCAATAACTTATACCCGTACAACTATTAATAATAACGCCAAGAAGGTACATGTCGTTTGTGGCAGCTAAGCGTTACTTTAGTGTGCTTTTGTGAAAACGGTGGACCGAATATCGTCCGCAGCGATTCTTCCACACGCAATGCTGCTGCTGCTAGGCGGAGCAGATGCATCGGATTGGTTCGTGTGAACTGTCAGTACCCGTACTTGAGTTTACGTTACTATACAAGCATTCTAGGCCACTTCCATAAACAAAAATACTTTAGCCGAGATTTTCTACCAAACTTTGAATCATTCGCCTTTACACGGCATTGGTTTATAAAGAGATAGTAGCCCCCTTTCAACCTTTTCAGCCAATCCTAGGACTCAACAGGAGAATTCCATGTTTTTGATTGGCTCGATGCGATTTTACTTAACTGGCAATTTATCTTTTTCTACGAGCTTGACAAAACGGCGGGTAAATCAATTGTCGAAAGTTGCCAGCATGCCGAAGAAATTTCATTTTGATCGTCCCATGAACGTACATCAAAACTTCATCGAGTATTTCAGAAACAAGCACATATTCATAGATCGACATGTAAACTGCCACAAGAAAAAATGGGAGCACTTGTACCGGTGCTGATTGGCCCTGCTGTCCCACTATAGTGGTAATGTATCCATGCATCGCTTACGGCTTGTGCTTGATGACTTGAACCGCAGTCATTTTGAAGCCCATGGCTCTCCAGCTGACCTTTGCGCTTTTTTTCACGAGCTTTTACTGATGATGAAAGTAAATCCGGCACTAGAGTACTCCAGCAACGATTTGTACTGGATATAACGGATATCGTGCAGAATTCAAGCAGTGTTTTTTTTTTTTTATCACCAAAGATCGCGTTCTGTAGTATGGGATATCATCCAATAGAACGTCACCTACCCATGGGAAGTATTGGAGCAGGGTGAGAGCATCCCCGAGACACAGGCCATCTAGACCCTTGGTTTGTTTCCATGTGTAGGTAGCAAAGCTGTTGAGCGTAGCGGAGAAGCGACGCGGACGAAGTTGGGGAAAGTGTGTTTTCAAGCACAAGGGAGTCGGTCTACATCGATATCATTAAGTGTGCAGATACAATGCTCAACGAGGACAAATAGTACAAGGTGCTCAAGCTGCTCGAGCTTCTCAAGGCGCTCAAGGTGTCAAGGTGATCAGGTGCTCAAGGTCGCATAAAATGGACAACAGTATTTCGTCCAGTCACCAATCACCACGCGCCGTCCTCAAGATACGTTCGGTTCATTTGGGTTTCGTCGTAGCAGGACTCGCACCGCCACCACGAACAAGCGATCCTGCGGGAGACCGCAGAAACGCTGCCACTCAAGCCAAGGACCACTACAAGGACGACTCCATGAGGTCCAAGGCCGTGGCACGCTAATTTTCTTGCTCTCCCACTGTCCCTTTAGGAGTTGCCATTCGGCACCTTGCTCTTCGAGCCAGGAACCTTCCTGCCTTTGGCCCTTAACTCAATGAACCGCACATTAAACCCCACGACTGCATGCCTGATTGAAAACGCATACTTAGTAGTCGTTAGTCTTCGCATTTGGAGCATTTTCATTGTATGAACAGGTATTACATGTATATCCGCCTCTAAGAATTGCTATTTACGTAGCCCAGAACATTTTCCTGCAGTACCATCTCGCAACCCCTTTCCAACACCTTTCCGACATCTGGGACAGCCAATAAAATGGCCAGTGCTAGCGCCATATTTTCGCTTCATTTATCATCCAAGTGTTCGGTCCAGTTATCGTCCATGCATGTAATTTATTTTCTTTGCGGCGAATCTGATGCATCACAGAACGCTGCAGCACTGCCGTCGATTCGTGTCGGCTGTGGGGTTCGAGATGCCCCGAGCAATAACCCGTGGGGTCCGCTTTCTTGAATACTCACCATTTTGATGTGATGAGCTACGTATTTTGCTGGCTTGGGCTCTCCAAGCGGTTGCCCTGCGATTCTACGAAGTCAGATCAGGATACGAGCAAATTTTTGCAGCGTTCACTCATACAACGTACTATAATATCAGGCGTTGATGTCTTCGTCGTATAAAATGGTACATGTATTTGGGGATTACGCAAGCTTGAAGGTGAGGGTATTGCATGTACACACACGCCCTCCCAGCTATATGTATACTAAGTTTCTTGTGGGGAAGTACATTAAGGCAACCATCGACACACTTAACAGCACTCAGAAACGGACATTATCTAGTAGAACCATTTTGAACTAGCTGCTGCAGATGCGTAATAAATTGTTAGCCGCGACAAACGCTTGGCACTGTTGCCGCCACACACGCATGATTCACTGATACGTGACGTATCAAGACAGCCCCGTTCGAGCACAACCGTCGGCTCGCAGGGCGTGGGGAAGTCGCGCGCAACGTAGGCAATGCTTCCTCACCAGCCGGGCTTCCACCCCTTCCACATGCGCTCTTGGTACTGTTCATCTAACAGGTTGCTCAGCTCGCTACGACACTATCGAGTGGCCTTAACCACGGCATACCGTGAATGTCTTCGGAAGAGGTGTCTTCGCTCCCAACCGCCGTCAAAGCATCCAGTCACGACCACCGTCCCGCAATGCCGCTTGCTTTCCGTTTCTCCACCACGACGCGGTTTTAGATATGAACTCATAAGCACTGGCTCCATTCGCTTCATTCGCTCCCTAGACGATAACGGGGGGACAAACACTGGACTGGTGAAAAATATTCATAGATTACATGCATGGACGATAAATGGAGCGACAAACTGGACGTTAGTACTGCCGCGAAAAAATCAGGACAAGTTTAGGTTTAGGGAAGTCGCATTAAGTGCGCCCATAATAAGTACGACATCCCAGTCAGCTTTCGTAAGGGCTGGTAGCGCTGGCTGGAGCTGGTTCTCGGTTTGGTATTCCAGGGGTTAAGCTAAAACGACTTAATAACTCCACTTAATTATCCTTGAGATTGTGATCAAAGTTTGTATGAACTTTGTATGGAACCCCCACAAACACCGCAGAGAACCAGGGCACCAGCTCGGCAATCGAGTACTCGGGTTCTCTAGATTTGCATAATCTTAACACGTCTTCGGGCAATCACAGGCAGCTTGTATCCGTACCCTTTGGAACACCAAACCGAGAACCAGCACCAGCCAGCGCGACCAGCCCCTAAGAGAGTTCACAGGCCCCAAGAAATGCTCTGTAGAGGCCTATAGGCCGAGAAACCCGATTTTTTTGTATTTAGCAAGTAATGTGCACTCGAACCCGCAACTGCATGAATGAGAACCGATGCGGGGTTGGGGGGGCCACCATTAGAGATGATTCAATACAATGATAAAGCAAACCGAAATAATGGCATCGTCGCCGTAGGCCACTCATTTCATTGAACCTGATTCGGGTGTTTTAATCAGCCAATGGCTGAGCGCCACACAATAAACCTTGTCCATTTTTTTATTTAGCCAATAACAGAGCGTCACAAATCTCCGACATGCAGCCGTGCGGCCTCAGACTTCTTTTTCGGAGCCACCACCGCAGATCTCGCTTCGTCTGAGGCCAGCCGCCAACACTTTGTCTACACGTGAACAAGCTAGTCGCCGGTACTGTTGGTGCAGCGCTTGGATAGTAACGAGTGGGGGGGTTGAGTCCTTACTGACCGGCTTTCCCTGCACATGGTCGATTAATGAACAGCGGATGTACTAACGCCTCTTACACGTGTACTACAACTTGAAGTATGTTATGTGTTCCTGCAAGCGCCGGATCGATGTTTTTCTCCACGGTGAGTCGGCTGCGGTAGGCAATGATGCGTTTGTCAAGCTTTCCTTCGCGATGAAGCTTGCGCATCTCCCGCAGTACGCTGCTGCCGCCTTTCGCTCAAATGCTGTGGGCGCTCAAGAATGCAAGGACTCGAGCAGACTTATCGCGAGGACGCGGTCTTTGAACTCTTCTGCTCCTTCGCGCAGCTGGAATCCATCGTCAAGAAACAGCTTCATGTACGCAGCCACCAAGCGGTAGTCTGACGTTTCTGTTGGTCACTATAGTCCCAGATGCGAAGCAGCATCGTGTGCAACTTAAACCACATCGAGGAGAGGTTGATAGTGGCTTTCTTCCTGCGCTTGGTAGGTGGTTCTTAATTAGACGCTTCCTGTTCTTGTGCTTCATGTCCAGTCGATTCGTGTGATGCAGGCCGCTTGAAGATGGCAGTATCAAGCACGAGTAGCCGACCAGCCATCAACTGTTTGCTCTCGATAACCGCGTTGATAAGAGCAGCGTTATGACAACAAGACTTGTAGTGGTTGGTCCTTTATTCTTCTACCTCGGTTTAGTGGACAGACCCAGAGGAAGCAGCAGTTAAAGCCAACGACCAGGCCAGCATGTCAGCGACGGAGATCCCAGCAGCATCCAAGCACTTCTCGACTCGGACAACAAATGGACTCGTAGGTGCCAAGGCCTTCATTTGCGGGAGATACTTGATCAGGTACGCGGTCAACCCTCTGATTACATTGCGATTCACGTCAAGCCTGGCGTCCTCTAGCCCCATACAGCAGCCAAACAACAGCTCCTGCAACCGCATCAAGCGTTCTTGAGCTCCATGGTCGAGCACCGTAGCGTCCGTCACTACTGGAGTTTCGTCGGCCTTCCACCCAACTCAACACCGGGCTACTTTCCTGTCTTCGCGCGGCGTTTTGAAGACACAGGCAAATCCTTTATTTGTTAGGGTCATACCCCGCGAACCCCGGTCGAAGATCCACTGCGCTGCGAGCCGATCGTCACCGTTGGTGGCTGTGCGCCTCTTCTGCGGAAGGAGTGCGACTCCAAGTTGCCATTTGCCCCAGCCGGCTCTGCCACCCTCTTCAATAACCGATTAACGTACGCTTGGACGCCGTCTTCTCCACGTGCCTGATTGGCGTTCCCAAGGCTAGCAGCAGCGGGACTTGGAGGACTCGGCCTGGAAGCACCAGGAGCAGCGTTGACCAACGACGGACCCAACCAAGTTGGACACAGGGGGTGAAGCAGTGGAGGAGAGCCCCAATCGGTCAAGTTGCAGCATCTCTGGCAGAGGATCCCCGGGGTTGAGCGACGTCGTGGCGGGTGTGGAGAGCAACGGAAGGTGGATCAGCAGCGACGTGCACGGTGCCTCCTGCATCACCAAGGCAACAGTCAATGTGTGCAGCGGGCAAGTCAGGAAGTCGTCAAAGTCAGGTACGCGAGGGAGGCCTTGATCCTCAGCCGTTTTCACTTGGAGCATCCGTACGTAGAGGCCGTTGTCAGCTAGCATTGTGACGTGTTGCTAGCTGATGTAGCTGGGATGCGAAGATCGCCCAAAGCAGTGCCATATTAGACATACAAGCGCGGCATCTTCGTAGTCGGAGGCAACGGACGCCGTACTGTAGACATAGCGGGTGAGTGAGTGTAGGTCATCCTTTGTGCAACGCGGTGCCTTGTTAGTAAACCCCCATTATCACGTTTTAAACCATGCTTTTCTAGAGTCTTTCCCTGTATGAGAAGGATTAACTTAGTTGGCACTCTAAGATGAGGATGCTCGTCGGAAAATCACAGCTTTACGTTTCTGAAGTATGAAATGGCCGTGTTGCGTGCCAATTTACCCTTCTTACCTTCGTGAGTGGCCAGGTAGTAGTCAAAACGGTCCATGACGGCCGCCAGAGACTTGCCGGAGCTATCGTCGAGAATGCATGCTTGAACAACGTCCATGGATACATTCTCGGCTTTGAGCATGCGCTCGAAAGCGCTGACTCCAGTAGTGCGCGCCTTTTGCGTGTTCGCTGAAACAACCGCGGAGAGGGCTCATTCTGGTGGACTGACTGTGTCTTCTGCTTTTTAACAAGTGGACACGTGTGGTTGACAGAGGGGACAACACTGTCCACTCACGGCCTATACTAGGATTATTGCCTAGTTGGCAGATCCGCGATAAAATTTACAACATATTTTGATGACTTGGTTTCAGTATTGAGATATACATATTTTTGCTAAGCTTCCGACAAATATTTGTCGGAAACCGTCGGTAACACAAAACCTAACCCAGAGTGATTTAATTGGTTAAAAGGGCAGTCACGAGCATACATAACTGGTCAAAAATCAGTATGACACTATCCCAAGTTTATCTGTCGGAAAACCCACTATATTCATCCATACGGTAAAAGTTTCGACTCAGGCTGACCCCTTCCCAACCGGTACCGGTATAAAAAGACCTTCAACACAGGCCCTGTCACTAATTCTGCGCCACAGGATTAGTGACCATGCATAGAGAAAAGTCGATCAATGCAGGAAAGTCTCTAGGAGAAAAAGCACGCTGTGTGAGGCTCTGAAAAGGCCTGAAGGCCAAGAAATCAAGCAAAAATGTTTTGTAGCACAAAACAACTGCGAGCGATGATCACACCAGGAGGCAAATTCGACAAGGTGGGTCGTAACAAAAAGTCGGAGTCCATTATTTGGAGCATGACTACTTGTGAGACATAATAAACGGATCGAGTATCGTACTTGACACACATGCGACACATCCCATGACCACGAATTACTAGCCATTTGTTCTTCAGCGCCACTACCAACTGGCTCGCGACAATGTGCGCCAGAAGGACTCTACAGAAGGACCCTGCGTGCACGAAGGGTAGGCTCTTTGGTGTGGCGATGCCGACGCATACGCGTCGATAAGCGTGTACGGATCCAGTGACGATGCCTCTTGGTGGAGGATTAGCTTTGCTACAGGCCGGTTCGAATCCGGTCATCGTCTTCAATTAACTATGCATGTGGTTTATACTTGCTCGAGTTTGTAGGATGCTGGTTTGAAGGCGAATAAACGTTGGGAGAGCCGAAGAAGGTGTTGGATCGGTGACGCTACCGCTGTCGACACGCTCGTGGAACTGGGTAATGTGCTCATCAAGCTTGCTAGCATTACGGAGTTTGCGAAGCGCCGTCAAAGCTGTTTCCGGCTGCGAAAGCTGCTGAGCCGTTATCTTTCAAGAACGCCAGTGCATTCGGTTGTGCCCGCTCGCCAAGTTTCAGCACCTCGCTCTTGAATGCAGGAGACGCAGCATCAAGTTTAAATCCCGTCGGAATGAACAGCATCATGTACCCGGCAATGTGGCTAAACTCGTACAGCGTTGTCTTCTTCACCGAGTGCGAGGAGTACGCTCGAGGCTCGGCCATGAACCACTCGTACCAGACTGCCGATATCAGTTGCATGTCCTTCTTCTTTGGGCGCACGGTTTGAGGAGCCGGTGCGGTTGTATGCGTGGCGGCAGGCAAGCTGCCAGCTAAAACTACAACACTACCTCCTGCAATTGATAACGCAGTGCCAGGTTGTGCGCAGTTCCGCGTCTCAACAGCTAACAGTCGTTCTTCTATGCGCTTGTTTTGCAGGACCAAGACGTTCATCTGTTCAGACTGGCGCTTCAAGAGCTCCAGTAGTGACGCGTATTGGGCGTCGCCGTCGCGAGTCTCCACGGGAGCTGGCGTAGGAGTGAAGGCACGCCGTATTGTTTCACTCCACGCAAGCCGTCCCGCCTCCCCGATAGCCCGTGATGCCAAGGCTTCCCGCATTTTGACTAGGAATGCACTGCTGTCCGATAGCAGCAGCATATCGGGGTAATGCATGACGACAGTAGCTGCCAAGACCTCCGCGACTTCCTCATCAAGGTTAAGAACAGGATCAGCGAAGCCGAGTGTGTTTGAGAAGAGCAGCACCTGGAGCTCCCGTGCGCCCGCCATATTTGGCTCTTCGAGTGCACGCAGGGAAGGATGCCTGGCGCCTTCCTTCGGCTTCCACCCTCTCAGCACCCGTGCAACCTTCTGGTCGGCTTGGGTCGTGCCGAGCATATACCGGAAGGCCTTGTTGACGCGATCCAGCTGCCAGCCACCCCGCTCAATGATCCGATTCTCCGCCAAGCTACCATTGTTCGCGTGCATGGCCGCACCGCGCCGGAACGAGTGTGAGGTAAGTTCGGGTTGAGCTTAACATGTTTTCCTTCTGCTATCTTCTTGCCTGTACCCAAACGGTTAACATACGATTGTGCATCAGGAACCCGAGAGTTGACCATCGTCCTCAGCGCTTCTGGCGAGGCTGCATTTATGACGACCAAGGTGGCATCGAGGTAGGCACTTTCCGTACAACCTGAGGTATAGAGTAGTCGAACGATATTCTCTAGGTCTTGTTTGGAGCATAGGGGTGTTTTCTTTTCGAACCCGCCTTCCTCACGATTGCTGCAATACTTCCCAAGCCTAGATAATAGCTGTTGAAGCTATGGCTTCACAATTCCACTCTGTTGCGGATACTTGTCTAACAACCTGTTTTCACGTTCCCGAAGTATGTAAGACACGTATATGTAGATCGGACTTTGTCTGTCGACCTTGCTAGAGAATATGCATATTTATCTAACATAATTCGAATCGCCTTACCGGTCTTGTCAGCGTCGAGCTGCATCAAGGGCTAGTTCTATGCTGCAAGAAACGTGGTGAGAGAATTGATCGCAGTCTGCCTCGCCTTGTTAGTGTTAGCGGGAACTAGGGAGGTGATCGACATGTCCTCTGCACTGGAAGTCGTTTTTTACTGTGAAACCTCTACTACCGTCACTTTGGTAGGAACCTCGAGATATTTTCAGAATATGTAGTTATATGAACTACTGTATGAGGTCAAAAATATTTTCAAAACATTCCAACTAAAAATGGTCGGAAGAGTTGGAATACCACCCATTTTATCAAAGCCCAACCATTGGATAAAATGATTTATTTCAACGAATCTCATTGGTGAGCTCAACAGTCTGGAATTTCTGTGGATAAACGTAGGTTGGAATGCGCGGATATTGTGTTGTGGCTTTCATCCTTTTTGGCCAAACGGATGGTCCGATATCCGATATATCGGACCCGATTTAAAAACACGATCCGATTTAGGTAGTAGGGCTGAGGCAAGCTAGCTATTTCTGGCCCGATACAACGCTTGAAGCTCCGAGTTGGGACGCTGGAGTCATAATTGCCGGTTTTCAACGGCATAAGTGACTGCCAGAAAAACATCTCCGAGAGCTTCAGGTCACTGGACCATTGGAGTAATACGAATATGGCCTGCTATCAAACAACCAAAAAGATTAACCTGTTGAGCAACAACGTTGCCATATGCATAACTCTCGTAGGTTCCTGGAGTGCTGTTGCTTCTAGTCTCAGCATGTATGTAGCTCGGCACCTCGAAATGCCCTCGTGGGTGGCCTTATCAGCCTAATTCTGGTCCGATTCAGATAAATCGGACTTTCTTACCCCATCGGATATCTGATTTATATAAATCGGGGTCCGATATAAGGCGTCGAATCGGAGGCCAAAATCGGTGAAAGCCACAGTAATCGACCAGTCCCCAAACTTGGTCCAAAGAGAAGCAAGCCAATCCCTGATGATACGTTCCAAACCACGTGGGCAAAGTATACCATGATATATATTTCCCAACGGAAGGAAAACCTCGAGGTTTTTCGCAGAGCTTTCCCAGCCGCGCGCGACATTCTCCCTTCTTCTTCGTGTACAGTCTGAAGCTGGAGGACCGCCACCGCCGTGGCCGCCATCTCCCTGCGCTGCAGTGATCAAGGATCGTGCTATCGTGGACTCTGGACAAACACTTGACGAAGCTTTCTAGACCCGGCAGGGCTGGCGTGATGCTGCCGGTTTAGCGAGCTGAAGGACGGTACGTGTGGCTGCTGTGTGTGTACGCGTCCTCTGTAAAATCCAAACGCTGTGCGGTGGTGCTGCTTGCATCTCCGCGCATCAGTTTGATGGTGCTCGAGATCTCTATGAACCTTCTACTGGTATGGCCGATTGGTAAGGTGCCCAAGCAATTGCTGGGAGCATGCAGGTTCGATTCCTGCTGCCCGATATATGTCTGTTATCATGCATTATGTAGTGTAAACTGTTCTAACCTGCTGCTAACCTGCTATTTGAAGTCCTTTGTTTGTCACTGGTGGGTAACAGGTGTGCAATGATCTACGATGCTACCATTCGCTTTGCGCAGGACGTGCGCCGTGCGGAGAGCGTCGAACGAAGAACGATTGTCGGCTCGCAGCTTCCACCATCGTTTACGGAGAGACCCTTCTGTTTTGCAACGACCTTTGCTGTCCAACAGACTAAGGGCTTCGTTGGTCGATTTGTCCAGGTCTTCAGCTAGCGTCCACAGCGACCGTTTCCAGAGGCGGTATGATATACCATCTCGATCCATCGGCTACACAGGTATTATGATGTCCTACCCAGCCGCAATTATCATGATGTTAATGCACGCTTTGAGGTCCGCTCGAGTAAACTGTTGTTTTTCGCTGTTGCTGTTTGCCACATTTGCAGTGTGTACCAGTTGAAGAAGCACCCAGCAAGCGTATGCGCCTCCACAACGATACTGCTGCCGTTGGTCGCCGAGACGCCTTGAGTTGGCGATGGATTCTCGACAGACTGGGCATCCTTTCGCTTCTGCATGGCCACCAGCTTCGTCAAGGTTCGCTGCATCACAGCTATGGAGGCAATCGTAAGCGAGGTCACACCAGGTTGAGTGGATTCTACTGCTTCATCTCGCCGAAAGTCTAAATCATCACGCTGGACTTGGTATCTGCCATATCCAGGGACCATAGCATTTATCCACGTGCTTTCTCCAGCATCACTGTACGTCTGCACAGATATTGGCGCTGCGATCTGCAACAACTTAGCCTGAGTACAGGGTTGTCCGTCTTCGTCAAACTTCCATCGAATTGGAGCGTGTTCCCTTAACACTGCATCCTTGCCTTCCACTGGCTCATGTGAGAGCCCATAAAGATCTTCTTCAGGACGCTCAGATCCAAACACAAGTGCAAATACCGCTATATCTTCCATAGTCATGCTGTCAATCCCCGTAAGAGTGATTGATCTCAGTGTGGAGCTGGTACGAGCTCGCGTTGAGAAGAAGGCGTATCCTAGCCACTTCCACCAGTCCCCAACATGCGGAGCTACATCGAAGCGAAGCCAAAGTTCGTCCAGTTTCTGTGTGCGTACAATTGCCGAGCACATCACCTCGATTTGGAATAAACTCAGAGAGTTATCGCACACCATACGCAGCGAGCGCCGCTGACTCGTTTCCACCTCTCGCCTTGACTTGGAAATTTCACGAGAACCTGCAAACACACGCGTCATCAATTGTCAGAATGTTTTCATTGCTTTCCATTCGTCAGCGGCCAGTTCAGTAGCAAGACAGAGATGAAGTTGACTGGTATGTAGATCGTCGCGTATAAATCCGTCGATGGTCTCGATCATGCCGGTTGTGATGCCATCCACACCAAAGTCTGAGTCTATCGGTTCTAGCACAAACGTGCATTGAAACGATCCCGTTGCAGCCTGCTGTAACTCCGGCGTTTTCGTGTACAGACTCCACTCATCTCGTATCATTTGCTGAGCCTTCCCACTATTTTTGAGATTTCGCAATTGTTCGCCAATGGGTGTGTCATTTTCCACAGCAAAATATACATGCACAGGAATCTGGAGATCCACTGCAGCCTCAAAGAGGAAATTTTTGACAAAGATTTTAAATAACTTTGCGCGGGGTGTAGACTCTGGTGAACACCGCAGAACTGGACGAGGTCAAATGTTGTAGCACTTGAGTTCGTCGAGCTTTTATGATCTTCGAGATCTAGATCAGTTGATATGTAGGAGATAAATGCACGTCCCCCTCCAGTTCCCCCTCTTGTCCCAGTCGAAGACCGCAGTAACTAGTCAACAAGTATTTCCACGCATTGTAGTCGACATGAGCTACAGCTGCCAATAAAGCTAGAGCTTCTCGTGTCTCTGGAACTTGGCTAGGAATTCCGTTTCGTTGTTCTCTATCAATTCTCGCTTGGGTAGTTCCACTTCAACGTTGAACATCTGCGTCTTCCAGACTGGATTCCTCTCCAGGTCAACTTCAACGTGGGCGATATTCCCAGTTAATACATCAAACCACGGTGCCAGAAAACTCCACCGCTGCTTCATTGAGGCAGGTGAAGACGACATCTACGGTATCTGCCAATGTTGACACTGAAAGGTCGGTGGTGTATTTTGAGGACGCTAAGCTGCCAGAGCTAAATCTATAGCCCACAGTTTATGCACCTACAGTATAGTAGTACTAAAGAAGTGCTTACAAAATGCTAAATAGACAAGCTAGAAATGTCGATTCCAATTGGGGGGCTGCTGGTCTGGTGTCCGCGAGTGGTGGCCCATGCGTTGATCTACTGTAGCGGTGGGAATGGAGTTTGGCAGTATCAAAGGTCTGAAGGGCCATGTTGTTCAGTACACTATTGTGTTTTCCCTGACTACGCTCACAACAAACTGATTACTGTAATCGTTGAGATTACTATAAGTTTTTTCTGGAACTTACGTAGTATGGAATCACCTCCGTATCGGAGAAAAAAAACAATTTCGATAAGATTGGCTCCGAGGGCGTAAATTGATTCCGTTTATCATGTTGCCTCATTGATCAACATTGTTTAGGTGGAAATTGGCCTTCTATTTGATTTTTATGTGTTTTTTTCTATAGAAGCCTGGTATTGTGATATGCATGATATCGTGTCTTTCTGTTTTTGTGTCGACTGATGTTGATCTTGAATCGTCAGTTGTGTCAAGTATCCGTGGAGTGGGTATTTTACCATTCTAGGTGTTGATCGGAGGTTGTATGCTCTTGTTGCTTCTGTTTTGACCAGTATTGACTGCTGCCAGATCTGCTCTTGGTGGTGTTCCTCATTGTACGACGAAAAACTGCTGGAGGCGTTGATCCAGGTTTTGTATGTCATTGTTGAGCTCTTGTATTCCATCGTTTTCGTTCTTGAATTCTGATGCTGCTCTGAGACTTTTCTGCATATGATCAACATTGTTTAGTCCTATGCACCTTTTAGATTGGTGTTTAGCTCGTTGTTCCAGTTGTTATAAAAAAAAAATGAAGAGCACCCCCCAGTGTTCCATGAGGTCTTCCATTACTCGCGAAGTGATGTAGCGGGGACTACGTGACGACAGGAATATGTACATGTAGTCCAAGGAGATGTACTGCATGTATTCGAATGGTGAATCAAAGGCAATTCCGTCCCAAAATGAGTCGTACAGTCCAGTGTAATTAGGACAGGCTGTCCTGGACAGCAAGTCTCGCGTCAAAATCTTACAGATGTATCCACAGGGCAAGCATACGAAAGCACAGAACGGATCAACGCTGGAAGACAAGTCGGGGCGTGATCCTCTCCTTGAAGAGCGCCTACAGCCCTTTTACGGAGGAATGTACCGGTACACGTCCAGGCTGTGACCTGCTTGTCTAGGTAACACAGCAAAACGAAAGAATTGGCGAGTTTCTATTCAGTATTGGAGCAATGATGCTAACGTCATTAATACCTTGAACGCTCCCGTATGAAGTGACGACATCTATCGCCGACGCGAGCCAACTGACCAGTGCTGCAATCACAGGGATGCCTTCTTGCGACTCGCAAGTTACTGTACACGATTCCACGAGAGCCACAACGGGATCGTGAAATCCGTCATCATTTGGCGACGCCGGTTGCTGAGTCGGGGATCGTACACTTCTTTCGATCACTCCATGTCCAAGTCAACATTATCCTTACGAACAACGTTCGCCTGCAGTTACCGCGAACAGTAAAAGAGAGGCTTGTGCAGCATTGTCACGTGGCTGGTGGCCCGATCCCATGATTTCTACCTTTGGAACCGAGCAGCCCGTTGACACACTCCACGTTTTGCCTCCTCAAGCGTGAGTTCCTGTCTTCAACTTGTCAATGAATCTCCCGCTTCTTCTCGCTCTGGGTGCCAGCTCCCTTGCTGTTGCAAGCGGTGATTCGATCACCAAGTCAACCTACAAGGGCTCTAGTGGTTTGCACGACATGGCCAAGGCTTCCGGCAAGTACATGGGCACAGCGGTGGATCAGGACATGAAGGACACTGCTGCTCTTGAAGTGCTCAAGAACATTCACGATTTTGGTATGCTCACCCCCGGCAACGCTATGAAGGTATGTGATTAAGACCCTGTCACTTTTACGCAGTCTCTAACGTCTAAGCTTACCATGATGTTGTGTGCTGTTCGTAGTGGGATGCCACCGAATACACGCAGAACACCTTCAAGTTTGATAACGGAGATGCAGTGGTGGCCCTCGCCAAGGAAATGGGCGCCCAAGTTCGCTGCCACACTCTAACCTGGGTATGTCTTTAGGTGTTAACAGGTTCTGGGTCCAGTAACTAACGTACTTCTGGTTGTCTTGTAGCATTCACAAACTCCTCAGTGGGTCCAGAGTCTCAGCAAGAAGGAGATGCTAGGTGCGTTGGAAAACCACATCACCAAAGTCATGACACACTTTGGAGACTCGTGCTACGCCTGGGACGTTGCCAATGAGGTCATGGGCGACAACGCTCAGATACGCGATTCGTTCTGGTACAAGACGACAGGGATGGATTTCCTCACGACGGCTTTCAAAACTGCGAATTCCGTCAAGAAATCACTCGGTCTTAAGACGAAGTTGTACTACAACGACTACAACACGAACACTATCAACGACAAGTCAACGGCTGTGCTCAACATGATCAAGAAGCTGATGGACCAGGGCGTTACCATTGATGGAGTCGGCTTCCAGTCTCACTACAGTTATTCAGACATGGCGTCGGCCGCCGACCAGGTTGCCAACCTCGAGCGCTTCACAGCACTCGGACTGGATGTTGCCCTTACTGAGGTCGATGTGACTGCTAGTTCGTCCTCTCCGTCTGCCGCAGAGCAAGAACAACAGTCCAATGTTTACAAGAATGCGATTGCTGCTTGCAAGGAGGTGAAGCAATGCGTCGGTGTGACGATCTGGGGCTACGACGACAACTACTCGTGGCTCAGTACTAAGGCTCCTCTGCCCTGGTATCAACCCGGCGGAGCGAATTCAGAGATGGTGCGCAAGTCCCTTTATGACGGCATTGTCGCAGGTTGGGGCGGCTCCAGCAGCAGCAAAGCCACTTCGCAGAGTGGAGCAAACAATACGACGGAAACTTCGCCACCTTCCACTGGAAATAACACGCACAGTTGGGGCTTTGGTAAGACCGGTACCGGTAACACTCCCGGAACGGTGGCACCTTCCAACCAGCAAAACTAAGCTGCTGGGTGAACTCAGGGCATCTAAATCATGGCGAAAGGTGGTTTGGCTAAAGAGAAATTCTTCGTAACTTTTTTTGCCTGTGTGTTGTTGGTTGGTATTGCAGTAACAAGTTGATGTTGAATGTCCTCAAGTAGTTGCACGTAAGTTTGTGCACTTCATTGGTATGACAACAGTTGAAGTTACGAAACTCTGGTACGTTTCGGAGCATGATCATTCGGCTTGGCATCCGATACAATTTCACCAACACTGTCGTCCATTTGCTCGATGCACATACATGTACATGTACTGTAAGCTTACAGCTGAAGCTGGATTTTCACATTCCAGTTCGGCCAAGTGGGGGTTATGATCAAAGAGCGATATCATCATCACTTTCTTTGGTGAGTTCACTTTCACAACAGGTTCGCATCAGCCGCATCGAAACTTGCAAATATTCACGATGAGCACACTCGATTCACCCAAACAGTCCGGATACGAACGTCCACCAGTTATGGAGGACTTCAAACAGTCCAGATTGACCAGGAAGCTAAACACGCAGCTCAGTTTGCCGATGCTGGGTGCCGGTGGCACGCAACACTCACAGGATACGGTACAATGGGAACCAACTCCAGAGCCCTCGACTAACTATGTAAACAACGATCAGTTCAAGCCAAATGACGCAGATCAACGCCACTCATCGACATTTGCATCTCTGTTCTGTTGCTGTCGGCGGTAACGAGGTAATCGTATCTAAAACAAGGGTTAAATCCAGAGATACATCCAGTACCTGAATACAAAACCAAACTTTGCATCGACAAATTGGCGTCTCAAATCGTAGAATACGCCCAGCAGCTTGATCGACCGCTCAATCTGCGCAAGGTAGTGCTTTTGGATCATGAACGCATTATGTAAGTTTCGATGAAGACAAAAAAGCTGTCCTTCGTTAATTCGACAACGATTTTAACGCAGAATGTAAGCAGTTCTCAGCGCGTCAAACTTGTTCGTTCCCGTCGAAGATCCGACAAACAAGGAGTGCATATCGACAACGCTGCACTTCTCGCCCGTAGCAGGCAAAGTCTATAAGAACACGGTGACAGTCAGCACTCGAACTCCTAACACAAGTAGAGCTTGATGAGAAAACTATTACGCCGAGAGCGTTAAGTGTGAAAAAAACCTTGTCTTTTTACATTGAAGCGTACAAATGGTGGTGAACTTCACCCTGCTGTTTCCATTCAGTAATTTAAAAAGATTCTCGTGAACACAACTACCATGGTTAGTGATTTTGTCATTCAATTTCGCAGATATATAGTTACTACATGTACTTCGTACTACCGTAGTAATACGTAATACATGCGTAATTCATGCGTATTACTACAGTAGTACGAAGTACATGTAGTAACTATATACCTGCGAAATTGAATGACACCAAGCATTAAACTACTTGCATTCCTCGTCCGGTTCTTGAGATACACCGCCGACAACAGAGCTTCTGACAGCGACTGAATAAACGTTCGTGTATTATTGAGACTTCAAGATCGAAACGATGAACTTATCTCACCCAAACAAAGAGTGCACGGCATCGACTGCATCAACGCCACCCATACTCCAACCGCTTTTCCGAGAGAAACTCTGGTTCCACTACATCGGCCTCTCCGTCATTAAAGGAAATTTTCATCCGAATCATAATCAGGCATCGGCAAAAAGTCGTCGATCTTGAACTTGGTTAATGATCCACTGATGAACGGCACACTGAATGGTTTCGAGCTTTCAGGCTCAGCAACAGCTGCTGCAATGAAGTCAAATGCGTTCTTCGGGTACATTATTCTAAGATGCGTCAACTCGTTCTTCTCATTGAACCACAAGAAGTGCCATTCGTCGTTCAAATCCGCCAACAATCCAATTGGAGTACAATCCAGGGGCGCTTTCAAACTAACAGACTCCAGTGCTCCAAATGCTTTTGCAAGGTACTGTTCCACATTTTTCTTCAGTTCAACAACCATGCGTACATCTGTTAGCGCCCGATTATGTTGGATTGATCTACGGTCGACAAGTAGCACGCCAATCGTTCCTTTCATTCCAAATGGCGATCGAGGGTCAACAGTTGACATGATTGTCTTATTCTTGGTGACATCCAACCAGGATAGTTTCTTCTCGTCCAGTACGATCTTGAAAGGAGTCTCTAGGTACGCCATGTAGTTCGTCCGCTGATTGTCTGCATCTTCCGGAACGTCCAGCCAGGTATACGGCGGAATGCACTTATTTGGCAAAGGTATCACTACTTAAATAGTTGTTACTGAATCGCGTCTTTTTCCGCCATTTGTTTTCGTGCGATCGGACATGTGTCCGCTTCTTACCTCGGTCGTCAAAACTTTCTTGATCCGTGTCTCAATTATTTTTCCCCCACTCGTCAATTGAAGGGAAGCAGTAGCAGAATAAAGCAGGGGTGTGGTTCTACATCAATCAACTTAGTACATCAGGCAGAAATTGTCAGAGTTAAGTTAAAATAAATAGTTGTGAGTAACGCTTTTGTTGAAATGTTGTACTGTAGATGCCAGAATTTTTTAAAATTCTATTAAGATCGACGATCGACACAGATTCATGTGAAATATCCGCACAATATGTGAGTGTCTACGAAACATAATCGACATGTCCGTGTTTTCTGGAACTTACACATTAGTCTGGAATTTCTCCTCCATATCGAAGGAATCCCGTTTCGGTAGACCGATTTTGAGAGTCCTCATACCTCCTCGGCGTATTCGGCATCATCTAGATCGATGTGGCCTCTTAAATCAATCACTCTTAAATTAATGCACCCAAATGCTACTAGGAAGCATTCCATAAAACGTTCCATTGCTTAGGATACTCGGCCTCCATCACGGCTACCAATACCGTAATATCTTCAACGTTCATTGCAAGCAAACCCGTGGCTTCAGCGTTAAAAATTTACGCGCTCGTTTCCCAAAAAATCATATCCGCCAGATACGTCAACCTTTTCTATCTGTGCACTGCTTCACTCTGCTTTTATATCCGTGTTCAAGCGCAAGTTCAGGCTGGTCCGTCACCTGCGCCGAGCACAATGCTTCAAAGTCTTGGGTAACTCACAATAGAGAGAGATGGTCCCCGGTTAGTGTTTTTTTGGGGGTTAGTGCCTTCTCATATGATTCAGGATGTAAATGCACAACAGCGCCAGAACCCTTTAACTCAGAGCTCGTTAGGCTGAGTTTACCAGTCTTGAAACCCTTCTTTTAGCTTTGGTGCGCTAACGTCGCTTGAGATTGTTAATTCGCGATACATGGTGACTGCTCTATATTCTCTGAATTTTAATTCTTTAAAAAGCACGATGCTTTAAAAAGCACGATCACATTTATATTATTAAAAGTCTTCAGAATATCCGATTTATTGTGTTGCCTCGCGTATAACCATAAGAGACACCATATGCCGCAATAATCTTCATGCGCTGATTGGTACTGAAACTCGTTGTATTTACTGATCCCGTAGCTAGTTGGCGGACCTTCTCCCATGCTGTCGAAATATTCGTTGTTATAAACTGCTGTTTAATGTCCTACATCAAGATCGGTAGCAATATCAGAAAGGTACTTTTCTTTGGTAGAGGCTTTGTTATTTCGCTCGACTCATAAATACCATCCAAATTAACACCAATACGCTTAGCCAACTCGATAAGCTCATGATCGCTGGTGACAGGCTTAATGAGGTTGGACATTTAATTAATTTCGAAACGACCTATATTGACTGTGATATAGTGCGTTTAACATCAGCTAACTTTCCTTGGTCTTCTGTAGTTTCTCCAACTCTCCCGCTAACTCCGTCACCTGCGTTTGGGTGGTGGTTTATTGTCATTTTTGCTTCGTATTCGGATGGATGGAAGTGCCGGTAAGTCACAGGTGGCCAGGAAGCCTTCGACTTCGGTAAGGAAGGCAGCATCAGACATCATCGGATAACGTCAAATTACAAATGGCCTACTTACTGGTACACCGTTCACGCTATTTAGTCGTAGTTCAAATATAGTCGTGCTTCTGTACTTTTTCGTGGCACCATTTAAAGCGATTCTCGTCCAAACATCTCAAAATGACACAAAGACCGCGTATTTGAACAAATCTCGTCGAGCTGGATCCAATCATGGTCTTAGATCCTCTCAACTGTAAATATTGTCATCACTAGAGCTAATACAAAATTTACTTTTCCGCTCCAAAAATCGTAAACCATATTTTTTCGTAACACCACAAATCGTGTTCCGGTGTGGTTCTTTGCGGTTCACTTTAAAGTGTATTGCTTGGAACACGCGTCTAAGCTTACATGTAGTGTCGAGTACTTCGAAGTAAGTTTACTATGGTACTCAACTTGAATGTTTTTCAAAAGGCTTAAAAGCCTGGGATGCACAGAAGGTAATGGGTTGGTCACGCTGTATTTGCTCAACCGCAATTATTAAATTTTACTATCTGAAATACTCTGAAATAAATTTCAGTGAACACCATTGAGCACTTTATACAGAAATCTACTTTTCATGTAGATGGAGATTCTCAAACATCATCGCAATCTCAGCGCGATCATCCGCTACGGATCCGAGCACCATACCAGTCAATTGCTTCACAGCAGGCTCGTGAGTCGCTACAGTGCTCAAATACATAGGTGTATGGCAAATGCAAGTTTTGACCACACTACCAGACTCGGGCGTGGTCGCTGAACGCGTGAGCACATCCCATCCGGTCTCACCCGCGCGCATGCCAGCAAATATGCCTTCGCTCTCCATTAGCGACTGCCACACAACCATCACGCGGTCATTTTCCAGGTAGCGACGAGTGACACAGCGCACAAGAGCTGACACGACTCGACCCGTACTGAGGCGGTTTGTGACTCGAAACTTGAAAGCGGCAATGTTGTCAGGGTCTTCAATGTCGTGAAAGACTTGTCGATCTTCTTGTCGGAATGGCAATTGCCCGGCTTGCCAGAATATCTCGAACGTACGCTCGAGCTTCAGCGGCATGACGTGCTTGTCAATATACGTGAAGTTGCCTGTATCGCCGTCCTCCTTCCATAGCTGTCTGGAATCGACATGTTCATCGCTTATGCCCTCTAGGCCACAAGCACTAAGGGTCTCGTCCGTTTGAGCGTAAATCGCGTCTAAATCCTGCACACACAAAAAAAAATACTCGTAGCATGCAACATCAGAAGGCTCCAGTCGAATTCGCTTCTGCCGAGGGAAGTCTTCCTCCTCCTCCTCTACAGTAATTGATGCTAGATGCTTCTGCACCAACTTCTGGAACTCATGGATGAACGAAGCTCGGGGTTCGATTGCCTTATACAGTCGTCGCTGCTGCTTCCGAGCTCGATCTCTCTCGTCGCTTGGATTGTGCTAGCATCTTCCACGCCGACGTGGACAGAGCTCGACTGATTTCCTTTGCCTTTTGTCGTGCTTCCAGGTCCGCCGTCAAGTCCCGTGCTCATTTTGCTGTTGCTGGCGACATCTGCTGCATCTCTTGCGGTCCTTGATTCGATCCAGCTCGAGTTTGGTGGCAGGGTCGATGTTTAACTTCTTGTGGCCTCTTTTCCGGTGGCTCAACGGGGGAGGGTGTCACAGGTAAAACTCTGAAGCGATAACTCAGCACTGGTGTCATTGATAGCGTCACCCAAAGTGGCCAAGAAGTCCTCAATGTCGCCAAGCGCAGTCTCCGATGTCATCGTAACGTGGGAAATCGGTGAGTGGTGGCTGTGAATCACCGTGACGTAATCATCTGTATGCGAATTTGGGTACTTTTGGACAGGTAAAACTTACCCACATGAATTGCAAAGTCAACTGCTGATCCACAACAGCAACCCACTCATTCTTACGTAAGGTAAGTTACGCAAGTGTAGCTCTTTGAAATAGCTACACTTGCGTCGAGCTTCGTAACGCAATGCGCCTTGTGAATGGACCATCGTGCTTGCAGAACTAGAGTGTTCTAGACGCCGCATTGGTCGACACTTCCGCCAGCATACGATGTCTCTCGCGCGAGTACCAATGACTCTTGATTGCATTCTCGCACCTCCCCGGCAGCTTCTCGGCAATCAGATTCCACTGCGTCGAGTGCGTTTCCATCACCTCCGTCAAAATCTTCTCCTCAGCAGCCGTCCACGGCGCCTGTCAATAAGCAACGTCACCATGAGAAATATATCCTCGCAATCAGGACGCGAACTTGGCCCTCACCGTATTAATCGCCGGGTCCAAGTGGTTTAAAAACCTTTCGCGGCACTGGTTCCCAATTCTGCCAGGCAAAAACGCAGCAACCTACAAGCGTATCCACCATCAGCATCTCCACCCTGTTTCAACCCCATCATTCATCTCACCTCCGTCCACTTGCGTCCGATCTCCTTCACCTTCTCCACGAGCACTTGGTCCTCAGTCTCCGTCCACGTCCCTTTGCCTTTTTTTCATCACCTTGTCGTCCAGCGTTCGGTACCATTGCTGCAAACACTGCAAATCTGTCCGTCCAGGTAGTTGCGATGCAATGAACAGCCAGTTTCTCACTCCATGTTTTGTCACCAAAGTCCTTAGCTTGTCCTTCTCGTCCACCGTCCACTGTTGGGTGGTGCTCTCCTGTCTTCTGATCTCTTGTCCGCCTTCCTGGCCAACATCAAGCAGCGATTCTTGACGTTCTCGGCGCTTTTCCCACTAAATTCTTTGGCCAGTTTGGCCCATTTGGACCCAATTGTCCGCTGCAATTGCAGCAGCTTCTCATCGTCCTATACGCTCCACACACTCGACGTTGCAGTCAACGACGGTGCCAAGTGGTTCACGAACCGTTCGCGACAACGTTTGCGGTCGCGAAACGGGAAATGCAATGCGATTTCACTCCAGTTATGTTTGCCTAGTTGTTGTACTAGTTTCCTGAGCTTTGCGTCTTCTTGCGCTGTCCAGGAGGAACGTCGTGTAGTGAAAACCACTACACTGGTACAAGTAGTAATACTTAACACATTACGTCGGCAGTTTTTTTACTTCCCGTAATTTACCGTTGAAAGTAGTTTCACCGACGCAACCTCTCGACTAGCTTAGAGCTCAAGAAAACATCCGTTGCAGCTCAAGCATCCGCACAACTGCTCGTCCAGGTCAGATCTTAAAGATGACGCTATGCAGCGTTTTTTAGTTTTTTATTTCGCGGGATTTACGGTCAAGGGTCTTCGTGAAGCCATTTCTATTGGTCAGAATCCGTTGTGACTTTTGACCAATAGTGACCCGCTACAGAAACAGAAAGTTCTTTTTCACTCATTCGAGAATCTGCCGCATCGAGGAAAGATGGTGGTGAAGCTCTTCTGTGCGATCATTGGTGTGGCGGGGAGCGTGTTCTCGGTGCGAGTGGATGAAAGCGACTCGGTGGATGACTTGAAGAAGGCGATCAAGGTGGAGAATGCAGCAACTATCACGTGTGACGCAAAGGACCTGAAGCTCTTCCTGGCGAAGAAGGACGACGCGTGGCTCTCGTCTCGCTTGGAAGACGTGAAGAAGCTGAAGAAGGGCGAGAAGACTGCTCTCATCGAAGCGCTAACGAAGGAAGACCAAGAGCTACAGGCAGAGGATCCCCTGGAGGACGTGCTGAACGGAATGGATCCTCCATCGTCTCGCCAAATTCACGTGCTGGTGGTGGTTCCGGAGCGTTTGGCCGCGGATCCCAGATTGCTTGAACTCCAGGAAGCACTCTTGCGCCATACTTTGATGAATGAGCCTTCGTCGACGTCTGCACGAACCCAAGATTTTAAAGGGAGTCTGATCACGAGGTATCAGGGTGACATGGGGAAGTATCAGGGCGACCAAATGCTGCGGTGTATGCTGCTTAACTTGGCGCTTCCGTCAGAGTTGGTCATCTCCTCTCATTTGTTTCGTCGAGAACACGAGTTTCTCGCTGACAATCTGATGGGGTTCACCAACATTGATGATGTGAACAATGGCTTGTTGCTATTCAAGCCACTGGAGCATGCATTTGATCACCTCCAGATCAGCTTCATCTATTACAAGGACGATGATGAGTTCCGTTTGAAAATCTTTGATCCTTCATTGCGCGAACAACTTTTGTTCGACAATCTAGATGATCGCGGTAAAAAAATTCTGTTTCGAGGACAAAAGCTGCCGAGAAGATGGAGAAGGCGTACCCGACTGTATGCACCTGGAACACAATTTAACATACAGACAATGTTTGGCGACATCGAAGATCAACCACTGTGCTTCAAGTCTGTGGAGCGTCCCTACAAGCGCTGCTTGAACTTACAGGCCCGTTTAGCACGGAAGAAAGCAGTCGAGGCGAAGTGGATTCAGCCGGATGAAGGTGAATTTGAAGATTTTTGGTCGGAAGGAATGACGTTCGCTGAAAAGATGGATTTCTTTAACGCACGTGAAGGCTAAGATTTCTCAATTTGCCAGGACACGAGTCCAACGACTACCGATCTTGTCTGAACTCGTTTTTGAAGCTGAAGGTGATGTACTGAACAACATGGAAACTAAGCGTCAGGATTCATCGAGTACTTCGAAGTATATCAATACTACTTCGTAGTATATTTTTTCATCGTGATAAATATAAAGTTTTAACTGTATTATTAAAATAATATACAAAGATGGCATACTTACCAGAACAATATCAAGATAACAAGGAACGTGTTAAGGCGGCGCAGAAGCGCTACTATCAGCGCACTCGCGAAGCTCGTTTTATCCTATCAAAAGGGGTACGACGACAAGAATAGAGACCAGATTCGTGCCCACAAGCGAAAGACCAAAATCGAACCTAACCAACGCGAAAGCGAACTTAATTAATTAAAAACAATTATCTCAGATAAAAAGTCAGCCTAGATATAGATAATGGTCGAGGCCAAAACATAAAGATCAAAATTTAGTAGCCGCCCTTGGCGACTTGAGTCAATATCACTCGTCGAGGTGGTATCGGCGTTCGGTTGAGGGGAGGAGGGTGGAATGTGATTGGGAGGAGCCCATTATATCCACGTCCTAACTACCGACCCAACGTAAAACCAAGATGCTACTGCAACACTCCAATTAAAAAGCACTACCTAATATTTGATAAAGACGAAAATCACTATTTCGTAGGATGTGAATGCATTAAGATATTTGGTGCTCACTACAAAAAATGTGTCGGTTGCCAAAAGCGATACAGTGCCGATATCGCTTTTGCAAGTATTGCTGAGACTGCACCATAACTTCATTCAGCGAGGAGCGACCGACGTTTAGGAAATATTACAAACAAACCCCAGAATCGCTTATAGGTGTTGCTGATCACTACATTCAGTGGTTATTTGAGTGTAAAAAAATATCCGACGCAGACAAAGCTGATTTGGCTTGTTACGTGCTCCCAAAAACCAAAATTGGGTTTGGGAAGCATCGCGGTAAGACGCTCGAGTGGATCAAGATCAACGATAAGAGCTATTATCACTGGCTGAGAGGATGCGACAAGGCATTTTCCAGATATCTTTGAATTAATTAATTTCTTTTTTTTATAAGTGGGTAGATATAAAGTCCATTCCTGATCGAATGAATATAAAATATAAAGTCCAGCCAACATTGAAAAATATAGGTGGTCACATATAGCAACCATGTTTGGATACGAACTAGAAGGACTCAAGCGGCTGAACATCCCAGCAAACAATTGGGGGAGTAGTTATCGAGTTAAGGTTCGTGGTAGAACTGGTAAGGTGGTCTATATTGGAGATGTAAGCAGACCAAAGAACCAGAGACTAATTGCTAAGCAATACAACGTTTCTATGGAATCTCTGAAGAAGCACTTGTCCGCCGACTGCAAGGCCGATCCAAAGTACCACTTCTACAATGGAAAGCACATGGAATCTCACTTGTACTAGGGAATTCACCTGGTGAGTTCTACGACAAGCTTTAGAACGTTTTTGATAGTCAAAAGAGTGCCTTCAAGGTGAATATTGCTTGTGGCTACGACCTTGTTAGTCTCACCGATGATAGTGAAACTCGCTACTTCCACCCAAATATTGGAAATACGTTCGTATTCAATTCGTCTATCGCTATCAACAGCAAGGCTGACATCCGCAAGAATTGTTTTCGGAGATCAGATCGATGGAGCTGGCTGAGAAGTTAAACTATCCGAGCTCTGGTTATATGGTCAAGGCGATTACAGGCTTCAAAATTTGCATCTACCACCGCAATCATGCTCTGGGCGAAAGCGCTGCTGTCACCCCAAAAACCATTCGTGACAATAAGCATGTAATCAACTTCTCAAAGACAAACAACAAGTGCGTCTTTCACTGTATCACCTACCATACCCAACAGGAGCCGAAGAAAGATCCGCGTCGAATCCAGGCTCAAGTAAAGGATGCATTCAGGCGTTACTGCTCTTTCAAGGATATCTACTACACTCTGAGTCTGTTCAAAAGCTTCAAGCCCATTGACCTCCTACAGCTCGATGACCTTGAGGACTGCTTTCAACTCGGTATCAACGTTTATAAAATGGATGTGACTAGCGGTAAAGTTGAATGCATTTGGCGCTCAGACAAGGAGTACGACGCTATGAATAATCTTTTACACGAGAACCATGCTCTCTACATCAAGAATGTTGATGTGCTTCAAAGGAAGTATGAATGCGCCAAGTGTGAGATGGTCTTTGTCAGCTCCATTAACCCTTTTGTCGCCAACCGAGGTAAAACGCTGCATAATGCATCGTTTTACAATATTGTCCAATCAAATTTAGAGATATGTTTTTGACAAATAATGGTGTTACCGGAAACTCGAGCAAAACGATGCATAATGCCACGTTTTACAAAACTCTCCAAAATATTATACTTGGTTTTTCTATATAGTAATATTTGGGTTACCGGAAAAGGTCACAAAACGTGGCATTATGCGTCGTTTTGCAAATTTGTCTTGATTAAAGTATAGAAATCTTACAATAGGAAATGTATGGACGACAAAAGGGTTAAGCTTAAGGACCACTCTAAGAATCAGTGTGAACGAGTAAATATTGAAAGCTTCCCCACTCAACCAACGATCTACAAACCTGCCCAAAACGTTATTAGATCTCTGCTTACGAAGTATTCGATCAAAGATGTTGACCACTACATCGACCATTTCATGGTGTATGACTTGAAGCCACTCTAAAGCCAACAGCGATCCAACACGGGGAGAATTCTGTTTTCACAAATGAGCATATCCCCGTATCAGTATCAGTAGCGAATAGCTTAACCGAGGAGGTACGCTGCTTTGTAAATGATGATCCAAGGCGTTGCTTACGGGTATCTATGAAGATCCAACAGTTTAATGTCGATAAGTACAAGTCGCTTTTGAAGAAAATCATCGATACTCACGGGTTGACAGGTATGGAGGTTCCCGGAGCTACTCTTGGTAAAACCTACAAAATGAAGGATGTAGATAGCTGGATTCAGGAAGGGAAGTATGCCAGCTCCTTCGAGTTTCACAGTAGTATCGGTTTTGAATGCAACGATCCGATTACGGTAAAATTAAGCAGCAGCTTGACCAGGTCTCCGTATTTGGCTTTAACAGTGGTCGATACGATCAACCCAATTAAGAAGGACTTGTTTGCCGTCATTGGCACTGACAACATCAAATCAGTCATCCCAAATCCCAGTTACATGTGCATTGCAACGTCGGACATGAAAATGCTCGATATTAGCAACTACGTACCGGCCGGTACCAGCTACGATAAGTATCTTACGACATATCTTGGTGGATGCCAATGTAATGACAAGATTAGATGTGTATGTGGGCTTGGTAAGGGTCTGTCCCCGTACGAGTATATTAAATCATTTTGTGTGCTTAGCGAAGCGACCATCGCTCAAAATCAGCTTTCGATAGCGAACTTCGTGGTACGAGCATCAGTAATGATGATTACAAGCGCGTTCAGTTCGTCTGGGAGCACTATGGAATGAAGACTGTCAAGGATCTGTTAATTTGGTATAACAATCTCGATGTAGTCCCATTCATTAAAGCTATCAAGGCCCAGCGCGAATTATTCGAGCGTTTTGATCTGGATATATTTACCGATGGTGTGTCGCTACCTGGTTTATCGTAGAAGGTTATGCATCAGACTTGCTTCAAAAGCCTCCAACATCCGAACAAGAAGTCTGCTAAAGCGTTCTGATTCCCAGCTAAGCGTATGAGTGGCTACAAGAGTCAGGATGCGGATGCAAAGCGTGAGTTCAATATGACGTTAGAACACCTTAATACTTTGCTCCAGCAGCAAAAATACCTTTGTGGTCTATGCTACAGTCCGTTGAGTGCTGATACTGCTTTCGCCGATAGAATCAACAACAAGCTTGGACACATCGACGGCAACATTTTGATCAGCTGCATTTCGTGTAACACTGCTCGCAAGGACTTGTCGATCAAGGATTTTCGCTACAAAAAGCTACTTGAGTTCAACTCAGACAGACTTGTATATTCGATTGACAAGGAGGAGAGGGGCATCTATGGGAAAATGAAGGCCAACATTGCTGGTGGCCATCCATTACCTTCAATCGAGACGCTAAGCGCGACGAGACGAAGATTCGAGGAGGTAAGCTTTGCAAGAAGGTTATCGGATATGATGCTAATGCTCTATACCTGTGGCTCTTGGTAATGAAATGCCATGCGGACGTTTGACTACGATCGAAGCGTACGATGGTATTGTTGATGACATCAAATCAGACAAGATCTTGGCTTCCTGGAGTATGATATTCATACTCCCGAACACTTAAAACAATATTTCAACGAGATGACCCCTATCTTCAAGAATGTTCTGATTGACCGTACAGATGAGTGTGTTATCGGTAACCATATGTATGAGTATAACGAGTCGCGTAAGCAGAGTCGTGCTAAGCCCGCTCGTAAGCTGATCGGTAGCTACTTTGGAGAGAAGATTCTAATCTACACCCTTCTTCTCAAGTGGTACCTATCGCATGGTATGGAGATCACTAAGCCATACAACTTCATCAAGGCAAGTTCTCATAAGGCATTTGCTCCATTTATGGAGGCAGTGTCTAACGCTCGACGAGAGGGTGAGTTGATAAATCTAAGGCTATGATTGTTGAGATGATGAAACTTGTAGGCAACAGCGCTTTTGGTCGATCTGGCATGGATATGAGCAAGCACAAATTGGTCATATACGAGTCAGACGAGAAGGCTATTGAGTCTAAGTTTGAGCACTTCACATTCCATGGTTTGGAGGAGCTTAATGATGCATGTGAGATCCTATTCATCTGTCTATCGCAATATTTCCGTTGGCAAAGCTATGCATGCTTTAGTTCTACTACGACTGCATCGACTTCTACTTTGACCGATCCGACTTCCAATACCAGGAGATGGACACGGACTCAGCTTATATGATCAAGGTTTCAGCTAAAGGTGTACAGCAAGGTCGAGGGAGAAACAACGATGTCCTTAACCCAGAAGGATTTGAGACAGTTGTTCGTGATAGAATAACGCTTCAGGGAACGAATAAAGGATTTTGTATCAGTAACGAGACCAAGTCGATCATTACCTACAGTTAGACGAAATGTGCGCTTTCGTATTTCTATGACAAGCGTCGCGTCTTAGCTGATGGCATCACGACTGCGCCGCTTGATTTTTACGCCACAAGAATTTGGTAACAGTGATATATACATGGATAGCCATGGCTGACCTGTTAAAAAAGCTTTACTACAATCCAGCAACAGGACATGTAGGAGTTCGAGCACTTCACGTGAAGGCTCAAGAGATTGATCCTAACACAACATTAAAGGTTGTGAAGGGCTGGTATTCGAATCAGGTAGATATCCAACGCTTTCAAGAACAGAAAAAAAACGATTTAGTGAGATCAAGATTGCTTCTCATAATGCAAATTCCTGGCAAACGGATCTTGTTTTTTTGGAAAGGTAAGGCGATATTAACTGCTGTCAATATCAACTCTCGTATAGATTTTGCCAGTTTGCTACCAAATAAGAAAGCAGAGAGTGTCTTGAAGGGGATTAAACTACTCGTGGAACAAAATGTTGAGGTGCTAACAAGTGACAACGGACAGGAAATCATGAACGCAAAGGTTCAGGATGTTTTAAAAAGTAAAGGCGTCGCCCACTACAATAACGAGCCGGGAGACCATTCTACGATGGAAAAGATCGAAAGATTCAACCGAACGTTAAAGGGCGTCTTACTAAAATTGGGAGGCGTCTGACAGTTATATTATTACGCGACATAATATCGAACTACAACAACACTAAGCATCGATCTACCGGAATGGCACCTACGGAGGCTAAAGGGAAGGTTATGGAAAACGAACTAGCTTATAATCAAGACGCTACGGACAAGATCGAGAATGAGCTTGAGATTGGGTCAACAGTGATATATCGACTAAGCAAGCAACAATTTAGTAAGGAGGATGTACGCTCGAGTAAAACGGATTATACAATCGTTGGGATTGATGGTTACAGAGTCCAAATTCGATCAAAAAATAAGCACACACTCTACAAATCTCCCAATCAACTCAACTCAAGTTGGTTAATGAAGAATCTACAGCCACTGATTTCAATAAAGGAGACATATACGAGGTTGAACGTATATTGAATCACAAAAATACAAGTTCCGGAAAGTACAGATATCTAATCAAATGGACACATATGGATGAACTGTAGTAGTGGCGACGGTTCGCCGGAGGCGATTGATCTGACGTAACCAAGTGTGGCGCACATCGGGGTGGACGGTGACGAAGGAGTGTTCCAGGACGAGATGGTGACGAGGGCGAGCCAGCAGGCTGGCACCATCGACTGTACGAGGTCTGTAGAAGAAAAGGGGGCCTGGCGTTGAGTCGACGTTGAAGATCAAGGCTGCGAGAAGATCATACGAAGAGGAGACGTGCGAAGGTGACAAGAGTGGAGTATGCAAGCGAGGAGAGGCGACGGCGTGCGTGTGCCGTGCGGCCAGGAGGCCACGAGAGTGGGGACGGACTAGAGGTCCAGTAGAATAGCAAGGGCGACGTAGCTGGTAGGTAGACGACGGTAGTGTGCTGCGTGGAAAAGTAGGAGGGCACCGAGCAGCGGTCTGCTGCTCGGCCCTCAGTTGCGATTTGGGTGCGAGACGTGCATCTATTCAAGAGTAATACAGTTACTTGGCTGCCGAGGTACGGGTTGTGCTAGCTTACGAGGAGGGTGAACAGGTGAGCAAGTACGCAACGACGTACGCCGGTGGATGTGACCGCGAATACGGCAGCGTGGGCAGTAGAGAGGTCGAGGACCGTGGAGAGAGACCGTGGGGGCCAGGCATCACGTCGTGCAGTGGTGTCAAGGCCGAGGGGCGCGGGCCTGGCTTGCACGCTAGTGTTAGAGTCCCGTGCCCGCTACATATGTACATGGGAACCGGAACGCTTGCGGGGGACAGCCTAAAGACCTGCCGGGGTTGCGGTCGCCGATAATCGTCCTCTCCTTGACGCCGCTATCCCTGTCACTGGTGTTGATGGTGACGGGGTCAGCTTCGGCTGGTAGTCCGCTGGTTGGTGACGCTCCCCACATGTGCGAGACCGTGCCCAGTGCGGTTTGGGCAGCAGTAATCTGTGGCTAACTACGAGTCGTGGGGGTCGACTTTAGTTGCCTGGTGGTCATACAACACGGTTCTGGTTGTGTAAAAGCAGCCATGACTATATGGTGGGTCATACAGGCACCATCTGGGCGAGGACGTGTGGATGTCTTCGCGGGACTGGTGCCAACGGGTGGCCCCTGCAGCAGCACGGGACAGAACAAATGCGAAGAGTGAATGAATAACTAATCGAGTTGTGGTTATGGGACAGACTAACGCTAGCGAAATGGCTACAACAGGGGAAACTACGCAGCGCGACGAACGCGCGCAACGACGAGCGGCCTCACATGAGAGAGCTGCTGCAGCAGCGACAGCGGAGGTCCAGAAGGAACGACAACAGCAACCGTCCACGATCACCTTGCAAGCGGATAGCGGTGGCACGGTGACGCTGGACGCGGACACGATCCGACGGACGACTAGCGACACGACGCTCGCTGGAAGCATGGTCGCGGGAAGCGCGAGCGCCAGGAACCCAGGCACGGGAGTTGGACACGGCGGCGCAGGCAGCTCGAGAGGTGGTGGTACGGCTGGAGGCAATGCGAGGCGTCGCGGTAACACCCAACAGGTGGCTGACGGCAACCGTGAGCCGGCAACCAGCGTGGCCAGCACGAGCTTGGGCACCAACACGAACCCAATCATGATCATGAGTGCCACCACGAACCCGAGTACGATGTCTGGCACGAACCTGACGATGGCGGCAACGAGCGCGAGCACGGGCGGAGACGACGGTCATGGCGGCGCGGGAGCTGGACTGCCACCTCCTCCCCAAGCAGCGATAACAGCGGGCGGGGTGGAACCGGTAGTGGCTCGACCGATCGTCGTGCGAGAGAAGGCGAAGGTTTTGAAATCGACAAAGTTCAAGGGCCTCGACGACGCGATGCTGGTGTCCATATGGCTGAAGACGGTGCGCGCAGAAGTACGCCGGCAGGCCGTGACCATGGGCGTCGAATGGCGTGAAAAGCAGCTGTACCATAAGGTGGCGGCGCACTTGGAGGGCGAGGCCCAGCGCTGGTTCGCGACGGTCATGGAATCAGGCCCGCGGCGGAGAAGACGATCGGCACGCTGTCCAACATGCTGCGCGAGAAGTATATGACCCAGCGAACAGCCCCCGAGGTCGTCGACCTACTGAACGCAAGGCGACAGATGCGCGGCGAGCGACCCATAGAGTACGCTCAGTCGCTACGGGAAATCGGCGAACGTGGTGACGTGGGCGAGGATTGGCTGGTGAATGCCTTCCTCAAAGGCATGAGCAGCGTGGAAGGTGCGACGCACGCGCGCGACCACCGACCACGTACGCTTCATGAGGCTGTGAGCTTGGCGGTGCCGCACATCGGCGAATACGGTGAAGGATTTGGCGTGGGGCTGGACACTGCGATGGCGCGTTGAGACGAGCGGGAAGCCACGCACGGGCGCGGGTCCTTGGCGGCGGCATCTGCGGTGCCGACGGGCACGAGGAACCAGGAGCAGTCGGGGCCAGCAGGAAGTTTCGGGTATGAGGTCAGCGGCTACGGACCGATGTGGGGTACGGCGGCTACCAAGCCACCTCGGTACGATACCGCTGGGCGACCGGTACTTTCGGGGAAAGACGGTTCATCTGAGTGATGGCGTGCGATCCCACCAGGATTTCAGCTGATACCGGCTGGTACCGGTAACCGAGCTGTTCAGATCAGCAGTTCAAAAGTTCAAACATCGAGTGGGCATGGACAGTCGAGTGGTAAGCGGCCAGCCAATGGTAGTCAGTTCGCGCCTCGGGCCAAGACACTCAAGGTCGAAGGAAGGCAGTCAGTGAGCACGTACGGGCCTAGCGATGAGACGGCAGACGCAGCGTTCGCGACGCGTGAAGGCCGCATGCAGCGGAACCGTGAGCGCATGCAGCAGCGCGCACCAAGGGCGCCGTTCGTGCCTCGACCAGGCACGCGGTGCCACCATTGCAACCAGGAGGGCCACTTCGTTCGCGACTGCGAAGTGAAGCGCGCTGACCTGGCAGAGGCGTACGGCCAGAGCGGTACGGGAGAATCGAAGCAACAGGTTGACGTGGGGCCGGGAAACGAGCCGCGAGCGTAAGGGCGCCGGCCTTACGACTCGCAGAACCAGATCCGGGCGGAAGGAAGAGGATGCAGACGACGACATTTGGCGGCGCGGAACCGCGGAACCATCGCCGCGGCGGCAGACGCACCAAGGGCGGCGACCGGACGAGTGGTGATCGCTTCTGGGGATGGCGCCGAGCGGCGCGTAAAACCACCGCTCCGCGACGGCGTCACCCCAAGGCTCCCGCGACGAGTGACGAAGGCGGATAAAACTGGGGATGGCGCGATGAAGCCAGGCCCCGAGGGTGACGAGACGAGGAAGACGGCGGAAGCTGGGAATGGCGCCGCGCAGCGCGCGTCGGTAGCCTCCAGCGGAAGCAACAAGGACGAGGGCGGGAAGGCGCAGCACAAGACGCCAATGAAGCGCGGCGACGGTGGACTCGCTAGCGACGGTGTACTCGCCGGTGATGACGATCGAGGTGGCGTTGCTACCGCTACGGTCGAGGCGGCAAAGGCTGCGGAAGAACGGGTGCGACTGGACGTCGACGCGCAGTTGACGACGGTGCCCCAGCGACGGTGCAGACGGCTTTGTCAGCAGAAATGGCGCGGCAAAACACGACGAGTGCCAAGGTGATGCGCGTCAAGGCCAAGATGGTGGTGATGGACACGGCGGAGGCCCTGGGCGCTGTGCGCCTACGGTACGAGCAGCAAGGTGGACGAGATGGCGCTGTTCACCGGCACGACGCGGCGGCCGGAGGATCTGGTGTGATTGTCACGAGCGACCGGACACCTGAAGACGTCGTGAGGCTGCGATTGTCGAGAACGCGGCGACGTTTCGAGAAGAGGGCACGCAAGGTCCGGGCGAAGGAGCGTCGAGAACTACGTGCCCTACTGGCACAGGCGCGATATCCGGCGGAGACGTACTTCATGTTGGGCGGTAGTGAGCGGTGCGGAGCAGGCGTAGTGCCGTCGCTCGACCGTAGACAAGCAGGGAAGGTCGGTTTCACTCACCTGCGAGCCATGGAGACTACAAGGAGAAATGTGAAGCGACGGAAGGGTAGGCATCAGTACCTGTATCACAGTGGCAGCGTCTATGCGAGGCCACAGGTGCGTCAGGATGCGGGCGACGAGCGACCGATGCGTATTGGACGATTGCGTCCAGTGCACGCACCGACGGCGAAGAGATGCAGATAAAGCTAGACACAGGCGCGCAGTATTGCGTCGCCGGTGAAGCGTGGCAAGCATACGGCGAACGGCAGAGCGAGCTGCCGCCAGTCGACTACGTGAAAGGTTTTACGGGAGCAGTCGCCAGTGTGCTGGGCGTCTGGAGGTTCCGGTTCTGTACGCAGTACGAACAAGACATGACAGTGGATGCGCTGATCGTCGAGGGCACGACGACGGAGTTCCTGTTAGGCGAGAATTGGATGCTCCAGAAAGGCGTCAAGATTGACTTCGTTTCATGTGAAATGAAGTGGTACGAAAATGGCACGAAGAAGGTGGTGCCGTTTCAGTGCAGTGAGCAGCACGACGAGCGAGTGTCGAGAGCACGGCTGGTGCGCCGTGCACGTATCCGCATGGACACTTGCCATGGCGTGACGCTGGCGGTGTCAGCGCCTAATGGCACTGAGGGGATCTTTGTTTCGGATCGGCGGGTGGAGCCCCACTTGCTGTTGGCACCGACCGTGACAGTGGTGAAAGACGGCAAGGTGACAGTGCCGATCATGAACTTAGAAGGCAGGACGACGAAGCTGCCACCACGCGAGTCGTTGGGTACCTGGTCACCGGCGGAGGAAGACGTGGAGATACTGGCGTTGGACGGCGAGTTCGACAGAGAACGGGTGCGTCACTGATTGAAGCACATCTTGAAGGCGAATGAAGGCAAGTTGAGCAACGAAGACGAGTTGGCAATCGGAGACATGGGCGGCGAAGACAGGGAGTTGTTATTGATGCTGCTATGCAACTACCCTAAGCTACCGGAACCAAGAGATGGCTGCCCACCAATGACGAAGCTTCGTGTTAGTCACAAGATCCATACGGGAACGGAGGCACCGATCAAAGTTCGCTCACGACAGTACTCGCAGGCGGAGCAAGCGGCCATCGACGACAAAGTGGACGAAATGTTGAAAGACGAAGTGGTGGAAGAGAGCTGTGGTTCGTGGAGGTTCCAGTCGTCTTGATGAAGAAGAAGGGCGGGGGCGTGCGCTTCTGCATCGACTACAGGCAGCTCAACACCATTACGAAGCGTGACGTGCATCCCCTGCTACGCATTGACGATACGCTGGACAACTTGCACGGCGCCCGGCGCTTCACGAGTCTCGACATGCACACGGGGTACTGGCAGGCCCCCGTAGCGGACAGGACCGCGACAAAACCGGGTTCGTGACAAGGCGAGGGCTCTTTCGTTTTGTACGCATGCCCTTCGGGCTAGCGAACGCCCCCGGGGCGTTTCAGAGGATGATGAATGCGGTGCTAAGGGGGCTAAAGTGGCGAAACTGCTTAGTCGACTTGGATGACGTCATTGCGTTTTCACGTTGAAGCGTAGCGCAACATGTAGTGGAGTTGGCGGCAGTGCTGGAGCGATTGCAAATGTTCGTTCGCTGCGGAGAGATTGGAGTACTTGGGCCACGAGCTGGACGCCGCTGGCGTGCGACCGATGGAGAGTCTAGTGGACAGTGTACGCCGGTACCCGAATCCGACGGATGCGGCTGAGGTAAAACGGTTCGCAGCGATGGCTGGCTACTATAGACGATTTGTGCCGGAGTTCGGGGGCAAGGCGGCTCCACTAACGCAGCTGTTGAGGAAGAACGTGGAGTCGCAGTGGGGTGATCCACAGCAGGCGGCTTTCGGGAGCCTGAAGACGGCGCTAACGGAGCGACCTTTGCTGGCGTATCCTGATTTTCAGAAGCCGTTCAAGTTGGTTACGGATGCGTCCAAGGTGGGCCGAGTCTCTGCCGTTCAAGCTACATCGCCCCGGTCGTTACAATGCCTCGCGCAGCGGTACTTTTGCTTCCATGCGACGTTCCATCATCCTCTCTCTCGGGGCCACACTATGGTGAAGTCCTCTACCGGCAGACAGGCGACACCGCTAGTGTCCTTCTTCTGGCCAACCCCGGATCCACGGCGGCATCAAGAACCGTGGTGTCGTCGGACACCATAGCGCTACGCAGGGTCTCATCAACCGAACTCGACGAAGAGTCACCCGGGTGGTTACTTTTTAGCCCGGTGTATTTCCAACACGACGGCAAGTTTCTTTACGTCCTACACCAATGGTCAGTACTCAGTAACGACGCAATCTGGAGTGCTCAATGTCCCGTATGATGATGTGACTGAAGTGGCCCCAGTTATTGTGTTTTCGCTCTGGGATGCCCAGCTAGTTGCGTCCATCGATTCTCTCGACCAGCTAAAAATGGCTCATACGTCGCTGCTCAACCGGCTTCTAGGTCACACCGGTGGTCGACCGACACATAATATCGCCCGTCTTCTTCGTGGTGTCGCGGTGGCTTCAACATTGCCACATGCATCGTCCGAGCGTGGCTGGTTCTCTCCTTACTCAGGCGAACGTGACCGCGTCTCTGTAGGTCATGTGGTCAACTTCGCTTTCTACATCGATGGAAGCCGAACACCACCTGCCAGTATTAAGCTCGGTATGACTTTCTGTGACGATCCTACGCTTTTATTGCCCGAAACGGAAGGTATGCCAACGCCTTCGTCGAGCCGAATTGTTCATGCAACTAGAAGTCGAGAGACATCGGCGGAGAGAGCTGTCGTCTCAGTTAAGTTCAACTTTGTTTACAACCTCCTTTTCTAACTGACTACGTCAACCTCCTTACTTTCTGTGTACCTCCTTAACCTTCACTCAGCCTGCAATACATAAACTACGTCATTGAGATGGATCTTGTGGAGTCGCCGGTCACTTTCGAATCTCGCCAGAAGGAAGTACAAGTCGCAGTAGCCGCGATGGAAGATCTCCGGTCTCCTATTCCGGTCGCCCGGACGTTGCGCTCTCCACGGACTCCGTACAGCTCCAGAAAGGCTGGGGCGGCTCAAGACCCCCAATCAGAGTCGAGGCTGCATCCTGGAAGAAGATCTGAAGCCTCAACTCCGAGCCAGGTTCCTAGCCACTACCAGCTCCGTAGTCGCTCCAGCACGCCCCAAGCCAACGAGACCACGCCAACTCCGCGATCGAAGCAGCTTAGCACCCCCCTCAGCAAACATCGGTGGGGTACTCCATCTAGCACTCGGCGAGTTTCAAGGCACAAAACAAAGCAACGGACGAGCCCACGATCTGGCGCTACGGTCAGGGTTTTGAGAAGAAGACCCATAATGAGCCCACTTGAGCCTTCTGACGGAATTCCGCCCGAAACGGATCCGAAATCACAACTGGCCAAATTCTGGGAGAATATTCATCGTCCTAATACTCGCCTCGAATCTGACCCTCCACGACTTTTCCCGACAAAGCGCCAGTGGCGCCCTGACATCTGGCAATTTTTACAACTTTTTCGCATCCTGCATTTTGGTATCGCTCGGATGACGAGCTTGAAAATGAAAATGCTGCATATGAATTTTGCAAGAAATGCAATACGACGATCTTTTTCTCAGTTGGAAACCACAAGGTGACGGGCCACACGACAAAGTTTCACACTCGCGCGCTCGCAGAATACGCTCAAAATCTGCAGCGCAGGCTGGAAAAGGATTTCCCAGAAGTCGCTGATAAGCTCCGAAAAAAATCATTGCCGATGAACAAAAGGAGTTCAACAGACTCCTAGCAAAATCGATCGCGAGCCACTTTCGACCGCTTGTTATCGTTGAAGACGAAGGATTTATTGAATTTGTTGCGTTCATTACTGAGACACTGTCCCGAATCAAAGTGGTGATTCCAAAGCGCAATCAGTTGCGTGGCTGTATCGTCCCATTTGCTGCTAAATTGAGACGCAAGGTTCAAGATGACATTTCAACTTTTTGTTTTTACTTCTCGTTCACTAGCAATATTTGGACAGCTTGCAATGCGCGCAGCTACATTGCTTTTACTATCCACTACGTAACTGAAAACGTTGAGCCCCGAAACTGGACGTTAGAGGTGAGGGAGTTTCCAGGAATTAACCGGTGAACTCATTGCAGAAGTCTTGGATGAAATCATGATGGACTGGGGGCTTCGTAAAGAATTTGTACTCGGTTTGTTAGGGATTCGGGCTCCAACATGGTCAAAGCAGGCAAAATATTGGATGTCTATCATGCCCCTTGCATGGCACACGAAATCCATCTTGTACTCTCTGGTGCACTGGCAAAGCAGAAGAATTCACCGCAAAATAACCACTGTGGGCTTCGATATTTGATGAAGAACCTGGAATGATCGTAAACGAACACGAAACTGACGATTAACTTAATGAAGATGAGAGAGCTGACATGGAAATAATTCGCGATGGTGCAATTGATGAACTCACCGTCTTCATTGATAATACGTTTTGTTGTTTTAGCAGCATTGGAAAAAAAATGGCATGCAAACCATGCGCGAGACCGTCCAAAGATTCCGTTCATTAGCTGTGTACTTTCGCCGGTCCTCAAAAGTACACAGTTGTCTGGAAATTCAGAAGAAGGACAACACAAAGGCACTCAAATCAATTGGTAATTGTCCGACACGCTGGAATAGTAGCTGGTTCATGTTGGACCGGTGTATCAGGCTTCAACCAGCGTTGGACAAGTTCTACGAGCATCTCTTTTCTGAGGAAGGCCGTGTGAAGTTCAAAGGCATACAAAACCAGCTCGCAAAACCAAAGCACCAGGAGTGGTTAGCGATCAAATATATTTGTTGCTGGATGGTGGACAAGCATATCCAACCTTGCCGCTTGTCATGCCTGCTATCGATGCCTTGGATGACATTCTTAGTGACGGCAAGTTGTTTGATGATATTTTGAATTCAGCTGGAGAGGAGTCTTAAGTCGATGAAATTCGAGCGGCAATGAAAGATTGCCAAGCGGCCATAAAGCGATTGTTTGATATGCGCTTTGCGAACTTGACGTCGACAGATCTGGATTGGATCGAGTATCTAGACCCCAGAGTAGCTGCCGAAATGAATCAGTTAGCACCGGAGAGCTAGACTGAAGGCTCGCACCAACTTTCTTGCAGCGGCAGTCGAATTATCTTCAGCTCTAATGCCATTTGAATGTGATCGTACGTCTTCTACGAAGACCACCAAAGCACCTGACCGTGTTACATCTCGCATGTTTGATAAGAAAAAGCGTGATCAAACACCGCTAGAGAAGGCTTGTGAGCTGGAGTTTGACGCTTATTTGGTAGTCGCCAAAACGCTGGATGCAATGGACGACATCAAATTCAACAAGTTTGACTGGTGGCCCGTGAACGAGGGGACGTATTCTATCCTCCGTATGCTGGCCCGGAAATGGCTTGGAGCCGTGGCGACAAGCGTTCCGTCAGAGAGAGCTTTTACTACAAGCGGCAATATCGTCAGGGCAATACGAAGGTCATTGACACCTGTACTGGTTAAGGATCTCGTATACATCGCTGAAAACACTCGCAGAAAAAACCCATTTCAGAATGTGGAAGATAGAGTTTCCGAGGAGCGCACGCGGATTGAAGGCAACCTTAAAAAAGGAATTGAATATATTCTACCTTTCTTACATGTACTTGGTTCGTTGTGTGATGTATATGCATCCGCACGAGTAGTCGGCAACATTGGTGTTAAAGGAAGTTCCAGAAAGCTGACATCACTCCACGAACATTGGTCAGTTTGTATTGCGTCAATCCTGCCAACTTGAGCGATCATCACCAGCACACTCCGTTGTCTGTAGTAAACCAAAGACACAAGCGTCGTCAAGTAGTACGTGATCACCGGCGACCCAAAGGTACGGCGACTCGTGCGGCATGGCTCGATAGTTGCATGAGCAAATAATTACCAGCTGCTGTCATAGTCTTGCTGCTGCTTGCCATGGCACCGGCACCGATAGCAGCGACAATGTCCTGTCCGTCTCCTTCTACTGCAAAAATTCCGTAGCTCTTCGCGCGGGCTGCTGCGTGGCCTGCAACGTCCAGAAAGCTTATTCAGTGCTCTTATTCAGTACAATACCAGCTCAAGACACCTCCGCACCTCGATGATGAGCGCCGTCACTTGCAGCAAGTGCTGCATCCGCTCGTCGTCTGCCGCCGCTGCGAAACCTCGATGGTGGTGTCGCCCGTGTATGCAATTTCCGGGGTCATCTCGGCGCTTGTGATCTGTTGGCTGGCGCGCTTGAGCGCCGCAATTTCAGCACCTGGTAGCTGTCGCTACTACAGCTTCAGGAGGCTCTTGTTCTCGTACTGGATGTAGCCGAGGCTCGGCACGCGGTGCGTGGTCGGCACCGATCGCATTAATACTTGGGTAAAATGTGCACTTCGTCGAGTGCATGCATCGGCGCGATTTCGGCCGGGAATGGTGCGTCGCCCTGCATGGCTGCTGTGCTCTTAAACATGTTCTCCAAGCGAGGCACGAGGTGCGCCGGCACAACGTACTTCGCAGGCTTTATTTCTGCAGCTCTCGTCGAGCAGGCGGCTCCGAGATCGGGAGCAACGGCTTGGTGTAGTCTAGTCCTTAGTACGCTCGATAATGACAAAGTCGACGAGGCATAGGTAGATTGTGATCCGCCTGTTGGACGAGAACAACATGGTGCGCGCCTTGGGGGACGCATGAAGGGCCTCCTGCTCCTGCACAGCAATGCGCTATCGGTGATAGCCTATCGCAGAATGTTAACCGGGAGAGATGACGGAGCCATCCCTTGTAATCGCTCACCGCCACTTGTCATATTCTTGACGAGAGCTGTGCCGCGAGCTGGCCCCGCCGCATATCTAGATACAGCTTGACGCGCTCGCCCTACCGCCGCCGTACTCGGCTTGCCCGCCTTCTCCACTACCTGCTCCGTAGTCGACGTCTGCCCCGTCGTCCCCGTTCTCGTCGCGTCCGGCTCCACCGGCGGGCGGCCCAGGAGCCGATGCGGCTCCGGTACCACCCCGCGCTCCACGACCGGCACTCGTGGCGTCGCCGGCTTCACCGGGACTCTCCCGCTCGTCTCGTAATGATCGTTGTCTGGTCGCACGCTCGGCTCGTGCAGCATCAGCGTCCGCCCGTCGCTGTCGTTTTCGGTTGTCGCCGTCTTGCTCGTCGCTGGCATCAGTTCTGGGCTTTCGCTTCCTCGTCCGATTCTTCACTGACCGCTTCGGCCGGCGGCGCTGCGCTCGGCTCTCACGACTCCCCGTTCCTCCACTGCTATTCCTGGCTGATGGCCAGCTTGCTCGACGCCACCACTCACGTCCCTCGCCGTTTCCCTCGCTCGTGAGACTCCTGCTGCGGCATCGCGTCGGAGCTCCGCTTCACCCACTAGCGTCGCACCCCCGCTCGCATATGCTTCAGTCGGTGTTCTCCGCCGAACCGTTGGGGCCGTATCCTGCGCGACCTCGATCCTCGCTTGGCTGTCCGAGTCACCAGCCGCCGCTCTTGCCTTCGCGTCTCGCACTTCCACCAACCAGTGGGCCGTTGGCCCCCTCGCAGCACCGAAACGCTCGTCCGGCTCGTCTCCCTCGTCGCCGTTTCCATCCTGACGGGCCACTACCTCTTCTTCCGATAATTCGGCCAGAATCCTGTCTGCCACGGCTCCCAGAGAGTCGTACGTGCAACGCGCGAATACCAGGAAGTTGCAGTGGGCGATCACCCGCTCGCCACTGTCCTGCCGCTCGACGTCCCAGTTGTCGTAGCCAGCCGATTGTACGATCTTCGCCGGACCCACCCATGGGTGGGCCAACTTAGTGATGCCTCGTCCACGGGGCGGTTTTAGCACCCAAGCACGATCTCCTTCCCCAAACGTCGTGGTGTTTCGCACCCTTCTGTTGTAATACTTCGCCCGTCGATTGCTGCTTTTCCGCAATGAACTTGGCCACGTCCTTGGCGGTGTGTGTTGGCACTGCGGCCACTACCACGTGACGCGTCGCGTAGTCTACGGCGGCGATCACGTACCGGTTGCCCCCATCCGTCACGGGCAGCGGGCCGGCCACGTCTAAGGCCCACCGATCTCCCGGACTTCCGACTTCTTGACTCCTCAGTGGAGGAATCACCTCCTTGGCTTTTGACTTCCGTGAGACGCAGTCCCGGAACGACTGTAACCACCGCCGGACATGCACGCGCATATCCGACCACCAGTAATGCGCAGCGAGCCGCGCGTATGTCTGTAGCGTACGCAGATGGTACGCGTCCACCAAGTCATGGTTTTCTCGAAGCGCCGCGGCCCACAGTGCCGTCGGCAGGAACACGCGTCCGCTGCCGTCCCTCTCTTGAATGTGTACCTCGCCGTCTGCCACAGTAATCGGCTGGGCGCCGTGCTTGCCCTTCTCAGCAACTTCTGCACCGTCTTATCGCGCCCTTGGTCCACGCGGATCACCTCATTCGTCAGCTGGCCTTCACCACCAGCCGCGTTGTTCGACACATGGCCTTCTCTGCCGGCGGCGTTGTTCTTGCCCTACGCCGTCGGGATCAACGCCCCGTATCGTATTCATTGCGCCCTCTATAGCGCGCCCGCCACCACGTTGCTTGACCCCGGCCTGCACGTGACTCCAAAGTCATACTCCTGCAGCTGGAGCGACCAACGATGCAGTCGCCCCGTCAGGTCCTTGGGCGTCATAAGCCACTTGAGCGCGGCATGATCCGTGACCAGTTCGAACCGACGCCCGTACAAGTACGGGCGGAACAACTTTACCGCCCAGATGACCGCTGCGCATTCCAGGTCAGTGATGCTGTACCTGGACACCGTGTCCGAATTGATTTTCGAAGCGTAGGCGACCGGCGGCTCCCCCTGGCCCTGATCTCGGGTTAAGGTCGCCTAGGCCCACCTTCGAAGCGTCAGTGATCAGCCGGAACGGCTTCGAAAAGTCGGGATAGGCCCGGATGGGGCGCTCCACCAACGCGTCCTTCAGATCTTCGAACGCCTCTTGCTGGGCGGCCCCCCAACCCCATTCCACATTCTTCTTTAGTAGTCTAGTCAGCGCTGCCGCCCGTGTCGCAAACTTGGGCACGAACCGGCGTAGTAGCCCGCCATGTGAACGAACCTCTTAACCCCGCCGCGTCCGTCGGTACCGGGAACTCCTTCACGCTTCGTACGAGACGCGTCATCGGCCGAACCCCATCTTCGTCTTGCTCGTGACCCAGATACTCCAGCTTCGTGGCCGCGAACGCGCACTTCTTGACCTTGAGGGAGAGACCCGCTCGAGACAGCCGCTCCAACACCGCCGCTATCTCCACCACGTGCTGTACCACATCCCCCTTGGTGAACACAATGACGTCGTCTAAATAGACTAGGCAGCTCTGCCATGTGAGTCCCCGAAGGACCGCTTCCATCATCCGTTGGAACGTGCCTGGAGCGTTCGCCAAGCCGAACGGCATCCTAACGAACCTGAAGATCCCCTTCCTCGTGACAAACCCCGTCTTACCATTGTCCTTGGCCGCCACGGGTACTTGCCAGTATCCGGATTGCAGGTACAAGCTCGTGAATCGCCGAGCACCATGCAGGTTGTCGGGCGTGTCGTCGATCCTGGGGAGTGGGTACACGTCGCGCTTCGTAACCGCATTCAGGGCGCGGTAGTCAATACAGAAGCGCACCACCCCGTCCTTCTTCTTAACTAGCACCTCTGGGACCCCCAGGCGCCGTTGCCTTTCTTCACCACCCCGTGCTGCATCATTTCGTCAACATGCCCGTCGATGGTCTTCTGTTCTTCGTGCGCGTGCCGTCGGGACCGTACCTGGATTGGGGCCGTCGTGCCTGTATGGATTTCGTGTTCCACGCCGAGTGTGGTCATCGGCGGACACCCTTCGCGCGGTTCCAGCAGCGTCGGATGGCTGCGCAGGAGCTGCAGCAGCAACTCCCTGTCTTCGTCCCCCCATGTCCCCTATGTCCAGCTCGAGCTCATTGCTCAGCGGGTCCCCTGCTCCGCCGAGGCTCGCCAGCCATTGCCGGACCCGCTCCCTGTCCAGCTCGCCGTCCATGACCAGCACTGTCATGTCCTCGGGGGTTGGTGCCCACGTGCCCAACTTCTCCTTGGATGGCAGCTTGACCGTCTTGCCGTACAGATTCATCACTGGCACCACGATCTCTCTCCCCCCCCCCCGTACGGTAGTCAGCGTGGGTCCTAGTAAGATGTGAGATTCGCCGTGGTCCGTCAGCGTGAACAACCCGACCGTCCCGTCCGGGGCCGCCACCGCGATATCAACGTTGTGACAGGTGCCCGACCGCACCCGCGCACATCACACCATCCTCGCCTTCGTCGTTCGTCCTGGTTGCTCGTCGCTCGTGCGCCAGAAGGGCACCACCTTCTTGACGTCATTCTCGTACCACTTCATCTCGCACGACACGAAGTCGATCTTGACCCCCTTCGCCATCATCCAGTTCTCGCCCAGCAGGAACTCGGTGGTGGCGCCTTGGGACCAGCAGCGCATGTACTACCATGGTCTGGTCGTACTGGGTGCGACACTTGAACCGCCACACACCCAACACTCGCGACACCGCCCCCGTGAAGCCCTCTACGTAGTCTACCGGCGGTAGCACGTCAAGCCGTTCGCCCAGGTGCCACCATGCTTCGCCGACCACGCTGTACTGTGCCCCCGTGTCGATCTTGATCCGTCGCTGCTCGCCGCGAACCACCACGCTCGCCGTTGGCAGGGTGTCGACCGCCGTGGCTTGCACCGCCCGTACGCGTCCGACTCGTACGGGTCGCTGCTCGTCGACCACCGTCTGCACGCAGGGGTGTTCGTACTCACTTCCGCTGCGGTACTGGTACTGCTTCGTTTTCACACGCCGCTCGTTCCTCCTTCCAGGGCCTTCCACTGCTCTGGCTTGTGGCGCGTGCACCACATTCGCTAATGCCGTCCTCAACTCGCGGAGTTCGCCCGCGCCTTCCGCGCTCTCTTTTCGTACCGGCGACGCGTTCGCTGCCTTCTGACCAGGGCATCTCCGCCCGCCGTATCGGCGTCTCCTCCGCCGTAGCCACCGGCTCCTGCGTAACGCCGTCGTGCGTCTCGGCACCGCGCCGTTCGCGCTCCGCACGCCTTTCCTTCCGCGCCTTCGAACTCTCCAAGCGCTTGCGCCGCCGCCGCTCGTCCTCTTCCTGTTCTGCCGCCACCGCTGCCGTCTCTACCGCCTTGGCCAACAGCACCTTGGCGACCGTCTTGTCGCGCTTCGTCATTTCTCCTTCGATGGCTGCCGCCACGTACCGCGGAGCCCCATCGCTGTCGTCGTTATCCCCGCCCGCGGACGTGTCCACGCCAGGGCCGTTGTCGGCCTCGTATTCCTTCCACAGCCCTGTCAGCTGCTGCTCTACGGCAAACCGCACGCGCTGCTCGTCGGTTACGCCGCCGCCGTTCTCTCCTCTAGGCGCTCTGGTGTCCAACGGCGCGCCCTTCGCGGCGCCATCCCCATCCTCGACAGCCTGCATCACTTCATCACTGGTCACGGCGTTCTCGTCCACGCTCTGAACTGCCGTTCCGTTGGGTACCGCGGCGTTGAACCGCCCGCACTTCTGGATGGCTCCGTCGTCGCCACGCCAGACGTCTCCCGCGCCATCCCCAGTCTCAAGCTGGTTCCTCGTCACTTCGCGAAGCGCAGCTGCCGCGCCATCCCCAGCGCCGACCACGATTGCCGCCTCCTTCCGTATTCCACCATTCTCTCTCGGCGCCGACCACCACCTGCTTCGTCGTGCTCACGCTTCCTCCGGCCCCGGGCGCCACGCTGGTAAGACCGCGCGCGCCCGTAGCCGATCTTCTGTTGTTTCTTACCCGGGTCAGGCTAAGCGAGTCGAAAGGCCGGGGCCCCTACGGTCGCTGGGTGTTTCCCGCTCCGCCTTGGTCGTTCTCCTTCTGTCCTTGCCCAACGGCTTGGCCAGCCGCCAAGTGCGCCCGTTTTTGCTGACAGTCTCTCGCGAAGTGGCCCCGCTCGAGCCTTCGAACTGTCTCCCGTACCGGTAGAGGTACCGGTAGGGACCAGTTGAAAACCCGGTGGGATCGCCTTCCACCACTCCGTGGTACCGGTTCCTGTCGCCGATAACTACCGACCCTCGGTATCATACCGAGACTGCTTCTATGGGGTGCCCCACATTGGTCCGTACCCGGTGATGACACTTGCCGACTTGCCGCCTCGCCCCAATTGCTCCAAGCCACCGTTTCTTGTCGCGGCCGCTGCCGTGGGCGCGTGCCCTCGCTGGGTTTCGCGCTCGTCCCATCGGGTCATCGCCGTCTCGAGGCCTATGCCATACCCCTCCCTGTATTCGCCGACGTGGGGGACCGCCAAGTTCGCCGCTTCGTCCAGCGTCTGTGGCCGGTGCCCTCTCACGTGAGTCGCGCCCTCGTTGCTGCTCATTCCTTTCAAAAAGGCGTTAACTAGCCAGTCTTCGCCGACGCCACCGCGTTTGGTAATCTCACGTAGCGACTGGGCATATTCGACCAGCCGTTCTCCGCGCATTTGTCGTCTCGCGTTGAGGAGGTCCACCACCTCCGGGCTCGTGCGTTGCGTCATGTACTTGGCGCGCAGCATGTTGGCCAGCGTGTTGATGCTTTCGTCCTCTGGCGCGACGGATTCCGTCACCGTCGCAAACAAGCGTTTTGCTTCGCCGTCAAGTTGGAGGCCACTTCGTGGTACAGTTGCGCGTTGCTCCACTGAACGCCCATCGTCACCGCCTGCCTGCGAACCTCAGCGCGGATCGTCTTCAGCCACATCGTGACTGGCATTGAGCTGTCCAACCCCTTAAATTTCGCCACCTTCAGGGATTTGGCCTTCTCGCGCACGATCACTGGCCGTGGTGGCTCCTGTCTTGCTTCCACGGGTCCTCGAGTCGCCGCTGGCGGTGCAGGTGGCGCCGGTGGCATCGTCGGTGGTAGCTGGTCAGGACCGCCTCGGTTCCTGCCGTTTTCGCCGTTGTCTCCCAGTAGGTTCACCGTGTTCCATGCCGTGCTGGTGTCTCCGTCGTTCGTGTTGCCACTCGTTGCCGTGGCCGTGTTGGACCGCGATCCCGTGCTGGTGCCCGTGTTGGTCGTTCCGCTGCTCGCGTTGACACTGACGGTTCCGCGTGGGCCAGCGACCGTCAGCAGGTCTCCGCCCCGTTCGCCAGCCCTGGCGTTCGTCGGCGTGTCGCCCGTTGCGGGTCTCACCTCCTCCGTCTCAAGTGACACTACTACCCCGTCGTCAGTTTCCAGCGTCGTCGTCGGTGCCGACTGCTGTTTAGCCGCCTCTCGCGCCGCTGCCTCCGCTCTTTCCTGGGATGCAGCGCGCCCTCCATAAATGGAGCAAATGCCTTATGAGAACTTGCCTTGATGAAGTTGTATGGCTTAGTGATCTCCATACCATGCGATAGGTACCACTTGAGAAGAAGGGTGTAGATTAGAATCTTCTCTCCAAAGTAGCTACCGATCAGCTTACGAGCGGGCTTAGCACGACTCTGCTTACGCGACTCGTTATACTCATACATATGGTTACCGATAACACACTCATCTGTACGGTCAATCAGAACATTCTTGAAAATAGGGGTCATCTCGTTGAAATATTGTTTTAAGTGTTCGGGAGTATGAATATCATACTCCAGGAAGCCAAGATCTTGTCTGATTTGATGTCATCAACAATACCATCGTACGCTTCGATCGTAGTCAAACGTCCGCATGGCATTTCATTACCAAGAGCCACAGGTATAGAGCATTAGCATCATATCCGATAACCTTCTTGCAAAGCTTACCTCCTCGAATCTTCGTCTCGTCGCGCTTAGCGTCTCGATTGAAGGTAATGGATGGCCACCAGCAATGTTGGCCTTCATTTTCCCATAGATGCCCCTCTCCTCCTTGTCAATCGAATATACAAGTCTGTCTGAGTTGAACTCAAGTAGCTTTTTGTAGCGAAAATCCTTGATCGACAAGTCCTTGCGAGCAGTGTTACACGAAATGCAGCTGATCAAAATGTTGCCGTCGATGTGTCCAAGCTTGTTGTTGATTCTATCGGCGAAAGCAGTATCAGCACTCAACGGACTGTAGCATAGACCACAAAGGTATTTTTGCTGCTGGAGCAAAGTATTAAGGTGTTCTAACGTCATATTGAACTCACGCTTTGCATCCGCATCCTGACTCTTGTAGCCACTCATACGCTTAGCTGGGAATCAGAACGCTTTAGCAGACTTCTTGTTCGGATGTTGGAGGCTTTTGAAGCAAGTCTGATGCATAACCTTCTACGATAAACCAGGTAGCGACACACCATCGGTAAATATATCCAGATCAAAACGCTCGAATAATTCGCGCTGGGCCTTGATAGCTTTAATGAATGGGACTACATCGAGATTGTTATACCAAATTAACAGATCCTTGACAGTCTTCATTCCATAGTGCTCCCAGACGAACTGAACGCGCTTGTAATCATCATTACTGATGCTCGTACCACGAAGTTCGCTATCGAAAGCTGATTTTGGAGCGATGGTCGCTTCGCTAAGCACACAAAATGATTTAATATACTCGTACGGGGACAGACCCTTACCAAGCCCACATACACATCTAATCTTGTCATTACATTGGCATCCACCAAGATATGTCGTAAGATACTTATCGTAGCTGGTACCGGCCGGTACGTAGTTGCTAATATCGAGCATTTTCATGTCCGACGTTGCAATGCACATGTAACTGGGATTTGGGATGACTGATTTGATGTTGTCAGTGCCAATGACGGCAAACAAGTCCTTCTTAATTGGGTTGATCGTATCGACCACTGTTAAAGCCAAATACGGAGACCTGGTCAAGCTGCTGCTTAATTTTACCGTAATCGGATCGTTGCATTCAAAACCGATACTACTGTGAAACTCGAAGGAGCTGGCATACTTCCTTCCTGAATCCAGCTATCTACATCCTTCATTTTGTAGGTTTTACCAAGAGTAGCTCCGGGAACCTCCATACCTGTCAACCCGTGAGTATCGATGATTTTCTTCAAAAGCGACTTGTACTTATCGACATTAAACTGTTGGATCTTCATAGATACCCGTAAGCAACGCCTTGGATCATCATTTACAAAGCAGCGTACCTCCTCGGTTAAGCTATTCGCTACTGATACTGATACGGGGATATGCTCATTTGTGAAAACAGAATTCTCCCCGTGTTGGATCGCTGTTGGCTTTAGAGTGGCTTCAAGTCATACACCATGAAATGGTCGATGTAGTGGTCAACATCTTTGATCGAATACTTCGTAAGCAGAGATCTAATAACGTTTTGGGCAGGTTTGTAGATCGTTGGTTGAGTGGGGAAGCTTTCAATATTTACTCGTTCACACTGATTCTTAGAGTGGTCCTTAAGCTTAACCCTTTTGTCGTCCATACATTTCCTATTGTAAGATTTCTATACTTTAATCAAGACAAATTTGCAAAACGACGCATAATGCCACGTTTTGTGACCTTTTCCGGTAACCCAAATATTACTATATAGAAAAACCAAGTATAATATTTTGGAGAGTTTTGTAAAACGTGGCATTATGCATCGTTTTGCTCGAGTTTCCGGTAACACCATTATTTGTCAAAAACATATCTCTAAATTTGATTGGACAATATTGTAAAACGATGCATTATGCAGCGTTTTACCTCGGTTGGCGACAAAAGGGTTAATGGAGCTGACAAAGACCATCTCACACTTGGCGCATTCATACTTCCTTTGAAGCACATCAACATTCTTGATGTAGAGAGCATGGTTCTCGTGTAAAAGATTATTCATAGCGTCGTACTCCTTGTCTGAGCGCCAAATGCATTCAACTTTACCGCTAGTCACATCCATTTTATAAACGTTGATACCGAGTTGAAAGCAGTCCTCAAGGTCATCGAGCTGTAGGAGGTCAATGGGCTTGAAGCTTTTGAACAGACTCAGAGTGTAGTAGATATCCTTGAAAGAGCAGTAACGCCTGAATGCATCCTTTACTTGAGCCTGGATTCGACGCGGATCTTTCTTCGGCTCCTGTTGGGTATGGTAGGTGATACAGTGAAAGACGCACTTGTTGTTTGTCTTTGAGAAGTTGATTACATGCTTATTGTCACGAATGGTTTTTGGGGTGACAGCAGCGCTTTCGCCCAGAGCATGATTGCGGTGGTAGATGCAAATTTTGAAGCCTGTAATCGCCTTGACCATATAACCAGAGCTCGGATAGTTTAACTTCTCAGCCAGCTCCATCGATCTGATCTCCGAAAACAATTCTTGCGGATGTCAGCCTTGCTGTTGATAGCGATAGACGAATTGAATACGAACGTATTTCCAATATTTGGGTGGAAGTAGCGAGTTTCACTATCATCGGTGAGACTAACAAGGTCGTAGCCACAAGCAATATTCACCTTGAAGGCACTCTTTTGACTATCAAAACGTTCTAAAGCTTGTCGTAGAACTCACCAGGTGAATTCCCTAGTACAAGTGAGATTCCATGTGCTTTCCATTGTAGAAGTGGTACTTTGGATCGGCCTTGCAGTCGGCGGACAAGTGCTTCTTCAGAGATTCCATAGAAACGTTGTATTGCTTAGCAATTAGTCTCTGGTTCTTTGGTCTGCTTACATCTCCAATATAGACCACCTTACCAGTTCTACCACGAACCTTAACTCGATAACTACTCCCCCAATTGTTTGCTGGGATGTTCAGCCGCTTGAGTCCTTCTAGTTCGTATCCAAACATGGTTGCTATATGTGACCACCTATATTTTTCAATGTTGGCTGGACTTTATATTTTATATTCATTCGATCAGGAATGGACTTTATATCTACCCACTTATAAAAAAAAGAAATTAATTAATTCAAAGATATCTGGAAAATGCCTTGTCGCATCCTCTCAGCCAGTGATAATAGCTCTTATCGTTGATCTTGATCCACTCGAGCGTCTTACCGCGATGCTTCCCAAACCCAATTTTGGTTTTTGGGAGCACGTAACAAGCCAAATCAGCTTTGTCTGCGTCGGATATTTTTTTACACTCAAATAACCACTGAATGTAGTGATCAGCAACACCTATAAGCGATTCTGGGGTTTGTTTGTAATATTTCCTAAACGTCGGTCGCTCCTCGCTGAATGAAGTTATGGTGCAGTCTCAGCAATCCTTGCAAAAGCGATATCGGCACTGTATCGCTTTTGGCAACCGACACATTTTTTGTAGTGAGCACCAAATATCTTAATGCATTCACATCCTACGAAATAGTGATTTTCGTCTTTATCAAATATTAGGTAGTGCTTTTTAATTGGAGTGTTGCAGTAGCATCTTGGTTTTACGTTGGGTCGGTAGTTAGGACGTGGATATAATGGGCTCCTCCCAATCACATTCCACCCCTCCTCCCCCTCAACCGAACGCCGATACCACCTCGACGAGTGATATTGACTCAAGTCGCCAAGGGCGGCTACTAAATTTTGGATCTTTATGTTTTTGGCCTCGACCATTATCTATATCTAGGCTGACTTTTTATCTGAGATAATTGTTTTTAATTAATTAAGTTCGCTTTCGCGTTGGTTAGGTTCGATTTTGGTCTTTCGCTTGTGGGCACGAATCTGGTCTCTATTCTTGTCGTCGTACCCCTTTTGATAGGATAAAACGAGCTTCGCGAGTGCGCTGATAGTAGCGCTTCTGCGCCGCCTTAACACGTTCCTTGTTATCTTGATATTGTTCTGGTAAGTATGCCATCTTTGTATATTATTTTAATAATACAGTTAAAACTTTATATTTATCACGATGAAAAAATATACTACGAAGTAGTATTGATATACTTCGAAGTACTCGATGAATCCTGACGCTTAGTTTCCATGTTGTTCAGTACATCACCTTCAGCTTCAAAAACGAGTTCAGACAAGATCGGTAGTCGTTGGACTCGTGTCCTGGCAAATTGAGAAATCTTAGCCTTCACGTGCGTTAAAGAAATCCATCTTTTCAGCGAACGTCATTCCTTCCGACCAAAATCTTCAAATTCACCTTCATCCGGCTGAATCCACTTCGCCTCGACTGCTTTCTTCCGTGCTAAACGGGCCTGTAAGTTCAAGCAGCGCTTGTAGGGACGCTCCACAGACTTGAAGCACAGTGGTTGATCTTCGATGTCGCCAAACATTGTCTGTATGTTAAATTGTGTTCCAGGTGCATACAGTCGGGTACGCCTTCTCCATCTTCTCGGCAGCTTTTGTCCTCGAAACAGAATTTTTTTACCGCGATCATCTAGATTGTCGAACAAAAGTTGTTCGCGCAATGAAGGATCAAAGATTTTCAAACGGAACTCATCATCGTCCTTGTAATAGATGAAGCTGATCTGGAGGTGATCAAATGCATGCTCCAGTGGCTTGAATAGCAACAAGCCATTGTTCACATCATCAATGTTGGTGAACCCCATCAGATTGTCAGCGAGAAACTCGTGTTCTCGACGAAACAAATGAGAGGAGATGACCAACTCTGACGGAAGCGCCAAGTTAAGCAGCATACACCGCAGCATTTGGTCGCCCTGATACTTCCCCATGTCACCCTGATACCTCGTGATCAGACTCCTTTAAAATCTTGGGTTCGTGCAGACGTCGACGAAGGCTCATTCATCAAAGTATGGCGCAAGAGTGCTTCCTGGAGTTCAAGCAATCTGGGATCCGCGGCCAAACGCTCCGGAACCACCACCAGCACGTGAATTTGGCGAGACGATGGAGGATCCATTCCGTTCAGCACGTCCTCCAGGGGATCCTCTGCCTGTAGCTCTTGGTCTTCCTTCGTTAGCGCTTCGATGAGAGCAGTCTTCTCGCCCTTCTTCAGCTTCTTCACGTCTTCCAAGCGAGACGAGAGCCACGCGCCGTCCTTCTTCGCCAGGAAGAGCTGCAGTTCATCTGCATCGCACTGGATCGTGTTCGGTTTCTTCGCCTTGATCGCGTCCTTCAAGTCATCCACCGAGTCGCTTTCATCCACTCGCACCGAGAACACGCTCCCCGCCACACCAATGATCGCACAGAAGAGCTTCACCACCATCTTTCCTCGATGCGGCAGATTCTCGAATGAGTGAAAAAGAACTTTCTGTTTCTGTAGCGGGTCACTATTGGTCAAAAGTCACAACGGATTCTGACCAATAGAAATGGCTTCACGAAGACCCTTGACCGTAAATCCCGCGAAATAAAAAACTAAAAAACGCTGCATAGCGTCATCTTTAAGATCTGACCTGGACGAGCAGTTGTGCGGATGCTTGAGCTGCAACGGATGTTTTCTTGAGCTCTAAGCTAGTCGAGAGGTTGCGTCGGTGAAACTACTTTCAACGGTAAATTACGGGAAGTAAAAAAACTGCCGACGTAATGTGTTAAGTATTACTACTTGTACCAGTGTAGTGGTTTTCACTACACGACGTTCCTCCTGGACAGCGCAAGAAGACGCAAAGCTCAGGAAACTAGTACAACAACTAGGCAAACATAACTGGAGTGAAATCGCATTGCATTTCCCGTTTCGCGACCGCAAACGTTGTCGCGAACGGTTCGTGAACCACTTGGCACCGTCGTTGACTGCAACGTCGAGTGTGTGGAGCGTATAGGACGATGAGAAGCTGCTGCAATTGCAGCGGACAATTGGGTCCAAATGGGCCAAACTGGCCAAAGAATTTAGTGGGAAAAGCGCCGAGAACGTCAAGAATCGCTGCTTGATGTTGGCCAGGAAGGCGGACAAGAGATCAGAAGACAGGAGAGCACCACCCAACAGTGGACGGTGGACGAGAAGGACAAGCTAAGGACTTTGGTGACAAAACATGGAGTGAGAAACTGGCTGTTCATTGCATCGCAACTACCTGGACGGACAGATTTGCAGTGTTTGCAGCAATGGTACCGAACGCTGGACGACAAGGTGATGAAAAGGCAAAGGGACGTGGACGGAGACTGAGGACCAAGTGCTCGTGGAGAGGTGAAGGAGATCGGACGCAAGTGGACGGAGGTGAGATGAATGATGGGGTTGAAACAGGGTGGAGATGCTGATGGTGGATACGCTTGTAGGTTGCTGCGTTTTTGCCTGGCAGAATTGGGAACCAGTGCCGCGAAAGGTTTTTAAACCACTTGGACCCGGCGATTAATACGGTGAGGGCCAAGTTCGCGTCCTGATTGCGAGGATATATTTCTCATGGTGACGTTGCTTATTGACAGGCGCCGTGGACGGCTGCTGAGGAGAAGATTTTGACGGAGGTGATGGAAACGCACTCGACGCAGTGGAATCTGATTGCCGAGAAGCTGCCGGGGAGGTGCGAGAATGCAATCAAGAGTCATTGGTACTCGCGCGAGAGACATCGTATGCTGGCGGAAGTGTCGACCAATGCGGCGTCTAGAACACTCTAGTTCTGCAAGCACGATGGTCCATTCACAAGGCGCATTGCGTTACGAAGCTCGACGCAAGTGTAGCTATTTCAAAGAGCTACACTTGCGTAACCACGTAAGAATGAGTGGGTTGCTGTTGTGGATCAGCAGTTGACTTTGCAATTCATGTGGGTAAGTTTTACCTGTCCAAAAGTACCCAAATTCGCATACAGATGATTACGTCACGGTGATTCACAGCCACCACTCACCGATTTCCCACGTTACGATGACATCGGAGACTGCGCTTGGCGACATTGAGGACTTCTTGGCCACTTTGGGTGACGCTATCAATGACACCAGTGCTGAGTTATCGCTTCAGAGTTTTACCTGTGACACCCTCCCCGTTGAGCCACCGGAAAGAGGCCACAAGAAGTTAAACATCGACCCTGCCACCAAACTCGAGCTGGATCGAATCAAGGACCGCAAGAGATGCAGCAGATGTCGCCAGCAACAGCAAAATGAGCACGGGACTTGACGGCGGACCTGGAAGCACGACAAAGGCAAAGGAAATCAGTCGAGCTCTGTCCACGTCGGCGTGGAAGATGCTAGCACAATCCAAGCGACGAGAGAGATCGAGCTCGGAAGCAGCAGCGACGACTGTATAAGGCAATCGAACCCCGAGCTTCGTTCATCCATGAGTTCCAGAAGTTGGTGCAGAAGCATCTAGCATCAATTACTGTAGAGGAGGAGGAGGAAGACTTCCCTCGGCAGAAGCGAATTCGACTGGAGCCTTCTGATGTTGCATGCTACGAGTATTTTTTTTTGTGTGTGCAGGATTTAGACGCGATTTACGCTCAAACGGACGAGACCCTTAGTGCTTGTGGCCTAGAGGGCATAAGCGATGAACATGTCGATTCCAGACAGCTATGGAAGGAGGACGGCGATACAGGCAACTTCACGTATATTGACAAGCACGTCATGCCGCTGAAGCTCGAGCGTACGTTCGAGATATTCTGGCAAGCCGGGCAATTGCCATTCCGACAAGAAGATCGACAAGTCTTTCGACATTGAAGACCCTGACAACATTGCCGCTTTCAAGTTTCGAGTCACAAACCGCCTCAGTACGGGTCGAGTCGTGTCAGCTCTTGTGCGCTGTGTCACTCGTCGCTACCTGGAAAATGACCGCGTGATGGTTGTGTGGCAGTCGCTAATGGAGAGCGAAGGCATATTTGCTGGCATGCGCGCGGTGAGACCGGATGGGATGTGCTCACGCGTTCAGCGACCACGCCCGAGTCTGGTAGTGTGGTCAAAACTTGCATTTGCCATACACCTGTATTTGAGCACTGTAGCGACTCACGAGCCTGCTGTGAAGCAATTGACTGGTATGGTGCTCGGATCCGTAGCGGATGATCGCGCTGAGATTGCGATGATGTTTGAGAATCTCCATCTACATGAAAAGTAGATTTCTGTATAAAGTGCTCAATGGTGTTCACTGAAATTTATTTCAGAGTATTTCAGATAGTAAAATTTAATAATTGCGGTTGAGCAAATACAGCGTGACCAACCCATTACCTTCTGTGCATCCCAGGCTTTTAAGCCTTTTGAAAAACATTCAAGTTGAGTACCATAGTAAACTTACTTCGAAGTACTCGACACTACATGTAAGCTTAGACGCGTGTTCCAAGCAATACACTTTAAAGTGAACCGCAAAGAACCACACCGGAACACGATTTGTGGTGTTACGAAAAAATATGGTTTACGATTTTTGGAGCGGAAAAGTAAATTTTGTATTAGCTCTAGTGATGACAATATTTACAGTTGAGAGGATCTAAGACCATGATTGGATCCAGCTCGACGAGATTTGTTCAAATACGCGGTCTTTGTGTCATTTTGAGATGTTTGGACGAGAATCGCTTTAAATGGTGCCACGAAAAAGTACAGAAGCACGACTATATTTGAACTACGACTAAATAGCGTGAACGGTGTACCAGTAAGTAGGCCATTTGTAATTTGACGTTATCCGATGATGTCTGATGCTGCCTTCCTTACCGAAGTCGAAGGCTTCCTGGCCACCTGTGACTTACCGGCACTTCCATCCATCCGAATACGAAGCAAAAATGACAATAAACCACCACCCAAACGCAGGTGACGGAGTTAGCGGGAGAGTTGGAGAAACTACAGAAGACCAAGGAAAGTTAGCTGATGTTAAACGCACTATATCACAGTCAATATAGGTCGTTTCGAAATTAATTAAATGTCCAACCTCATTAAGCCTGTCACCAGCGATCATGAGCTTATCGAGTTGGCTAAGCGTATTGGTGTTAATTTGGATGGTATTTATGAGTCGAGCGAAATAACAAAGCCTCTACCAAAGAAAAGTACCTTTCTGATATTGCTACCGATCTTGATGTAGGACATTAAACAGCAGTTTATAACAACGAATATTTCGACAGCATGGGAGAAGGTCCGCCAACTAGCTACGGGATCAGTAAATACAACGAGTTTCAGTACCAATCAGCGCATGAAGATTATTGCGGCATATGGTGTCTCTTATGGTTATACGCGAGGCAACACAATAAATCGGATATTCTGAAGACTTTTAATAATATAAATGTGATCGTGCTTTTTAAAGCATCGTGCTTTTTAAAGAATTAAAATTCAGAGAATATAGAGCAGTCACCATGTATCGCGAATTAACAATCTCAAGCGACGTTAGCGCACCAAAGCTAAAAGAAGGGTTTCAAGACTGGTAAACTCAGCCTAACGAGCTCTGAGTTAAAGCGTTCTGGCGCTGTTGTGCATTTACATCCTGAATCATATGAAAGGCACTAAATGCGAGGAAAGCGAACCGTGGTGTTCGTCTGAACATTA